>CM060925.1:29525000-30775000 GCA_030737875.1 Allium sativum | reverse complement strand
GGTAAACTTAAAATACATGAAAATATAAGATTGGGAATTTACCTATTAAGTTAGGTCTACCCCTTGGGAATTTACCTATTAAGTTAGGTCTACCCAAGTATTTGTTGACTTGTAATTATGTTTTGAAATAAAGTGGACATGACACTTAGAAAACATAAGTGTGGCCAACTCGAGGTTGGGTTGAGTTTGTAGCGTAATTCTACCCGGAACCAACCGGCTTAACTAGTGGCTACAAACAATATGATCCAATGTGAGAAGTTGGTCATGTAGTGCCAAGACCCGAGGTTAGACCAAGTTGTGGTGTAAATCTACCCGGAACCCACCGGCTTAACTAGGTAACCGCAACAAAGTCTAATGTGAGAGGTTAAGGCACAATTAAATTAATTAATGCCTCATGATTAGGGTTAAGTCATGGCCCACTAATACTTAACCAATTTTGGGGATACGAGGGATTAAATGGGGTTAAGTGGTGAACTGTTGGTTACACTTAACTAATTTAATCCATGATTAGTGAGGGGTTAAACCACACTTAACCCTCTTAGAAAAACCTAGCAACGTGGTCTGTTCCAGCAGTAATCCCAGTTTGGTATCATTCACAACCCTAGAGGCTAGGCTAGGGCGGGGCACGATTACTGGACTGATGTAAGCGACCAAAGCGACGACTGAGTGGTACAGCGGTGTGGGTCCAGGCGGGCTATGGATGTGCACGTAGTCCGGTGTTGGACAAACTCGAGGCACGGGTACCAGTAGGTTTAGACTGTGCATTATTGCTTAGGTGTCTGGGGTTGACACCCGAGGGCTTGATACACCCGAAGGTGGACCCAGCACAGTCTGACTACAACCATATGTGGGCCGTATGGACACCAACACTTGACGTGTTAGGTTTATATGGAGCCGATCGACTAGACCGTTGGGCTGGACCTTGTATTAAGGTCACCTCATGTTATTGGGCCAAAGTTTGGGCTGAGGGATCAATACCTGTTATGTTAGTTTGCTAGTACACTGTGGTGCAAAGCTTAATCTTCTTTATGTGATGACACCTTTATCTATTGCCAGTATGTTCATCTCAGTTTCCATCATGATGTTAACTTTATTAATTTATAGACTGATCGTAGTAGGGCTTACCAGTCTTTTTGACTGACCTGTTTTCTTTCGCTTCTTTTCTTCCGTTCCCCCCCCCCAGGTTCTCAGGGAGGGAATAGTGGTGCTTAGCTTGGATCGCTTGCTTGTTTGCTGGATAGCTCATGTATGTCTGGACATTGAGCTCGCTATGGTTTATCATCTTTATTTTGGGGATAGCACTATGTATTTCAGTATTTCTGTTTATGATGTACTAGACATGTTTATTTTGGCAGTTGACTTTATGATGTACTAGACTTGTTTTGAGATGGTTTGAGATATTCCGCTGTTTCATTCTCACTTACTCTGTTTTACATATATATTTATGTTCTTGTTCTGCCTTGATATATCATTATGCATGCTTACCCAGTTCTAACGCCCCCCAGAAGATAGTGCCCCCGAAAGAGTGACCCTAGCGGAGGTGGGGTGTTACAAATTTGGTATCAGAGCATATGGTTTACAAGAAAGAACAAAAAGTTTTTAAAAGACTTTTGAAAAACTATTTTCAAAACAAGTATAAAGTATTTTCCAAAGAAAAGTCTAGTATTTTAAAAGGCTATTCCCCAAAAAGCCATTAGCGTTATCCTTCGTTCCCTTGACCTAATCTTATCTTATTTTTCGTTTCAGTATGGCTAAGAATCTTGCCATCCCGGATGGAGTAAACGTACCACTCTGGTATAGGAGACTTCTTGAATCTAGGGCGGCAGCTGGCCCCGCAAACCCTACTCCCACTCCTCCTCCTGTAGTTGAGAATCCTCCCCCTAATGTCCCTCCTCCGGTGGTTCCTGTTCCTCCTCCTCCAGTTGCTGAGGCTCCTCTTCCTCCTCCTCCCCCTCAGCATCCTCAGGTTGAGTTCACGAAGGTTTGTAAAGACTTCAAGGCGATGGGAGGCAAGAATTTCCTAGGCACGGAATCTTTTGTTGAAGCTAGGAATTGGCTGAAAGACACTGAGGACTTGTTTGCTATCTTTAGGATTGATGACGAGAGGAAGATTTTATTGACAGTGTGGCTTTTGAAGGACGAAGCAGCCTATTGGTGGGAGGTCACCAATGGGACGAGGCCCGTCGAGACTTGGGCCGATTTGAGGGCTAGATTTGTGGCCAAGTTTCTATCTTCTGCTGAGGCGAATTTACAGATGGAGAAGTTCATTGCATTAAAGCAAGGTGATATGTCTGTCAAGGAGTATGTGAACAAGTTTAATCAGCTGGCCCGTTTTGGTTTGGATATGGTGAACACTCCTGAGAAGAAGGCTCTTCGATTTGCTAGAGGGTTGAATGAGCCGCTGCAGGGTTTGGCGATGTCACATATTCCGCATGGGGCTACTTTTGAGAGTTTGGTCGATATGGCTCTACTTCAGGGAGATGGAAAGAAAGAGGTCAAGTCGAGTGATACTCAAGCAAAGAAGCCTGATTCTCAGGGTAAAGGCAATCAAGGTGGTCAAAGCAGTCAGGGGAATCAGAGCAAGAACAAGAAGGGGAACAACAACAAAGGCAAGGGAAAGTGCAATTACTGTGGTGCGCCTGGACACTTTGCTAAGGATTGTAGGAAGAAGAAAAGGAAGCTTAGTGGTGGATGTTTTTCCTGTGGTGAGACTGGACACTTCAGCAAGGAATGCCCGAAGAAGAAAGGGCAGGGTCAGACTCAGCGTGCTGGACCTTCAGGAGGGCAAGTTCATGCTCTCAATACCGCTCCAGTTCCCGATCGAGGTAGTGTTTCTGTTGAGAACCTTGTTTATGTTTCCGATCTTCCAGTTCGTACCTTGTTTGATTCTGGTGCATCACATAGCTTTATTTCATCTGATCTTGTTGATAGTTTGCACCTTAGTACTAGCTTAGTGGATGATCCCGTTTGTGTTTCGAATCCCATTGGGGGTTCTGCTCATCTATCTATGATATGTGAGGATCTGAGGATCTCTATACTCAGTGTAGAGTTCTTGTGTAGTGCGTATGTTCTTGGTTTCAGGGGATACGGATTGATTTTGGGCATGGATTGGCTGTCTAGACATGGAGCCATTCTTGATTGTGAGCATAGGGTTGTGAGGCTTGTGACTCGCCTTGGCAACACCTTAGAGATTTCATGCAATCCGAAGGATCCCGTCATGTTGTGCTATCTTGAATCTCTCGACTCGTCAGAGGAAACCCTTCAGTCTGTAAGGGTGGTCCGAGATTATCCAGATGTTTTTGAAGAAGTTAAGGGGTTTCCCCCTAAACGAGAGATTGATTTTCGCATTTATCTGGTGGATAATGCTAAGCCTGTTTCTTTGCCCGTTCGGCACATGGCTCCGCGTGAGAGACGGGAGCTCAGCAAGCAAATAAAGGAGTTGCTTGAGAAGAACTTCATCAGACGAAGTATATCCGAATGGGGAGCGCCTGTGGTGTTTGCTACTAAGGCAGATGGTTCTCTTCGACTTTGTGTGGACTATAGAGAGTTGAATAAGCTGACTAAGAAGAACAGACACCCATTACCGAGGATTGATGATCTTTTTGACCAGCTTGTTGGTGCTTCTGTTTTCTCTCAACTTGATCTTGCTACTGGATTTCATCAGCTCAGAGTGGCTGAAGATAGTATAGACAAGACTGCATTCAGAACTCCAGATGGATTCTTTGAATAGCTTGTTATGCCGTTCGGTTTGACGAACGCACCCGCGTATTTCGTGGACTTGATGAGTAGGGTGTTTCGAGAGTTCTTGAACAAGTTTGTCGTGGTCTTTGTGGATGATATTCTGATCTTCTCTAAGGATGAAGAAGAGCACGCGAGGCATCTTGTAGAGGTGATGGATACGCTTAGAGCGCATCAGTTAAAGGCCAAGTTCTCCAAGTGTCACTTTTGGAGAAGGGAAGTTCGGTTCCTTGGGCATATAGTATCTAAGCAAGGCTTGGCGGTGGATCCCGCTAAAGTAGTTGCTGTGCAGGATTGGAAGACTCCAAGGAATGCAACCGAAGTGAGAAGTTTTCTAGGTCTTGCAGGTTTTTACCGGAAGTTAATCAAGGACTTCGCGAAGATATCCGCTCCTCTTACTAAGTTGACGAAGAAGAACTTAGTTTTTGCTTGGGATATGGACTGTGAGCTTGCTTTTCAGAGACTCAAGAGAGCCCTTACCTCAGCACCAGTTCTAGCTTTACCCGATGGTGGTAAGATGTTTACCGTGTACACTGATGCTTGTGGCACGGGATTGGGCGCCGTTCTGATGCAAGAAGGCAGAGTTATATGTTTTGGTGGTAGGCAACTTAAGGTGCATGAGAAGAATTATCCCACTCATGATCTAGAGCTGGCAGCGATATTATATGCACTCAAGGCTTGGCGTCATTATCTTCTGGGAGAGAGATTTGAGCTGTATACTGATCATAAGTCTTTGAAGTATCTCTTTTCGCAGAAGGATCTGAACTTGAGGCAGCAAAGGTGGATGGAATTCTTGGCGTCCTACGATTTTGATATAGCCTATACCCCTGGCAAGGGGAATGTTGTAGCGGATGCGTTGAGTAGAAAAAGGTTGACACTAAGTCCTCTATTTGTTGAGATGAAGAATTTAGAGTTCTTGGCAACCTTTGATTTCTCTTTGGCGATGGAGTCGATGACCGGTTCTTTAGCATCCCTGGAACTCAGGCCTACCCTTCTTGATCAAGTTGGGGCTTCACAAAGAGAAGACCCTCACATAGTTGAGATTATGGATAAGCTGACTCGAGGAGAGACGTCTAGTCACCTCGCTCGATATTCTGTTGATGACAAGGGTTGGCTGAGGAGAGATGGAAGGTTATGTGTTCCCATGGTAGAAAATTTAGTAAGAAAAGTTCTGGAGGAAGCGCATCGCTCTAAGTTGACTATACACCCAGGCGGGGATAAGATGTATAAAGATATGAAGCGTATTTTCTTTTGGCCTGGGATGAAGAAGGATGTGGCAGAGTTTGTCTCTAGATGTATCATTTGCCAACAAGTTAAGGCCGAGTCAAAGAAGCCCGGTGGGCTATTGCATCCTCTAGACATTCCACTTTGGAAGTGGGAGAGTATCTCCATGGATTTTATTGATGGGCTACCAAGGTCAAGGAAAGGGAATACGAGCATTTGGGTTATTGTAGATAGACTTACGAAGAGTGCTCATTTTATTCCGGTGAAGAGCAAAAGGACCGCATCTGGACTAGCATCGGTATATCTTCGTGAGATAGTACGACTACATGGAGTCCCTTCTAGCATAGTCAGTGACCGAGACCCCTTCTTTACTAGTCAGTTCTAGAACAGTTTGCAGGAAGCTCTGGGCACGAGGTTGAACCTGAGTACGGCTTATCACCCACAAACGGACGGTCAGACAGAAAGGGTGAATAGGGTACTTGAGGACTTGTTGAGGCTTTGCATTCTGGATTTTGGTGGTACTTGGGAAGACCATCTTCCTCTTGTGGAATTTGCTTATAATAACAGTTATCAAGCGAGCATTGGGATGGCACCATTTGAGGCTTTATATGGGAGACCGTGCAAGTCACCTACATGTTGGTGGGAGACTACAGATAAGCTTATACTTGGACCTGACATGATTAGAGATACATCCGAGAAGGTCGAGTTGATTAGAAGACGGATGAAGGCGGCCCAAGACAGACAGAAATCTTATGCTGATAGGCGAAGGACTGATTTGGAGTTTGATGTTGGGGATATGGTTTTCGTGAAGGTTTCTCCTTTGCGGAATGTGGTTCGGTTTGGAGCAGTAGGAAAGTTAGCACCAAGGTTTGTTGGACCGTTTCCAGTTGTAGAGAGGATCGGGCAGATGGCCTATAGAGTGGAATTGCCCGAGAAGCTAGCTGGAGTGCATAATGTTTTTCATGTTTCGCATCTCCGGAAGTGTTTGCATAAGTCAGCAGAGGTGGTTGAGCCAAGTGTTCTAGAAGATGTGGAAGTAGAGAAAGAAGCTACCTTGAGGAGAGCTCCGATTCGTATCTTGGGGACAGAGATCAAGAAGCTAAGGAATCGTGAGGTCAAGTTGGTGAAGGTTCAATGGAGTGAAGCCGAGGAAGACGCAACTTGGGAAACTGAAGAGAAGATGCGTAGGCTTTATCCATTCCTTTTTGAGGGTACACTCTCAATCTCTTTATCTTTCCATGTCTATCTAGTTTATCTAGTTCATCGTGTCTATCTTATCATGAGAACCTTAGGTAGAATCCTTTGGATGAAACATGTGTTTGAGACATGTTATGTTTGATGGTTGCAAGTGGTTGCAAGTGTTTGCAAGTGTTTACTCGTGGATGCATGATACACATTAGGCACTAGATCGGCTCACACACTCCTCATATTGCATGTGCATGAGTGTTTATGCTTATTCTTGGATGAAATTTGTATGCTATCACATGGATGTTGCATATGGATGTATGATTGAGCACGCATGTAGATATTATACATTATGTTAGGAATTTGCATACATATGGATACATTTCACTAACATATTTTGCATTGATCTTTGCATTAGATAAGTACATATACACACACTTTTGCATATGTTCATACAACATTTAGAATCTTTTAAGGACAATGGTTGCTCGTGGATGATGTTTTGAGTAGATGGATGATGGATGGTAGGATATGTTCTTCCTAACTCGAAGATTTCGGGGACGAAATCCTTTAAGGAGGGGAGAATGTAACAACCTGTATTTTTAATAACCTGTTATAATATAAATCGAGGCAGAATTTAATTATAAAATCTGAATCAAGGGAAACGGGCTATGTCATTGCGTTCGTCTCGGAAAAATACGCGAAATAGAGTCCGAGTTTTCGAAAATCGGAGTCCGTATAACCCAGTTAAGGCCCATTGAAGTTTTCAGAAATTTCCATATTAAAAACAGATTTAAATTTTAAGTTAAAAACAAGGGTTAGGGCACAACTGGTGTCAGGCGGAAAAACTCCCGCCAAGACCCCACAAGTCGACAGGCATGTCGACAGGGGTCTAAGGGTGTCGACTGCCCTGTCAACAGCCCTGTCGACACGGGGTGGCCGGGCAGTTTTGCCTGGCGCACCATTTCTGATCTGGGCTTGGTTGTGTGGCTTGGTTTTGGAGAATTCCGAAATCTGATGGACCTAATTCAACCTAGGGTTAATCCTAGGGCTAAAAACACTCTAATCTTCTATAAATATAACCCTAATCCTACCCTAAAACCCCATTATTCATTCTAGCAACCAAACTATGTCAAATTGATTTCTCAAATGGCCTCCACTTAAAAACCCTAGCCTCCACCCTCTTCATAAATCATTCCTATGAAGATTATGATGTCCATACAAGCATTTCTAAGTTGTATGAATGATCATTAGCTTGCATACATCATCAACTTGCAAGTTTTATTTGCTAATCTAGAGTTTTTGGGATTTTTGTTAAGGGTGTTTCTTATTGGAGCTTTGTTTTGGGTTTTTATGCTTGCATAAAGGGCTTCTCAATCTTTACTTGTAGATTTGTGTCTTCATAATATTCGTAAGCCCTCTTACCTTCATTTTAGAAACTCTAAAGTTAATATGTGATGAAAGTTGGGATTTATGCAAGTTCACTATGCCACGATTTGCAAGTTTATTGAGTTATGCATGTTTATGCAAGTTCACTATGCCATGATTTGCAAGTTTATTGAGTTATGCATGTTTATGCAAGTCCACTATGCCATGTTATGCATGTTTGACAAGTTATGCATGTTTATGCAAGTTCCCTATGCCATGTTAGGCAAGTTTAACATGTTATGCATGTTTATGGTAATATGCAAGTTCACTATACTAAGTTATGCAAGTCTAACATGTTATGCATGTTTGTTGTAATATGCAAGTTCATCATGTATGTTATGCCAAGTTCCCTCTTCCTATCCTTTATGCGTTATTACGAATATGTAAGCGATAGAATGACGTTGGGGGGTTTGGGTAAACTTAAAATACATGAAAATATAAGATTGGGAATTTACCTATTAAGTTAGGTCTACCCCTTGGGAATTTACCTATTAAGTTAGGTCTACCCAAGTATTTGTTGACTTGTAATTATGTTTTGAAATAAAGTGGACATGACACTTAGAAAACATAAGTGTGGCCAACTCGAGGTTGGGTTGAGTTTGTAGCGTAATTCTACCCGGAACCAACCGACTTAACTAGTGGCTACAAACAATAGGATCCAATGTGAGAAGTTGGTCATGTAGTGCCAAGACCCGAGGTTAGACCAAGTTGTGGTGTAAATCTACCCGGAACCCACCGGCTTAACTAGGTAACCGCAACAAAGTCTAATGTGAGAGGTTAAGGCACAATTAAATTAATTAATGCCTCATGATTAGGGTTAAGTCATGGCCCACTAATACTTAACCAATTTTGGGGATACGAGGGATTAAATGGGGTTAAGTGGTGAACTGTTGGTTACACTTAACTAATTTAATCCATGATTAGTGAGGGGTTAAACCACACTTAACCCTCTTAGAAAACCCTAGCAACGTGGTCTGTTCCAGCAGTAATCCCAGTTTGGTATCATTCACAACCCTAGAGGCTAGGCTAGGGCGGGGCACGATTACTGGACTGATGTAAGCGACCAAAGCGACGGCTGAGTGGTACAGCGGTGCGGGTCCAGGCGGGCTATGGACGTGCACGTAGTCCGGTGTTGGACAAACTCGAGGCACGGGTACAAGTAGGTTTAGACTGTGCATTATTGCTTAGGTGTTTGGGGTTGACACCCGAGGGCTTGATACACCCGAAGGTGGACCCAGCACAGCCTGACTACAACCATATGTGGGCCGTATGGACACCAACACTTGACGTGTTAGGTTTATAGGGAGCCGATCGACTAGACCGTTGGGCTGGACCTTGTATTAAGGTCACCTCATGTTATTGGGCCAAAGTTTGGGCTGAGGGATCAATACCTGTTATGTTAGTTTGCTAGTACACTGTGGTGCAAAGCTTAATCTTCTTTATGTGATGACACCTTTATCTATTGCCAGTATGTTCATCTCAGTTTCCATCATGATGTTAACTTTATTAGTTTATAGACTGATCGTAGTAGGGCTTACCAGTCTTTTTGACTGACCTGTTTTCTTTCGCTTCTTTTCTTCCGTTCCCCCCCCCCCCCCAGGTTCTCAGGGAGGGAATAGTGGTGCTTAGCTTGGATCGCTTGCTTGTTTGCTGGATAGCTCATGTATGTCTGGACATTGAGCTCGCTATGGTTTATCATCTTTATTTTGGGGATAGCACTATGTATTTCAGTATTTCTGTTTATGATGTACTAGACATGTTTATTTTGGCAGTTGACTTTATGATGTACTAGACTTGTTTTGAGATGGTTTGAGATATTCCGCTGTTTCATTCTCACTTACTCTGTTTTACATATATATTTATGTTCTTGTTCTGCCTTGATATATCATTATGCATGCTTACCCAGTTCTAACGCCTCCCAGAAGCTAGTGCCCCCGAAAGAGTGACCCTAGCGGAGGTGGGGTGTTACAAAAAAACTTCCAATACTGTACAAATTCACTCATAAAATGCATATTACACAACAAAACAATTAATCAATTAGATTAGAAATCACAAATTAAAATGCTCAGTTTAAATGCCTAGCTTAAAGCTGCAAACACATACGCCATTTAATTTTTTTACTTCGCTTAGATACCCCGTTTAATTACTCTGCTTAAATATACACTTTCATTACAACCCTTAGTATGCATTTGATGGACAAATTCATTGAGAAGTTAGGCAAGGAGGACTTGACTGCGGTTAAAAAAGGAGCAAAGTAACATAGACCCATACTTTGCACATGAGAACGATAACATTTCAGTCATTTTACTAGAATTGTCGTATAACGGTGGAATAACCGACCATTAGTTGTATACTGTTTTTTTTTTAAATTACTACATTTTTTTCTGATTTCGGTTAATTCAGGTTGATAATATGTTATTATTCGTTTTTAGGATTTTGGATTGGAATTTGAGAGATAATCTTGAAAATTCACATTGAATTTTGAAATAGAAAAATAAAATTGAAAAATTGTATTTTATTATGCAAAATATGAAATTCAAATATTAAATTTAAGACTAAGATTTGAAAATTCTGAAATTAAAATATTCAAATATTGAAATATATTTTTACCCACCTTAATAAAGAGCATTATCGAGTGATACCATCTATTAAAGCGAAGAATAGGGCTGGTTAGCGGTGACCATCCGTATTTTTATATAAGATGAGTATTGAATACATATATTGGGTATATAAAATTTCTTTTCTTCAGAGGATCGGCATATTCAATACTTCAAATAGGAAATTACGATGAATAAAGATCGTTTCAGAACAATATACAATACATCATAGATCACAGAACATATACATAATGATAAATCACTGAATATAATAGATACTTTTGTTACATCTCAAATGATAATACAACAATGTACACAACAATGTCCAAAGTGACAAGAATACAACAACAACAATACATGAATAACCACTAAAAAATGGTCTTCAAAAGATAGTCCAAGCTATGCCAGCAAATCACGAATGAACTACAGGTTGTGCCTGAAACAACTTGACTGACACGAGTATTACATACACGTATTAGTCATGTTTACATATCAATTTATAAATCAACAATGGATGTGAAAACACGTAAATAGGGAAATTCATTTCGACATGAAAGGAATTAGAGGACTCAAGATGATAATCTCCTCATGAGATACTAAAGGCTAAGCAACCTTTAAAATCTCAAGAGCCACATGACTAACTACAAGAAGAGGCTTATCCTCTTCATCTAGATGCTATGCAAAAATCTAAGCGCAAGACACATCCACAACAAGGAAGACTACCGAGACAACACATAAACTCTTCCCACAAGTATAAGTAACACATAAGAAATTCTCCATTTAAAATAACACCAACATAGCACAAGGGTAAAGGTAATCAATTATATTATAAAATAGGATCCAAATCATCAATTCAACAAGACAACAAAAAATGGATCCAGATCATCATCAATTCAACAAAACAACAAAAAATGGATCCAAATCACCAAAACATCGATAAAAGGATACTTCACTCTAGAACATCCCAAAGCTTAAAGATTAGAATCCCAAATGCACTTGGCTAATGTATGATCACTTCGATCAAGTTAAAATCATCAAACCCCAATTCATAAAATGAAATCGTCATAAATAATGTGCATGTGCCATCATAAAATAACCCACTTCGAGCTATTACCCACTTCAGGCTTTAATAAAGCACACTTCAAGCCTATCCACGTACTTATACGTATCCAAATTAGGCGCCCGTTACTGCGACCACTTCGGTCAAGTGAATACATATACGTGACTCCCCCGAGAACCGACTTCCCGTGAAGCTAGTACAGGCTCATCCCCCTTAACACGTGTCATTGAATCTCAGTAAGTAACCTAAACAGTGGTAACAGTGAGTCCTATACCACACATTCCCACTATTCAGTTTAATAGCTGCTGCTTGTTAACTTCGCACTGAAAGCTCAGAAATCACCAAATCACAGAAATCACCGAATCAACAATCGATGAATCAATAACTACAATCAAACAAAATCCGGAATCGACCAATTTCATACCAATGTTTTCCATACCACGGGGGTTTACGATATCGTTTAATATCCATAATGTCATCTCAAAGGGTGCAGAAAGTGTGGTTTATATATAGGAAAGTGCTTAATTTTTTGAAACTCGCTTATAAAGCGATTTCCGAAGCTGGTTGATTTTTTTACTTAAAATCCTTATTATTTGAAAGTGGATTTTATACTATTGCTTTGAGGCCGTTTATTTTCAAAACTCAAAATCATAAACTCATTTGTGCGTCAAAACCACAAGAAAACATTATTTACATGTATACAAAAACACGTTAAAAAACGTGCAAAGGTCTATAAAATGTGAGTATACACAATGTCATCAAGATTCATCTTGAAACAAAAGCATCAAAATCATCCAATCTGTCGGATCCATAGTACGAATCAACTATCATGTCGGCTAACAATATAAAATTGTAGCTAAAATTTCCAAACTTCATCAATTAGTTTGGAAAATTACATCAAATAATCAGTGTAAGCTTCAGGAAAACACGACCAAGCATGCAACAAATTGAAAGAAAATCGAGGAGCATAAAGCTCAATAAGAACAAGGCAGTGCAGACAAATTCAAGACACGTGTATAAACGCATATAACCATTACACACAACAATAGTGCAATATATGCAGTAAAATTACGAGTGCTAAATAGTAACAATGGTTAAGCAAAACACAGACACAACTGCACTAGCCGGGGATAAAATGTACAGATAGCCAACGTTATAGGTAAGACATGGTAGCAGTAACTAGGTGTGAGGAAAACAGCAGCAGCCATGTGTGTTGCAAGGCCACGGCAAGCACAACAAAAAGAAGTGCACTTCATAAAACTCAGCAAGGGTTATATAAGCACCTGAATGGAAGACAGGGACCAATACCAGTTTATAAATTAATAGCAGTGGGGGTACAAAATGCACACAACAAGTATGGCACCCTTAAGCACACAAAAGAAGATGATGAGTGCACATTACACAAAGGCAAGAAGAAACATCAAGCTCACAATGCCACATACTAGTGCCTTCGGTAACAATGCATCAAGTAACAAAGGGGTCAAGTCATGCTAGCAAATACAAAGGTATAACGTGCAGGAAAATGCACCACGATCAAGCAAGATAGAGTGATAGGCTAGTGATCATAGTCACATGCCAGAAAGAAAAATTACATGGTCAAGACCAAATGCTACAAGGATAATAGGATCACGTCGGTAGCAAGTTTATAATGCACAAGTGCAGATTATTACAGAGAAGGTTTAAAGAAGAATGAAGCATCAGAGTCCGAAAAGCCACACGTTCTGCACCGAGACACAACAACATCATGGACAAGATAAAGCATAGCAGAACTAAGAAATGCAATACATATTGTAACCAACAATGACCGAAGATCATTGTTCTTTCTCAAGCTAGCAGCTACAACATGAGAGTTCACAATGCCATGGGATCAAGCATTACGGGTACGATAGGGTTAAACAAGAAAGTAAAGCATGGCGCATGCAGTAGGTATAGCAAGGAACAAAGACCAAGTATGGTAACAATGAGGAAGAGCATGTAAAATTAGTGATTATCATGGATGTAAATGAGAGACTACAACACCGGGTAACAAATGAAAGAAACAAAAGTACAAGTATGCCAACAAGACATACAATTATTTACGATGACCAGAAGGTAACAAAACAATATAACCATAGGGAGTAGATACCCATGTTTCAATAATCACGCGGGTTGACCTGGTTTGACCCATGCAATAGGTGATCGACCTAGGAGTGGACCCCTCAAAGGCCTCGACTGACACCCAGGTCGATCCAATGAACGAATTCTTTATAGGTCGAACAACCTATCCAAAACGCCAACTTCAATCACCATTTCAGACCATCAAATGGCCATCAGTCTGAACCAAACTTTGCATGCTTGAACTAAGATCATAGGACAACATTCTGAAATAGAAATCGAATGGAAAGCATCAAGGGACAAGAAAGATCTAGGCTTCCAAAGTTGGACAAGCACTATTTTGAAATGCAAGGTGTTTAAAGCAAATAACTAGTTGTAGTGATGAGTATCACCACGGAAATGAACCCAGAACTTCGATTAAACTCAAAATAAAGTAAACTAGAGAGTTTAAGTTTCTGCAAACTCACCTTGCATTGGATTAAAGGTGATTTACCATGTTCTAAGCTTGCAAAAGGGTTGCTTTAAGCTCTTCAAAACCCAAGAAGGAAGAAGCAGCAACATGCAGGAAATAAGATGTCATTGTAATTAGTTATCGCTGATTTCCAAAGATGAATGCTACAAAGTTGGTGGAGACTAAAGCATAACTTGAAAAGGAGAAGTTTTACCTTTCTTTTAATTTTATTGTTGGGGTAGGGACATTAATTTTGATATAATTAGAGGCCATGGATCTTTTCTTAGCTATAGATAAAAGATGAAGGAGCAGAGGAATGAAAGTGTTGTAACACCCCAAAATTTAATACACCATAACCAAACATTAAGTTGATAATTTGGATATAACTTAATTAAATATTCATAACTAAGTGAAATTGGCATTACCGTTGCGTTCTTTACGGAATTCTAGTTTAGATAGACCCCAAGTTTGCGTAAAATGGATAATGTATGAAGAAGTTATAAGCATTAGAAGTTTGTACACATATAAGGAGCTTATATGTAAATATAATATAAAATATAATTCCAGAAAATCAAATGAGCGAAGAGGAAAAGAGCGGAAAACTGGCCCATTGGGGGCCGACCCATGCTCAGCCCGGGTCGACCCAGGGGTCGACTCACCCCAGATCTGGGCGGATTCGTCCGTCGAACCTGGACTGTTTTGTCGCTTTATTTGTTTCTGACTCAGCATTATGTGCATGGTTTGGATTTAAAACCTAGAATCTAAAGGCTGAGGTTGACACTGTGAATCTATAAATAAGTGGCTTCTCCCATTTCCAATTGACATAAATTCTTCATATCTTCTTCCTCCTCTATGAAATTATTCTGAAAAATATAAACATATAATGGGGGAATGCTGCTGAGGATTGGATCAAACAGAGACAACATCAGGACTTGCATAAATACGACTTGGATTGGTCTTTCTTCTACGACATAGTTATATATATAAGAGATTTATTCTCTTCTTCACTAAGACCCACTATGAGTTCTATGTGATTTTTAGATTTGATTATTTTAAAAGGTTTTGGATAGTAATTAAGATTGGATCTGACATAAGCAGTGCCTAAAATAATCAATATATATGTTTACACATGTTTTTCTATTCAAATCTATAAGTTATATTATGAACCTTAATCTTCCTCGTCCCTATTATGCCTTTCATTTATTTACAGTCTTTTGATTATGCCTGTTTACTCAGCCTGAGATTTGTTCCTCTCTTTTTCCTTTTTATTCTACATAGAACCTATGCTACCCAAGCCTAGTCTATTACGTTAATTGTGAATAAAGAACATAAATTGGAATAATTAGATAATGACACATAAATGGGGAAAATTGGAATAAATACATGTTAACCTATCAAATTTGGACAATTACATGTTAATCTATTTGGGATAATTACATGTTATTCCATTAAAGTTGGGTTAATTAGATGTTAGGAAGAACATGCGCATGATAATCAGTTAAATTGGACTTAATATTAAGTATGATATGTAAGAATAAGATAGCACCAAATGTGAAAACTAAGTAAATTTTAGTTGTACATCTGGGCGGGTGCTTGTTAGGATTGTATACTAATAACATTTAGATAAAGGTAATTTTACAACCAGGCTTATTATAGAACTTAAACCTGCTAAGTTATACCTGTTAAATAATAAGCTAAAAGATGTCCCCGGTCTAGTTGTTGTATCAGGTGGTCGAGACTCTTAAGTCCTAGGTACATGGGGACATAAGTCTAGGGGTTGACTTGTGTCAAATTGTGTATAACCCATATCAGTCAGTATCCTTTTTGGTGTCTCGGTAGGGACCCTGCATTCGATAGGGGTCAAGGCACGCTTTACTGAACTTGATTAGAAGAGGTTCAAGGTTTAGGGAGTGTATAGGGCGCGTTTTGGCGGAGTCATGAGCGTGCATGAGTCCGACTACAAGAAACTAAGCCGAAAGTAACACCTATGGATATGGCTATGTTCTACAAGTTGCTAGGTTAGGGACTGATACACCCTACTGCCGGGACTGACATAGAATATTCGGGTAATAGGGAGCCGATCGCATGGGTAGTAATTAGGGTAACATCTAATCATGTTAATATTAGTAAAGTTGGTGCTGTTAGTTTGACTCTTGGGATATGAATGAGAAATTTAATCTACATTTATCTTGCTTAGCATCTCATTTACCTCTTACATATATACATGTTTTATTGTACTTTCTCTTCCAATATTATTGGTTTCTCTCAACACCTTTTCATATGCATATGCAAGAAATTACTAGAACTCGCTTGACTATATGTCTAACCCTTTTTGTTTTCCTTCTCTCTCTTCCTTTCCCTCTTAGGTTCTCAAAGTGGGAGTGGTCAGTAGTGGAGATCGTGAATCTGCTTGGATTTGGATAGCTCTTCTTGTTCAAGTATTTTCTTTAGTTTATTCATGCTTACTGCAATGAAACTTTAGGGATATTGTTATGTTTCTTGTACTCTGATTATGAGACAGATTGCTTTTGATATTTGAGAAAACATGATGATGTAGCTTTGAGTTTGAAACATTGTTTTCCTCATTAGTAAAAAGTTTAAAATTTTTGGCTGCATTATTTATATCTGTCTTATACATTTAGTTACAGTTTACTTGTTGCACTTCACGAAACTTAACGCATTCTCATTAGAGTGACATTAACGGGCGTGGGGTGTCACATTTGGTATTAGAGCCTAAGGTTACAAGATTAGAGGAAAAGTTATTGGATTTTTTTTTCAAAATAAAGGATTTTCAAATAAAAAGTGATTTTTGAAAAAAAAAAACATAACCCCTCAAGTTATTTACAATATTCCTTCGATTCACTTTCTGAATTCTTGCTTTGTCCTTTTTCAGCATGTATAAGACTCCTAACTTCCACGAGGGCATTCCCGTACCTACATGGTTTCGTAGATACATAGAGGCTACAACGCCTGTTGCGGTACAAGAAAATGCCTCTCCCCAACTGCAGCCGCTGTAACGCCTCCTCCTCCTCCTTCTGCCGTGATCAGCTTTTCTAATATCTACAAAGACTTCAGCGCAATGGGAGAAAAACCTTTTCGCGGTACCGAAAGTTTTGTAGAAGCGCAAAATTGGTTAAGAGAAATGGACAATGTGTTCAACTTGTTAGAACCTGATCATAGGAGGAGAGTCCAGTTAGCAACTTTCCAGCTAAAGGATGAAGCATCATATTGGTGGGAAATAGTTCAAGCCGGACCAAAGTGGCTACTTAGGATAACTTTAGAATTTACCTTTGAGGTAAGATTCTTATGACAAACCGAAGAACGAATGCAAATGGAGAAATCTCTGAACTTGAAACAAGGAAGCATGACTATAAAGGAGTATGTCAACACTTTTAACCATCTAGCAAGATTTGGATTAGAGTTAGTAAATACTCCTCACAAAAAGGCCTTGGATTTGCTAAGGGATTAAACCAGCTGATCTAAGAATTAGCACTAACGCATGTACCAATGGGAGAAGCCTTTGAAAAACTATTGGATATGGCCTTAACGCACGAGGAGGGCAAAGTAGAAAAGAAGGAAGAAAAGAAAGAGGAAAAGAAGCCCAAGGCAGAGAAAAAGAAGTGGTGGAATAATAAGAACAAGAAAGGGAGAAGCCCAAAAAAGCTCAGATCAAGACAAAAGTGAAATGTCGTGGTTGTGGTGCTTTAGGACACTTTGTGAAAGACTATAGAAAAACAAAGAATGCTTGCTTTCATTGTGGACAAGTTGGACATTTCAAGGGACAGTGCCCTTAGAGACAAGGACAGAAGGCTGGAACGTCTAGAGGGCAGGTTAACGCTTTAGTGGATGGTGAACCAGAACGGGGTAAGAGAGTCGCTGTTGAAGGTTTGGTTTCCACTTTAGATTATCCTATTAGAACTCTTTTTGATTTCGGTGCTTTTCACTCATTCATATCCAACTCAGTAGTAGAAAATCTACACCTAAGTACTAGTATTGTTTCTGATCCTGTTATAGTCTCAAAGCTCAAAGGAGGAACGATTCATTTATCCATGATATGTAGGGGTTTTAAGATGTCCATTCTAGGCATCAAATTTGAATGCGACGCATATGTTCTTAGTTTCATGGGTTATGGATTAATTCTAGGAATGGATTGGCTAGCCATGTATGGTGCCATCCTTGATTGCGAAAAGAGAATGGTTAGACTTCTTACTTGCCATGGAAGAACTCTCGAAATTTCTTGGGACCTACGGGGGTCAGTGATGCTTAGTTACCTAGAATCTCTTGATGTTTCCGTTAATGATCTTCGATCAGCACCCGTAGTTGGAAAATTACCAGACGTATTCGACGAGGTTAGAGGGTTACCTCCAAGGCGGGAGATAGGCTTCCGGATGTACTTGGTGAAAATAAAAGCTAGTCGCATCGCCAGTGCTCCACATGGATCCTAAAGAAAGGAGGGAACTCAGCAAATAAGTGGGTGAGTAGTTGGAAAAATGATTCATGAGGCGGAGTATTTCAGAATGGGGAGCTCCAGTCGTCTTCGCAACCAAGGCAGATGGCTCTCTCTGACTGTGTGCAGACTACCAAGAATTAAACAAACTCAACAAAAAGAATAGGCACCCACTACTTAGGATTGATGACTTGTTTGACCAACTAGTAGGCGCTTCAGTTTTCTCGCAATTGGATTTGGCCATGCTATTTCATCAGCTCAGAGTGGCAGATGATAGTATTGACAAGACAACTTTCAGAACTCCAGATGGTTTCTTTGAGTGGATGGTTATGACATTTGGGTTAACCAATGCACCTGCATACTTCGTGGACTTGATGAGTCGAGTGTTTAGGGAGTATCTAAACAAATTCGTGGTGGTGTTCGTGGATGACATTCTGATCTTCTCTAAGAGCAAAGAAGAACATGCCCAACACTTAAAGGAGGTTCTAAGTACACATAGAGTGCACCAACTTAAAGCAAAATTCTGTAAGTGCCATTTTTGGAGGGAGGAAGTAAGGTTCCTAAGGCATGTGGCCTACAAGGAAGGGCAACGGTAGACCCCGCTAAGGTGTTCGCCGTTCAAGATTGGAAGGCTCAAAAGAATGCAACAAAGGTAAGAAGTTTCCTTAGACTGGCGAGCTATTATAGAAAGTTTATTAAAGACTTTTCGTGGGTCGTAGCTCCGCTTACCTATTTGACAAAGAAGAACTTGACTTTTTCTTGGAGCATGGATGGTGAGGATGCTTTCCAGAGATTGAAACGGGCTCTGACAACAGCCCCAGTTCTGACTCTCCCAGATGGAAGCAAGATGTTCACAGTTTACACAGACACTTGCGACACAGTATTAGATGCCGTACTAATGCAAGAGGGCAAGTTAGTATGCTATGGAAGTTGGCAACTAAGAGTTCATGAGAAGAACTACCCCACCCATGACTTGGAGTTAGCAACAATAGTGTTTGCTCTTAAGTCTTGGTGGCACTATCTACTTGGAGAAAGATTTGAGCTATATACGGACCATAAATCGCTCAAATACGTGTTTTCGCTGATGGACCTCAGCCTAAGCCAATAAAGGTAGATGGAGTTCCTAGCGTCTTACGACTTCGAGATAGCTTATACCCTAGTCAAGAGTAATGTGGTGGCGGACGCATCGAGTAGGCAGAGGATGACCTTGAGTCCTCTATTGTGGAAAGGCAGAGCTTGTTTTAAACCATATAATAATTTATCTAATTTGCATACTTTAGGTTCTTGACCATGTACTACAAATCCTTCAGGCTGGTCCATATAAATTTCTTCTTCTAATTCACTTCAGAAAAGCGATTTTAACATCCATTTGGTGTATTAATAAATTATGAATGGAAGCAAGTGAGATTAATGCCCGAATAGATGTAATTCTAGTTACAGGTGAAAAAGTATCGAAGAATTCTATATTTTCTTTTTGTTTAAAAACTTTAGCCTCTAGACGTGCTTTATATTTATCGACAATGCCATCAGGTTTTTATTTCTTTTTAAGCACCCATTTATAGCCTATAGATTTACAACCAGGGGGTAAATCTACCAAGTGACAAGTCTTATTGGATTCCAAAGAATCCATCTCATCATTTATAGCCTCTTGCCAAAAGTCGGCATCTAAAGAAGATAAGGCCTATTGGAGGTTTAAGGGATCCTCCTCTGTAGTAAAAGCACAAAAATTTGGATCAAAATCTTTTACAGTTCTTGCTCTTTTACTTCTTCTAAGTTCAGCTTCAAAATTTTCATTAAGTTCTGTTCTAATAGGCATACTTGAAGTGCCCCCACTATTTCTTAATTTAAAAGGAATTTTTGTTTCATAAAAATCGGCATCATTTGATTCAATTATATTATGTGTATTTAGATCAAAAAATCTGTATGCTTTGCTATTAATAGCTTAGCCTATAAATACACATTCAAATGCTCTACTTGCCAATGTTATTCACTTAGGGTCTGGAATGCGAACATATGCTGAATAACCCTAAGTTCCAATGTATGAGACATTGGGTTTATAATTCTTTAAAATTTCATAAGGTGAAATTTTATTCTTAGTTTTAGGGATGCTATACTGGAACATATAATATGGTTAATAATATATTCCCCCACCAATGTTTTACTGCACCCGAATTTAGTAAAATGGAAACTACTAATTCGGTAAAGGTCCATTTTTTTCTTTTAGCTTTACCGTTCATTTCAGGTGAATAGGGTGCAGTTCTCTCATGTACTATACCACGTAGTTTATAGAAATCCAGAATTGAAGTAGATTCATATTTTATTCCTCTATCATTGTGAAATCTCTTAATTTTCTTATTTCCTTGATTCTCAATCTCAATTTTGAATGTTTTAAACATGTCTAATGCATCACTTTTATTTTTCATAAGGTATACAAAGGTGAAATCAGAACAGTCATCAATAAAAGTGATAAAATAACGATGCCCATGTCTAGTCAAAGTACCATCAAGATCACATATATCAGAATGAATCGAGCCTAAGGGTTCAGATACTCTATCAGTAGATTTGTGAGGTTTCTTTGGTATTTTAGCTTGAGTACAGTATTCACATTTATCAAGTTCAGATTCTGACATTTTAGGAATCATATATAAGGTGCTCATGTTATGAATTATGCGTTTATTAACATGACATCATCTAGAGTGTCAAATACCAAATCACACAACATATAAGCAGAACTGGTCACTTTATTAGATTCAACATTCAATTTAAACATTCCCTCACAAGCATAACCCTTTCCCACAAAAGTTCCTTTATAAGTTAATGTAACAACCCAGAAAATCAGAACCAATTTAAAAAATTTATTTTGGTTATTTCAATGAACTTTGAATAGTTAAAATAATTTATTTTAAATAATAGTGATTAAAAATTTATTTAAATCGAAGTTAGAACGAATATATTTATTTTAAATTTAAAAGGAATTAGAAATAGCATGGTAGTTTGAAAATTTGAATCTGAACTTTGGCTGAATGTATAAGATTCAAAATTAAACGGATTTTAGTGAAATGCAAAATATCTAAATTTGTTTAAAAATATCTTTCCAACGATTCTGAAAAATCGAAATTTCATAGCGGGAATAAAAAGATATGGTCAGTTGAATATTTAGAATAGTCGCTATGTAATATAGTATAATTTATAGCCCGTATAAATGGCCATTATGCAAACGACCTCCATTTTCGACGAAACCACTTTTGTCGGATCCAGAATGTCAAATTATTTCTATGTTTAATTTTCCATAATTTTTGGAATTTATTTATGAGCGTAGTAAATTAAATTGTGATTCGATAATTTTTGTTGAATTTGATCGACATTAAAAGGCCATTTATCAAACGGCCTCTAAATTCGATGAAATTAATTTTGTTAGGACCGTATCGTGAAAACATAGCTAGATTTATTTTTTGAGAATTTTCGGAGTTTGTGTGTCGCCCCGTTGAATTTAAATGTATGATCTAATTAAATAAATAAATAATTTAAATTTTAAATTATAGAAAACAAGCCGGAAACAATCATTTGGGCTAACGAGACATAGCCCATTGGTTCCGGAACGGGGGCAATTGGGTGGGAACGACTCTTATAGGACTGAAATTAGTGCTATGGAGACTTAACGGATTTATTTGCAAAAACAAGTAATTAATTAATATTTTATTATAAATATCTCAATCCAAAGAAACCCAAATACCCTAATACCATGTAGCCGCCATCTCTTCTGTTCAAGGCTGAAAGCACTCAAAACTTTAACCACTAATTTCTTCCAATCCGATCTATAAAACCTCCTGCCCCTTTTGAGTTTATTGTAGAGATTTCTCCCACCTTCCCATCCATATTGTTAACACACCCTGAAACCGCACGTAGCCCGAGAACCAGCGCTCCAAACCCATCGAGTTACAACCGTCGGCCACCCCTCCAGGTGCCATCGCACGCTACAGCGTGGGTCCCCCTGCGTACGCCTGTTGCTCCTCTCGGGCGTGATGATCCCTGATTGTGACGAAGCTTCTCTGTTTGGATCGAAACCTCAGACCTAGGTTCGAACAAAAGCAGAAAACCCACAGCCGAGTTCTGTTCAAAGTAGAAGAAGGTGGAAATTCTTTTATTTATTTTATTAATTTATTTTTAAAATATTATCAATCTAAAACAAATCATATCTTATTCATATGAACTCGAAATTAAACGATTTCAGATCCGTTACGATCGTGAGTCCGAGATCTACACTCTGGACTGACTAGAACCATTTCCGAGCCGATCAAATTTTGACCAAAATTTCATATCTGAACCATTTAGATTTAAACGACTGCGAGAAATCTATTTTTTTAATAACTAGAAATAATTCTGATTTTATTATCATCAATTTATAGTAAATTCCTGTTTGTTATGATTCATGATTTGTTCTTTCATGGATGTAATATGTAGATCTGGTTGTTTGGTGATATTGTGTGGTGATATAATTGTTAAAACATATTGATTTGTAGTGATTAAATTGTTAGAAACATATAGATCAATTTGTAGTAATAAATTGAGTAAAATAGAAATCTATAATTTTTCTTTAAATAAAATGATCAAATTAGAATCATTGGACCAGATTTATCATTTTATTAGTTAAAATAGTGAAAACTAAGAATTATCCTTTTTGGGTTTATTTAAATAGTTGACTAAAATAATTATCACCTTGTTATTTGGAATAATTGGACAAAACTTGTCATTTTTGCCAGATTAGAACTATTAGACAAAATTCACCATTGTTGTCAAGATTAGAATAGTTGTATTGGAATTGTCATTTATGTTTAAATTAAATTGGTCAAAACAAAATGAACATTGTGTTTAAATAAAATTTTGTCTATTTGTTGAATTAGAATTTTCAACAAATATTAAAACACCAATTTTGTCTATTTGTTGAATTAGAATTTTCAACAAATTTGAAAACACCAATTTTATCTATTTATTGGATTAAAATTTTCAACAAATAAAAGACATTAATTTTTGTCATTTTGTCGAACTAGAGTTTTCAAAAAAATGAGATATCAAATTTATCATTTTGTTGAACAAGAAGATTGACCAAAAAAAATAATATGAAACATCAACTCCTGTACATTTTCTTGAATTAAAATAGGAATTAAGAACATGTTCATGTTTTAAATAAAAACATGATCATATTAGAAATTCACTCACATTTTCATTGACTAAATAAAATGTAGCCAAATGTTCATGTTTTAAAATGAAAAACATAATTATATTAAAAATTAACTTTTTAGTGTATTAATAGAATGTAAACAAAGATAAATGTTTTAAAATGAAAACATGTTATATTTAAAAAATTCACTTTTAATGTAATATTGGAAAATTAGACAATGTTCATGTTTTAAAATGAAAACATGTTTTACATTAAAAACTCAATTTTTAGTGGATTAATATAATGTAGAAAACGATTCATGTTTTAAAATGAAAACATGTTTTACATAAAAAAATTCACTTTTTAATGTAATAATAGAAATTAGATAAATATTCATGTTTTAAAATAAAACGTGTTTTACATAAAAATTTCACTTTTTAATGTAATAATAGAAGTTGAACAAATATGCATGTTTTCAAATAAAACATGTTTACATTAAAAACTTTGATTTTAGTGAAAGAAATGAATAACTAGAAAATGTTCATTTTTAAAACAAAGGCAAGTTGACATTAAAAACATCATTTTTACAAAAGAATGATTCATAAGAAAATCGTTCATATTTGAATAAAAGTGTTGAAACATTAAAATCATAATTTTTAATGTAAAGTTGATTTATTGGAAATATTGACTGTTTGAATAAAAATGTTGCAATATTAAAAATTACATTTATATTTACATTGCATATATTAGAATATATATGCATTGTTAAAATTACATTTATATTTACATTGCATATATTAGAATTTATACGCATTGTTAAAGTTATATTTATATTTACATTGCATATATTAGAATTCATATGCATTGTTAAAGTTACATTTATATTTACATTGCATATATTAGAATTTATATGCATTGTTAAAGTTACATTTATATTTACATTGCATATATTAAAATTTATATGCATTGTGTTAAAGTTACATTTATATTTACATTGCATATATTAGAATTTATATGCATTGTTAAAGTTTCATCTATATTTACGTTGCATATATTAAAATTTATATGCATTGTTAAAATTACATTTATATTTACATTGCATATGTTAGAATTTATATGCATTGTTAAAGTTACATTTATATTTACATTGCATATATTAGAGTTTATATGCATAGTAAAATTACATTCTTTGTTATGCATTGTAAAGTTAAAAATACAATATAAAGTAACTTTTTATTTGTCATTGACTCAGATGTCACGTAAACGAAATATATTTTGTTTGACGTGATATAGATATGATATGCCAATAAAAACATTCTTTTATTTGGCATGTTAAGCGCATTAGTGGAGTCGTCGAACAGTTTATATTTGTATATAATTATATATAAATATAAATTTAAAATAAAATGAATCGCGCGCGGTAGTTTTCGCGTTTCAGAATCGTAATTTTAAACGATTATACCGAAAGATCCGACCATCAGATTTTCCCAAAACTGGAACTGTTAGGACCGCTTTGGGAAGATCTTTCCAACGATATAAATTTTGTTAAAATCCAATGGTCAGTTTTTGAGATAAGTGTAAATTAAATTTTGATAAAAACAGCGCTAGGGCCGCCTATTGAGCCGAAGCGTCGTTAAATCAATTTAGCTATTTTATATATATATAAAACAAGCGATAAATTGTTATTAAATACTATTAACGATATGAAATGTTTTTAAACTATATATATGCGAGAATCATTTGAAAAGACCGAGTTCAAACTCATTTCAAATGATTATACGATGATTTAAATCGAAGATATTGAAGACGACGATTGAAGGTTGGCGATCTTCACATCGAAAGGATAACTACTGATGCCTGGCATTGGTTAGCTCCCAGTAAAGGGTTAAAGTGGTAGTTATCCGGACGTACTTGTTGATTGTCCGGATAAGCGAGCACCTCTCTTATGTATTGGACATATGGGACGAAGAATAAGGTGACTACGGTTCCGTTCAGACCTAGAACGAACTTGTAAATGGATGTGTGTCCGACATTGGATTTCATTCCATGTAAATTGATTTATATTTAATATATATCTATTGGTGGCGGAGAATATATTCTCTTGCTTGACACCCTTCTTTGAGACGCATGAGCTCAGAGGTAATATATTGGTAGTTATCGACCGCATGGCATGAATTGTCAATGTGACATGCCAAGATGCAATTGATCAAGGCTTTTGTTGAAAAGCAGAGCCTTCTGGATGATGATCAAAGCATAACCTATTTCGGCATAGATTTATGTATAACGTTACCTCGCGAGCCTCACACCCCGGTAAGAGTCAGAAACGGGACAAGGGAACGCATGGAATGCGCACGTTTCTTTCTAGCTATAAGTGGTATCAGGGTTTTGCAAGCCCAGGGTTTTGCAAACCCTGACATTTTACTTATGTGGTTGATGGAATGAGGCACCCCGGATTTATTGGTCGATAGTGACCATTTTATAGGTCCAATAGGATCGGGAAGCGTGTGTTCAGGCATAACTAATCCACTAAGGTATATTTGTGGACCAGCCCTGTAGGATCCAAGGGTTCACTGCGGGGGACACTGAGACATTGCTAGAGTGTCTCGAATCGGTAAGGAGATCGTCCTTAGCGTTGACTCATGTTGGAAACCCAGTTTCCAATACGACATTACGGTTTTGATTGTAAACCTATATATGGCGACATAGTAGGATGGGGTACTATGCCGTCTAGGATTGATACGTTTACTTTGAATTATTTTAAAACTGATTAGACACTAATAATAATATTAAAAATATTATTTTCTACGTATCAAGCATTTTTGATCATTATAAGGTAAAACTCTATCCTCCGGTTTGCATTGCATTGTGTGATGGGACTTAAGTCTTATAATGATTTCATTTTCTAAAAAGCATTGCATTGTTTTTGAAATAAAATTTATTAAACCTATGCACTGGCATTCTAACGGAGTAAACCCATTTCGCGTTAGCGGCGTGCTCCTGTGATTAGCCATATTGTTATTAAGAAAGATTTCTTATACCAGTCCCATGACTGAATCGTAGTTTTTTTCACTTTGCAAACTCGGGTGCCCTCTTTTCACACGGGCAGCCAAGTGACAGGTTTAGGTATAGATACATTCTGGATTGGAGCTTGCTTAAGGAAGAAAATGAAGAACATTTTCCTTTTTATCTTTTTATTGCTACTTGAGACATTTAGACATTATTGATCTTTGATGTATTTGATGGAGTTGAGACTTATTTCTATTTTTGTTGAGACTTCTATTTGCTAAGTGTATCCTGTAACTGCGTACTCTGATGTCTTTGATGTTATGATGTTGATGACATTTTTATTTCCGTTACAATGATTTATGTGTTATGCTATTATCTGAGATCTGCTATTGTTGTAATTATGTTATGCTCCTATGATTATCCTTGCTATCGTACTATGGAACTTTGGGGTCATCACAGTTGGTATTAGAGCTAAAGGTTGACCTTAGCTTCGGAGTATAATATTTTTTAGAGCAATTCGTCTAGATAGAATCGGCAGTATTCTAAGATGAGTAGTTCATTAGATATAGGATTAGTAATGTCCTAGAATGAGCACAGCAGAATAGCACATATTAATCAGTCATTACATCAGTATCATCTTATCATATGTCTCTACTTTTAACCTTTCCTTTAAAATTATCATTTATGTTAGTCTGACTGTTTCCTTGATGGTACATAACTAATTAGAAAATGAGCACTAGAGCGAGAGCTTGGGCCCGAGGCGGAGGTGGGGCTAGAGGACCCGCTAGAGATGAGACTCCCACTGCTCAGGTGCAGCCCACTCCCGAGGTCGTAACACCACCTCCACCCCCACAGTCGTTTGACTTGGATAAAATGTCAAAGAAGTTCAAAAATTTAGGTGGCGTATCCTTTATCGGGCGAGAGACAGTGATTGAGGCACAGGCATGGCTAAAGAACTACGAGAAAATATTTGGAGGCCTGGAATTGGAAGATCATCACAAGCGCTTTTTGGCAACATGGCTATTGAAAGATGAAGCTAAAAATTGGTGCGATACAGTCAAAATTGGCAATAATGTGGCTGACATGTCTTGGGCCAGATTCGAAGAACTCTTCAATGATAAGTTTATCCCTCCGTTGGAAGTAGAGCGGCTCCACGATCAATTTGCCAATCTGCAGCAGGGAGATATGACAATTTCAGAATATGTGCAGAAGTTATAGGAACTCTCACGCTATGCTCCCGAGTTAGTTCAAGAACCAGTGTAGAAGAACAAAAGATTTATCAATGGCCTCTCCAAGAAATACCTGAACAGAGTCACAATGAAGTGATCGAAATGGCTTGCCACTATGAGGATAATGACAGAAATGCATAGCAGGAGCTTGAAAAGAATCATAATAATAACAAAAGAAAGCAAGCTGACAAGAAACCAAAGGCGAGCAGCTCTTCAGCTACCAAGCCCCGAGGTAAAAAGAAAAGTGACAAATCCAAGGGGAGATGTGTAATGACCCGCATTGGCAGAGGTATTATAATTAATTTATTTAATTATATAAATAGTGATATAGTGAATTAAATGGTCATGGAATTAAATAACAATAAATATTTAATTAAATAATAAAGTAAATAATATATTTAATTCTGAAATGATTAGAATTTGGCTGAAATGGCGATATGGTGTGAATTGGATCATCTGTGATATTTAATTTAGTTTAGAATTGAATTAGAATAACGAATATATTATTTGAACAAAGTTTGAATGTATAATTGTATTATAATTAAAATCGAGCTTGGAATGGCGCTGCAGTTCGCGATTTGGCGATTTGAACTTCAACTGAATGTACAGGATTCGTTTTAAGCCAGATTTCTGTGAAACAAGAAACGTGTGGAGCTGGTGGAGTATATCTTTCTAGTGGAAGAGAAAAATCGGGATTTCATTGGGTAGATTTTGATTTACATCCAAATCAAATTTTAGAAAAGTCGTTGTGGAATTCGTTTATAATTTATAAAGGAATTATTTATATTTTAAAAAGGAATTTCAATATAAATCGAATATCGGGTTGACCCAGATTTGAAATATCAAGTAAGAAATTCATATAAGAATATTCTAGAGCTATATGGTATTCCACTATGAATATATACAATAATATTTATTTTTTTAATATTTAATTTAATTATATTTAAATATATTTATATATTTAAATGGGTCATCCAGAGCTTTAAAAATAGCCACTTTTGCAAACGAAGTCGGAATTCGACGAAACTAATTTTATTGGATCCGCAATGTCAAATAGTTGTTAGATTTCAATTTTCGTGATTTTTGAAGTCAGTATGTGGCCGTATGGATTTTTAGAGTGAAAAATAGTCAGTATATTGACGGTTAAAAATACGCTGTGTGAGCATACGGAGTCGGAATTCGGCGAAACCAGTTTCGTTGGGACCGTAATGTCGAACTCTAGCTACATGTTCAGTTTCGTGATTTTTGGGTATCGCGTGTGATCACAAAGATTTTTAGAGAGCAAGAATGAATATAGGACCGAGAATATACCGGGAATATTCCATTCTACAAAATATCTAAAATATCTAAATTGTCTATAAATGCACCACCCTTAACCCTTATAACCTAATTCTTATTTTTCCACGGTCACAAGCATTTTTGGCCGCCACTTTGTTCTGGAAAATCAAAACGAGACGAAGAAAAATCCAAAAGAAATCAATGTAAAATCTATAAATCATAATATATGGATATTGGGGATCCTCGTATCCTACTCTTCAAACTGGTGGTACATTTGAGAAGGCCGACGGCTGTTTTCAGCACAACAGTTTCTATGGTTCGGATTCATCAGCGTTCTGTTGATTTTTGGTAGGATTAGAGTTCATAGATGGATCGAGGAGGAGGAGTAGAAGGTGTTGGCCAAGTATTGAGGTATTCGGTTACCATTGTGGTCGCCGTTTTCCCTGTAACCGACGCAGGTGCCGAACAATGGGGTGCTGGAGGTGGCTGCGAGTTGATCGAGATGGGTAGGGGTAGATGGCGATCGAGAAGGAGATGAAGTTGATGGCAGTTTCAATTGATTCAGTGGCTTATGGAGGAAGAACGAGTCATTCAAAATCTTGGTATTGGCCATTTTCGTGGAAACGGATACGGGATTGAGGAGCTGAGGAAGGTGGATTGTAACGGTATGGGTTTGGAGGGGTTTTTGGGCTGAGAATTTATAAATGAGGCCCAATTATTTAAATAGAATTTAATTTAAATACCGTATAACTTGTGTAATGCATATCTCATCCATACGAGGTCAGAATCGAGAACCGTAAGTTACGTTAGGATCGTATGGACGGTGGCTACGTCATGGAACTGACTGGAAGTCCATCAGGGCTCATTACAATTTATGGCCAAATAAATTTTCTGATCTAAATCAACGACAATTATCGTTAATTAACGATGATAGTCCAATGTGAGTAAATCTCACTGACTCTGAACAATTTATAATTTCATGTTGTATTTTTAGAACTGCTAAATATTGACTGATTGACTGTGTGTTGACTGTTTGATTGAACTGCTAGTCAGTTAGTTGAATTTCTATATTGATTCTGTTTAACAGAATATATCATATGGAATTGAAAGTAATGTTGATTTTATTGTGTAACATCTGTGGATGCAGGGAAACAGGTTGGAGGAACCCAACTGGGTTCCTCAACAATTATTTTTACTGTTTTTCATATATTGTGATATATGATGTGATATATAATCTGCTGTCGATTATATGTGTTTGGACGATACTGATCATCGTGATTAGATATGTTGAACACCATAACATACCGAAATGTTGATAAGGGAATATTTTCAAAGCGATATTTGAAAATAAAATATTTATAAATGGAATATTTATAAATAAGAAATATTTATAAATTGGAATATTTATAAATAGGGGATATTTAGAAAAAGGGAAAAACGTTATAAAAAGGAAACTGTTATAAGAAGGAAATCATTTTAAAGTGGAGAACCGTTACTAAAAGTAAATCTTTAAAAATGAATAAACGTTGTTAAAAAGGAAATCTTTATAAAGCAAATAAAGGAGTTAAATCGAATATGGTATTCGAAAGTTAGTAAATCGAATTAGTTATTCGAAAGGGGTTAGTCGAGTCGAGTTAGTTGAATAGAGTTAATCGAATATTTGTTATTCGAATACGAGTTAACCAGTTAGGGTTAATCAATTAGAGTTAACCAGTTAGAGTTAAACCAGTTAGAGTTAAACCAGTTAGAGTTAATTAGTTAGAGTAAATCGAACTAGAGTTATTCAAATGGAGTTATCGAATATTAGTTATTCAAATAGAGTTAAATAGAGTTATCAAATATTAGTTTATTCGAATAGAGTTAAATAAAAGGAGTTAATCGAATATAGTTTATTCGAATAGAATCAATTGAGTTAATTGAATATTAGTGATTCGAATAAAGTAAAAGGTGTTAATCGAATATAGTTTATTCGAATAGGGTTAAAGGAGTTATCGAATATAGTTTATTCGAAAGGAGTTAAGTGAAACGAGTAAATCAATAGCGTTAGTCCAATAGAGTTAATCTAATAGCGTTAGTCCAATAGAGTTAATTGATAAGGGTTAATCGAATAGAGTAAATTGAATAGAATTGTTGAATATACCTTATTCGAAGGAAAGAATTATCGAATAAGAGATGATTCGAAGGAGAGTTACGTAAGGAAGTTGTTAAAGAATTAAAAGGGTGAACTTTGTCTATTTCAAGGTTAGAAACGTTGTTCAGTTAAGGTCTAAGAGGTAGTATTACCCCAACTTGATTGACTCCATTTTTAACTAAGGAATGGTTAAGGTTTGATAGTGAAGGTTGGTTAAAGGAATTTAGTTAATAAGCGTAATGGTTTGAGTTGGCATCGCGATGGTTTGTTTAAACATCTGTCTAAGCCCAATGAAGGAGTTTTGGAAATGTTTTCCAAATAAGAACTAGAAATGTTTTCTGATATAGAAAACAAAAAATAGAATTGTTTTCCAATGGTAATAACGTATATTTTCTAAATTTAGAAAATAAGAAATGTTGAATATAGGGAAATAGGAGGTGAATAATGAACTAAGGAGATAAATGTTAAATGATGTTTGACCGATAGAATTTCCATCTGGAAATAATATCGTTGTTTTCACACGAGTTTTTCTTTGATAGTTAAATCACAGACTATCGAAGTTTTGACCATTTTAACGTTGTTAATATGGAGAGACCGGTTGGATTATTATCCAAAGAACCACTCTGTATTGGCATAAGCGTTGCGAATCATATATGCCAATGATAACTGAAGACGGAATAAAGTGCAAGGGCTATTGTATAAGTCTTAGATAACAGTGTCTAAGATGGATGTATTGAATAGTGCCTTCGGTTCATCCTGTTCCTGGATGACTTGTATGGACGGATGTCTGACAGAGTATTTCCAGACGATCACGTTTATTGATTTCTCCAACCGTACCAAGAGTGGAAGCAGAGAAGGAAACTTCTTTTAGCTAACACATAATGTATGGTTGAGGACGTCAATCGGTGATTTGATGGATTTGACGATGTGGCATTCAAAGTGAATCTGGTGTGATGATAAAGCGTAGCTTCTAGCCTCACATCCGGTAAATGACAGAAATCAGAAAGGCAGCATGGCTAAGTCGGTCGCTCCGTAGTAGGGTGTATAATCATCTGATCTAGAGTTTCATTTACTTCTAAAAAACTATTGTTGATGCTATTCCATTCGGAAAATGGTTGCTGATCCCAACCGTTGGTGATATACATTCGATGCACTCAAGCGAAATGAGTGGTCGGTCATGTGTGGCTGGGTTGCAGGATGTTCTTGTTGAACACAGTGTATTCCTTTCTAGAGGTACACTAGCGAAAGGTGGTTCCATACCTTGTCATAGTTGGAAATCCATTACCCAATACGTGCTTGCAGTTTTGATTGTATACTATATATGTAGAACGTTAGATGAAAGCGTTTCTGCTAGATGATTATTATATTGTGGTTGATAGACATTATTATAATATCAAAAGGTTTTTGACATAAAGATAATTTGGATTCTCATAATGGAAAAACCCGTTCCGTTATACGACGTTGTCTTATGAGATATCATTTACCTGCTTGAACTGTTTTAAACTATTTTACTCACACTAGTCCCATGACTGACCCGAAGTTTATTTGTTTGTTTCCCTAAACTCTTGGGTGCCTAAATTTGTACGGGCAGTCAAGTAGTCGGGATTTACAGATATACTGGAAGAGCTTGGAGCAAGAGGCTTCAGGATTATATAGCTATAGTTATTTCCGCTATGTTGTAAGTGTTGTACTTTGATAATGATGTATATTCAAGTATAGATGTATATTTCAAGTTATGTTATATATATTATGTGTTATTCGTTCCGCTGTGAGGTTCGTGTTACTCTGATGTTGTGTTCTTCTTCTTCTTCTTCTTCTATTCTAAGTTTCTATCTTATCTTTCCTCACCCTCTAATTTCTTTCTATTAATTTCCTGGTTTTCAGTGCAATTTGGGGGTGGACTTGTGTTTTTAGTCAGCTCAAATTGGACCGGATTTTCGGGTCATTACAAGATGCTTCAATTGTCAGAAGCTGGGACACTTCGACTACGAATGCCGAGCTCCAAAGAGGCCAAGGAGAAATGAGTCTGGGCCTAGTCAAAGTTCTCAGGATAAGAGGGAGTGCTATGATTGTCACCAGAAGGGGCATATCAAGCCAAACTGCCCGTTGCAGAAGAATTCTCAAGTGGCACATGCCTATGATGGAGCGGCTACACCGGCTTCTTCCGAGGGAGCAGGTAAACCTGATGTTTTAGGAGGTACTCTTAATATTAAGAACATTCCTATTACAGTTTTTTTAACACTGGTGCATCAAGAAGTTTCATTTCTAGTGACACGATTATAAAGCTAAAATTGAAACCAAGAAAACTTAACCTGTTTCTTATTCCTATTTCCAGTTCCCTTTTATTTTGATCGTCATGAGTTTCTCCGGGTATGATATCATACTTGGAATGGATTGGCTAACAAAGTATGAGGGTGAGGAACTATGCGCTGAAAGAGTAATCAGAATTAAAACCAAATTCGGGGATATTATTGCTATACCATGTCATGGCTCAGCCACAAATAGGCAAGAATTTTGGTCTTCTCTAAAAGTTACTCCTGCTTCTATTGAGGATATTCCTGTCGTCAGAGATTATGCAGATGTGTTTGAAGAAGTTAACAGCTTACCTCCACGCAGAGAAATCGACTTCAGGATTGACTTAGTTTCAAATGCTTGTGCATCCTATTTGGAGAATGACACTGAAAGAAAAAGAGGAGCTGAGCAATCAAACTAAGCAACTTTCGTGGAAGGGTCTGATAAGGCCTAGCTTCTCAAACTGGGGTGCAGTAGTGGTGTTTGTCCTAAAGTCAGACGGTACCCTCAGACTATGTGTGGACTACCGTGACCTAAATAAGCAAACGCTGAAAAATAAATATCCATTGCCACGCATTGATGATCTGTTGGACCGCTTGAATGGAGCATAAGTATTCTCTAGGATGGACCTAGCCACAGGTTTCCACCAGTTACGCATTGTCGAAGAATGCGTTCCTTTGACCGCTTTCAAAGGGCCAGACATATTTTATGAATGGCTAGTGATGCCCTTCGGCTTATGCAACGCTCCAACATACTTCGTCGACCTAATGAATAGAGTATTCCGAGATGTTTTAAATAAATTCGTGCTAGTGTTCATCGATGACATCCTAATCTTTTCTAAATCCACTGCTGAACACGAAAAGCATCTGAAAGAAGTCTTGGAGATTTTGCATAGGAATGTGTTGAAAGCCAAATTCTCTAAATGTGTATTCTGGCAAGAAGAGGTGAAATTCCTCGGCTATGTTGTATCAAAGAATGACATTTCAGTAGACCCAGGAAAGATCTTAGCCATCCAAGATTGGAAGCAGCCTAGTACTCCCACACAAGTCATAAGTTTCTTTGGACTGGCTAGCTATTATCGGAAATTCGTTAAGGATTTTTCGAAATTATCTTTTCCGTTGACGAAGCTGACTAAGAAGCATACAATGTTCATTTGGACACCCGAATGTGAGGCAGCTTTCCAAGAGCTGAAACGGAGGTTGACCACTGCTCCTGTGTTGACCATTATTGATGGCATCAGGATTTGAAAGTCTAGATAGATGCTTCTATTGAAGGTTATTCCTTTTATCTAAACAAACATGTTAGAGATGACATTTTTAATGACAAATCTCATTTTAACATGTTATCCTTTTATCTGTTTAAGGTATTGGTGTGGTGCTAATGCAAGGAGACAAAGTGGTTGCATATGCTAGCCGTCAGTTGAAATAGCATGAGAAAAAATACCCCACTCATGATCTTGATTTGATGGCCATCATATTTGCTCTAAAGATATGGAGGCACTATCTCTTGGGTGAGAAGTTCGAACTGTATACTGATCACAAATCCTTGAAGTATATGTTCACCCAAAGTGATTTGAACTTAAGGTAGCAACATTTGGTTGAATTTCTTGCGGCCTATGAACTGGACATCTTATATACTCCAGGAAAAGCCAATGTTGTAGCTGATGCTCTCAGCAGGAAGAATGCAGACAGCGCCAATCTTATCATCGCCAGTCTTATCATTACGCCTACATTAATGGATAAGATTTCTGCTCTTTAGAAAGATGATAAATTTATTCAGATGATTAGTGAGCGAGTTCGAAAGGGTGAAGCATCAAGCTTCCAAATAGACAGCAAGGAGACCCTTAGATTGCAAGGGTGAATATGTATGCCAGATATTCCTGAGCTATAAAGAGAAGTTATGGATGAATGTCATAAATCTAAGCTCAGCATCCATCCAGGAGTAAGCAAGATGTATCATGATCTTAAGCGCACCTTTTGGTGGAAGACGATGAAGAGGGACATTTCCTTATATGTGGCTAGATGTCCCACCTGCCAGTAAGTCAAAAGCGATCAGCGGAAGCTAGCAGGATAGTTGCAACCGCTAGAGGTTCCAGGTTGGAAGTGGGACCAAATTTCTATGGACTTTATTGATGGCTTACCCCGAACTAGGAAAGGGAATGACAATATATGGGTGATTGTAGATCACTTCACAATGACTGCCCATTTTATCCCTATCAAATCTAATAGAACAGCTCATAGTCTAGCATAGCTTTATTTCAGAGAGACTTCAGACTACATGGAGTTCCCAGTAGCATCGTTAGTGATCATGATCCGATATTTGCTAGCAATTTCTGGGAAGCATTCCTAGAAGAGCTTGGGACCAAATTGAATATGAGCACCGCTTATCATCCTCAGACAGATGGCCAGACTGAGAGGGTGAACCGCATATTAGAAGACTTGTTGTGAGCATGCATTCTTGATTTTGGCGGGTCATGGGAAGATCACTTGCACTTGGTTGAATTCTCTTATAATAACAGTTACCATGCAAGCTTGCAGATGTCACCATTTGAAGCATTATATGGCAAGCCATGCAGATCTCCCGCATGTTGGGTGGAATTAGGCAATCGATTAGTATTGGGTCCCGACATGATTCGTGAAGCATCAGATAAAGTTGATTTTATTAAGAAGCGACTACTGGCTACTCAGAGCCGACAAAAGAGCTATGCAGACTCACGAAGAAGGGATTTGGAATTATCTGTTGGTGATTATGTATACTTGAGGGTTTCCCCATTGAGAGGTGTAATTTAATTTGGAAAGACTGGGAAATTGGCGCCGAGATTCATTGGTCCATTCCCTATTCTTGAAAGGATTGAAACTCTCTCTTATAGGGTATAGTTGCTTGACTGGTTGCCAGGGGTTCACGATGTATTCCATGTGTCTCAACTCCGGAAGCATGTTCATGATCCAGACTTAGTTGTGGAGGAAACAACACAACAAGATTTGGAGATTACGCCAAGCTTAGCAGTGAGGAGGGAGCCAGTGAAAATAGTTGGCAAAGAGACCCGAGTTATGAGGAACAAGAGGATCCACTTAGACAAAGTGCAGTTGAGCGGGGATCCTAGAGACTGTACATGGGAGATTGAGAATAACATCAAACAGGCTTATCCCAAGTGCAGAGTGGACATCTCCGAGTAACTCTTGTGTTGAGGTACATTTACAATACCTTGCATTTTCCATTTTGTTTCCCGCTTTACTATTGTTTCCTTTTCGGGGACGAAAAGCTTTTAAGTGGGGGAGATTGTGGCAACCCGGAAAATCAGAACCAGTTAATTTTTTTTATTTTGGCTATTACAATGAATTTTGAATAGTTAAAATAATTTATTTTAAATAATAACGATTAAAAATTTATTTAAATCGAAGTTAGAACGAATATATTTATTTTAATTTTAAAAGGAATTAGAAATAGCACGGTAGTTTGAAAATTTGAATCTGAACTTTGACTGAATGTACAGGACTCAAAATTAAACCGATTTTAGTGAAACCAAAAATATGTAAATCTGTTTAAAAATATCTTTCCAATGAATCCGAAAAATCGAAATTTCATTGCGGGAATAAAAAGTTAGGGCTATTTGAATATTGATAATAGTCGCTATGGAATATAGTATAATTTATAGCCCGTATAAATGGCCATTATACAAACGACCTCCGTTTTCGATGAAACCACTTTTGTCGGATCCGGATTGTCAAATTATTGCAAAGTTTAATTTTCCATAATTTTTGGAGTTTATTTGTGAGTGTAGTAAATTAAACTGTGATTCGATAATTTTTGTTGAATTTGATCGACCATTAAAAAGGCCATTTTTCAAACAGTCTCTAAATTTGACGAAATTAGTTTTGTTAGGACCGTATCATCAAAACATAGCTAAATTTATTTTTTGGGAATTTTCGGAGTCCATATGTGGCCCTGATGAATTTAAATGTATGATCGAATTAAATAAATAAATGACTTAAATTTTAAATTAAAGAAAACAGGCCGAAAATAATCATTTGGGTTGACGAGACCTAGCCCATTGGTTCCGAAACGGAGGCAATTGGGTAGGTACGATTCTTGTTGGACTGAAATTGGTGCTACGGTGACTTAAAGGAATTATTTGCAGAAACAAGTAATTAATTAATATTTTATTATAAATATCTCAATCCAAAGTAACCCTAATACCCTGTAGCCGCCATCTCTTCTGTTCATGGCTGAAAATGCTCAAAACTTCAACCACTAATTTCTTCCAATCCGATCTATAAAACATCCTGCCCTTTTTGAGTTTATTGTAGAGATTTCTCCCACCTTCCCATCCATACGGTTAACACAGCCTGAAACCGCACATAGCCCGAGAACCAGCGCTCCAAACCCGTCGAGTTACGACCATCGGCCACCCCTCCAGGTGCCATCGCACGCGACAGCGTGGGTCCCCCTGTGTGCGCCTCTTGCTCCTCTCTGACGTGGTGATCCCTGATCGTGACAAGGCTTCTCTGTATGGATCGAAACCTCAGACCTAGGTTCGAGCGAAACCAGAAAACCCACGGCCGAGTTCAGTTCAAAGTAGAAGAAGGTGGAAATTCATTTATTATTTTGTTAATTTATTTTTAAAATATTATCAATCTTAAACAAATCATATCTTATTCATATGAACTCGAAATTGAACGATTTCAGATCCGTTACGATCGTGAGTCCGAGATCTACATTCCTGGACTGACTAGAACCATTTCTGAGCAGGTCAAATTTTGACCAAAATTTCAGATTTGAACCATTCAGATTTAAACGACTGTGAGAAATCTATTTATTTCTTTTTTATGATTAGAAATAATTTTGATTTTATTATCATCAATCTATAATAAATTCCTGTTTGTTATGATTCATTATTTGTTCTGTGATGGATGTAATGTGTAGATCTGGTTGTTTGGTGATATTGTGCAGTGATATAATTGTTAAAATATATTGATTTGTAGTGATAAAATTGTTAGAAACATATAGATCAATTTATAGTAATAAATTGAGTAAAACAAAAATCTATAATTTTTGTTTAGATAAAATGATCAAATTAGAATCATTGGACAAGATTTGTCATTTTATTAGTTAAAATAGTGAAACTAAGAATTATCCTTTTTGGGTTTATTTGAATAGTTGATTAAAATAATTATCACATTATTATTTGGAATAATTGGACAAAACTTGTCATTTTTGCCAGATTGGAACTATTGGACAAAAATCATCATTACTGTCAAGATTATAATAGTCGTATTGGAATTGTCATTTTTGTTTAAATTAAATTGGTCAAAACAAAATGAACATTGTGTTTAAATAAAATTTTGTTTATTTGTTGAATTAGAATTTTCAACAAATATGAAAACACCAATTTTGTCTATTTGTTGAATTATAATTTTCAACAAATTTCAAAACACCTATTTTATCTATTTGTTGGATTATAATTTTCAACAAATAGAAGAATTCAATTTTTGTCATTTTGTTGAACTGAGTTTTCAACAAAAATGAGATATCAAATTTATCATTTTGTTGAACAAGAAGATTGACCAAAAAAATGAAACATCAACTCCTGTACATTTTGTACAATTAAAATACAAATTAAGAACATGTTCATGTTTTAAATAAAAACATGATCATATTAGAAATTCACATTTTTATTGACTAGAATAAAATTTAGCCAAATGTTCATGTTTTAAAATGAAAAATATGATTATATTAAAAATTCACGTTTTAGTGTATTAATAGAATGTAGACAAAGATTTATGTTTAAAAGTGAAAACATGTTATACATTAAAAATTCACTTTTAATGTAATATCAGAAAACTTGACAATGTTCATGTTTTAAAATGAAAACTTGTTTTACATTAAAAACTCACCTTTTAGTGTATTAATAGAATGTAGAAAAAGATTCATGTTTTAAAATGAAAACATGTTTTACATAAAAAAATTCACTTTTTAATGTAATAATAGAAATTAGATAAATATTCATGTTTTAAAATAAAACATGTTTTACATAAAAATTTCACTTTTTAATGTAATAATAGAAGTTGGACAAATATGCATGTTTTAAAATAAAACATGTTTACATTAAAAACTTTGATTTTAATGCAAGAAATGAATCACTAGAAATTGTTCATTTTTAAAACAAAGGCAAGTTGACATTAAAAACATCATTTTTTTTAAAAGAATGATTCATATGAAAATCGTTCATATTTGAATAATAGTGTTGAAACATTAAAATCATAATTTTTAATGCAAAGTTGATTTATTGGAAATATTGACCGTTTGAATAAAAATGTTGCAACATTAAAAATTACATTTATATTCACATTGCATATATTAGAATTTATATGCATAGTTAAAATTACATTTATATTTACATTGCATACATTAGAATTTATATGCATTGTTAAAGTTACATTTATATTTAAATTGCATATATTAGAATTTATATACATTGTTAAAGTTACATTTATATTTACACATATTAGAATTTGTATGCATTGTTAAAATTACATTTACATTTACATTTACATTGCATATATTAGAATTTATATGCATTTTTAAAGTTACATTTATATTTACATTGCATATATTAGAATTTATATGCATTTTTAAAGTTACATTTATATTTACATTTACACATATTAGAATTTATATGCATTGTCAGACTTCGAGATAAGTGTAAATCAAATTTTTATAAAAACAGCGCCAGGGCCGCCTATTGACCCGAAGCATCGTTAAATTAATTTAACTATTTATATATATATATATATATATATATATATAAATAGCGATAAATCGTTATTAAATACAGTTAACGATATGAAACGTTTTTAAACTATATATATTTGCGAGAATCATTTGAAAAGACCGAGTTCAATCTCATTTTAAATGATTATACGATGATTTAAATCGAAGATATTGAAGATGGCGATTGAAGGCCGGCGGTCTTCACATCGAAAGGATAACTACTGATGCCCGACATTGGTTAACTCCCAGTAAAGGGTTAAAATGGTAGTTATCCGGACATAGTTGTTGATTGTCCGGATAAGCGAGCACCTCTCTTCCGTATTGGACATACGGGACGAGGAATAAGGTGACTCCAGTTCCATCCAGACCCAGAACGAACTTGTAAATGGTTGTGTGTCTGACATTGCATTTCATTCCATGTAAATTGATTTCGATTTAATATATTTCTGTTGGTGGCGGAGAATTTATTCTCTTTCTTAACACCTTACTCTGAGACGCATGAGCTCAGAGGTTATATATTGGTAGTTATTGACCGCATGGCGTGAATTGTCAATGTGACATGCCAAGATGCAATTGATCGAGGCTTTTGTTGAAAAGCAGAGCCTTATGGATAATGATCAAAGCATAGCGTATTTCGTCATATCTTTGTGTATAACGTTACCTCGCGAGCCTCACACCCCGGTAAGAGTCAGAAACGGGACAAGGGAACGCAGGGAGTGCACACGTTTCTTTCCAACTAAAAGTGGTATCAGGGTTTTGCAAGCCCTGACATTTTACTTATGTGGTTGATGGAATGAGGCGCCTCAGATTTATTGGTCGATAATGACCATTTTATAGGTCCAATAGGATCGGGAAGCTTGTGTTTAGGCATAACTAATCCACTAAGGTATATTTGTGGACCAGCCCTGCAGGATCCAAGGGTTCACTGGGGGGGACCCTGAGACATTGCTAGAGTGTCTCGAATCGGTAAGGAGATCATCTCTAGCCTTGACTCATGATGGAAACCCAATTTCCAATACGACATTACGGTTTTGATTGTAAACCTATATTTGGTGACATAGTAGGATGGGGTACTATGCCGTCTTGGATTGATACATTTACTTTGAATTATTTTAAAACTGATTAGACACTAATAATAATATTAAAAATATTATTTTATATGTATCAAGAATTTTTTATCATTATGAGGTAAAACTCTATCCTCCGGTTTGCGTTGCATTGTGTGATGGGACTTGATTGTTATAATGATTTCATTTTCTAAAAAGCATTGCATTGTTATTGAAATAAAATTTATTAAACCTATGCACTGGCAATCCAATGGAGTAAACCCGTTCCGCATTAGCGGCGTGGTCTTGTGATTAGCCATATTGTTTGTTAAGAAAGATTTCTCATACCAGTCCCATGACTGACTTGTAGTTTGTTTCACTTTACAAACTCGGGTGCCCTCTTTTCACACGGGCATCCAAGTGATAGGTTTATGTATGGATACATTCTGGATTGGAGCTTGCTTAAGGAAGAAGATGAGAACATTTTCCTTTTTATCTTTTTATTGCTACTTGAGACATTTAGACACTATTGATCTTTGATGTATTTGATGGAGTTGAGACTTATTTCTCTTTTTGTTGAGACTTCAATTTGCTAAGTGTATCCTATAACTGCGTACTCTGATGTCTTGGATGTTATAATGTTGATGACATTCTTATTTCCGCTGTAATGATTTATGTGTTATGCTATTATCTGAGATATGCTATTGTTGTAATTATGTTGTGCTCCTATGATTATCCTTGCTTTCGTACTACGAAAGTTTGGGGTCGTCACAGTTAAGGTATACAAATCAGCCCCAATAACTTGAGTAAAGCCAGCCTTATTAAGGAGAAATATAGAAACCAGATTCTTCCTCATCTCTGGAATATGCAGAACATCTTTCAAAATCACAGTCTTTCCAGAGGTAAACTTGATTTCCACGTTTCCAAGCCCAGCAACTTTAGTGGTGTGAGAATCTCCCAACAACACTTTCTGATCATCAGCAGTCGTGTATGTTGTAACACCCCATGTCCATTAATGTCACTCACAAAGGGAATGCATCAAATTGTTGTATATAACAGATAAATTACAAGAATAAATAAATAAAACAACACAACGGAAGTTAAAACTTACATTATAGCATCATAACTCAAAACGAGTTTACAAAAGTAGTCTCCGAAACCATTACATCAGGATCAATAGTCTTTTCTGAAAACTTCAAAGTACATAAAGAAGAAAATACTTAAATGACATAAATGCATAAATCCCCACTGAGCATAAGCAAAGCCATAAAGATGAGAGAGTCCCAAGCGATACATCTACTCTCTTAAAGCAACTAAAAGAAATCAGCACTAAGCTATAGTATTCCCTCTTTGCAAACCTGAGGGGAAAAAAGGAAGAAAAGAGGTGGAAAGAAAAGGGGGTCAGACATAAATTCTGGCGAGTGCGATAACTTTGACAATATAATTATCAAAATAACTAGGCTAAGGCATAAGCTGGAAAATAAGGAAATGACTGTGAACAATTGGGTATGACAGGGAAATAAGACGAACAAAGATAACGTTAAAGGCGCCCCTAATCACTATAAGAAAATTACTATACTGCACCACTACTAGTCACCCTAAAGGTTAATCCCACCTACAGAACTTAATACTGCTAATGGTAGTTTCGTGTACCCCTAGCTACCTCCATAGGTACCGTCTGCCCCTATCTCCACTAGGTGTACCCACTACCCCCATTCGATCAGCTCCCTAGCTCGTAGATACCCGTGCTGGCCCCACAGTGGGGTGTATCACTCCCCAAAGTGGCAACCCGATACAACCAAAAATGCACAGCTTATATCTACACGATGCAACAACGTCTTACCTACCAGCCCGGGCCCACACACGGATATGAACCCGTTGGACTTGCATTGCCGCCGCTGACCCGTTTTGACCTCTTATAATCAAATCCAGTACGCATGTCCCGTCCTCAACTTGGGTCGAGCCCACAAAGATACTTAATGGTTTACTAGTTTGAAAAGGGCCCCCATGCATGACACAAGCTTTCCACCTATGCTTGGTCCCCTCTAAGGTTTTTTCCACTTAACCCCATTCTTATTCATGTCTTCTTACATGTTTCAATCTTGGTTAAGTGCATCTAATCGTATTTCATATGCCACCCAAGGCACCCACTAAATTCCCCATGCCACCCAAGGCACCCACTTAGCCCCCTCATGCCCCACTACATGTTTATTAGGTTAAGTGTTTCTTAATTCATTAAGACTGTAACCTTGTAAAGACCTCCCACATTAGACTGGCATTTGTGGCAGCTGGATTTGCCGGGCGGGTCCGGGCAGTCTTACACCATAAACGAGCCTAACCTCGTGTCTTTACAACTGTTACACATTTAATTTATGCCTAAGACCTCCCATATTAGACTGGCATTTGTGGCTGCTAGATTTGCCCGACGGGTCCAGGCAGTCTTACACCACAAAAGAGTCTAACCTCGTGTCTTCGGTGATTAATTACATAATTAATTTCCCCCAATTTGAATTAATTTCCTTATTCAAATTGTCAATCAATTACAAATTTAACTATGTCCATAATTAACACCTTAATTATGTCCACCTATTTATGGTATATAAAATTATACCAACTAACATCACATTTAAGGGATTTATGCCAATTCTCAGTATTAAATCATTTAATATTATCCCATTGCCCCACGTTGTACGTTCGTTCGTTTAACGTGAAATATACATTAGACTCGAATAGTCTAACTTATGGAATAAAGAGAAAACATCAAAACATGCATAGAATAAAAACTAGATCTAAACATAAGGGGTGAACTTGCATGTGTGAATAAGGTTTTGCATCTAAAACTTGCATAGGCCAAAGTCACAAACTTGCATAAACTATGGATATCATAGATCTAATCATAAGGTGTAAACTTGCATAGGCAATAGTCACAAACTTACATTACATGATTCATACTCCAATATATATATATATATATATATATATATATATATACTTGCATATGTGATTTATGCAACATAAACTATGGTGTAAACTTGCATCTAAACATGTAAATTAAGATCTACATGTATACTAGCATATAGAATTTTGTTTACTAGAATATAACTCACACATATCTTAGCCTAAACTTTAGATCCAAGCTTACACATAAAATAGATGTCACGAAACATGTAAGGTGGTATGAGATTCTCATTAACTTGCATATGATTCATTTCTAAATTAAAATCCAAACTTGCATATAGAATTATCAAGTTAAACTTACGTATGATTTAACATATGAATTAGTCCCAACAAACATAACTAAACTAGCATATGAAGCATCATTATGAATTGATTGTACATAAGCCGACAATTAACATAGATTTTCAACATAGATAATAACATCACTGCTTTATAACATAGATAATAACATCATAGATTTACAACATAGATAATAACATAACGGTCAATGATTCACAACATAACCATATAACCCAAATCATAACTCAACCTAATTAAATTGTTAATTATCTTATTAAAGAAATCGAACTCACAACTCAGAGAAGGTCTTGCGTTTTGAAATCTGAGTTCTGAAATTGATTTAGCTTTCCCTTGAAGAAGACAAATTCGTTGTTGTTTAGATTTGAGTTGAATAGAATTTAGTTGATTAGCTTTTCTTTCTCCTAAATGGTGGCGGCTACTCTAGGTTGCAAGGTGACAGCATGGCAGCCATGGTTCTAAATTTTTATTTCATTTTAGGGTTTGAGTCTACATGTGTTTATATATAATTTAGGATTAATTTAGGCTATCCGATCAACCTAGAATAAGCCACAGCCATTCAGTCAAGATAGAGTGACAAGTCAACCCTAATAACTCAGCCAAGAGTCAGAAAATCGTCATCTTTCAAATCTGCCTAGGGGGGCAGGTCGACCACCTGGTCGACCTGTATGGGTAGATCGACCCCCTAGTCGACCTGGCCCCTGGCGGGAATTTTCCCGCCTAGCCTAATCTGAGTCTGAATTCGAATTTTTGAAATCTGTTTGAATTTTTCTGAAACTTCCGATCGCCATAACTTCTTCATACGAAGTCCAATTCACGCAAACTCGGACTCTATCTCAACCAGAATTCTGACACGAACACAATGGCGTAACCCATTTCCCTTAATTCTCACATTTAAAATTTAATATTCTTTTATTCGTTACTTTAATGTTAATAGAAATATGGGGTGTTACATTCTCCCCTACTTAAAGGATTTCGTCCTCGAAATCTCTAAGTCAATAAGAACGTATCCTGCCATCCAATCATCCATTTACTCAACCATCAACCACTAGCAACCATGGTCCTTACAAGATTTCTAATTCTTTTCATGTACATATGCATAGTGTATGTATATGTTCGTATACTAATGCAAAATCAGGTGGTCCACTGATTCAGTCAACCTCCTTAATGCTAATGATGATAGTGCCATGTATCCATCATGTATGCAAAGAATCTTATACATATCATTACTACATGTGTGCACAACCATCCATTTAAATGCAACATCCATATGATACACACATTCAATGTACATTCATTTTACTAAATACATCCATTTATATGCAATATGCAATATGAAAGTGACTGAGCCGATCTAGTGCCTAAAGTGTGTGTATATGCATCCACGAGCAACCACTAGCAAACACTTGCATCCACATGCATCCACCATACATAACATGTCTCAAACACATGTTTCAACCATAGGACTACCTTATCTAAAGGTCAAAGATACTAGCGAGAGGACATACTAAGGATAAAACGAGTACAAGCTAAGCGATAAAGGAGAAATTAAAAGTCATACCCTCGAAAAGAAAAGGGTACAATGAACGCATCTTCTCTTCCGTCTCCCAAGTAGCGTTGCTCTCATCATCTCCCCATTGCACTTTGACTTGCTTGACCTCTCGATTCCTCAACTTCTTAATCTCCGACCCAAGAATGCATGTAGGAGCTCGTCGAATCGTTGCATCACGCTCTATCTCCACCTCTCTAAGCAAGCTCGGCTCTACCACTTCCGCGGTCTCGTGCAAGCATTTCCACAAATGTGATACATGGAATACGTCGTGTACACCATTGAGTCTCTTGGGCAATTCCACTCTATACGCCATCTGTCCAATCCTTTCGTTAATAGGAAACGACCCTACGAACCTTGGTGCTAACTTCCTAACGAACCCAAAGCGAACAACATTCCGTAATGGAGACGCCTTGATAAAGACCATGTCCCCAATATCAAATTCAAGATCTGCCCTCCTCTTGTCTGCATACGATTTCTGCCTATCTTGCGCCGTCTTCATCCTCCTTCGAATCAAATCGATCTTTTCCGAAGTCTCTCTAATCATATCGGGCCCAAGTAAGATCTTATCCGTAGATTCCCACCAACATGTAGGTGAACGACAAGGCCTTCCATAAAGAGCCTCGATAGGTGCCATGCCAATGCTAGAATGAAAACTATTATTATACACGAACTCCACCAAAGGAAGATGCTCCTCCCATGTACCTCCGAAGTCTAAAACACATAACCTCAAAAGGTCCTCTAGAATATGATTCACCCTCTCGGTTTGGCCGTCCGTCTGAGGATGATACGCGGTGCTCAAACATAACTGAGTCCCTACCACCTCTTGCAAGCTCTTCCAAAACTCGCTAGTAAAGATAGGATCATGATCACTCACTATGCTAGAAGGAACACCGTTCAAACGAACTATCTCTCGAATGTATACGGAGGCTAACCATGGAGCAGTCCTCTTACTCTTCACGGCAATGAAATGGGCGCTTTTAGTAAGTCTGTCTACCATGACCCAAATCCTCGCATTACCCTTCCTCGATTTCGGTAACCCGTCAACAAAGTCCATCGAGACACTCTCCCACTTCCATTATGGGGTTTCCAATGGGTGAAGCAACCCACCGGGCTTCTTTTGCTCTGCTTTTACTTGTTGGTACACCAAGCATCTAGCGACAAACTCGGCCACATCCCTCTTCATACCGACCCAAAAGTAAACTCGTCTCACGTCCATGTACATCTTGTCCCCTCCGGGATGAATGGTCATCTTCGAACGATGTGCATCATCAAGAATGGTCTTCCTCAAGTTCTCGTCTCGTGGTACACAAAGTCTACCGTCCCTATGTAACCAACCCTTATCGTCTAGGGTATACCTACTGAGATGGCTCGATGACTCCCCCCTTACGAGCTTCTCTACCAACTCAACCAACTGCGGGTCATCTTGCTGTGCCTCACCAATCCATCCCAAAAGCGTAGGTATGACCTCTAAGGATGCTACCAAACTAGGTACAAAGTCAATGGAAGGTCTAAAGTCAAACGTAGATATGAACTCTAAGCTTTGTCGCTCAACAAACAACGGACTCAAGGACAACCTTTTCCTACTTAAGGCGTCTGCCACCACGTTACCCTTGTCAGGGGTATATGTTATCTCGAAATCATAGGACGCTAAGAATTCCATCCACCTTTGCTGCCTTAAGTTCAAGTCCTTCTGAGAGAACAAGTATTTTAACGATTTGTGGTCTGTGAACAATTCGAATTTCTCGCCAAGAAGATAATGGCGCCAAGACTTAAGCGCGAAAACAATTGTGGACAACTCTAGGTCATGTGTAGGGTAATTTTTCTCATGCACTCTCAACTGCCTTCCTCCATAGGCTATTACCCTCCCCTCTTGCATTAAGACTGCGCCTAGTTCTGTCCCACAAGCATCGGTATAAACGGTAAATGGCTTACTCCCATCTGGCAACACTAAGCCTGGGGATGTGGTCAAAGCTCTCTTTAAACATTGGAACGCATCATCACAATCTACGTCCCACATGAAAACTAGGTTCTTCTTCATCAAGCATGTCAATTGGGCTGATATTTTTTTCGAAGTCCTTGATAAACTTCCTATAGTAGCCGGCCAACCCCAAGAAACTCCTCACCTCGATAGAATTTTTAGGGACCTTCCAATCTTGGATGGCCACCACATTTGCGGGATCCACAGCTATCCCTTCTTTGGAAACCACGTGCCCTAAGAATCGCACTTCCTTCCTCCAAAAGTGACATTTAGAAAATCTAGCTTTAAGGTTATGCGCTCAAAGGGTCTCCAATACTTCCCTAAGATGTAGGGAGTGCTCTTCCTCACTCTTAGAAAAGATCAAGATGTCATCCACAAAGACCACCACGAATTTATTAAGGTATTCCCTAAACACCCTACTCATCAAGTCAACTAAGTATGCAGGGGCGTTTGTCAAACCGAAGGGCATTACAAGCCACTCATAGAAACCGTCCAGAGTCCTAAAGGCAGTCTTGTCTATGCTATCCTCAGCCACTCTCAACTGATGGAAACCAGTAGCTAAGTCCAACTGCGAAAACATTGAGGTGCCAACTAACTGATCGAAGAGATCGTCAATCCTCGGCAGTGGGTGCCTATTCTTCTTAGTAAGTTTATTAAGTTCTCTATAGTCCACACAAAGTCTAAGGGACCCATCCGCCTTCGTGGCAAATACTACTGGAGCACCCCACTCCGATATATTACATCTTATGAAACCCTTCTCAAGCAACTCCCCTACTTGCTTATTGAGCTCCCTCCTCTCACTAGGAGCCATGTGGCGTACTGGCAGAGATAGTGATTTTGCATTATCTACAAGATAAATACGAAAGTTTATCTCACATTTTGGGGGTAGACCCCTCACCTCATCGAAGACATCAACATATTCACGGACTATACGAACAAAATGTAAATCATCATTGGATGCGTCAAGTGACTCAAGATAACTAAGCATCACTGATCCTCTAGGGTCACAAGAAATATCAAGTGTAACAACCCGTATTTTCAATAACCTGTAATAACATAAATCGAGGCAGAATTTAATTCTAAAATGGGAATCAAGGGAAACGGGCTATGCCATTGTGTTCGTCTCGGAAAAATACGCGAAATAGAGTCCGAGTTTTCGAAAATCGGAGTCCGTATGACCAAGATATGGCCTCGCGAAGTTTCACGAAAATTCCCAAATTAAAGTATACTTAATTAAGTGAAATGGGTTGTGTAGATATATATATATATATATATATATTGATATATATATATATATATAATTGAAAATTTAATAAATAAATATGCAAAAATGCTCAAAACAGCGAATTGGGAGAGGGGAATAACCGAACCGGCCGATTTTTGAAGTCGACCCGAGCCCGCTGGGTCGACTAGGGGTTAATCCAGGGTGTTTGGCTGTCAACCCGTGGGCCGATTCGCTCAAGTGCAGATTTTGCATTTGAATGGTTCTCATGGTCCATCTTTAATCTAAAGGCCCTAGATGGTTCCTACACTTGACTTCTTCCCCAAGTTCATGGTAATATGCTATGCAAGTTACATGTTTGTTAATATGCAAGTTACATGTTTGTTAATATGCAAGTTACATGTATGTAAATATGCAAGTTACATGTTTGTTAATATGCAAGTTACATGTTTGTTAATATGCAAGTTACATGTATGTAAATATGCAAGTTACATGTTTCTTTATATGCAAGTTACATGTTTGTTAATATGCGAGTTACATGTATGTAAATATGCAAGTTACATGTTTATTAATATGCAAGTTCATGATGACACATTATGCAAGTCTATAAGCTAATATGCAAGTTTGTTATGCAAAATGAATATGTAAGTTATGTGACATATTATATGCAAGTTATGTGACATGTTATGCAAGTTCATATGCAAGTTATGTGTTTGTTAATATGCAAGATGGCACCTTTGAAACATGTTCATTCATATGCAAGTTGACACCTTTTATATGTGTTATATCATGAACGAAATTACGTGGGAACGATGGGGTAATTAAATGCATAAGTTAATAAGATTGTGTGAAATTAATATAATTATGCATAACACAAAATAAATAAACATAGTATGGGAATTTGCCTATTTGGTTAGGTGTACCCATACTATGTGTTGGGAATTTACCTATTGAGTTAGGTCTACCCCATGGGAATTTACCTATTAAGTTAGGTCTACCCATGTTAAGAAAACTTGATTAATTAGGGATAATTAATATAAAATTATGAGGGTGATTAATTAGGTGTAATTAATTGACTAAGACACGAGGTTGGACTCAGTTGTAGCGTAAAACTGCCCGGACCCAACCGGCTTAACCAGTTGCTACAAATGTTAGCCCAATGTGAGAGGTCTTAGGCACAAACTAAATACGTAATTAATGTAAAGACACGAGGTTAGACTCTGTTATGACATAAGGCTGCCCGGACCCAACCGGCTTAACCAGCGGTCATAAAAGACAGTCTAATGTGAGAGGTCTTTACAAAGGTTACGTTCTTAATTAATTAATTAAGAAACACTTAACCACATTAGCATGTAGAGGGACATGAGGGGTTAAGTGGGTGCCTCGGGTGGCATGAGAAAATCTAGTGGTTGCCTTGGGTGGCAATAGAAAATACGATTAGAATACTTAACCAAAATAGAACATGTAATTAAAACATGATTAAAGGGTTAAGTGGGATATACTAGAAAAAGGGACAAGCTTAGGTGGGTAGTTTGTGGAGGCCCATTTCAACCAGTAACCCATACGTATCTTTGTGGGCTCGACCCATGTCGAGGACGGGACACGCATACTGGGCTTGACTGTAAGAGGCAAACGGGTTAGCGGTGGCAACGCAAGTCCAACGGGCTTCATATGCGTGAGTGGGCCCGGGCTGGTAGGTAAGCCGTTGTTGCATCGAGTAGATATAAGCCGTGCACCTTTAGTTTCATCAGGTTGCCACATTGGGGAATGATACATCCCACGGTGGGGCCAGCACGGGTATCTACGTTAGGGAGCCGATCGAATGGGAAGTAGTGTGTACACCTAGTGGATTGTAGGGCCCCGTGGCGCCTACTTGGTCACCTAGGGGTACGCAGGTACTAATTAGTAAATTTTATAAGTCCTTGGGTGGGATCAACCTTTAAGTTAGGAACGACTGGTGTGGTGCAGTTTAGTAATTTACCTTAGGGAAGGTAGATGCGTCTTTATCCTTTATCTTCGTTTAGTTGACTGCTTAGGGTAGCCATTCATCCCTATATGTTACCGTATATCAGTTTATGTCTTCTCTGGTTACTTTAACGATTGTATTGTTAAAGTTATAGGACTCGCTCAGACTTATGTCTGACCCTGTTGTTTTTATCTTTTTCCCAACCCTCAGGTCCTACGGTGGATCCTAGCAGTAGTGGAGCTTGATCGGATTGCTGTTCCAGTCTTTAGGAGCTTGGATAGATGTAAAGCTCCAGTTATCCAGTTATCTTTTCTTTTGTTTGGCTATTGTATGAGAGTGGGATTATGTACTTCTTTATTTTGATGGATATTGTACTTGACCTTTATTGTGGTTTTATGATGTAACCAGACATGTTTTACTTCCGCTGTTATGAGATGATGTTTTAAAATTTCAAGTACTATTTATATCTGTCTTGTTGTAATTTTTCTGTTCTATATTCACTAAAATACTCCACCGATGCTATGGCATTCCCTTAGTGAGTGATCATAGCGGGAGTGGGGTGTTACACGTGGTATCAGAGCTTAAGGTTACCAGAACAGATAAATTTTTTGAGAAAAACTACTTTCTAAGAGTATTTTCGAAGAAAGTATTTTTAAAAGCATGTCTTCTAAGAGAAAAAGTTTTTGAAAAAGAAAAGCATAATCCCGGACCCAACCGGCTTAACCAGCGGTCATAAAAGACAGTCTAATGTGAGAGGTCTTTACAAAGGTTACGTTCTTAATTAATTAATTAAGAAACACTTAACCACATTAGCATGTAGAGGGACATGAGGGGTTAAGTGGGTGCCTCGGGTGGCATGAGAAAATCTAGTGGTTGCCTTGGGTGGCAATAGAAAATACGATTAGAATACTTAACCAAAATAGAACATGTAATTAAAACATGATTAAAGGGTTAAGTGGGATATACTAGAAAAAGGGACAAGCTTAGGTGGGTAGTTTGTGGAGGCCCATTTCAACCAGTAACCCATACGTATCTTTGTGGGCTCGACCCATGTCGAGGACGGGACACGCATACTGGGCTTGACTGTAAGAGGCAAACGGGTTAGCGGTGGCAACGCAAGTCCAACGGGCTTCATATGCGTGAGTGGGCCCGGGCTGGTAGGTAAGCCGTTGTTGCATCGAGTAGATATAAGCCGTGCACCTTTAGTTTCATCAGGTTGCCACATTGGGGAATGATACATCCCACGGTGGGGCCAGCACGGGTATCTACGTTAGGGAGCCGATCGAATGGGAAGTAGTGTGTACACCTAGTGGATTGTAGGGCCCCGTGGCGCCTACTTGGTCACCTAGGGGTACGCAGGTACTAATTAGTAAATTTTATAAGTCCTTGGGTGGGATCAACCTTTAAGTTAGGAACGACTGGTGTGGTGCAGTTTAGTAATTTACCTTAGGGAGGGTAGATGCGTCTTTATCCTTTATCTTCGTTTAGTTGACTGCTTAGGGTAGCCATTCATCCCTATATGTTACCGTATATCAGTTTATGTCTTCTCTGGTTACTTTAACGATTGTATTGTTAAAGTTATAGGACTCGCTCAGACTTATGTCTGACCCTGTTGTTTTTATCTTTTTCCCAACCCTCAGGTCCTACGGTGGATCCTAGCAGTAGTGGAGCTTGATCGGATTGCTGTTCCAGTCTTTAGGAGCTTGGATAGATGTAAAGCTCCAGTTATCCAGTTATCTTTTCTTTTGTTTGGCTATTGTATGAGAGTGGGATTATGTACTTCTTTATTTTGATGGATATTGTACTTGACCTTTATTGTGGTTTTATGATGTAACCAGACATGTTTTACTTCCGCTGTTATGAGATGATGTTTTAAAATTTCAAGTACTATTTATATCTGTCTTGTTGTAATTTTTCTGTTCTATATTCACTAAAATACTCCACCGATGCTATGGCATTCCCTTAGTGAGTGATCATAGCGGGAGTGGGGTGTTACACGTGGTATCAGAGCTTAAGGTTACCAGAACAGATAAAATTTTTGAGAAAAACTACTTTCTAAGAGTATTTTCGAAGAAAGTATTTTTAAAAGCATGTCTTCTAAGAGAAAAAGTTTTTGAAAAAGAAAAGCATAATCCCCAATAGCCATATCTTTATCTTTCGGAATCTCCTTTTTGAATCTTTCCTCTTTCGTTTCAGCATGGCTGAAGATCTTAACATCCCGGAGGGTTTAGTTATACCACTATGGTATAGGAGGTTGCAAGAGGCTAGGGCCGCGGCTGCGGGTCCGGCCAATGCTACTACACCAGAGACAACCGCTCCTCCTCCTCAGCCTAGAGTGGATAATTTTGCTAAGGTTTGCAAGGAGTTCAAGGCTATAGGAGGAAAACCTTTTCTTGGTTCAGAGACTTTCGTAGAGGCTAGAGATTGGCTTAAGGAAGTGGAAGAGTTGCTAGATATCTTTGAAGTGGAAGAGGGAAAGAAAGTCAAGTTGGCGGCTTGGTTAATGAAGGGAGAGGCCTCATTCTGGTGGGAGGTCACTAATGGAGAACGCCCTGTTGACTCTTGGGCAGATTTTAAGCAAAGGTTTGGGGCTAAGTTTCTCTCAAGGGCGGAAGAGAATCTGTTTATGGAGAAGTTCTTGAATTTGAAGCAAGGGAATCTCACGGTGAAAGAATATGTCAACAAATTCAATCAATTAGCAAGGTTTGGCATAGAGTTGGTGAATACACCGGAGAAGAAGGCTTTGAGGTTCGTTAGAGGCTTGAACGAACCATTGCAAGGAATAGCTATGACTCACATTCCTATGGGGGCCACTTTTGAGAAGCTTGTCTACATGGCACTTATGCATGAGGATGATAAGAATTCTAAGGCACCAGAGAAAAAGGGGGATCAGAAGAAACCGCAACAGCAACAACAAGGCAAGGGCGGAAAAGGCAATGGTGACAAAAAGAAGACGAAGAAGAAGTGCTTCAATTGTGGAACACCAGGACACCTCAGTAAGGATTGTCGCAAAAAGAAGAAGACCGGTTGCTTTCATTGTGGTGAAGCAGGGCATCTTGTGAAAAACTGCCCAAAGAAGGGGCAGAAGACGGGGTCTACCTCAGGAGGCCAGGTGCAAGCTCTTATAGCACCACCTCAGTCAGGGGGGCAAGTTCAGGTTCTCTCAGTTCCACCGATTCAGCAGAGAGGTAGAACTATTTCCGTTGAAAGTCTGGTTTTTCTGTTTGATCATCCAATTCGTACTTTGTTTGACTCTGGCGCATCGCATTCTTTTATCTCATCATCGTTAGTTGAGTCACTGCACTTAGACACCAGTCTAGTTGATGATCCCTTGGTTGTCTCAAACCCAATTGGGGGCTCCATATATCTGTCTATGATATGTTTGGGTTTGAAGATTTCTATACTTAGCGTTGAGTTTAGATGTGATGCTTTTGTATTAGGCTTCACGGGCTATGGGTTGATTTTGGGCATGGACTGGTTATCCAGTAATGGTGCCGTTCTTGATTGTGAAAGGAGAGTTGTCAGGCTTATGACCCGCTTGGGTAATACTCTCGAGATCTCTTGTAATCCCATGGAATCTGTTTTGCTAAGTTATCTTGAATCGCTCGATGCTTCGGTCGAGAGTTTGCGTTCTGGCAGAGTGGTCCGGGAATATCCGGATGTGTTTGAAGAAGTGAAGGGTTTGCCTCCGAAGCGGGAGATAGATTTCCGAATTTATTTGGTGGATAATGCCAAACCAGTGTCTTTGCCAGTACGCCACATGGCTCCTCGTGAGAGAAGAGAACTTCATAAGCAAGTAGGGGAGTTGCTTGAGAAGGGGTTCATAAGGCGAAGTATATCGGAGTGGGGAGCTCCAGTAGTGTTTGCCACGAAGGCGGATGGGTCCCTCAGACTTTGTGTGGATTATAGGGAACTTAATAAGCTCACGAAGAAGAATAGACACCCATTACCGAGGATAGATGATCTCTTTGATCAGTTGGTTGGCGCGTCAGTATTTTCGCAGATGGACTTAGCTACAGGGTTTCATCAGTTAAGAGTGGCGGAGGACAGTATAGAGAAGACTGCTTTCCGGACTCCGGATGGTTTTTATGAGTGGCTAGTGATGCCATTTGGGTTGACAAACGCCCCCGCATACTTTGTTGATCTCATGAGTAGAGTGTTCAGAGAGTATCTGAATAAGTTTGTAGTAGTTTTTGTGGATGACATCTTGGTCTTTTCCAAGAATGAAGAAGAGCATGCCTTACATCTCAAGGAAGTGTTGGAGACTCTTCGAGCGCATAGTCTTAAAGCTAAATTCTCTAAATGCCATTTTTGGAGAAGAGAAGTGCGATTCTTAGGGCATGTGGTCTCTAAGGAAGGGATAGCTGTGGATCCCGCAAAGATAGTATCTATCCAGGATTGGAAAGTTCCTAGAAATGCTACCGAGGTAAGAAGTTTCTTGGGGTTGGCGGGTTATTATAGGAAGTTTATCAAAGACTTCGCGAAGATATCAGCCCCGTTAACCCGCTTGACGAAGAAGAATCTGGTTTTCTCATGGGACGTAGATTGTGATGATGCTTTCCGACGGTTAAAGAGAGCTTTGACCACCGCTCCGGTTTTAGTGCTTCCAGATGGGAGCAAGCCGTTTGTTGTTTATACCGATGCTTGTGGAACAGGATTAGGCGCAGTCTTGATGCAGGAGGGAAGGGTAATAGCCTATGGAGGGAGACAATTGAGAGTGCATGAGAAGAATTACCCTACCCATGATCTAGAGTTGGCCGCGATTGTTTTCGCACTTAAGTCTTGGCGCCATTATCTTCTTGGTGAGAGATTCGAGTTGTTCACCGACCATAAATCATTGAAGTACTTATTCTCTCAGAAGGATTTAAACTTAAGACAGCAAAGGTGGATGGAGTTCTTAGCATCCTATGATTTCGAGATAGCGTATACCCCTGGTAAGGGTAACGTGGTGGCAGACGCCTTAAGTAGAAAAAGGCTATCTTTGAGTCCATTGTTCGTGGAACGACGAAGCTTGGAGTTTCTTTCTTTGTTTGACTTCAGACCTTCTGTTGATTTTGTACCTGGTTTGTTGGCATCCTTGGAGGTTAGACCTACTCTTTTGAGACGGATTGGCGAGGCTCAGCGAGACGACCCACAGTTGGTTGTGTTGGTAGAGAAGCTTATAAGAGGGGAGTCGTCCAGCCATTTGGGTAGATACACCATAGATGATAAGGGATGGTTGCATAGAGACGGTAGACTTTGTGTACCGCAAGATGAGGGTTTGAAGAAGGCTATTTTGGATGATGCACATCGTTCAAGAATGACTATTCATCCCGGTGGAGACAAAATGTACCAAGACATGAAGAGAGTTTTCTTTTGGGCCGGTATGAAGAAAGATGTGGCCGAGTATGTGGCTAGATGCTTAGTGTGCCAACAAGTTAAAGTGGAGCAAAGGAAACCCGGTGGGTTGCTACACCCATTGGAAGTTCCACAGTGGAAGTGGGATAGTGTCTCGATGGATTTCATCGACGGGTTACCGAGATCGAGGAAGGGCAATACGGGAATTTGGGTTGTGGTAGACAGACTTACAAAGAGTGCCCATTTTATACCCGTAAAGAGTAAGAGGACCGCTCCATGGCTTGCTTCAGTCTATGTTAGAGAGATTGTTAGATTGCATGGCGTACCATCCAGCATTGTGAGTGATCGAGATCCTATTTTCACTAGTGAGTTTTGGAGAAGTTTGCAAGAGGCGGTAGGGACTCAGTTGTGTTTGAGCACCGCATATCATCCTCAGACAGACGGTCAGACCGAGAGGGTGAACCGTATCTTAGAAGATCTCTTGAGGCTTTGTATCTTGGATTTTGGAGGTACATGGGAAGAACATCTTCCTTTGGTGGAGTTCGCATATAATAACAGCTTTCAGTCCAGTATTGGCATGGCACCTTTTGAAGCTCTTTATGGAAGGCCTTGTCGATCTCCTACATGTTGGTGGGAATCTACGGATAAGATCTTGCTTGGGCCAGATATGGTTAGAGAGACTTCAGAGAAGATTGATTTGATTCGTAGAAGGATGAAGGCAGCGCAAGATAGACAGAAATCTTATGCGGATCGGAGAAGAACGGATCTTGAGTTTGAGGTTGGGGACATGGTTTTTGTCAAAGTATCTCCATTGAGAAATGTTGTTCGCTTCGGGTCCGTTGGGAAGTTAGCACCAAGGTTTGTTGGGCCGTTTCCTATTAAGGAAAGGATTGGACGGATGGCATATAGGGTAGAGTTGCCCGACAGACTTAGTGGTGTTCACGATGTATTCCATGTATCACATCTGAGGAAATGCTTACATAAGACCGCAGAGGTGGTAGAGCCGAGCTTGCTTAGAGATGTAGAAGTAGAGCGTGATGCGACGATTCGACGAGCTCCTACTCGCATCCTTGGGTCAGAAACTAGGAAGTTGAGGAACAGAGAAGTTCAGCTAGTTAAAGTGCAATGGGGAGATGACGAAAGCAATGCTACTTGGGAGACGGAAGCAAAGATGCGTTCTTTGTATCCATTTCTTTTTGAGAGTATGTCTTTTTAACTTCTCCTTTATCGCTTGTCTAGTACTTATCTTATCTTTAGTATATCCTCTCGCTAGTACCTAGGACCTTTAGATAGGGTAAAACCTATGGTTGAAACATGTGTTTGAAACATGTTATGGTTGATGGATGCATGTGGATGCAATTGATTGCTAGTGGTTGCTCGTGGACGCATATACACACACATTAGGCACTAGATCGGCTCAGACACTTCATGTTGCATATTGCATAAATGGATGTGCTAGATAGAATTGATGGATGTATCATGGTTGTGTTATCATATGGATGATGCATTTTTGTGTATGGTTGTGCACGCATGTAGAAATTTGTATGTGTCAATAGGGTTTCGCATACATATTGGATGCATGGCACTATCATGGTTTGCATTAAGGAGGTTTACTGTATCAGTAACCGCCTGATTTTCGCATTAGGTAAGTACATATACACACACTTTTGCATATATCCATCCAGCATTTAGAATCTTGTAAGGACAATGATTGCTCGTGGATGATGCTTTGAGTAGATGGATGATTGGATGGTAGGATACGTTCTTCCTAACTTGAAGATTTCGGGGACGAAATCCTTTAAGGAGGGGAGAATATAACAACCCGTATTTTCAATAACCTGTAATAACATAAATCGAGGCAGAATTTAATTCTAAAATGGGAATCAAGGGAAACGGGCTATGCCATTGTGTTCGTCTCGGAAAAATACGCGAAATAGAGTCCGAGTTTTCGAAAATCGGAGTCCGTATGACCAAGATATGGCCTCGCGAAGTTTCACGAAAATTCCCAAATTAAAGTATACTTAATTAAGTGAAATGGGTTGTGTAGATATATATATATATATTGATATATATATATATATATATATATATATAATTGAAAATTTAATAAATAAATATGCAAAAATGCTCAAAACAGCGAATTGGGAGAGGGGAATAACCGAACCGGCCGATTTTTGAAGTCGACCCGAGCCCGCTGGGTCGACTAGGGGTTAATCCAGGGTGTTTGGCTGTCAACCCGTGGGCCGATTCGCTCAAGTGCAGATTTTGCATTTGAATGGTTCTCATGGTCCATCTTTAATCTAAAGGCCCTAGATGGTTCCTACACTTGACTTCTTCCCCAAGTTCATGGTAATATGCTATGCAAGTTACATGTTTGTTAATATGCAAGTTACATGTTTGTTAATATGCAAGTTACATGTATGTAAATATGCAAGTTACATGTTTGTTAATATGCAAGTTACATGTTTGTTAATATGCAAGTTACATGTATGTAAATATGCAAGTTACATGTTTCTTTATATGCAAGTTACATGTTTGTTAATATGCGAGTTACATGTATGTAAATATGCAAGTTACATGTTTATTAATATGCAAGTTCATGATGACACATTATGCAAGTCTATAAGCTAATATGCAAGTTTGTTATGCAAAATGAATATGTAAGTTATGCGACATATTATATGCAAGTTATGTGACATGTTATGCAAGTTCATATGCAAGTTATGTGTTTGTTAATATGCAAGATGGCACCTTTGAAACATGTTCATTCATATGCAAGTTGACACCTTTTATATGTGTTATATCATGAACGAAATTACGTGGGAACGATGGGGTAATTAAATGCATAAGTTAATAAGATTGTGTGAAATTAATATAATTATGCATAACACAAAATAAATAAACATAGTATGGGAATTTGCCTATTTGGTTAGGTGTACCCATACTATGTGTTGGGAATTTACCTATTGAGTTAGGTCTACCCCATGGGAATTTACCTATTAAGTTAGGTCTACCCATGTTAAGAAAACTTGATTAATTAGGGATAATTAATATAAAATTATGAGGGTGATTAATTAGGTGTAATTAATTGACTAAGACACGAGGTTGGACTCAGTTGTAGCGTAAAACTGCCCGGACCCAACCGGCTTAACCAGTTGCTACAAATGTTAGCCCAATGTGAGAGGTCTTAGGCACAAACTAAATACGTAATTAATGTAAAGACACGAGGTTAGACTCTGTTATGACATAAGGCTGCCCGGACCCAACCGGCTTAACCAGCGGTCATAAAAGACAGTCTAATGTGAGAGGTCTTTACAAAGGTTACGTTCTTAATTAATTAATTAAGAAACACTTAACCACATTAGCATGTAGAGGGACATGAGGGGTTAAGTGGGTGCCTCGGGTGGCATGAGAAAATCTAGTGGTTGCCTTGGGTGGCAATAGAAAATACGATTAGAATACTTAACCAAAATAGAACATGTAATTAAAACATGATTAAAGGGTTAAGTGGGATATACTAGAAAAAGGGACAAGCTTAGGTGGGTAGTTTGTGGAGGCCCATTTCAACCAGTAACCCATACGTATCTTTGTGGGCTCGACCCATGTCGAGGACGGGACACGCATACTGGGCTTGACTGTAAGAGGCAAACGGGTTAGCGGTGGCAACGCAAGTCCAACGGGCTTCATATGCGTGAGTGGGCCCGGGCTGGTAGGTAAGCCGTTGTTGCATCGAGTAGATATAAGCCGTGCACCTTTAGTTTCATCAGGTTGCCACATTGGGGAATGATACATCCCACGGTGGGGCCAGCACGGGTATCTACGTTAGGGAGCCGATCGAATGGGAAGTAGTGTGTACACCTAGTGGATTGTAGGGCCCCGTGGCGCCTACTTGGTCACCTAGGGGTACGCAGGTACTAATTAGTAAATTTTATAAGTCCTTGGGTGGGATCAACCTTTAAGTTAGGAACGACTGGTGTGGTGCAGTTTAGTAATTTACCTTAGGGAGGGTAGATGCGTCTTTATCCTTTATCTTCGTTTAGTTGACTGCTTAGGGTAGCCATTCATCCCTATATGTTACCGTATATCAGTTTATGTCTTCTCTGGTTACTTTAACGATTGTATTGTTAAAGTTATAGGACTCGCTCAGACTTATGTCTGACCCTGTTGTTTTTATCTTTTTCCCAACCCTCAGGTCCTACGGTGGATCCTAGCAGTAGTGGAGCTTGATCGGATTGCTGTTCCAGTCTTTAGGAGCTTGGATAGATGTAAAGCTCCAGTTATCCAGTTATCTTTTCTTTTGTTTGGCTATTGTATGAGAGTGGGATTATGTACTTCTTTATTTTGATGGATATTGTACTTGACCTTTATTGTGGTTTTATGATGTAACCAGACATGTTTTACTTCCGCTGTTATGAGATGATGTTTTAAAATTTCAAGTACTATTTATATCTGTCTTGTTGTAATTTTTCTGTTCTATATTCACTAAAATACTCCACCGATGCTATGGCATTCCCTTAGTGAGTGATCATAGCGGGAGTGGGGTGTTACATCAAGGGTCTTTCCACTACGAGTCAACAATTTTACTACCCTTCGTTCACAATCTAGGATGTCACCATATTTGGCTAGCCAATCCATCCCTAGAATCAACCCATAGCCCATGAAACTAAGCACAAAAGCATTACATTCAAAACCAACGCCTAAGATCGACAATCTCAAATCCCTACAGACCATGGATAAATGAGCCGACCCACTAATAGGATTTGAGACTACAATGAGATCCACAACAAGACTAGTATTTAAGTGCAGCTTTTTAACTAATGATGTAGAGATAAACGAATGTGATGCGCCAAAATCGAACAAAGTACGGACAGGATGATCAAACAGAAAAACTAAACTCTCAACAGAAATGTTTCTACCTCGTTCTTGCAGCGGTGGGACCGCGAGATCCTGGACCTGCTCCCTTGCCTGCCCCGGTGCCACGAGAGCCTGAAGCTGCCCTCCAGAAGTTCTTTGCCCTTGTCCCTGTTTCCTTGGGCAGTCCTTAACTAGATGACATGCCTCTCCACAGTGGAAACAACAAGTCTTCTTCTTTTTTCTGTAGTCTTTACTCAGATGGCCTGGCGTCCCACAATTAAAGCACTTCTTCTTTCCTTTTCCATTATTGTTCTTCCCGCCCTTCTTATTTTGCTGTTGTGGTTTCTTTTGATCTCCTTTCTTCTCAAGTGCCTTATTAGCATTGGCGCCTTTCTCCTCTTCATGCATAAGCGCCATATCAACTAGCCTCTCAAAGGTGGCCCTATAGGGATGTGGGTCATAGCTAACCCATGTAGTGGCTCGTTCAAACCCTTAACAAATCTCAGGGCCTTTTTTCGGGTGTATTCACAAAGTCCAAGCCAAATCTCGCCAACTGATTGAACTTATTGACGTATTCTTTCACTGATAGATTCCCTTACTTCAACGCCAAAAATCTTTCCATATATAAATTCTCTTCAGCCCGTGAGATAAACTTTGCCTCAAACCCACGCCTGAAATCCGGCCATGTATCAACTGGATGCTCTCCATTAGTGACCTCCCACCAAAACGAAGCTTCGTCCTTCATCAACCAAGCAGCCAGTTGAACCTTCTTACAATAGTCCAAATTGAAAATGCCAAACAGATCCTCCACTTCTTTCAACCAATTTCTAGCATCAATGAACGTTCCAGACCCACTAAAAGATTTTCCACCCATCGAACGAAAGTCTTTACATATCTTGGAGAAAGTATCTCCACGCGGAGGAATGACTGGAGCTGGGGGGAGGAGGAGGAGGAACATTGGCCGGTCCCGCGGCAGCGGCCCTAGCCTCGAGATATTGACGAAACCAACCGGGTACATGAGCACCCTCTGGTATCTCAGATGCTCCAGACATGCTGAAAAGAAAAAGAAAGAGTTTTAAAACAAGGAAAGCGAAAGAGAGATGTATTGCTTGCGAGGATTATGCTCTTTAAAGTAAACTTTCCTTGAAAATAGCTTCTTTAAAACAAGTTTTTTAAAATACTTTCTAGGAGAATAATACTTTTGAAAACATTTTTCAAAACTTTTTATCTGTTCTTGTAACCATAGCTCTGATACCACATGTAACACCCCATGTCCATTAATGTCACTCACAAAGGGAATGCATCAATATCCATGAAGCATTATTGTTGTATAGAACATATAAATTATAAGAATAAATAAATGAAACAACACATCGGAAGTTAAAACTTATTTCATAGCATCATAACTCAAAACGAGTTTACAAAAGTAGTCTCCAAAACCATTACATTAGGATCAATAGTTTTTCTAAAAACTTCAAAGTACATAAAGAAGCAAATACTTAAATAACATAAATGCATAAATCCCCACTGAGCATAAGCAAAGCCATAAAGATGAGAGAGTCCCAAGCGATACATCTACTCTCTTCAAGCAAATGAAAGAAATCGGCACTAAGATGTAGTATTCCCTCCTTGCAAACCTGAGGGGGGGAAAAGGAAGAAAAGAGGTGGAAAGAGAAGGGGGTCAGACATAAAGTCTGGCGAGTGCGATAACTTTAACAATATAATTATCAAAATAACTAGGCTAACGCATAAGCTAGAAAATAAGGAAATGACTGTGAACAATTGGGTATGACAGGGAAATAAGACGAACAAAGATAACGTTAAAGGCGCCTCTAATCACTATAAGATAATTACTATACTGCACCACTACTAGTCACCCTAAAGGTTGATCCCGCCTACAGAACTTAATACTGCTAATGGTAGTTTCGTATACCCCTAGCTACCTCCATAGGTGTCGTCTGCCCCTATCTCCACTAGGTGTACCTACTACCCCCATTCGATCGGCTCCCTAACTCGTAGATACCCGTGCTGGCCCCAAAGTGGGGTGTATCACTCCCCAAAGTGGCAACCCGATACAACAAAAATGCACGGTTATATCTACACGATGAAACAACGTCTTACCTACCAGCCCGGGCCCACACACGCATATGAACTCATTGGACTTGCGTTGCCACCGCTGTCCCGTTTTGACGTCTTACAATCAAATCCAGTACGCGTGTCCCATCCTCGACTTGGGTCGATCCCACAAAGATACTTAATGGGTTACTAGTTAAAAAAGGGCCCCCATGCATGACACAAGCTTTCCACCTATGCTTGGTCCCCTCTAAGGTTTTTCCCACGTAACCCCATTCTTATTCATATCTTCTTACATGTTTCAATCTTGGTTAAGTGCATCTAATCGTATTTCATATGCCACCCAAGGCACCCACTAAATTCCACATGCCACCCAAGGCACCCACTTAACCCCCTCATGCCCCACTACTTGTTTATCAGGTTAAGTGTTTCTTAATTCATTAAGACCGTAACCTTGTAAAGACCTCCCACATTAGACTGGCATTTGTGGCAGCTGGATTTGTCGGGCGGGTCCGGGCAGTCTTACACCATAAACGAGCCTAACCTCGTGTCTTTACAACTGTTACACATTTAATTTATGCCTAAGACCTCCCACATTAGACTGACATTTGTGGCTGCTGGATTTGCCAGGCGGGTCTGGGTAGTCTTACACCACAAAAGAGTCTAACCTCGTGTCTTAGGTGATTAATTACATAATTAATTATCCTCAATTTGAATTAATTTCCCTATTCAAATTTCCAATCAATTAAAATTTAACTATGTCCGTAATTAACACCTTAATTATGTCCATCTATTTATGGTATATAAAATTATACCAATTAACATCACATTTAAGGCATTTATGCCAATTCTCAATATTAAATCTTTCAATATTATCCCATTGCCCCATGTTGTACGTTCGTTCGTTTAACATGAAATATACGTTAGACTCGAATAGTCTAACTTATGGAATAAAGAGAAAACATCACAACATGCATAGAATAAAAACTAGATCTAAACATAAGGGGTGAACTTGCATGTGTGAATAAGGTTTTGCATCTAAAACTTGCATAGGCCAAAGTCACAAACTTGCATAAACTATGAATGTCATAGATCTAATCATAAGGTGTAAACTTGCATAGGTAATAGTCACACACTTAGATTACATGATTCATACTCCAATATATTTATATATACTTGCATATGTGATTTATGCAACATAAACTATGATGTAAACTTGCATCTAAACATGTAAATTAAGATCTACATGTAAACTAGCATATAGAATTTTGTATACTAGTATATAACTCACATATGTCTTAGCCTAAACTTTAAATCCAAGCTTACACATAAAATAGATGTCATGAAACATGTAAGGTGGTATGAGATTATCATTAACTTGCATATGATTGATATCTAAATTAACATCCAAACTTGCATATAAAATTATCAAGTTAAACTTATGTAACACCCCACATCCGTTAAGGTCACTCACAAAGGGAATGCCTTAACTTCAATGGAGCATTATGGGTACTGGAACAAAATATTACAAGACAGACTTATATAAAACAACGGAAGGTAAAGTAGAAGTACTTCAAATCATTTATTAAATATAATTGTTTACAGTAAAAGCCCATCAACTTCCAATACCCAATTACATAGCTAAAATATCTGTCTTGCTAAAAAACAAAGAAGCACAAAAATAAATTGTAGTATTCCCCAATAAAGAAAAGCAAGCTATAGCCAAGAGAGATCCAAGCCGTACATGAAAGAGCCTGGGAACTTGGTAAAATCCAAACTAAGTTGTATTCCCACCCTGCGAACCTAGGGGGGAAACGGAAGAAAAATAGGCGAAACAAAACCGGTCAGTAATAAAGACTGAGTAAGTCCTAGTGACTTTCAGCATAAAAACAGGTAAAGATAACATGGCATGGATAAACTGAAAGTAAACATAAGCATGATGACAAGATAAACTACAGGCATGATAACTAAGAATAACATCATATGATTTTTGTCAAGTATAACATCGCAAGGATCCCACTCAAGATAAACTAAGTATAATTTCGCAAGATTTCTATCAAGCATCGCAAGATTTCTCTGCTTCACCATTAAAATATTTCTATGATATTTGTTTGCTCTGCACCACCCGTACTAGTATCCCAACCCATGTCATGTGTTGACTATAAAATGATCCCTTGCCCAATGTCATGAAATGACCCATTACTGGGTCCACGAAACGATCTATTAAACAATCGGCTCCTTACAAGTCTTATCTCGTTCATGTTTCTGTGTCATACGACCCTATCACGAATGTAGTTACCTGTGCTAGGTCCACCATATGGTGTATCAAGCCCTAGGGTGCCAACCACCAACACGAATCACACCCCAACACGAATCAAGCACGCACAGGTAAACCTACTGATGCCCAATGCCTGCTTTTTCAACTCCGGACTACGTGCACGACCATAGTCCGCTTGAACCTACACTGGCGCACCAACTCAGCCGTCGTTCTGGTCGCTTACAATCAGCCCAGTAATCGTGCCTCACCCTGCCTAGTTCTAGGGTACCATGATACATCTAAGTGGGTTATTGCTGAAGTGGACCACGTAACTAGGGTTTCCGTCCAACAGGTTAAGTGTTGTCATTTAAATTCGTGACTTAACCCTTATCACTCTAGCATGTCAAGTTTGTTAAGTGTTGTCATTCAAGTTTGTGACTTAACCCTTATCAGTCTAGCATGTCAAGTTGGTTAAGTGTTGTAATTCAAGTTCGTGACTTCACCCGCCTACGTGTCATCTCAAATCTGGCTAAGTGTTGTCGTTCAAGTTCATGACTTAGCTCTACGAATCATATGTCAAGTTGGTTAAGTATATTCAAGCGGTTCATGACCTAACCCTACCAAATCATCGTGTCAAATTGGTTAAGTATATTCAAGCGGTTCATGACTTAACCCGCCCACGTATCATGTCAAATCGGTTAAGTGTCATCAATCAATTCAAGTTAACTTGACCCACCCACTTGTCATGTTATGTTGGTTAAGTGTTATTAATCTACTCAACTGCACCCACTTGTCTAACTAACATGTTAAAATGGTTAAGTGTTCTCAGCGATCAAGTTCAGGTTTACTTAACCCAACCATTCATGTCGTATAGGTTAAGTGTCGTTAGTCTAGTCATATTACTTAACCCATCCACTTGTATAACTAACATGTTATATTGGTTAAGTGTCGACTATTCATATGTTACTTAACCTTTCCATTCTTAGTATGTCTGTTTATTGGCATTAATTAATTATTAATGCATCAACCACTCACATTAGACCTGTTGTTGCGGTCACTGGATATGCCGGGCGGTTCCGGGCAGATTACACCACAACTCAGTCTAACCTCGGGTTTAAGCACGATATGACTAACTTCTCACATTGGATCTTATTATTCGCAGTCATTGGATATGCAGGGCGGTTCCGGGCAGAATTACACTACAAACTCAACCCAACCTTGAGTTAGCCATGTTCACGTTCGTGTTCATATTCATATTCATGTTCATGTTTCAACCATGTTCGTACTTCCAGTTATATGCCAACTACCAAGTTCATAATTCACGTTTTTGCCCCAAAACCTATTCCTAAATTATTATCATAATTCACTATAAAGTTATGCCAAGTTTTATTTACAATACATTCCAACTACCCAAAACCCAACTTAGGCGCGTTCATATTAAACCTCTACCAAGTCATAAATTATCATATACGTTTCAACTCCAAATTTTACATAATTAACATATGCCCAAGTTCTAGATTACATGTCAGTTTTACATATGTCAAATTCATACTAAATTAACATATGTTCAATTCATACCGTTTTACAAGTATGCCAATTTTACGCCAATTTACACATATAGCAAGTTTCATACCCAAAATTACACGTATCAAGGTCCATGTCAAATTACATATATCAATCCCAATCGCGCAATACCCATTATAATGACAATACCCAAAATTACCCTGTTTCATGTTAATGGTAAATTATCCCCAAACATCCAATTTTCATATTATGCCTTCGATTCCACCAAACACATATATTCCACTAGGCAATATTCCAATATTTCCCCCGTATACCATTGCACGTATATCGTAGTTAGGCCTAGGTCCGAAATTGACCTAGGCTCATGAAAAGAAAATAAATAGGGGAAGATAGAAGTTGCAATAAAGACAAGATCAGAGAGAAAACAGCATAAATCATCATGATAGGCATAAAGATTACAACTTGATGATAACATAATTACGAATCAAGAAAACTGCTGAATAGATCATAAACTTGACATGATCATAAAGATAGACAAGTCTCAAAACTCAAGATTCACGGAGCAACAGAAATAGATCAGAATCGATAAACATACTTAAATCCAATTCCACTTTATTCCATGTCCGTATCATAATTAAATATTTAAATCTAAAAGTAACTAGAACTTACAGATCGTGGACTGAGAAATTAAGATGCAGAAGTTGATTCTAGAAAGCAGTCGTTGAATGTTGAATCTCAATTTGATTGAAAATCCCCAATTTGCGTATCTTGCGTTGCTTGAAGAAGAAGGTAGAAGAACTCTCTAGATTTGATTAATTTTTATTTGAATCTTTGAAGAAGAAGAAGAAGTCATGTCCATCAAGAATTTGTGCAGCATAAAGTTAGAGAAGAATGGTGCGAGGAGGAATGGAGATTAAGTAGGTTTATATAGGATTAGGAGAATGAATCTGGACTGAAAACGAGACCAAAAACATCAGAATGAACCCAGGCTAAAACTGGGTTTCAGCACCAGGTCGACTATAGGGTCGACCTGGCCCTTGGGAGGTCGACCATAGTGTCGACTCCCAGGTCGACCTGGTCCTGGGCGAGAAATTTCCCGCCCAGCCTGCGCTGGGGTTTGAATTCGAATTTCGAATTCGATTTTCGAGCTGTTTTGGATTCTGAAAATTTCTGAAACTTCGGAGGGTCATTTCTCCCTCATGCGGACTGCGTTTTTCGAAAAATCGGACTCGATTTCATGTAGGATTCCGAGATGAACGCAATGGCACAACCCGTTTTCCCTAATTCTTATTTCAGAATTTAGTTCTGCCTTGATTTATGATGTTAATATGTTATTAAAATACAGGGTGTTACATTCTCCCCTCCTTAAAGGATTTCATCCCCGAAATCTCCAAGTTAAGAAGAATGTGTCCTACCATCCATCATCCATCTACTCAAAACATCATCCACAAGCAATCATTGTCCTCAAAAGATTTCTGATGCTGTATGAACATATGCAGAAAGTGTGTGTATATGTTCCTTATTTAATGCAAATGATCAAGTCTGATTGGTCTTCTTAATGCAAAATATGTTTAGTGTCATGAGTCCAACATGTATGCAAATAGTCCTATTCACATAAACACTATATGTGTGCACAAACATCCATCCACACACAACATCCATATGATAACACATTCAAATTCATCCATAAACAAGTATAAACACTCATGCATATGCAATATGAAAGGTGACTGAGCCGATCTAGTGTCTAATGTGCGTGTATATGCATCCACGAGCAACCACTAGCAACCACTTGCAACCATCAATCATAACATGTCTCAAACACATGTTTACACCCAATTGTTCCTACCTAAAGATATAGTCGAATGATAGAAGCAAGTAAAAACTTTGTGCCCATTAGGCAATGTCAAAACTGGAAATCTACGTCACATATATACTGATTAGGAGAAGAACTCCCTAAGCACCAGCCCAGAAGACCGAAATCAACATCAGATTGATACTCAAAGAATTTCTCAACCCAACCAATATATATGTTTCTAAAAAACTAAGCATGATGGACTCCTTTTAGGTCACAAGAAATCCCTTCCTAAAACTAACCCATATTCTATAAAACCCAAAAAGTTTAGTCAACCCAACGAACACCTTCAAGCCCCAACATGTACTACTAACAGATGAGTAAAACTCCATATGGGGTTTGCAACAGAAATAGGATTGAGAATAGGACCGAGAGGATATACTTAAAAGATAGCATGCAAGTAAGCTCTATAGGAAAAGAGGGATCAAGGATATACTCTTAAAAAGAGATATGATGCGCGTATCTAGTCTTCAATCTTCTAAGTCGCATTTCCTTGAGCTTAACTCCATTGTGCTTTTACCGTCTTTAACTTCACAATTTCGTAGCTTCTTAATTCTTATTTCCAAAATATGAGTTGGAACTCATTTCATGTTGCCTCTCGTTCCACTTTCACTTATTCTCCTTCTAGTATACTCGGCTCAAACATAACTGCGTACTCATGGTTTCATGCAAGCTCTCCAAAATTCACTAGTGAATCCTGAATCTCGTTTACTCACTATAAGGTATTCCACGTAGAAGAACTATCTATTGAAAATAAACAGATGTCAACCATGTTGCCAAATGTACTTACTAAGGTGATTTTCTATAACTCATGCATAAGCGAAATGAACCATCCGCCTTAGTGGTGAACACTACTCGAGCGGATTAATAAATGTATCAAGAGATTCTAGGTAACTAAGCATGGCAGAACCCTAAGGGTTACACTAGACTTCGAGGACATTACCGAGGCAAGTCAAGAGTCTAACTACCCTCTTTTCATACTTGAAAATGGTACCATTTCTGGATAACCACTCCATCCCTAGAATCAACCCATAGCCCAAAAACATAAGCATTTCTTCTAAACTCAACACTTAACATAGACATTCTCAAATCCAAACAAGTCGTGAATAAATGAGCCGATTCCCCAACAGGATTTGAGACAAAAAATGGGATCCTCTACTATGCTAGCACTAAGGTGTAGAGACACAACTATCGAAGCAGAATTAAAAGGTTGCGATGTACAAAAACAAAGTTCTAACGGGATGATTGAAAAGAAAAGCTACACTTTTCACAGAAACGTTACCACCTCTCTTAGGTATGCTAGTAGTGAGAGCATACAATTGCGCTTTCGATGATCTTGTCCTTTGCCCTTATCCTTGTCCTATAATACTTAACTACATGTCCCTTTTTACCATACTGACGATACTCTCTCTTGTCATGGGTTTTATTATTCTTTCACTTTGGCCTCTTCTCTTTCACCTTTTCCCCCTTCGTGGATTAAGCCATATCAACAAGTTTCTCATCCTTAGGCTTGTGTTCTTTATACTCGTTCTTACTATCCTTGTATAGCTTGTTGACAAGTTTTTCGAAAGCTACCTCCATCGCACGGCAACCCTACAAAGCTTGAAATAAGATTAGTCGCAAGTAAAACTATTGCGGCTACAGATGGAGGTTGGGCACTCGTTTGCCCTTCGACATGTGTCATACGCCTACAAAACTATGGTGAAAAGAGAGAAAGAAGACATTCAAAGGGAGAATCAAAAGATAATGCATATGGCTTCGGGGAATATGCCTTTCGTAAAACAAAACTTTTCTTAGAAAAATGCTTCTTTGTAAACGTTTTGAAAATAATTTCAGAAGGTTTTTAAAAGCTTTTCCCAGTCTGGTAACCCTCTGCTCTGATACCAAATGTAACACCCCACATCCGTTAAGGTCACTCACAAAGGGAATGCCTTAACTTCAATGGAGCATTAAGGGTACTGGAACAGAAATATTACAAGACAGACATATATAAAACAATCGAAGGTAAAGTAGAAGTACTTCAAATCATTTATTAAATATAACTGTTTACAGTAAAATCCCATCAACTTCCAATACCCAATTACATAGCTAAAATATCTGTCTTGCTCAAGAACAAAGAAGCATAAAAATAAATTGTAGTATTCCCCAATAAAGCAAAGCAAGCCATAGCCAAGAGAGATCCAAGCCGTACATGAAAGAGCCTGGGAACTTGGTAACATCCGAACTAAGTTGTATTCCCACCCTGTGAACCTAGGGGGAAACGGAAGAAAAAGAGGTGAAACAAAACGGGTCAGTCATAAAGACTGAGTAAGTCCTAGTGACTTTCAGCATAAAAACAGGTAAAGATAACATAGCATGAATAAACTGAAAGTAAACATAAGCATGGTGACAAGATAAGCTACAGGCACGATAACTAAGAATAACATCATATGATTTTTGTCAAGTATAACATCGCAAGGTTCCCATTCAAGATAAACTAAGTATAATTTCACAAGATTTCTATCAAGCATTGCAAGATTTCTCTCTTCACCATTAAAATATTTCTGTGATATCTATTTGCTCTGCACTACCCGTACTAGTATCCCAGCCCGTGTCATGGTTGACTATAAAATGATCCCTTGCCCAATGTCATGAAATGACCCATTACTGGGTCCACGAAACGATCTATTAATCGATCGGCTCCTTACAAATCCTAGCTCGTTTATGTGTCTGTGTCATACGACCCTATCACGAATGCAGTTACCTGTGCTAGGTCCACCATAGGGTGTATCAATCCCTAGGGTGCCAACCGCCGACACGAATCAAGCACGCACAGGTAAACCTACTGATGCCCAATGCCTGCTTTTTCAACTACGGACTATGTGCATGACCATAGTCTGCCTGAACCTACACTGGCGCACCAACTCAGCCGTCGTTCTGGTCGTTTACAATCAGCCTAGTAATCGTGCCCCACCCTGCCTAGTTCTAGGGTACCATGATACATCTATGTGGGTTATTGCTGAAATGGACCGCGTAACTAGGGTTTCCGTCCAACAGGTTAAGTGTTGTCATTTAAATTCATGACTTAATCCTTATCAGTCTAGCATGTCAAGTTGGTTAAGTGTTGTCATTCAAGTTCGCGACTTTAACCCTTATCAGTCTAGCATGTCATGTTGGTTAAGTGTTGTCATTCAAGTTCGTGACTTAACTCGCCCACGTGTCATGTCAAATCTGGCTAAGTGTTGTCGTTCAAGTTCATGACTTAGCCCTACGAATCATGTGTTAATTGGTTAAGTATATTCAAGCGGTTCATGACTTAGCCCTACAAAATCATCGTGTCAAATTGGTTATGTATATTCAAGCAGTTCATGACTTAACTCGCCCACGTATCATGTCAAATCGGTTAAGTGTCATCAATCAATTCAAGTTAAATTAACCCACCCACTTGTCATGTTATGTTGGTTAAGTGTTATTAATCTACTCAACCGCACCCACTTGTCTAACTAACATGTTAAAATGGTTAAGTGTTCTCAGCGATCAAGTTCAGGTTTAGTTAATCCACCCATTCATGTCATATCGGTTAAGTTTCGTTAGTATAGTCATATTACTTATCCCACCCACTTGTATAACTAACATGTTACATTGGTAAAGTGTCGACTATTCATATGTTACTTAACCTTTCCATTCTTAGTATGTCTGTTTATTGGCATTAATTAATTATTAATGCATCAACCACTCACATTAGACCTGTTGTTGCGGTCATTGGATATGTCGGACGGTTCCGGGCAGAATTACACCACAACTCAGTCTAACCTCGGGTTTAAGCACGATATGACTAACTTCTCACATTGGAACTTATTATTCGCAGTCACTGTACATGCCTGGCGGTTCCGAGCAGAATTACACTACAAACTCAACCCAACCTCGAGTTAGCCATGTTCACGTTCGTGTTTATATTCATGTTCATGTTTCAACCATGTTCATACTTCCAGTTATATGCTAATTACCAAGTTCATAATTCACGTTTTTGCCCCCAAAACGTATTCCCAAATTATTATCATAATTCACTATAAAGTTATGCCAAGTTTTATTTACAATACATGCCAACTACCCAAAACCCAACTTAGGCGCGTTCATATTAAACCTCTACCAAGTCATAAATTATCATATACGTTTCAACTCCAAATTTTACATAATTAACTTATGCCCAAGTTCTAGATTACATGTCAGTTTTACATATGTCCAATTCATACCAAATTTACATATGTTCAATTCATGCCGTTTTACAAGTATGCCAATTTTATGCCAATTTTACGCCAATTTACACATATATCAAGTTTCATACCCAAAATTACATGTATCAAGGTCCATGTCAAATTACATATATCAATCCTAATCGCGCAATACCCATTATAATGACAATACCCAAAATTACACTGTTTCATGTTAATGGTAAATTATTCCCAAACATCCAATTTTCATATTATGCCTTCAATTCCACCAAACACATATATTCCACTAGGCAATATTCCAATATTTCCCCCATATACCATCGCACGTATATCGTAGTTAGGCCTAGGTCCGAAATTGACCTAGATTCATCAAAAGAAAATAAATAGGGGAAGATAGAAGTTGCAATAAAGACAAGATCAGAGAGAAAACAGCATAAATCATCATGATATGCATAAATATTACAACTTGATGATAACATCATTACGAATCAAGAAAACTGCTGAATAGATCATAAACTTGACATGATCATAAAGATAGACAAGTCTCAAAACTCAAGATTCAAGGAGCAACAGAAATAGATTAGAATCGATAAACATACTTAAATCCAATTCCACTTTATTCCATGGCCATATCATAATTAAATATTTAAATCTAAAAGTAACTAGAACTTACAGATTGTGGGCTGAGAAATTAAGATGCAGAGGTTGATTCTAGAAAGTAGTCGTTGAACGTTGAATCTCAATTTGATTGAAAATCCCCAATTTGTGTATCTTGCGTTGCTTGAAGAAGAAGGAAGAAGAACTCTCTAGATTTGATTAATTTTTATTTGAATCTTTGAAGAAGAAGAAGAAGAAGTCATGTCCATCAAGAATTTGTGCAGCATAAAGTTAGGGAATAATTGTGCGAGGAGGAATACGGATTACGTGGGTTTATATAGGATTAGGAGAACGAATCTAGACTGAAAACGAGACCAAAAACATCAGAATGAACCCAGGCTCAAAATTGGGTTTCAGCACCAAGTCGACCCCCAGGTCGACCATAGGGTCGACTTGGCCCCTGCGAGGTCGACCAAAGTGTCGACTCCTAGGTCGACCTGGTCCTGGGCTGGAAATTTCCCGCCCAGCCTGCGCTGGGGGTTTGAATTCTAATTTCGAATTCGATTTTTGAGTTGTTTTCGATTCTGAAAATTCCTGAAACTTCGGAGGATCATTTCTCCCTCATACGGACTGCGTTTTTCAAAAACTCAGACTCGATTTCATGCAAAATTCCGAGAAGAACGCAATGGCGCAACCCATTTTCCCTGATTCTTATTTTAAAATTTAATTTTGCCTTGATTTATGATCTTAAAATGTTATTAAAATACAGGGTATTACAACTTACATATGATTTAACATATGAATTAGTCCCAATGAACATAACCAAACTAGCATATGAAGCATCAATATGAATTAATTGTACATAAGCCAACAATTAACATAGATTTTCAACATAGATAATAACATCACAGCTTTACAACATAGATAATAACATCATAGATTTACAACATAGATAATAACATAATGGTCAATGATTCACAACATAACCATATAACCCAAATCATAACTCAACCTAACTAAATTGCTAATTATCTTATTAAAGAAATCGAACTCACAACTCAAAGAAGGTCTTGCGTTCTGAAATCTGAGTTCTGAACTTGATTTAGCTTTCTTTTGAAGAAGACAAATTCGTTGTTGTTTAGATTTGAGTTGAATAGAATTTAGTTGATTAGCTTTTCTTTCTCCTAAATAGTGGCGGCTACTCTAGGTTGCAAGATGACAGCATGGCGGCCATGGTTCTAAATTTTTATTTGATTTTAGGGTTTGAGTCTACATGTGTTTATATAGAATTTAGGATTAATTTAGGCCATCCGATCAACCTAGAATAAACCACAGCCATTCAGTCAAGATAGGGTGACAAGTCAGCCCTAATGACTCAGCCAAGAGTCAGAAAATCGTCATCTTTAAAATCTGCCCGGGGAGGCAGGTCGACCTGGCCCCTGGCAGGAATTTTCCCGCCTAGCCCAATCTGAGTCTAAATTTGAATTTCTGAAATCTGTTTGAATTTTTCTAAAACTTCCGATCGCCATAACTTCTTCATACAAAGTCCAATTCACGCAAACTCAGACTCTATCTCAACCAGAATTCCGAGACGAACACAATAGCGTAACCCGTTTCCCTTAATTCTCACATTTAAAATTAAATATTCTTTAATTCGTTACTTTAGTGTTAGTAGAAATACGGGGTGTTACATATGTAGTAAACATATCACTATCATAGCAGACATGGCGAGAAGCACCAGTGTCTACACACCATCCCTCTGATCCACCAACAAGGTAAATCTTAATAATCATAGCCGTAAGAGGCTCTTCAGTCAGTTTTGCCTATGGTGTAGGGCCTGCCTGTTCCGACACTTTCGTGCCATATGACCTGGTTTTCCATAGTTGTAACATAGAAACAACTATCCAGAATAATTCTTTTGGGATGGTCACTGCTATCCTTTCTGGTTTCCTTGCGGATTCCCATTCTGCCTGTTGCGTCGGTTCTGATTCTTAAAGGACTTTTTATTCGATTTCAGAACTACGGGTTTGGTCTTTTTAGTGCTGTTGTTGACAATAAGCACTTATTCTTTCTTGTCCTTCTTGCAGGCCTCCTCCTCAATACAGAGGCATGTGATCAAGTTCTCTAAGGAAAACTCCTTAGTCTTATGGCATATGACATTCTGGAAATCCTTCCATGCTGGGGGCAATTTGTCGATAATAACAAAAACTTGAAATTGTTCGTTCAACGTCATACCTTCAGACATGATCTCTCATGAGCTATTTTCTGAAGCTTGTGAGACTGCATCTCTACTGACTTGTCATCTATCATCTGGTACTTGAAGTAATGGTTGACAACATTTTTGTTTTCCCCTACCTCCTCTATGTCGTACTTCTTCTTCAGCGCTTCCCAGATCTCCTTTGTTGTCTTATCCTCCGAGTTGTAGTAGTCGTATAGGTCATTGATGAGGCCGTTGAGAATGAAGTTTCTGAACATTTAGTCCTGCTCAACCCAGTTTTGCGGTGTGTTAGTAGTCATCGCAACTACCACCTTTCTCATCGGTAGGTAGAACTCCATCTTTTGACGTCATCGTTTGAAATGCAAGCCTTCGAATTTGAATAGAGCAGTAGTCACGAGCGGGATCTAGAAGGCAGAGGGAGGAACAACATCATCTAGGGTTGAGGACGAAGCCATTGTTTCAGATCGTCTTAAAATTGTTGGAAAACAATGGCTGAGTCACATACTTCGTTGCTTTCTTGAAGACGATTCGGTGATCTGGTCAGAGGTGCAAACCAGTCGTTCTCAATCACCGACGCCTCTTGGATAAAACAACCTTGAATAACAATAACTGATTTGCTTGTACAACAATTCTTACACTTTAACGTGTGGGACTATTCACATATAGGGGTCATTCTTACACTTATTCCAAATTTTTAACAATTCACCATATGTTAATAAAACCATTTCCAACAGATACTTAAGGCATTAACCTTCTATTATATCGGATGCAATGTCTACAAATCCAAAAGTTAAATAATGACAAAAATACTCATAAATTTTTTATCATTCATATTTCATCACCATCAAAATTAATGAAAGTATGACAATCAAATAATTTTGCTGTCATTGAAATAGAAAAAGACTATGTTTTTTCAAATTAATTCAATTAGAAAGGAGAATACAGGAGAAGACATTAAACTACTAGCTAACAAGTTATTGGCAGTTTATGGATGTAATTTCTCATAGTTTGTATGATGAGATATCTCTTATTTCAACCCCTAAGAGGATTAAGTTAGGAAGAGTATTGTATTTAAAAAGTGTTCACTAAAGACTATTTTTTTGCAAGTTCTAAAAGTATATAAGCAATAAATTTTTTGGAGAAAAAGATGAAGAATGATCCTGCATTTTCCTATAATGCGACTGTTCGGACAACAATATCAGCTCTACAGTCTATACTCTAGGAGGACTTCACAGCCACAAAAATTGAGGTTGGTGTGGTGAAGAAGGACGACCCAGTCTTTAAAGTAGTTCTGACAACAGAGGAGATAGATGAGCACCTCACAACTATTAGTGAAAGAGACTGAGAAGATGGAATGGAATGCCTGCCTTAGATGATATGTTTGTTGGTGGTTTTATTTGTTACTTTTCTTATAAGCTTTTCTTGATGTTGTATTACCAAAAACTGGATCCATTGCGTGAAAGTAGCAGTACCTGCTCTGTTTGAAACTTCTGAAACCAAGGGAAAGTGCTTTTCTATGATATATAGAGATCAGTGATAAGGGAATGACGGTTAAAATTCATATTTCATTCTTTTCGGAAGAAAATTTGTTAAGGTTACTTATTACATTAACTGAAATATGGAACATTTGAAACTTCAAATGTTGCACACTGTATACAAGAAGGAAAGCATTTTATGTTGCCTAGACCTACCTAGTAAATAATGGATATAGAGCATAATTTCTTTTAGCTTCTAATGTATTCATTTATTGCTTCTGTATTATAGTGTCCACCTGATAAGTACTGTATGCTTTGTCATGTTATGTTATTATATGACACACTCATATATAGTGGCGAGTCTTAGTAGAAATGGTAGTACAAACAACAATCATATAGTGGGAAGTATTCAACCACTTAAAAACTGAGCCACTTGCTTTGGGTCAGCTATTGCTATATTGCTCTGTTGTTCCATGCATATTATTCATACAGAAGTGCAAGGAAGACTGTTCATTCCTCATCACCTGCACCTATTAAAATTTTCCAGGTTGTTCTTGATAATCTTGGACAAGCTTTATAAAGATGGACGATAAGAGGCCAATGCTTAGCTTTCAGTCAACATTAAAGTAATTGCAATGCACTGGGTCTTATTAGTTTCATTATTTTTTGCTTTGTGGTCAATCCAAAAAACCACTGTAACTATGTTACTGGTGAGATGAGTTTGTACTGAGATCGAGGAGAGAGGGTGGGTTTGACTGCTATGGTAAGGAGGTGGTGTATGCGTATATTTATTTGTAAGCGAGCTGGTCAGTTGGACATATAGAAAATTCAATTGTGATTCACTCTGAGTTGATTAACTGGGTTGTAGGATCACACCAAATATGTACATGCAATATGAATGTGTCCAAAATCCCAAGTTGAGATTTAGGGATTAATGTATCAAACTTGGATATCGACATGGGACATTTAGTTGAGATTCAGGGGACATTTAGGGGTGCTGCACTGTTTCAGGTGTCATTGAATGCTCGCCTATATATATATATATATATATATATATATATATATATATATATATATATATATATATATATATAGAGAGAGAGAGAGAGAGAGAGAGAGACACAGCTTTATCCAAATGATTACAAATTTAGTGTCACATGCATTTCCCTTTACAGTTATAGATGACAAATTGCACTTCAACTTTCCTGTCTGTATTCACTCACGAAAAGCTAGGATTTGTTAATTGGAACGCGTATCGATAATTAACTAATACCTTTTTCATGTGTAGAACTGCTTTTGATTTAAAGTTATAACTGCTACCACATATCCTTACGCTTCAACACTAACTCCCTTATATTCACATTTTATACATGATGCAAATTTGCTACCAAAGTCATTTTTTCAATTTGACTCTAACCTCCACGAACTCAATATTTTCACAAGTATGTAGTACAACCTTAGTAGCAGATATGGGAAATCAATGTTTAAACTCACTCTGATAGCAGATGATGGATAGTTCTTCTACTTCTACTTATAATATGATATTTCATAATTTTTTTACTATAAAGGCAAATATTTGCTAGAAATTTTATAGCTCTGATACCACTATTAGAAAATTTTAGAAGAAGAAGAATTTTTGAGAGAAAATAAGGTATGAGGAGGAAATGCTTATTTTATTTATTTTCTTCAAACTTGATTTCATACATAAGCTTAATACATTGCTTGATTCAACTTCATATCACAAATGAGATAGTACATCCCTTTTTATAACATAGCAAGCTTCTAGACTTTTCTTTTCTAGATTTTTCTTGCATTCCCTAATTTTCAATATTTCCCTTTACAAAACATTCTCTAGAATTTTCTAATTTGAAGGCCTAGAATTTATTACTACTTAATTTTGACTTTCCTAAAAACAAACATTAAATTTGTTGCATAATTAATATTTCCTTACAAAACCAAGTTTATTTCCAACATCTTCCCGTAAACTTGGTTTTGCAAATTAATGCAAGACTTTTGATTCTTTGTATTTTACATGCTTTGGCAGAATTGATGAAATTATCCAAAATTTCTTTTTTCGTTTCTTCCTCTTTCCCAATATGAAGATCTTCAATGCAATTTCTTCAATGGTGCTCCATTCATTTTGTCCTGCTCCTTTCTCACAAGACGTTCCAAAAAGTGTGTGTTCTAGCTTCCATATATAATTTCGGTGTCATTAACTTTGAATGAGTCATATAAGTCATCTTTCCATTCTTTTATAACTTCCAAATTTTGCTTGTACTTAAAATATCTAACAATATATTGAATTTCTTTGACTTCTTCATTTCCATCTCTTTTGCTATCACCTTTGTTGACTTTCTTTACTTTATCTTTGTTTTCTTCTTTCTCTTTCACTTTCATTTTGTTTTCATCGACATCATTTTGCAATTCTTTCCCACTTCTTTCCTCCTCTGTCTTGTTAGCTTTTTTGGTATCTTTGGTACCAATTCCTTCTTCAATATCTTTTTTTCTTCTTTTCGCTTGTCGGCAACATCCTCGCATTTCATATTGCTTTCATTACCCTTCCTTTTTGCTTCTTTGATTTCTTCTTCAACAATCACGCCTTTACACATTTTCTTCTGTGCTCTTCATATTTTCCTCACCGGATGCTTTGTCAACATCAACACCCTTGCAAACTTTATTTATGTCTCGCTCCACATTCTTAGATGCTCCATGAATTTTATTCTTAGTACTATTTTTCTCGCCTTCCTCTTCTTCATTTTCTTTGTGAGCTAGTGGCAATGCACCATCTTCTGAACATGTTTCTTCAACATGATTGATCTTCTCTTCAACTTCCCTATTTAATCTTTCTTCAAAAACTTGAAGAATTTCCAAAAGTTGACCAATATTCATGGATTTTACATCCTTAGAATATGCAATTTCTACAACTATGTTGTTAAATTTGGAATCTAAAGATCGTAAAATTTTCTCAATAACTCTAGAATCTTCCCTTTTTTCTCCATATTTTTTTAATTGATTTACAAGAGAAAACACTCCAGAAAAATAATCATCAATTAATTCTGAAGATTCCTTATGTAAAGATTCGAACTTACATTGCAGATTGTGAAATTGATGTTTCTTCATTTTAGTAATTCTAATGAAGTAATTCTCCAAGGTCTCCCATGTTTTCTTGCTTGTAGATGAATCCATTATTTTTCTGAACATATCATCAACCAAGCCTTGATGAATGATGACTAATGCTTGTAAGTCAGTCTTCTTCAAATTCTTCAATTTATCCTTTTTAATTTGGGATAAAGTGGTGACATCGACGGGTTCTTCATACCCATTTTCTACGATATCCCACAAGCCTTGCGATTCAAGCAGCTTCTTTATGCATATGCTCCAAGTTCCATAATTATCTTTCTTCAATAACGGAATTTGTGCCATCTTCCTTGATTATCCAACCAGGCTCTGATACCACTGTTAGAAATTTTATAGCTCTGATACCACTGTTAGAAAATTTTAGAAGAAGAAGAATTTTTTGAGAGAAAATAATGTATGAGGATGAAATGCTTATTTTATTTATTTTCTTCAAACTTGATTTCATACATAAGCTTAATACATTGCTTCATATATTGCTTGATTCAACTTCATACCACAAATGAGATATTACATCTCTTTTTATAACATAGCAAGCTTCTAGACTTTTCTTTTCTAGATTTTCCTTGCATTCCCTAATTTTCAATATTTCCCTTTACAAAACATTCTCTAGAATTTTCTAATTAAAGGCCTACAATATGTTACTACTTAAATTTGACTTTCCTAAAAACAAACATTAAATTTGTTGCATAATTAGTATTTCCTTACAAAACCAAGTTTATTTCCAACAATATTATAGTTTAAATTGAACGTATATAGCAGTTTGATTTGAAGGTTTGATTTGAACTGTTGCCTTTTAGATTGTTACAGCGAATTAGGTGATCCAATAATTCACATATGCAAGTACGAGGAAGACAACAAAAATCTCACAAGTAATTGTTTGAGCTAACTTTATGTTTATCTATACTACGACGTACAACTCTTTTTAAAACTTTAATCCCCAATAATACTCCATTAGTGCAAAATATCTAAAATATTATTAGGTATTGATAACCCAATTAAAAACATGTTTTTACACGTATTTTCATTCAATTATTTTAAACTAATTATTTTACCAACCCGTGTGTGAAGCACGGGTTCACACTTGTGTGTATATATAGCATATAAGTGATGAGTTATTAAACACATATCATTCTCATATGATATGTTATCTAATATGCGCGCGCACGCGCGCACACACACACACATATATATACACACATGTGCATATTTAAACATTTACAAGTATAACAGTATACCCATATAAAATAGGAGTAGTAATATATATATATATATATGCATATATGTATCTCATATATACATATATATGTATCTCACATACATAGATCCATCCAACAATTAATGTCTCATAACACTAATAATTGCCAGATAATAAAATATACGTACATCCACTAAGCAAGTCACACTTACCAAAGTATATGTGTGTGTATATACATATATATACATATACTTGTAGTTATAGACGTGTCTGAAAATGAGTTTTTCATGGTAGATTTATAATTATAGGGGTACTGACTAACATAATATTTAGTGGCATGCTTTAACATACATATATTGCATATAAATACTTCTATTACATCCATAAAAGAAAATCCAATCATATACCATATCCAAAATCCAGTATTTTCAGGAGATCACACATTATCCAGATTTAACATTTAATCAAAAAAAATAGTTTTGATCCCTAACTTTACAATTCCGGAGTTCACAACTTTGTTTTATCGATTCACACACACAATTTACAAATTAAACCATATTCGTAGAATTTAACAGAGCATGGTGACTAAGAACATAGTCAATTCGAAATCAACCATGAACTTATTTCAATAATTTTATATCAAATTTTAAACTTATTTGCACAGAAAAAATTTCTGAATTGATACGAGCATGCATATTATACAATTCCTATCGAACCTTACAACAGTGTTCTCAACACTGTTAATCATCGCAAGTTTATACATATTCATACAAAATCCATTATATGATTCACCTAAATTATTGAATTCATAATGACTTGTCTTTGATACCATTGAAGGAAATAATGGATCGATTCACAGTGGAATAGTCAATTTAATAACCCTAATAGCATACATAGATTCAATAATTAAGTAAACTATGTAACTTTTACCTTGATTTCAAATCGAAGAATACTTGTGAGAAATTAGATCTAGGTTGAACTAGGAGTGGCAATTAGACCCGCCCCGATAGACCTGGAACTGACCCGCCGGGTCTCGGGTCTAGGCGGGTCGGGTTTTGTCGGGTCTAAACTATACATTTCCAAATTTTGGACCGAACCCGAGCATCGGTTCGGGTTAAGTCTGTTCGGGTCCGGGTGGTAAATAACACTAAAATTACATATATTTAAATGTTTTTTGGTTGCGTTGGGTCAGGTTTTATTGGGTCTTTATTGTATTTTTCATCACCGAGACACGACCCGAGACCCATCGGGTTCGGTTCGGGTCTTTTCGGGTCGGTTCGGTTCGAGTTTTCCGTTTTCAGTTCTAATTGCCATCCCTAGGTTAAACCGGATCCAGTGCTTGATTGAGGCACCACTAGAGGAGTCCCCGAATGTCCTTTGATGATGTCTCCACGAAATTGAAACAAAGGGGGGAGATACTAGCCGAAGCCTCCATTGTTTTCTTTCTATCTAGGGTTTATTGATTTTCATCTGTCTTTTAAAAGGGAACGTTTCCTTTTTAAAATGAATGTGACATAAATATTAGGAAATCAAATGACATACCATTTATTAAATATATGTATTAATATCTGCAGTTTGATATTTATTTATTCAAGGAATGGTTCTCCCATTTTAAACGTTCTTTGTGTGTGACCTTATAGGTTACTACCACGTTGGCAATGATTTTAAATCGTATTTAAGATCATAAACAGTGATTGACATCTAGTAATACATCATTATTACCTAAGTTATAATAATATCAACAATTGGATACAACCTTTTCAGTGACTAGTGTTTCAATGTAATTAAATCCTTTTATCCAATATATCCAGGATTAAACTCGAGGCATGGAACATATCATTCTCTTTGTAATTAATCCTTTTATCTTGATCGATGAGTAGACTATATATAACAAATCAACATTTGAGCATAGCCATGCATTTCATAGTCTCACTCAATCAAGAGGCCCATGGATATCACTACTTATATTGTAGGGCTAAATTCCATCATAATTTTCAATCAATTAGAAATGTATCCGATAAACACCATTAATGTCTACTCGATTAAAAGTAACTTTTGATGATATCAAAACACAATATCCTTGAATAAATTATAATGATTTAAGGTCTGAGGACCATTACATCACTGTCACTATGAGAATAACTTATGATACTGTTAATTATATTCCACGTAGTTTTCTCATGCTCGGTCAGCCCAGTATGCTATTGTAATGGCCCACAAATCCGTAATATCAGAGTTGACTACATACATCATACATCCAACCAAAATATCACGAAAATACGAATCAATTTTTTTAGAAGAAAAAGGAAGAAGAAGAACAGAAATAACAACACAAAATCTCACATCGCAGTGGAACAAAATATAATATATCAAAACTTTTGAATACAAAATTCTAACTGTATAACATATCATTATCAGAGTATCACTATCAGAGTACAACTTACAACACAGCAGAAATAACAATAACTAGATAACGTTGAAGCCTCCTGCTCCAAGCTCCTTTGGATAAATCTATAAAATCCTAAACTACTTGACTGCCTGTACAAATTTAGGCACCCAAGAGTTTAGGTAAAACAAAACAAAATAAACTCTGGGTCAGTCATGAGATTGGTATCAGTAAACAATTTTAAAAAGTTTCAGAAACTAAATGATAGCTCATAAGACCACGCCGTATAACACGGAACAGGTTTTTCCCCCTATGAGAGTCCAAAAACAAAGTCTTTATATCAAAACTCATTTGATATTATGATAGTGTCTAAATCAAATAAATAGAAATCTAGTGGAACGCTTGCATCTCACGTTCCACATATATAATAACAATTCATAAACCGCGGGCTCTTTTTGGATATTGGATTCCGACTTTGACAAGGTATGGAACCACCTGCCGCTGGTGTATCTCTAGAGGAGAACACACCGAGTTCAACAAGAACATCTTGCAACTCAGCCACACATGACCAACCACTCATTTCGCTTGAGTGTATCGAATGTATATCACCAACGGTTGGGATCATCAACCGTTTCCCGAATGGGACAACATCGAATAGAATAAGGAATTAAACGAATCTCTAGATAGGTGATTATACACCCTAATGGGTGCGACCCACATAGCCATGCTGCCTGCCCGATTTTTGTCATTTCCCGGTTGTTGAGGCCTGAGGCTACGAGTACTTACCTTTCATTGATAGCAAAATTACTTTGAATGCCACATTATCATATCCGTTAATCATTAATTGGTTTACACAAATATTCTGGATGTTATGCTAAGGGAATAAATCCGTTGCTACCATATATATTTATACAGACCAACCCATTCGGTCATTGGAACTACTTTGTCAAACATTCGTCCATTTACGTTCGTTCTAGGATTGAACGAAACCGAAAGCACAATTTCTATTAATCCATCTTAGGCAATTTCTACCTAGGATTAACAGAAAAAGCCCTTGCACTTTACTCCGTCTTTGATTATCTTTGAATAATCTGATCCGCAACGCTTATGTCAATACGGAGTGGTTCTCGGATAATAATCCAACCGGTCTCTCCATATTAACAACGATGGTCAAAACTTCGATAGTCTGTGATTTAACTATCGAATAAAAACAAGTTTTCATCCAATATATCAAGCAAATCTTTGGGCTCTTTAATTAATATTTCATTAATTAAATTTCTTCTCCATTTCCTTAACAATATTTGTTAACCAAATATTTTTGATAATTATCTTGACCTTTTACGTTAATTGGAAAACATTTCCATATATCGTCTTCTTTTATTTTCTGTACTTGGAAAATATCCTCTATTTATAATTCGAAAATATTCCAATTACTTATCTCTTTCCTGAACTTATTTATTTCTATACGCAGGAAATACTTATTGTTCTATTTCCATGCTTACACTCATTTGGGTTAAAATGGACGTTGTGTAAAACATCGTTACGAAAACCCAAATACTATATTCAACTAACTCTTATTCAACATTGATCTTCGAGCTTGAAATCTTACTATTTATTTGTTAATAATGAGATCAATTAAGTTGGGGTATAACTATCGCTCAGACCTTGACTGAATAACATTCATAACGTCAAAACAGGTAAGACTACTTACTCGAGTAATCAATACCATACAACTAATTATTCACTTTTAAACACGTATATCCTTTCTCTTTCTATTCTTACTAGGTTTTATTCTTAGACTTCCTTTTTGATTATACTATTCTATTTTAAGTTTGTTTCCTTATCAACTTCTATATATATTGATATATAGAATTCTAGTTATCAGATTTTCTTAAAAATATTCTAACTCCTTAAATTCCCGGAAAAATTCGCCATAACCTCCTTTGTACGGGGCTACCGGAAAAATTCAAACCTTGCCACATAGGCCTCTCCATTCAAAAAGAAAAAGAAACAACCAAGCGGCTTGCCAATACGGCGCATAAACTCTCATATATGAACTAAATACATACCTTTTTGTCGGGCATTCTATTTATCTCTTCGTTAACTTCATTCCAAACCTGTCTCATGTATGTCCATACATTTCTAATTCATTTCAACTCAATACACTTGTTTTTACTCAACTCGTTAATTAACTTGCTAGTTTACTCCTTTTCCTGTTTTACTTTTATATGCGAACATAACCTGTTCAAATATAATTCTAACTCGCTTATAAACCTTCGAATTCGATTTTTAATTTAAGTTTCATATTCGATTACGAATATGAATCCACAAATCCACTTCACTTTTCAAGGTTCAACTTCAATTCAAAATTTCCATTAACTAGTTGCTAATTAACCGTTTTGCCAATTTCACCTTTTTATTTGAATATAACTTGTTCAAATATATGTTAACTTGTTTATAAACTAATTGAATTCTATTTTCAATTCAAGTCCCATATTCGATTTCGAATATACATTTACAAATCCAATTCACCTTTCAAAGTTCAACTTCAATTCAAAACTTAATTAACTAATTTCTCTTCTACTTAGTTAATTCTATTCAATAATCAAAAATATGATTATTGTTTCAAAAATCATTTCATTTACTTCACTTGAGTTCGCATTTATTTTATAACTCAAGTCTAGATTTTTCAAATGGAAATTCGGATTTTTATTTGCTTAAAAATCCTTATATGTATTTAAATAAACCCTTATGGCTTTATAAGGGTTCTGGCACTGTTTTTCTGAAAATTTTATTTTGACATAACTCAAAATCTATAAGACGAAATTCAGATTTTTCTCTTCCATTAGATAACTATTATTCCATCGGTCCTGACGATTCTTGTTTCAAAGAATTCCAACTTAATTGAGTCCTATATACTCAATTGAAGTTCGAAACGCCGATTTACGAACTGCCGCATTGCGATGAGTTCGTTTTAATTATATTTATATATATAAACTTTTAAAATTCGTTTGAAATAAATTCAACTCCATTCTGATATATTTTACTATATATCTAACCAATTTTTCCAATTTAACTCAAAAATTATGATTGTCAAAAATCGTCGATTTCTCCTTACTCGATTATAAATTTATTTATACTCGTTTATAAATAAATTATAAAATTTGATATAATCGAATTTCAATTATAAACCAGTTGAATTCTTCTCAATTCAGCTTATATTTCGAATTCCAAAATAAAATCAATTGTTTTGTTTCAAACACTTCCCAATTCACTTTTAAATTCATATTCAAATTTAAATATTTGAATTATCCAAGTGATAATTTAATTCACCAAATTTATAATACTATTTATAAATTCAACTTCCTTGTTTCATATATTTAAACAAGTTCCCTTTTCAAATTTCTATTTGAAATTCCATCCTTTTGATATTTCGAATTGCGGAATAAAAACCGTTGTTCCCTTTCGAATGATTTCAAATTCTATTTTTTTTAAATTCATATTTGAATTTAAATATTCAAATTGTCTCTTAATAATTAATTCATTACATTTATAAATACCATTTTAAAAATTTCCATGTTTATATTTAAACAAGTCTATTTCGAAATCTATTTAAAACCAAAATCTCATTTTGAGTATTCTCTTTATTTAACTTATCTATATATAAATATAGAACCTATTTTCATGTCCTATCTCAGTTTCTATTTAAATTAAATTTAAATATCTCGTCTGGGAATAATCTATTTTTATAAATCCGATATAGTCGAATTTTAAACATAAATCCCAAGGATTTATTCAACTTTATTTATATTCTGAATATCGGAATAAACTTAATCGTTTATTATTTAAACCGGTTTTAAGTTCTCAATTTAAATCCACATTTGAACTTAATTATTTAAATTATCCAAATGATAATTTTTCCTTTTTAATTACAAACCTTATTTATTTTACTTATTTATATATTTAAAACAAGTCTCGCTTCCAATTTCTTTTGTAATAAATATTTCTACTTTGGAAAAAATAGTTTTCCCCTTTTTCAAATTCACTCTTATAATTTATTTCTGAATTATCCAATGATAATTCTTTTCACTTCATTTATAAACTTTGTTTATAAATGAACTACTTGTTTTATTCTTTTAAACAAGTTAATATTTGTATTCCATTCTAAATTCAAATTCTATTTTAGAAAAATAGAATCTCCCTTTTAAATCTCAAATATTCCTTTTCATGATATTTTTAAATATCAACATTTAGGCCCATTGATATTTAAACACCAAACAACCAATTATTTTTTTAGGTTTTCTAACACATCATATATGACAGTATATATGCAAACAAATAAACAAACAGATAATATATTTTTGAGGAATCCAGTCGTATTCCTCCAACCCGTTTTCCTACATCCACAAACGTTAGTCAACATAGTAATACCTATCCTGCTTCGAGGCAGGATATCGCGGTATGAAGGTCATCCACTAATATATATATATTTGTGGGGCGCATAGGGAAATCATCCGCTATGAAACTACGGGCATCTGCTAATGAGACTGCGGGAACAATCCAATCATCAACCCAATATATATATATATATATATAATAGTCAACCCTAAATAACTAATATATTTAAATCAACCAGAAAGCATTCAAACAAGCAACAACAATTATTTTTACCGAATAAAAATAATTCTGAATAACAGGTGAGTGAGATTTACTCACCGTGATTTTCATTTGCTGATTGACTTATTCTGAATAAAAATCCAAATCGACTCCAAAATCAACTCTAGTTCGTATCTCTCGCGGCTACGAAATCCACTTAACTTGGTTCCTGATTTTTCTTTGACCCCGTCTACATTTTATATTGTATTACAAATTAACATGATTATACACAAATTTGATGAGTTTGGTAATAAATTAAACTAATTTAATTTAAAATAAATGTTAACTAAACTAATTTAATTTAAATTACCTTAGATCCCTTTTTAAAAGTTCTTCCCTGCGAATATTCATACCCACATCCTGAAATTTTTCCCACTCCCTAACCATTGCTGCTAGAAAAATGTGCTTTCTACTGCTGCACACACTTCTATCCTGAACCATCTCACCACAAAACCACTAGGCTTCGCAATCAATCTCACCACCATTCGTGCTCCAGTTCAAACTCCAACTTCACTGCCTCATCTTCATTCAAATCGTATCAACCATCTAAATCCATCGTCAATCCCAAAAACGAAATCTACTAAACCGAATAACCCCAACATTCTATCGCAAATTCCCCCTCGTCGCTTTGATTCCAACTCCGCGCTCGATCTCCTTCCTGACGTCGCCAAACTCCGGTATTCACCCAAAAACCTGCGCCTTAAATAAGACCACTCCCATGTTCGATAACAAACTCGCACAAATTTTCGATACCAGGAAATACAACGATCGAACCCACGAAACTTGCCATAACTTCTACCAGCAGACGAGCGCGGCGAGCTTCAGAGTACTCGATGGGTATTTTGAATCGCGATTCGAGTTTTCATCAATTTCTGGCATTCAATCTTCGAACTGAAACTAAGGAAGGAAACTGAAGCCTCAATTCTATATTTAGGTTTGAGAAAAATGGGACAAATTGGATTTCGATCAGTGATAAAAGAGGGAGAAGCGGTTTCCCCCTTTGTTCGATTTGATTTGGCACCGAATGAATTTGAGGACTTCGTACATTGTTTAAGTAGGGGAAAACAGTCTGCGTGGACTTGTTTTAAGCCGTGGAGAGGAATTGATTTAGCAGTGGCCACGTTTTGATTTTGCTCTTATGGTTTAGAATAAGGCACGATTTTATTTTAATTTGTTTTAATTAAAAACTGTATCCTTAAAATTTAGGTAACCCTTGATCTTGAGCTCCTTACTGAACCCAATAACTGACATTTTCAGGGTTATACCCCTATTCTAAACACACTGGAACAGGTTTCAAAGCCTCAATCAATCGTCCGTAAGAGATATTAATTTAAATCGATATAAATTAAATTTAAACAATTAATTGCTCAATAATAAATTATTATTATCGTTTATAAATTCAAATAGAATTTATATTGATCACTTAAATCTTTTCGATTCAATTTTAAATTTTGAATTAAACTAGATTTGTTTTCGTATTACGATTATTCAATATATTCGAAATAAATTGTATATCGATTATTAAATCGATAACTCAATATAAAAATTCATTTCTATTATCAACACAATATTTAAAACGGGATTAAATATTTAAAATAAACTGACCAAAAATCTGGGTCGTTACAGCTATTATGCAATACGTGTTTATCTATTGACATTAATATCACGTATATTAACGATCAATGAGATATGATGTAACTAAATCAGAACCAATTAAAAAATTTTATTTTGGAAATTTTAATGAATTTTGAATATTTAAAATGAATTATTTTAAATAATAATGACTAAAAATTTATTTTTAATAGAATTAGAATGTATATATTTATAAAATCAAAAATAGAATATAAATATTTATTTTACTTATAAAAGGGAATTGGAAATGGCGCGGTAGTTTGAAAATTCGATTTCAAATTTCAAATGAATGTACATGATTCAAAATAAACCGGATTTTGGTGAAGCCAAAAATATTTGAATCTATTTGTAAATATCTTTCCAACGAATCTGAAAAATCCAAATTTCATAGCGGGAATAAAAAGTTATGCCCAGTTGAAAATTCAGAATAGTCGCTATGGAAATATAGCCCTTAAAAATAGCTATTTATCAAACGACCTCCATTTTCGACGAAACCAATTTTGTTGGAACTGGAATATCAAATTATTACTGTATTCCAATTTTCATAATTTTTGGGATCAATATGTGAGCGTGGCGGATTTAAATGTGTTTGGTAATTTCAGTTTGAATTGGATCGACCAGAAAATGTCCATTTTTCAATTTGTCTCCAAATTCGATGAAATTAGTTTTATTAGGACTGTATCGTCAAAACATAGCTAGATTTATTTTACTGGAATTTTTGGAGTCAGTATGTGGCTACGGTAAATTAAAATGTACGTTTAAATTAAATATACATTGATTTATATTTTAACTTGAACGGAAACTGATCAAAACAGTCGAATCAGCTTACCAGACATATCCCATTATGTCCGGAATGGGGGTATTTGGCTAGGGACGACAGTCGGTGGGTCTCTTTTGGAGGTCGAAATAAAAACTTGCTTTTTGGGAATTTAAAATAATAAAATATATAAAATATAATCTCCCTCCCCTTACCTTCTCTCTCCCCGTCATTAGTTGATTTCAGAACGAAAAGAAAAAAGAAAAACGGAGGAGACCGACGGAGCCCCACCCCCCTCGCAATTAGCGCGGCCACCTGGGAGTACCGCCGCTCCTCCTCCGGTGCCCCTTCCCCCTCCTTCTCTACTCGCTCCTCTCTTCAATTAGAAGCTTCAATGCCCAAACCGCACCCCACCACCTCCCTCGCACCGCTAGCCGCCTGACCCCACCCCGCCACTTCCTCCTCGATCCGCACCTCCCCCGAGCCCCCACCTCAGCGCAGCAGCCCCCTTCTAATTTGAAATGTGAATAGTGTTGATTTAAAAATCTGAAATTTTAGATAAACATAGATATAAAAATATATTCTTTATTATATATATATATATATATAAATATAATCTTTAATATATAAACAGCAATATAAAAATCGGATCTTTATTTATAGAATAGCATGGATAAAAATATGATTTTTGTAATGCTTTCCCTATGATAAAAATATGATTTTTATAATGCTTTCACTATGATAAAAATATGTTTTTTATAATGCTTTCACTATGATAAAAATAAGATTTTTATATTGCTTTCACTATGAAAAAAATATGATTTTTATCGTAGCTATGAAATAATCTTTAGAAGATAAAAATACGATTTTTATATGAAGTAGCAAAGATAAAATATAACTTTTATATATATTAGAATTATAAAAATATGATTTTTATATAAATGAAATCATTTTAAAGATGCGATTTTTTTTATATAGATGGTTTCTAGTTAGAAAAGGAAGGATTTTTAATTACATAAAGAAGCGATTTTCTGTTATATAAAAACTCGATTTTTAGTGGTATAAAAATATGATTTTTATCTATGTAGCATTAGAATAAAAATGTGATTTTTAATATAAAAATCATGTGGAACAGATTGAGATGGAGTCGACCAGGAACGAATCCAAATCCAAACCGATCAGAAATTCAGAAATAAAACTGGAGGAGTGGATCCCAAAGGTGAGAACTTCTCACTGTAATTTCTTTTACAGTTATTTATTTTATAACTACATATATGAACTGCTCCCCGTCGTCCACAGACCATGGACGACTTGTTTGATTGTACTGTGTTGTGAACAATGATTATGATTGTATTGTGAAATGGACTGTATAAAATATTTATTTGATGAATAAATTATTTAAACAATAAAAATATCATTTTATTGTATAAATGAACTTATAAAATATTCATGTATTGAATAAAGTATTTGAACAATAAAAATATCATTTTTATTGTAAATATGAACTATGTGAAATAGTCATGTATTGAAATAAATATTCATAAACAAATCAGATGATTTGTTTATGTACAATCATTTATCTGATACTGATTAGGACGATATATTTTACACATCGCCCAACTGCACAAATAAAATCTGTGTTTGTTGTTTGAAAACTCCACATGGGTATTGGGATTATATTTGACATATAATGATCCCAATAATTAGTGGTACGTCAATCGATGGTTTGACAAGCTGTGATGAGCGTTATTTATTTATTTTTAATGCTTATACAGTTATGTAATGCACTCTGGATGATGGTTGACTATGTTTGATTATTGTTGTGTATATGTGTGTATGAAATCCATATAAATCAAATTATATGGTAATTGACTATGTCTGATTCCAGTTCAGAATTAACGAATATTTTAAAATAATATTCAGTGAATAGTGAAATGTGAAGCCATGTTAAGTAGTTAAAAGCCATTTTAACACGAACGGGAATTTTGTCAATTTTATTCATTTTATAATGAATATCGAAAAGTGATTTCAAAATTTGATATTTTGAAAATATTATCATTTTAATATTGAAATGATATGGAATATTCAAATTTGATTTGAAATTTGAAATGAAATTGAAAATGTTTTAAAATGAATTTAAAACGATTTTAGTATGGAATATTCAAATTTGATTTGAAATTTGAAATGAAGTTGAAATCGTTTTTAAAACGAATATAAAACGATTTATAAAATATGTTTTAAATGGAAATTGATGAAATATATACTATATATATATATATATATATATATATATATTATATAATTTCCTGAATAGAACGCGCCGCGGTAGTCTGCGAATTTCGACCATTGACTTCGAATGGACATTACGGGAGATCCGACCGTCGGATTCTCCTAAAACCAGAACTGTTGGGTTCGTATCGAAATGAGCTTTCCAAAGAATACAAGAGATTTGAAATCTAACGGTTGGATGTGGAATTATGTCCAATTTGGAAAAGGTCGCTGTAAGTGCAGTTCGATGGCCGTTTATGGAAATCGACTGTATGGGCCATGATAAAATTATTAAAAATATCAATAATTTGTGTGAAATCATAATAAATGATTGGGAAAGAACTGGGATGAAAAATTCCATATTTGAAAAGATAAAAATATATTTTTATCGAAATGAACTAGTTATGAACCAGAATTATAATCCAATAATTTTAAATAAATAAATTGGATTTGAAATGGTTTTTAAAAATAACCAGAATTTCCAATATATGAATTGGAATGATTTGAATCGAAATTATCTTCGGAATGTTTCGATGTTGGATTTCGTGGTTATATAGATATTGTTATGGAAATTTGAAAGATATATTTATATCGTTATTTCCAATACGATATTTGTTGGTTTCAGAATTTGATATTGAATATAAGCCGATATATTTTCTATTCAGAGCCTTGTGTTTAAAATCAAATTGGATTTTGGGTTTGTCGTGAACGGTGTCTTCATTAACACTATTCTTAAACCCAGTTGAGAAAAGATATAAATCTTTTTATTAAGATTTAATGAAGTTTACCGATTAATTAACTTTTAATTGGAATTAAATTGAAATTGGTTTTTTGGTTTATCGTGAACGGTGTTTTAAATAACACTTGTTCTTTAACCCGATTAACAATGGAATGAGATTTTGGGTTTGTTGTGAATGGTATCTTTAATAATACTATTCTTAAACCCAACGGAGTTAAGAAAATTAGAATCTAACTAGAGATTAGCAAAGTTGAATGGTTTCCTAGTTATTGATCTGATGTTGGTTTCGGCCTTCAGGATTTATACTTAGGGAATTGTTCTCTTACTAATTTACGGTTAGAGACTGATAGGATGCGGTCTTCAGTAACATTGTTCTTAAACCCTATGTGAAAAGAATAAACCTTTTAATTAAGATGTAAAGAAGAATTACCAATTAATTAACATTTAATTGGATTTGAAATGGAATGTGAATTGGGTTTATTGTGAATTGTGTTTTAACGACATTCGTTCTTTAACCTTTTTTACAGCAAAATGAGATTTGGAACTTATAAATCTCTTTTTATTAAAGATTTAGTGGAGATTTTCCAAAGTAAAGTTTTCCAATTTAATATATTGGAATGGAATGGAATCCGATTTGATAATAATCGAAGTGAGTTTCTGTGGAGGAAGACTGTTAATATATATGGAAATTAAAAGGCTTTGCCGATATTCCATTTATATTATTGGTTGGATATGGAAGTTCACATCGATTATGTACATTGTAATGACTTTATTTCTTTCCCGTATGAAGTCGTATGGTCATGTAACTTTGGGAAACATCCATTAGAGTCATTTTCCATGTTCATGATTTTTGTCGATTTTTAAATGACCATTTTGCCCCTAGTTGGTACTGTTTTGGCCATAAATTTTGATTGGAAAGGAATTTTGACCTGAAACCACTTCCATTGGATTCGTTTGATAGTTTACCTTTCCGTAGAGTGGTCATAATAGCCAAACGGACTTACCGTTTGGGAGATATGGCTGAAATAAGATTTGGAGGGTGAAAAACTGCTTAACCGGGCCAAATCGGGTGATTAGTGGATAGGCCCATAACCCATTTCGGGATTAGGGTTATGGGGAGGCTGAAATGAGATAGAGGATCATTCCATTTCAGTTTTCTAGCCTCCACTTATCACCAAGGAACCCTAAAAATGGCCTCCAACCTCTAAATCACCTCCAAATCATCTTTTGGTCACGGATTTGGCTTAGCAACCCCTAATCAAGGAAGATCTACACCAAATCAACATTGGAGCTACTTTTTAGCATTGAGATTCACACCAAATCAGAGATTTATTTCAGATCTTAGTTTATTTGTGGCTAAGGTGAGTGATTTGCATAGTTTTGCACTAATTATGGCTAATTAGGGGTGATTAGTGTTAATTAGCGAATTTAAACATGATAAAATTCTGGAAAAATATTTATAAAATTCGGAATGGTGTTTTAGACCTCTGATATGAATTTGGGTTAATTTGGTTAAGTTTTGTTAATCCTATCATTAGTTTCACCTAAATATGCTTAAGGGGAAATATGGGATTTTGGGTATGTTTGATCCATTTCTACCTATCATCTTGATGTTTTGATGTTTGTGGTTGATTATGCATGTTGCTATGACGGTATGAAATGCTTTGTGATTAGTTAGAATAGTTGGAATGGTTGAAAACGCCGTCGAGGGGCGTAAACAACTCGCTGGACAAGGTGCAGGGATTCAGATCGGATAGGGGATTGAGGGTCGATCGGATCGCCCTATGGGATCGTGGGACATCACCACGAGTCGGGTCGTCTCCTCCGAACCGAACCATCTACGCAAGGCCCACGAGCACCAACCGCGAACTGCTACCCGATCCGATCCACTTGTGTTTCGCATCACGATCCGACTAGAGAAAAGCAGCATCCACGAACCGATGCACTACGAGACGCCGATCCGAACCAGGGGGAGCCACGAGCTGGAGGAGCGCGATCCGACCCGTATGGGGTATTCCGATCCGAACCGAGGAGAGGAGCACGATCCGAAGTAAAGAGAAAGAGGACCGCGATGACGATCCGAACCGTGGCAAGCTGGAGACCCGACCCGATCCGCCAGGGGTGATGGCGATCCAACCCGATCCAGTGAGGAAGGAGCATTCTGATCCGAACCGAACCGATGAAGACTGATAACCCGAGATGCACAGGTAGTCCAAATGAAGGGTATTGACTCAGGATCCAGATAGGAACCAATGAGTGGACTTCATGAGTTGGACTTTGCTGCGGGACATGTGCTAAGGAGTTGTCGACGTTCATAACTTCGATTCACCACTGAAAGGAATGATGGGCTACTTATCAGTGCAGTAGGGTCATTATGACCTGAGGGGCAAGGTGATGCGTAGTAAGACTATGAGCCAGTGCAGTGGGGTTCTTGTGACTCCATGGGGCAGAGTGGACATAGTAAGGATTAGTAAGGCTATGAGCCAGTGCAGTGGGGTTCTTGTGACTCCATGGGGCAAAGTGGACATAGCAAAGGATTTGTGGCTACGTTATCAGTGCAGTGAAGCCATTTATGACTTCATGGGGCAGAGTGATCGTAGCAAGGTATGTTGGGTGATCGAAGTGGTGAATATCGTATGCTTTACGCACTGAGTGAGAGATGTGAGGATGGATGCCATGTTTGATTGTTTGCCATCATTATGACATGCACACCTCCCCCACCTCCGTATCTTTACACTGTTTGATATGATACCTTAGAGTGTTGTACAGTATGTAGTGCTAACTCTTTGGTTGCAGGTCCAGGTTCAGGTATGTTTTAGTCTACCTGTTATTGTTCACTTTAGATGCTTATCGCTCATACCAGGCTTTATGTCTGACCCAGAGTTTTATGTCTCCTCTTATTACTCTGGGTGCTCACACGAGCAGACTAGAGACAGGTTAGCTGGTGATGCGCAAGTAGCTGATTCGGAGGCGGGCATGAGGCTTCCACGTATGATATATATATATACACACATTCTCCCTGTGTCGTTGGTGGTCGCTACTTGGGCATTAGTAGTGTACCTCATTTATCTTACTTTTGCTTTGAGACAGTTTGAAAAGTTGTAATAAGCTGTATTTTGGATTTCCGCTGCTATGATGTTTAGTTCTGATTTTCAGCTTATGCACTGTCTCACCTGTTTTATGTCAAGTATGTTATTATTATATTTTATTCTATGCGCTGTGAGACATTCTACAGGTTCTCGTATGTTCATTTCCTTCTTCCCTTTCCTTCTGACGACCCGTTCCGTGTTAACTGGACATGTGTACAGCGCACTTTTGGAGTAAATGTCGGTTGGTGTGGGGCGGGCCGTCACACTTGGTATCAGAGCTCTAGGTTACGTAGTTAACCTAGGGAAAGACACTAGGGAGAGTTAGTATGTATACGAGAGCGCGTATTTGTGATTACTTTGGTTTTCAAAAGTTATATATATATATATTATTAGTAGTATAAAGAATGAAGTCGCACTGCACTAGCACCACTATGGGGTCGTTAATCGTTTCCCTTTTTCAGATTGACGATGAGCCGAGACACGAGAGGTGCTGGTAGAGGGACCAACTAGGGGAATGCCGCTGACATGAGGGCGATGTTTACTAACCTCATGAGAGATATGCTTAGAGAAGTGCAAGGGGCAGTTCCCAATCCCGGAGTTGGTGTTGGCCGAGTAGTGCAGGCGCCTAGGGTCGATTTCGCCAAGTTGTGCAAAGATTACACTAATCTTTGTGGGAAGCCGTTCCACGGAACGGAGTCGGCCACAGATGTTCAAGACTGGATGGATAGTTGTGACCGTATCTTCGATGACTTGGGTCTTGAGGATGCGATGAAGAGAAGGCTAGCGTCTCGTCAGCTGCAAGGGCGAGGGATGAATTGGTGGAATGCCATTAGAACAGCTACTCCAGAGGACCAGGTAACTTGGGATCAGTTCAAGGATCGCTTTAGCAAGAAGTTCATTCCAGCTGCCCAGAAGTCAGTGTTGTTTAAGAAGTTCTTGGAACTCAAGCAGAACGGAAGGGCAGTTTCTGACTATATTGCTGAGTTCGACACTTTGTCGAAGTATGGACTATCTCTTATCGATACTCCTGAAAAGAAGAATGAGAAGTTCATCACTGGTTTGGATGGATACTTGGGGGAAAGGCTTATCAATCACATCGATGAGACTTTTGAATCGATCGTGGGGAAAGCCTTGAGATCAGAAAGTCTTTACCCTAAGTCAAAGACTGAGGCTGCATCTGCAGATGGGCCAAAGCCGCAAGCAGGCGGTGGAGACAAAAATAACTCTCAGAATAAGAGGAAGCAGGACCAATCTAAAGGTGGCCAGAAAAAGAGCAAGAAGGACGTTGAGTGCTTCAGCTGTGGTAAGAAGGGCCATTATGCTAAAGAATGTCGGGCCAAGACAGCGGAAAGTAAGTGCTACAACTGTGGTCAAGTGGGACATCAAAAGGATAAGTGTCCGCAACCTCTTAAAGAGAAGCAGATTGTGAAAGCATATGCTATTGATGCTGTTCCTTCTTCGTCGAATGCCCCAACTGCGGCGGAGAAAGGAAAGAATATTGTTATTCAAGGTAAGCTTTCTATTTATGATGTACCAGTTCGAGTTTTGTTTGATACTGGGGCTTCCCGTTCCTTCATATCTAGTGACCTGGTAGATAGGTTGGGACTGGAACCCGAGATAGTCGATAGACCATTGGTTGTGACGAACCCGATTGGTGGTTCGACTAGCCTTAGTATGATTTGCAGGAATTTGGTCTTATCGAGTCATGGATGTATGTTTGTATGTGATTGCTTTGTTTTGGGCTTTACTGGGTATGGCATTATATTGGGAGTCGATTGGCTCCAAAGATACGGGGTGGTGGTAGACTGTGAGGGCTTTTTGGTGACAGTGAGGGCGGATGATGGGCGGAGGGTAGTGTTTGGTAGTCTACCTAGTGATGGGGTTATGGCTAGTTTTGTAAATTCCCTCGACATCCCGCAGGATGAGTTGTCAGATGTCCCTTGGTTGGCCAGTATCCGGACGTCTTCGAGGAGGTGACCGGGCTTCCACCACACCGAGAGATTGAGTTCCGTATTGATTTAGTGAAAGATGCCAGACCTATAGTGATGCCACTTCGTCGAATGGCACCAAGGGAGCAGCGAGAGCTCGGGTGCAAGTCAGCAATCTTTTGAAGATGGGATTTATTAGAAGTAGTGTCTCCGAGTGGGGAGCACCAGTTTTGTTTGCCACTAAGGCAGATGGTTCCCTTCGGTTGTGTGTGGACTATCGCGAGTTGAATAAGGTAACGAGGAAGAATAAGTATCCTCTACCACGGATAGATGATTTGTTTGATCAACTGGAAGGAGCAAGAGTGTTCTCCCAGTTGGACCTCGCGACATGATTTCATCAACTTAAGGTAGCAGATGAGAGTGTTCCGAAAACGACATTTAGGACGCCGTCTGGATTTTATGAGTGGTTGGTCATGCCATTTGGGTTGACCAATGCACCAACCTACTTTGTGGATCTTATGAATCGAGTATTCAGAGATCAGTTGAATAAGTTTGTTCTTGTTTTCGTGGATGATATCCTTGTTTATTCAAGGACAGAGGAGGAACACAAGGGACACTTGAGGATAGTGATGGAGGTGTTGAGGAAACACCAATTGAAAGCAAAATTCTCTAAGTGTCATTTTTGGAGAAGGGAAGTAAGATTCTTCGGTCATGTTGTTTCAGAGAGTTGTATTGCCATGGACCCTGCGAAGGTGGCTACGGTACAGGATTGGCCTACGCCCAAGAATGTAACATATGTGAGAAGTTTCTTGGGATTAGCTGGATATTATCGTAAGTTTATCCAGGACTTCTCCAAGATAGCAGCACCGTTGACTCAGTTGACTAAGAAGAATCAGTCCTTCGTCTGGGACGGAGTGTGTGAGGATGCCTTCAAGAGTCTAAAAGAGAAGTTGACGCGTGCGCCAGTGTTAGTCATTCCTAAAGGGAATGAAGAGATGACGGTATACACGGATGCTTATGGTACCGGACTAGGTGCTGTATTGATGCAAGGAGGTAGGGTTGTAGCTTATGCTAGTCGACAGCTAAAGCCGCACGGGAAGAAGTATCCTACCCATGATTTGGAATTAGCAGCGATTGTATTTGCGCTGAAGATGTGGAGACACTATCTCTTGGGAGAAAGATTCGAGTTGTTTACCGATCATAAATCGTTAAAGGTATCTCTTCTCCCAGAAAGATCTGAATCTCCGTCAGCAAAGATGGTTAGAGTTCTTGGCTTCTTATGATTTTGATATCGCATACACCCCTGGGAAAGGTAATGCGGTAGCCGATGCCTTGAGTAGGAGACATGCCAGTTTAGGGGCAATGTTTCTTGAGTGGAAGCAACTGGAGTATATCGCGGGGTTTGATTTCAGACCAAGGTGCGAATTGGACCCAGTTATGCTAGCTAGTTTGGCGATCAGACCCACTTTGATAGAGCGGATTGGTTCCAGCCAGAGGGACGATCCTAATCTATTGGAAATCATCTCCAAGTTAGAGATGGATATCGATGAGGAGATGAATGTGTATGGGCTTGATCGAGATGGATGGCTTCGGAAGAATGGAAGACTAGTTGTACCCAACGTAAATGGTTTGAGAGATGAAGTGCTAAGAGAATGTCATCGCTCAAAACTGACTATACATCCCGGTGGTAATAAGATGTATCGAGACATGAAGCAGACTTACTACTGAGCAGGGATGAAAAGAGACGTTGGGAAGTTTATATCCAAATGCATGAATTGCCAGCTAGTTAAAGCCGAGCAAAAGAAGCCTAGTGGGTTGTTGCAACCATTAGAAATTCCCGAATGGAAATGGGAGCAAGTCTCGATGGATTTCATCGATGGTTTACCAAGGACTAAATCGGGACATGATAGCATTTGGGTAATTGTGGATTGATTGACTAGAAGTGCCAGATTTATACCAGTCAAATCGACCAGAACGGCAGCCAAGTTGGCAGAATTGTATATGAAGTGGGTAGTGAGATTTCATGGAGTACCCAAAAGCATTGTGAGTGACCGAGACCCGTTGTTCACTAGTGGGTTTTGGAAAAGCTTACAGGAGGCTCTAGGGTCAGGATTACATCTCAGTACCGCATATCATCCTCAGACCGACGGTCAGACGGAGAGGGTGAATCGTATATTGGAAGATCTCTTGAGAGCTTGTATATTGGACTTTGGTGGATCATGGGATGACCATTTGCATCTAGTAGAGTTTGCATATAATAATAGCTACCAATCCAGTATCGGTATGGCTCCATATGAAGCTTTGTACGGAAGACCGTGCAACTCACCATCATGTTGGATAGAGACTGGCGAGAAGTTTATGCTTGGACCTGATGTGGTGAGAGAAACTTCCGATAAGATTAAGATCATTCAGCAACGAATGAAAGCTGCCTAAGATAGGCAGAAGAGTTATGCTGATAAGAGGAGAAGAGACTTGAAATTCTCCGTTGGTGACTTGGTGTTTGTCAAGATCTCTCCGTTAAAGAGCGTGATACGATTTGGCAGGAGAGGCAAGTTAGCACCAAGATTTGTTGGCCCATTCCCTGTTCTTGAACTAGTCGGGAATTTGGCCTATAGAGTTGGCTTACCAGAGAAAATGGCGGGAGTTCACAATGCGTTTCATGTTTCCCAACTAAGGAAGTTCATTCACGACTCAGATATGACTATTTCACCTGATAAGTTAGAGGACTTCGAAGTAGAACCCGAGGCAGTTGGGAACCGCAAGCCGATTCGTATTGTGGGGCACGATACGAAGCAACTTCGAAGGAAGGCAGTGAGGCTAGTCAAGGTTCAGTGGGGCGAGGACGAGAATGATTGTACTTGGGAGACAGAGGAGAGCATTAGGAAGGCATATCCAGAACTCTTTGCCTGGTAAGATTTACTTTGCGATTTAGTTATTCCGCATGCTAGGATAGACTTATTTTACTTGTTTTGCATGTCTGATGGTTGTTTTATGGTTGATAGGCATGCGGGATCTTTATGTGTGTTTTGATTAGGGAATTTCGGGGGCGAAATTTCTTAAGGGGGGGAGAGTGTAATGACCCGTATTCTACGAGTCGAAGGATCGTAGAATATTTATTTCTTTCCCGTATGAAGTCGTATGGTCATGTAACTTTGGGAAACATCCATTAGAGTCATTTCCCATGTTCATGATTTTTGTCGATTTTTAAATGACCATTTTGCCCCTAGTTGGTACTGTTTTGGCCATAACTTTTGATTGGAAAGGAATTTTGACCTGAAACCACTTCCATTTTATTCGTTTAATGGTTTACCTTTCCGTAGAGTGGTCATAATAGCCAAACGGACTTACCGTTTGGGAGATATGGCTGAAATAAGATTTGGAGGGTGAAAAACTGCTTAACCGGGCCAAATCGGGTGATTAGTGGATAGGCCCATAACCCATTTCGGGATTAGGGTTATGGGGAGGCTGAAATGAGATAGAGGATCATTCCATTTCAGTTTTCTAGCCTCCTCTTATCACCAAGGAACCCTAAAAATGGCCTCCAACCTCTAAATCACCTCCAAATCATCTTTTGGTCAAGGATTTGGCTTAGCAACCCCTAATCAAGGAAGATCTACACCAAATCAACATTAGAGCTGCTGTTTAGCATTGAGATTCACATCAAATCAGAGATTTATTTCAGATCTTAGTTTATTTGTGGCTAAGGTGAGTGATTTGCATAGTTTTGCACTAATTATGGCTAATTAGTGGTGATTAGTGTTAATTAGCGAATTTAAACATGATAAAATTCTGGAAAAATGTTTATAAAATTCTGAATGATGTTTTAGACCTCTGATATGAATTTGGGTTAATTTGGTTAAGTTTTGTTAATCCTATCATTAGTTTCACCTAAATATGCTTAAGGGGAAATATGAGATTTTGGGTATGTTTGATCCATTTCTACCTATCATCTTGATGTTTTGATGTTTGTGGTTGATTATGCATGTTGCTATGACTGTATGAAATGCTTTGTGATTAGTTAAAATAGTTGGAATGGTCGAAAACGCCGTCGAGGGGCGTAAACAACTCGCTGGATAAGGTGCAGGGATTCAGATCAGATAGGGGATTGAGGGTCGATCGGATCGCCCTATGGGATCGTGGGACATCACCACGAGTCGAGTCATCTCCTCCGAACCGAACCATCTGCGCAAGGCCCACGAGCACCAACCGCGAACTGCTACCCGATCCGATCCACTTGTGTTTCGCATCACGATCCGACTAGAGGAAAGCAACATCCACGAACCGATGCACTACGAGACGCTGATCCGAACCAGGGGGAGCCACGAGCTGGAGGAGCGCGATCCGACCCGTATGGGGTATTCTGATCCGAACCGTGGAGAGGAGCACGATCCGAAGTAAAGAGAAAGAGGACCGCGATGACGATCCGAACCGTGGCAAGCTGGAGACCCGACCCGATCCGCCAGGGGTGATGGCGATCCAACCCGATCCAGTGAGGAAGGAGCATTCTGATCTGAACCGAACCGATGAAGACTGATAACCCGAGATGCAAAGGTAGTCCAAATGAAGGGTATTGACTCAGGATCCAGATAGGAACCAATGAGTGGACTTCATGAGTTGGACTTTGCTGCGGGACGTGTGCTAAGGAGTTGTCGACGTTCATAACTTCGATTCACCACTGAAAGGAATGATGGGCTACTTATCAGTGCAGTAGGGTCATTATGACCTGAGGGGCAAGGTGATGGTAGCAAGACTGCATTATCAGTGCAGTAGGGCCACTATGACCTGAGGGGCAAGGTGATGCGTAGTAAGACTTTGAGCCAGTGCAGTGGGGTTCTTGTGACTCCATGGGGCAGAGTGGACATAGTAAGGATTAGTAAGGCTATGAGCCAGTGCAGTGGGGTTCTTGTGACTCCATGGGGCAAAGTGGACATAGCAAAGGATTTGTGGCTACGTTATCAGTGCAGTGAAGCCATTTATGACTTCATGGGGCAGAGTGATCGTAGCAAGGTATGTTGGGTGATCGAAGTGGTGAATGTCGTATGCTTTACGCACTGAGTGAGAGATGTGAGGATGGATGCCATATTTGAATGTTTGCCATCATTTTGACATGCACACCTCCCCCACCTCCGTATCTTTACACTGTTTTATATGATACCTTAGAGTGTTGTACAGTATGTAGTGCTAACTCTTTGATTGCAGGTCCAAGTTCAGGTATGTTTTAGTCTACCTGATATTGTTCACTTTAGATGCTTATCGCTCATACCAGGATTTATGTCTGACCCAGAGTTTTATGTCTCCTCTTATTACTCTGGGTGCTCACACGAGCAGACTAGAGACAGGTTAGCTGGTGATACGCAAGTAGCTGATTCGCAGGCGGGTAGGAGGCTTCCACGTATGATATATATATATATATATATATATATATACACACACACACACACACACACATTCTCCCTGTGTCGTTGGTGGTCGCTACTTGGGCATTATTAGTGTACTCATTTATCTTACTTTTGCTTTGAGACAGTTTGAAAAGTTGTAATAAGCTGTATTTTGGATTTCCGCTGCTATGATGTTTAGTTCTGATTTTCAGCTTATGCACTGTCTCACATGTTTTATGTCAAGTATGTTATTATTATATTTTATTCTATGCGCTGTGAGACATTCTACAGGTTCTCGTATGTTCATTTCCTTCTTCCCTTTCCTTCTGACGACCCGTTCCGTGTTAACTGGACATGTGTACAGCGCACTTTTGGAGTAAATGTCGGTTGGTGCGGGGCGGGCCGTCACATACATTGATTTGTATTCCATGTAGATTCCATTGTTAATGGAATGTAATTTTGGGTTTATCATGAGCTATGTTTTAAATGACATTAGTTCTTTAACCCAGTTAAAGATAAGATAATTTCTTAACTTTGAATAATCATTAAGTAATGATTTTTGGAAATTAAAACTGAATTAGAGTTTTAATGAATCTTTAAATAGATAGAAAGGTGAATTTGATAACTAAAATTATCAAATTCAAGAAATGATTTTCTCTAAGCGATAGTTAAATCTTTAATTAGATTTGAATGTGAAATGGTAAATAATTTTACCGATAACACCGTGGTGTTAGATACGAAGTATTACCAGTTTTACTTCATGGGATGAATAGGTTGGGATTGGGAAATTAAAAAAATGATTACTTCGGTAAGATTTGCTAATCCCGACTAATTCGGATAAACCAAGATTTGGTTTGAATTTATATCCAAAGGAAGATTAAAGAATAAATATAAAGAATTTATCTTTGATAAAATAATGGGAACCTTTCCCAAAGGATGTGAATATTTTAATAAAAGAAAAATCAGAATTAGAATGAGGCGTATGTTGTGTTTTTATAGCACTTGTTTATTATAAACGCGAGTTATTCAGAAAGACCGGGTTTATCCCATTTTGAATAACTGAACCGACGATGAGTCGACGATAAAAACGGTGGTTGAAGACCGGAGGTCTTCACATCGTTTGGATGATTACTGATGTCTTGATTGGGCTGTACACCCAAGACGAGGTAATAAGTGGTGATCGTCCAGACATACAAGGAGATCGCCCGAATATGCGAGGACCTCTCCTTTATTGGACATATGGAACGAGGAATAAGGTGCCTCCGGTTTCATTCAGACCCAGAACGAACTTGTAAATGGATGTGTATCTGACATCGGATTTCATTCTTTGTGATTGATAGACATCAGTTGCATAGGTTGAATTTCCTGTGTGGCATGCTGCGAAGCAAATGATCAAGGCTTTGTGTATAGCGTTAATTCGCGAGCCTCACACCCCGGTGTGAACCAGAAACGAGGGAGGACCTCAGGAAGGACATGCGTTTCCTTCTAGTTAGGAGTGGTGTGTTTTGCATGCCCCGGCGCTTTACTTACATGGATGATGGATAGCGAGGCGCCTCAGATATATCGACGCTGCGGGGCCGATGGATGGTATGGTCTTTATACAGACCAGTTTTCGCCTTATAGGGCAGGGAAACGTATTGTTCAGGCATTTAAATCCACTCCGTGTGGACCGACCATGACGCTCTAAGGGTCCACCTGAGTCTGGGCCCTGAGACATGGCAGTCTAGATTGTCTCGAAGCGGTAAGGACGATCCCTTGCCTTGGTTCACAGACGGAAATCCAATTTCCAATACATGACATTTCGGTTTTGATTGTAGAGCATAGTATTGGCGACATGATATATGGTACCCATGCCGTCTATGATTGATACATTTAAATTTGAAGTTGTTTTATACACTATGCACTTATAATAGTATCAAATGATTTGTTTTAAACGTACCAAGCATGTCTGGCTATTATAAGGGAAAACCCTGTCCTCCGGCTTGCGTTGCATTGTGTGATGGGACCTGGGTCTTATAATAGCTTCATTTTTCAAAAAGCATTGCGTTGTTTGTTTTATGCACTGGTATTCTTTGGAGAAAACCCGTTTCGTGTTATACGGCATGGTCCCTAGATTTATTTTATTTTAAAGTAAAGATTTAAATATCTGTTTTAGTTCTTACACTAGTCACATGACTGGCCTGGAGTTTATTGTTTTAACCTAAACTCTAGGTGCCCCTATTTTCCACACGGGCAACTAGTAATTTTGGTTTTGTAGATTTATATTCACAGGATCCTGGTTTACAGCTGGAATGATATTCGGAAAGCTCTGTATCCGTGTATCTCTTTCAGTTGTGTTTTGTATTATCTTCAGCTGCATTGTAATTTGTAAATCTCTGATATTTTTCTGATGTATAATATTTATTCATACTCTTTATAATCTTGTACTCTGATGTAAATTGTTGTAATAAGCAATGAAATGTTCTTCTGTTTGTGTTCTGATTTGTCGTGTTCTCAACTCAGTCCGGGCTTTCCTTCACCGGGAAGTTTGGGTTGCTTCATTCGGTATTAGAGCTTTGGTTTACAGAGCTCGAAAACAAGACACATTAGAACCAAACGAAGGAATTCATCAGAGATTGGATTAGTAATATCCAATGAGAATGACTCGTTAGAGATGGGATCGGTAGTATCTTAGAACGATTGGCTATCCGCTTGGCGTTTTCTTTTTCTTTTTGAGATAAGAGGGCCTGTGTGGCGGTTTGAGGATTTTCCCGGTGCTCCCCGTACAAAGGAGGTTATGGCGAAATTTTTCGAAAATTTAGGGTGTTAGTTAAATTTTTGAAAAATTAGAAATTCTTAGAAACTGAAAAGTTGAAGAATGAAAGACAGAATGAAAGTTGAGTTGGTTAGTTAAAGAGCTCTGTTCCTTTTCGAGGACGAAAAGATTTTAAGTGGGGGAGATTGTAACAACCCGGAAAATCAGAACCAATTTAAAATTTTTATTTTGCCAATTTTAATGAATTTTGAATATTTAAAATGAATTATTTTAAATAATAACGACTAGAAATTTATTTTGAATAGAATTAGAACGTATATATTTATATGAATCGAAATTAGAACATAAATATTTATTTTAATTATAAAAGGGAAATGGAAATGGCGCGGTAGTTTAAAAATTCAATTTCAAATGAATGCACAGGATTCAAAATAAACCAGATTTTGGTGAAACTAAAAATAATTGAATCTGTTTGAAAATATCTTTCCAACAAATCTGAAACATCCAAATTTCATAGCGGGAATAAAAAGTTATGCCCAGTTGAAAAATTCAGAATAGTCGCTATGGAAATATAGCCCTTAAAAATAGCCATTTTTCAAACGACCTCCATTTTCGACTAAACCAATTTTGTTGGAACCCAATGTCAAATTATTGCTGGATTCCAATTTTCATAATTTTTGGGATCAATATGTGAGCGTGGCAGATTTAAACGTGTTTGATAATTTTAGTTTGAATTGGATCGACCAGAAAATGGTCATTTTTCAAATGGTCTCCAAATCCGGTGAAATTAGTTTTGTTAGGACCGTATCATCAAAACATAACTAGATTTATTTTTTTGGGAATTTTTGGAGTCAGTATGTGGCTCCGGTAAATTAAAATGTACGTTTAAATTAAATATACATTGATTTATATTTTAATTTAAATGAAAACTGATCAAAACAGTCGAATCAGCTTACCGTACATATCCCATTGTGTCCGGAATGGGGGTACTTGGCTGGGGACGATAGTCAGTGGGTCTCATTTGGAGGTCAAAATAAAAAGTTGCTTTTAGGGAATTTAAAATAAATAAATAATTAAATATATAATATATAATCTCCCTGCCCTTACCTTCTCTCTCCCCGTCATTAGTTGATTTCAGAACGAAAAGAAAAAAAAGAAAAAAAGGAGGAGACCGACAGAACCCCCCCTCGCGATTAGCGCCGCCACCTGGGAGGACCACCGCTCCTCCTCCGGCGCCCCCTTCTCTCTCCTTCCCTCCTTCTCTACTTGCTCCTCTCTTCAATTAGAAGCTTCAACGCCTAAACCGTATCGCACCGCCGACCGCCTGACCCCACCCCCGCCACTTCCTCCTCGATCCGCACCTCCCCCGAGCCCCCACCTCAGCGCAACAACCCCCTTCCGATTTGAAATGTGAGTTTTCCCTTTTCTTTTATTTCTTATTTTTATTTATTTTATAATGTAAATGGCGTTGATTTAAAAATCTGAAATTTTAAAATAACATAGATATAAAAATATAATCTTTATTATGTATGTATATATATAAAAATATAATCTTTAATATATAGATAGCAATATAAAAATTGAATCTTTATGTATAGAATAGTGTAGAAAAAATATGAATTTTATAATGCTTTCCCTATGATAAAATTATGATTTTTATAATGCTTTCACTATGATAAAAATATGATTTTTATAATGCTTTCAGTATGATAAAAATATGATTTTTATAATGCTTTCACTATGATAAAAATATTATTTTTATCATAGCTATGAAATAATCTTTAGAAGATAAAAATATGATTTTTATATGAAGTAGCAGAGATAAAAATATAATTTTTATATATATTAGAATTATAAAAATATGATTTTTATATAAATGAAATCATTTTAAAGATGCGATTTTTGTTTTCTTATATAGATGATTTCTAGTTAGAAAAGGAAGGATTTTTAATTATATAAAGATGCGATTTTTAGTTATATAAAAACTCGATTTTTAGTGGTACAAAAATATGATTTTTATCGATGTGGCGTTAGAATAATAATGTGATTTTTAATATAAAAATCATGTGAAATAGATTGAGATGGAATCGACCAGAACGAATCCAAATCCAAACCAATCAGAAATTCAGAAATAGAACTGGAGGGGTAGATCCCAAAGGTGAGAAATTATCACTATAATTTCTTTTACAGTTATTTATTTTATAACTGCATATATGAACTGCTCCCCATCGTCCACAGACCATGGACGACTTGTTTGATTGTACTGTGTTGTGAACATTGATTGTGATTGTATTGTGAAATGGACTATATAAAATATTCATGTGATGAATAAATTATTTGAACAATAAAAATATCATTTTTATTGTATAAATGAACTATATAAAATATTCATGTATGGAATAAATTATTTGAACAATAAAAATATCAATTTTATTGTATATATGAACTATGTGAAATAGTCATGTATTGAAATAAATATTCATAAACAAATCGGACGATTTGTTTATGTACACTTATTTATCTGATACTGATTGGGATGATATATTTTACACATCGCCCAAGTGCACAAATAAAATCTGTGTTTGTTGTTGACAAGCTGTGATGAGCGTTATTTATTTAGTTTTACACTTATACAGTTGTGTAATGCACTCTGGATGATGCTAGATTGTGTTTGATTATTGTTGTGTATATGTGTGTATGAAATCCATATAAATAAAATTATATGGTAATTAATTGTGTCTGATTCCAGTTCAGAATTAATGAATATTTTAAAATAATATTCAGTGAATAGTGAAATGTGAAGCCGTGTTAAGTAGTTAAATGCCATTTTAACACGAACGGGAATTTTGTCGATTTTATTCATTTTATAATGAATATCGAAAAGTGATTTCAAAATTTGATATTTTGAAAATATTATCATTTTAATATTGAAATGATATGGAATATTCAAATTTGATTTGAAATTTGAAATGAAATTGAAATCGTTCTAAAATGAATTTAAAATGAATTTATTATGGAATATTCAAATTTGATTTGAAATTTGAAATGAAATTGAAATCGTTTTAAATTGAATTTAAAATGAATTTATTAAGGAATATTCAAATTCGATTTGAAAATTGAAATCCTTTTTAAAATGATTAATAAAATACGTTTTAAATGGAAATCGATGAAATATATATTGTATATATTATATATATAATATAATGGCCTGAATAGAACGCGCCACGTCGCGGCAATCCGCGAATTTCGACCATTGACTTCGAACGGACATTACGGGAGATCCGATCGTCGGATTCTCCTAAAACCAGAACCATTTGGTTCGTATCGGAATGAGCTTTCCAAAAAATACAAGAGGGTTGAAATATAATGGTTGGATTTGGAATTATGTCCAAATCAAATTTGAAAAAGGTCGTTGTAAGTGCAGTTCGATAGCCATTTATGGAAATCTATTGTACGGGCCTTGATAAAATTATTAAAAATATCAATAATTTGTGTAAAATCATAATAAATGATTTGGAAAGAATTAGGTTGAAAATTCCATATTTGAAAAGATAAAAATATATTTTTATCGAAATGAACTAGTTATGAACCAGAATTATAATTCAGTATTTTTAAATAAATAAATTGGATTTGAAATGGTTTTTAAAAATAACCAGAATTTCCAATATATGAATTGGAATGGATTTGAATCGAAATTATCTTCGGAATGTTCCGATGTTGGATTTCGTGATTATACAGATATTGTTATGGAAATTTGAAAGATATATTTATATCGTTATTTCCAATACGATATTTTTTGGTTTCAGAATTTGATATTTAATATAAGCCGATATATATTCTATTCAGAGCCTTGTATTTAATATCAAATTTGAATTTGGGTTTGTCGTGAGTGGCAACTTCATTAACACTGTTATTAAACCTAGTTGAGAAAAGACATAAATATTTTTATTAAGATTTAATGAAGTTTGCCAATTAATTAACATTTAATTGGGATTAAATTGAAATTGGTTTTTGGGTTTATCGTGAACGGTGTTTTAAATAATACTTGTTCTTTAACCCGATTAACAATGGAATGAGATTTTGGGTTTGTCGTGAATGGCATCTTTAATAATACTGTTCTTAAACCCAATGGAGTTAAGAAATTAGAAACTAACTGGAGATTAGCTAAGTTGAATGGTTTACTGGGTATTGATCTGATGTTGGTTTCGACCTTCGGGATTAATACTTATGGAATCATTCTCTTACTAATTTATGATTAGAGACTGATGGGATGGGGTCTTCAGTAACACTGTTCTTAAAACATGTGTGAAAAGAATAAATCTTTTAATTTAGATGTAGAGAAGAATTACTAATTAATTAACATTTAATTGGATTTGAAATGGAATGTGAATTGGGTTTATTGTGAATTGTGTTTTAGCGACATTCGTTCTTTAACCTTTTTTTACAGTGAAATAATATTTGGAACTTATAAATCTTTTAATTAAAGATTTAGTGGAGATTTTCCAAAGTAAAGTTTTCCAATTTAATATATTGGAATGGAATCCGATTTGATAATAATCGAAGTGAGTTTCTGTGGAGGAAGACTATTAATATATATGGAATTTAAAAGGCTTTGCCGTTATTCCATTTATATTATCGGTTGGATATGGAAGTTCACATGGTTTATGTATATTGATCTGTATACCGTGTAGATTCCATTGTTAATGGAATATGATTTTGGGTTTATCGTGGGCTATGTTTTAAATGACATTAGTTCTTTAACCCAGTTAAAGATAAGATTAATTTCTTAACTTTGAATAATCATTAAGTAAAGATTTTTGGAAATTAAAACTGAATTAAAGTTTTAATGAATCTTTAAATAGATTGAAAGGTGAATTTGATAACTAAAATTATCAAATTCAAGAAATGACCGAGAATGGAGTATCACCAGTTTTGCTCCGAGCGATAGTTAAATATTTAATTAGATTTGAACGTGAAATGTTAATTAATTTTACCGATAACACCGTGGTGTTAGATATGAAGTATTACCAGTTTTACTTCGTGGAATGAATAAGTTGGGATTGGGAAATTAAACAAATGATTACTTCGGTAAGGTTCGCTAATCCCAACTAGTTTGGATAAACCATGATTTAGTTTGAATTGATATCCAAAGGAAGATTAAAGAATAAATTTAAAGAATTTACCTTTGATAAAATTAATGGGAACTTTTCCCAAAGGATATGAATATTTAAATAAAAGAATATTCAGAATTGGAATGAGGCGTATGTTGTGTTTTTATAGCACTTGTTTATTATATACGCGAGCTATTCAGAAAGATCGGGTTTATGCAATTCTAAATAACTGAATCAGTGATGAGTCGACGATGAAGACGGTGGTTGAAGACCGGAGGTCTTCATATCGTTTGGATGATAACTGATTTCTTGATTGGGCTATACACCTAAGATGAGGTAATAAGTGGTGATCGTCCAGACGTACTTGGAGATCGACTGGATATGCGAGGACCTCTCTCCTGTATTGGACATATGGGACGAGGAATAAGGTGCCTTCGGTTTTGTTCAGACCCAGAATGAACTTGTAAATGGATGTGTGTCTGACATCGGATTTCATTCTGTGTGATTGATAGACTTCGGTTGCATAGCGTGAATTACCTGTGTCGCATGCTAAGATGCAAATGATCAAGGCTTTGTGTATAGCGTTAATTCACGAGCCTCACACCCTGGTGTGAACCAGAAATGGGAGATGACTTCAGGGAGGACATGCATTTCCTTCTAGCTAGGAGTGGTGTCAGGATTTTGCATGCCCAGACGTTTTACTTATATGGATGTTGTATAGCGAGGCACCTCAGATATATCGGCACTACGGGGCCGATGGATGGTATGGTCTTTATACAGACCAGTTTTTGCCCCATAGGGCGGGGAAACATATTGTTCAGGCATTTTAATCCACTCCGTGTGGACCAGTCATGACGCTCCAAGGGTTTAGCTCTGATACCACTGTAACGAACGGGGATTTTCGACTCCGAAAATCAAAACAAAACTGCCATGTTGACTATTCGAACATCAAAAATACCTGACCATTAATAGAAAGAAGTTAAAGGATGAGAATAGATAAGATAGAAAATTAGAATAGAAAAAGAAGAACATAACACAAAATCAGAGTAATACGAATCTCACAGTGGAACGAATAAAACATAATATACGACATAACTTTGAAACATAAATCTATATTTGTACTAATATCATCAGAGTACAGCACATTTATATCACAGTGGAAATAACAATAGCTATATAATTCTGAAGCCTCCTGCTCCAGCTCTCCAAGTCTATCTGTAAAATCCCGACTACTTAACTGCCCGTACAAATTTGGGCACCCAAGAGTTTAGGGAAAACAAAACAAAATAAACTCTGGGTCAGTCATGGGACTGGTGTGAGTAAATTCCAACCATACGATTTAACTTTGAAAATCCTTTTGAAACAAAAGGATAATAGTAAGACCAACCCACACATAAACATGGATGGTTTTTACCTTACTATAAACCAAAATATTTTGATATCAAAATCCAGTGATATTATAATAATGTCTAATCAAATAAATAACCAAATAGTAGAACGCTTGCATCTCACGCTCTTCATACATAGTATAAAATCAAAAACTGCAGGGTGCTTATTGGAGATTGGATTCCAACTATGACAAGGTATGGGACCACCTGTCGATAGTGTATCTCTAGAGGGGAATACACTGGGTTCAACAAGAACGTCTTGCAACCCGGCCCACACATGACCGACCACTCATTTCGCTTGAATATATCGAATGTATATCACCAACGGTTGGGCTCAAACCACCCTTTCCCGAAAAGGGACAACATTGAAATAGATTAAAGAAGTAAAAGGAATTTCTCTAGATAGGTGATTATACACCCTAATGGGAGCGACCCACAAAGCCATGCTGCCGGCCTGATTTTTGTCATTTTCCGGTTGTGAAGCTTGAGGCTACGTCTATCTTTTAGAACATCTGACCACCATACATTTTGAATGTCACATCGTTAAACCCATCAAATCACTAGTTGATCTTCCGAAAAATATTATGGGTATAAAAGCTAAGAGAAACGAATTTATCCGCCACCAGACGTAATACCTTGAAAAGATCGTCTTATGTGACCGTTAGGAATACTCTATCAGACATTCGTCCATACAAGTTGTCCTGGGACTGGACAAACATAAAGCACCATTCTGGAACAGGACGACCCTTGCATTTCGTTCTGTTTTCAATTTTCTTCAGCATATTCTAATTCGCAGCGCTTATGCCTATACGGAGTGGTTTTCGGATAATAGATCCAACCGGTCTCTCCGTATTGACAACGAGGATCAAAACATTTCGATAGTCGGTTATTTAACTATCGAAGTAAAAACATACATTCATTCAAATGTACAACTAAACATCACGCAACCACGACACTTTTTATTTAACATTCATTATTTATTACTTCCGAATAAGTGGATTTCGAACCAAACTGTTTACATTCCCTAGGGAGTAGTACTATATATAAAAATCACGCTTAAGTTTGGTCAACAGTGCTAATTTATCGTTATAGTTTAAAATCTTGTCATATGCCGTAATATTCCCCTTTATAACTAATCTAGACATAACAGTCATGCTTAAGCCTAGTCGACAGCGTTATTTTATCGCTATAGTTCTAAGACTTGCAATGCGCTTCCATATTCCCTTTATGCTAATCTTGACATCTCTTTCCGTTACAAACCAATACCATCCCTCGATAATTGAGAAGTCGTTTAAGTTGGGGTATTTTAATTACCTCTCAGACCTTGATCGACAACGTTCTTACCTTAGAACAGATATCAGTATGTAACTCTATCTCCTTATTTCTAATAATATCAATTAAACTGTATTTCTTGCTTTATTTAGATGTGGTTTTATGACACCATATCCCTATTTTGAAAACTCGATTGTTTATAATTGTTACACTAGTCATCAACTCTTCGCTTCCTCTTCCTTATATAAATCCAACATTTCTCTATGCTTCGTCTTCCTTACACGGTTTCATTTTAAAACTTCTCTTATCAAAACCCATGACGTTCTTCGTCTTTTGGCAATTTACTTTTTATTCAAATTTGTTATACCGAATTCAAGTAAACATCTTAATACAAACTTAATATCCTCTTAAATGAAATCCATTTAAGAACCGATTTCTTTAATCAAAAAATGATTAACTTGATCATTTGCTGAAGTAAACAGTTTACTTCAATACTAATTTTACTAGTTCAATAACTAATTAAACTTCATTAATTAAAAGGGTAATTAAATCTTATAAATTTTGATTAATTTATTTCTAAACTATTTCCATTAGATTAATTGAAGATCAATTAATCTATTAATTATTTTCCAAATAAACCGTTGACTAAATCAACTTCATCCCATTAGTTAATTCGTTAACCGATTTTAATTACTTCTTACCATTAGATTAATATAATTAATCTAATAATATTTCTTAACCGTTTTGTTTTAAAACAATTATCCAAATTATTTACTTCCAGATAATTACAGCTTCATAACTTATTTAAATATCAAATAATTGTTTATATTTATTTTATAAAAACGAACTATAAAATACCAGTTTATAATAGAACTTTTATTATAATTTAAAATTCTCTTAAATTATAAAAATAATTTTTTATAATTATCTTCGTTGATTTGCCTGATGGCCAATCAATTTCTTAACCAAACGATGGATTTATGGCCAGTTGCTGCCACTTTCTTAATCGATATCGTCTATTGATTTAATCGATATCCATACACGGTTTAAACGTTATTTGGGTTCAAATAGTGCATATATATAAAACAAACAGTACATATAAATATTTAGGAATCCGGTCAGATTCCTCCAACCGGTTTCCTGCATCCACAGATGTTAGTCCATCCAATTACACTAATTTCATATTAGGAACATTATAATCGGTGGAATCAGCATCCAACCATGATGTGTATATACACGACGATATTCAATCAATTTAATTGTAATTTACCTAATCAACCATCACACAACATTCAATCATTATTTGAAAATATTTGAAAATAAAACGGAATTAGTGAATTTACTCACCTTTGTGCGTTAACCGTTAAATAACGATTTGCGTCAGTTAATTAACACAGATGTTTAATTCTGCGATAATTCCAAACGAGCTCTAAATGGTTCTAGACCAGTTTCATCCTGTAGACCTTTCATGTACGATCCCAATGGATCCGACTGTTCGCAACTCTTTTCAGAATCAGTCCATATAAAACCAGCCCGCTTCATTCCCTAACCCAGTGTCCACCTCCTACTTCTTACCTTAACGTTGTTCTTTATTTTTCTCTTTTTCTTTTTTTTTCTTTTCTTTCTTCGGGCCTTATACAATTTCAAATGGCCTATGCCCTCTTTAAAAATACAAGCCGTGAACTGTAGCTTATCTTCCCAAACTCTTTAACACCGTGAATCCTGCTTATTTATTCCGTCAACTCCTTCCTTCCTTCTTGATTAAAACGTTGCTACTCCACTTCATCATTAAACTCCACTATTCCTGAAGATAACCAACTTCTTGCCTTAATCACCGTTTAAACCAATTGGTCCTTCTTTCAGTAAACAACCCGGTTACAGTTCGAAACCACCAGTCCCCTTAATGACCGATAAATCCTCCCTCCGCTACGTATTTAGAAACATTGACCCCCTTCGTAAACTTATAATAAGTATCACATATAAGATTATCTAATTTCTGAAGGGTCATGAATCCAAGCTTGTTCTTCAGTGTTCCATTTAATAGTAGAAGCAGCCATACACGTGAACCCCTCCTGCACCGTAAATCTGCATTGCTATATCCCCTTACCGCGTTCAGTAACCACCCGCAAGATCCACGCTCTCCTCCCCAAAATGTCATGTTACCAGAACTTTCGTCCCTTCCCGCTGTCTCGGCGAAACCACTAGCCTTTATTGACAAAAAATACGAGGCCCAGACCTCTCCTCCTTGCACCAGACCTAATACAGTTGCTCGTCATCTCCATGCCGCCACCACAAGCCCTTAACAGCTTTGCCTGCACCCTCAAATGGCGCCACACTTCACTCCTCAACAAATACATCCGCGTTTGTACAGCTCTTCATCACTGACAATACACAACTCCCACACCTCCCTTAAGAATGCAAGAAAACTACACTGATCTAAGAAACCCGCAACAAAAAAATTTCGTATTATTTTACATATATATATTTTAGGATTTTATTAGTGGAAGGTCGCCTTTGTTTAAATCTTTAAAGTGATGCTCGAATGGGTTTCTCATGCTTTTTGGCTTTTCTGCGAAGGAGAAGAATAAAATATATACTAGAGAATACTTCAGCGCGAAGGAGTAGAGGTGTAGGTAAAGTACGGTTGCTAAGTGAATTAGATTAGGGTAGGCATAGCGTTTAGGGGTGTGCAGTATTTATTTCTTTAGCATGACGCATTTTACCACCATTGGCATGCAGAAATCCGGCTTGTTATGTTAAATCAATACGCTGTAGAATTTAGGGTAGGTTACTGGCTAAAATGTAGGTTAGGGGATTTAATATTGCAAGAAAATCATGCAAAGATCCATAGAAAGTATGGTATTTTCCTATTTTCAGCCTTTGAGTGACTTCTGCTTGAAGCACGTCACCTCACCACATCCTGTGAATGAATATAAATATCATCCTAACTTTACTTCTAAGTTAAGTATTGTATACTAGACATGTACCAGGATGGACGTAAAATATAGATGTGCATGTAGGGTGTTGGTATATAGTGATCAAATAAATAGCACATGCCAGGTTTGAAAAAAAAATGGTGTAGCCTATGCAAATAGATGTGTAGTATGTACCTTTAGGGTAGAGGAAGCTTAACTGTGAAGGAAGTGTTTTATATTATATTATATATTTGTTTATTTTAGTTTAGATGATTTTCGGTACTCATTACCTAAGATTACGTTCATGACCGAGCCACTACGGACAGAAATAAGAATACGGTTGCGTCCAGTGAGGTGTCACGATCCCAAAAATATAATAATATTGGTAGTTTAACTTATATATTGAAACCCCAAAATATTGATTAAGGGTGCAAAATACTCCAAATAAAAAGTTGCGTATTTAATTAATTAAAAATTACAGTAAAATTCTAAAAATTAAATTATAACTGCATCTCAAAAGAATCTTGTCCAGATTTGCAACCGGTATCTAGTTATATAAAATAAACTGTTACGGTCGATAAACAATTCTATAGTGAGTATTCGGAAATTTGATTTGGACATAACTCACAATCTGTAACACGAAATCTTGGTTTTCCACTTCTGTTAGAAGAATACAGTTCAACAGATTCCAACGTTTCTTGTTTCGAAGAAATCCGACTATTAACGGGTCCTGTACACTCAGTTGAAGTTCAGAACGTTAAATTACGAGCTACCGCGATATTATGGGCTCGATTATATTTAATATATATTTTTATACGTTCAACTTTGTTTTAATTGATATATAAATCTACTTATATTACGAATTCAATATTTAAACTGATTTAAATATTCAAGTACAAACCGATAAAAATGCGGGACGTTACATTCCTTCCCCCTTAAAATAATTTCGTCCTCGAAATTGCTAAGGTAGGAAAATGATATGAATCCTATTATAACTAGATTAAAGATCCTTTGTTTTACTTCTTGATTCCAATTTCAACTGAATCGATTAACTTTAATTAGAATATTAATTTTCTTCTTATTAACGAATATTTTCAATTTTTTGAAAATTTCCTAACGGCTTAAATTTTCAGAGAGTTTCGCCAGCATCTCCTTTGCACGGTTCATTCAGTATTACTACAACTTACATCTCTGGGCTTTCTCCAATTCACAAGAAATTCAAACAGCCAAGTGGCTTGCCCAATATACTCAAAGAGATCTCATATCCAATATAAAATATGAATATATACCTTTTTGTCTGGAATTCCACTCTATCACTTCCATTTGCTGTCCAATCAGCATATACCATTTCATTTCCACACGATTTCCATTAAAATTATCCTCGAACCACATCATCCACATATAATTTCATTCAAACTCCAATTCCAAACTCAATTCCAACTGTTAATTCATCAATTCAATTCCATTCCAGATTATCTCTAATCCAAACCAATTTTATTTGACTTAGTTAAATTTTTATTTCTTTACTTCATAAGTAAATTTTAAAATTCAGAATTCAAATTCCTGGGTTTTATTTCAGATTAGTTTGAAATCTATATAAGAGCGATGGAAAACATTTGAAAACAACTCAAAACAAAATCATTGGTAGTAATCTGTCACTTTAGAACTTGAAAATGAACACCGATAATGTCGCGGTTCATCATCGGAATTTATTTTCTAGTCATAAAAGTGAGTTCAATGCTATATCTTTCAAAATTCATTTTAAACACTTATATTTGAAAATTACTTCAAAATATCTTTCACAGCATTTGGAAAACAATTTCAAATCTACCAGGATTTTACAATTCTCATATACTTAATCCGAATATTATTTCCAACTCTTTTCCAAGTTTCTAGAGTTTTATTCCAATTCTGGTTTTGAACTCAGATTTAGTTCATCTGATTTTGCATATTATACTTGTATAATATTTCGATTGGTTATTTATATAACCAACTCAATTATAATCTTATTCGATCATAATAACTATCAACACATCTAATATACTATAATAATCTCAAGATATATATTTTTTTAATCAAAATATGTTTTGGGTAAAATTATTTCATTTACCCTCTTTTCAGAACATACTGTGTTGAATTACTCTGTTCAAAAGTTTAGAAACACCTATCGATACAGTTTGCAATACAGTATCGACCAGAATTCATAAATCACTTGCCAGACCAATCAACATAGTATAAAACAGTTTTTATATCAATTTACAAATACACGCTCGTATATATACACTCATATTCAATCTAGGGTATTAATAACCCCATCTCTATTGAGTCACGCCACAGAGCCAAGGTAATCACTTAACCTTTAGCTCTGATACCACTGTAACGAACGGGGATTTTCGACTCTGAAAATCAACACAAAACAGCCATGTTGACTATTCGAACATCGAAAATACATGATCATTAATAGAAAGAAGTTAGAGGATGAGAATAGATAAGATAGAAAATTAGAATAGAAGAAGAAGAACATAACACAGAATCAGAGTAATACGAATCTCATAGTGGAATGAATAAAACATAATATACAACATAACTTTGAAACATAAATATATATTTGTAATTACACATATCATCAAAGTACAACACATGTATGTCACAGCGGAAACAACAATAGCTATATAATTCTGAAGCCACCCGCTCCTGCTCTCCAAGTCTATCTGTAAAATCCCGACTACTTGACTGGCCGTAAAAATTTGGGCACCCAAGAGTTTAGGGAAAACAAAACAAAATAAACTCTGGGTCAGTCATGGGACTGGTGTGAGTAAATTCCAACCATACGGTTTTACTTTGAAAATCCTTTTGAAACAAAAGGATAATAGTAAGACCAACCTACACATAAACATGGACGGTTTTTACTTACTATAACCCAAAATATTTTGATATCAAAATCCAGTGATATTATAATAATGTCTAATCAAATAAATAACCAAATAGTAGAACGCTTGCATCTCACGCTCTACATACATAGTATAAAATCAAAAAACTGCAGGGCGCTTATTGGAGATTGGATTCCAACTATGACAATGTATGGGACCACCTATCGATAGTGTATCTTTAGAGGGTAATACACTGGGTTCAACAAGAACGTCTTGCAACCCGGCACACACATGACCAACCACTCATTTTGCTTGAGTGTAGCGAATGTATATCACCAACGGTTGGGCTCAAACCACCGTTTCCCAAAAAGGGACAGCATCGAAATAGATTAAAGAAGTAAAAGGAATTTCTCTAGATAGGTGATTATACACCCTAATGGGAGCGACCCACATAGCCATGCTGCCTGCCGATTATTGTCATTTTCCGGTTGTGAAGCTTGAGGCTACGTCTATCTTTTAGAACATCTGGCCACCATACACTTTGAATGTCACATCATCAAACCCATCAAATCACTACTGATCTTCCCAAAAATATTACAGGTATAAAAGCTAAGAGAAACGAATTTCTCCGCCACCAAACGTAATACCTTGAAAAGATCGTCTTATGTGACCGTTAGGAATAATCTGTTCGACTTTCGTCTATACAAGTTGTCCTGAGACTGAACAAACATAAAGCACCATTCTAAAACATGATGACCCTTGCATTTCACCCTGTTTTTAATTTTCTTCAACATAATCTAATTCGCAGCGCTTATGCCTATACGGAGTGATTTTCGGATAATAGATCCGACTGGTCTCTCCGTTTGACAACGAGGATCAAAACATTTCGATAGTCGGTTATTTAACTATCGAAGTAAAAACAAACATTCATTCAAATGTACAACTAAACATCACACAACCACAACACTTTTTATTTAACATTCGTTATTTATTACTTCCGAATAAGGGGATTTTGAACCAAACTGTTTACATTCCCTAGGGAGTAGTACTATATATAAAAATCACGCTTAAGTTTGGTCAACAGCGCTAATTTATCTTTATAGTTTAAAATCTTGTCATACGCTGTAATATTCCCCTTTATAACAAATCTCGACATAACAGTCATGCTTAAGCCTAGTCGACAGCTTTATTTTATCGCTATAGTTCTAAGACTTGCAATGCGCTTCCATATTCCCTTTATGTTAATCTTGACATCTCTTTCCGACACAAACCAATACCATCCCTCGATAATTGAGAAGTCGTTTAAGTTGGGGTATTTTAATTACCTCTCAGACCTTGATCGACAACGTTCTTACCTTAGAACAGATATTAGTTTGTTACTCTATCTCCTTATTTCTAATAATATCAATTAAACTGTATTTCTTGCTTTATTTAGATGTGGTTTTATGACACCATATCCCTATTTTGAAAACTCGATTGTTTATAGTTGTTACACTGGTCATCAACTCTTCGCTTCCTCTTCCTTATATAAATCCAACATTTCTCTACGCTTCGTCTTCCTTACACAGTTTCATTTTAAAACTTCTCTTATCAAAACCCATGACATTCTTCGTCTTTTGGCAATTTACTTTTTATTAAAATTTGTTATACCTAATTCAAGTAAACATCTTAATACAAACTTAATATCCTCTTCAATGAAATCCATTTAAGAACCAATTTCTTTAATCAAAAAATGATTAATTTGATCATTTGCTGAAGTAAACAGTTTACTTCAATACTAATTATACTACTTCAATAACTAATTAAACTTCATTAATTAAAAGGGTAATTAAATCTTATAAATTTTGATTAATTTACTTCTAAACTATTTCCATTAGATTAATTGAAGATCAATTAATCTAATAATTATTTTCCAAATAAATCGTTGATTAAATCAACTTCATCCCATTAGTTAATTCGTTAACTGATTTTAATTACTTCTTACCATTAGATTAATATAATTAATCTAATAATATTTCTTAACCGTTTTGCTTTAAAATAATTATCCAAATTATTTACTTCCGGATAATTACAGCTTCATAACTTATTTAAATATCAAATAATCGTTTATATTTATTTTATAAAAACGATCTATAAAATACCAGTTTATAATAGAACTTTTATTATAGTTTAAACTTCGCTTAAATTATAAAAATAAACTTTTATAATTATCTTCGTTGATTTTCCTGACGGCCAATCAATTTCTTAACCAAATGGTGGATTTATGTCCAGTTGCTGCCACTTTCTTAATCGATATCGCCTATTGATTTAATCGATATCCATACACTGTTTAAACGTTATTTGGGTTCAAATAGTGCATATATATAAAACAACTAGTATATATAAATATTGAGGAATCTGATCGGATTCCTCCAACCGGTTTCCTGCATCCACAGATGTTAGTCCATCCAATTTTACACTAATTTCATATTAGGGAACATTATAATTGGTGGAATCAGTATCCAATCATGATGTGTATATACACGACGATATTCAACCAATTTAATTGTAATTTACCTAATCAACCATCACACAGCATTCAATCATTATTTTAAAATACTTTAAAATAAAACAGAGTTAGTGAATTTACTCACCTTTGCGCGTTAACCGTTAAATATCGATTTGCGTCAGTTAATTAAACCAGACGTTTAATTCTGCGATAATTCCAAATGAGCTCTAAATGGCTTTAGACCAGTTTCATCCTGTAGACCTTGCATGTACGATCCCAATGGATCCGACTGTTCGCAATTCTTTTCAGAATCAGTCCATATAAAACAAGCCCGCTTCATTCCCTAACCCAATGTCCACCTCCTTCTTCTTACCTGAACGTTGTTCTTTATTTTTCTCTTTTTCTCTTTTTTTCTTTTCTTTCTTCGGGCCTTATACAATTTCAAATGGCCCATGCCCTCTTTAAAAATACAAGCCGTGAACTGTAGCTTATCTTCCCAAACTCTTTAACACCGTGAATCCTGCTTATTTATTCTGTCAACTCCTTCCTTCCTTCTTGATTAAAACGTTGCTACTCCACTTCATCATTAAACTCCACTATTCCTGGAGATAACCAACTTCTTGCCTTAATCACTGTTTAAACCAATTGGTCCTTCTCTAGTAAACAACCCGGTTACAGTTTGAAACCACCAGTCCCCTTAATGACCGATAAATCCTCCCTCTGCTACGTATTTAGCAACATTAACCCCCTTCGTAAACTTATAATAAGTATCACATATAAGACTATCTAATTTCTGAAGGGTCATGAATCCAAGCTTGTTCTTCAGTGTTCTATTTAATAGTAGAAGCAGCCATACACGTGAACCCCTCCTACACCGAAAATCTGCATTGCTACATCCCCTTACCACATTTAGTAACCACCCCCAAGTTCCACGCTCTCCTCCCCGAAATTCCTTGTTACCAGAACTTTCGTCCCTTCCCGCTGTCCCGGCGAAACCACTAGCCTTTCTTGACCAAAAACACGAGACCCAGACCTCTCCTCCTTGCACCAGACTCGATACAATTGCTCGTCATCTCCATTTCACTGCCACAAGCCCTCAACAGCTTTGCCTGCACCCTCAAATGGCGCCACACTTCACTCCTCAACAAATACATCCGTGTTTGTACAGCTCTTCATCATTGACAATACACAACTCCTGCACCTCCCTTAAGAACGCAAGAAAACTACACTGATCTAAGAAACCCACAACAAAAAATTTCGTATTATTTTACATATACATATTTTAGAATTTTATTAGTGGGAGGTTGCCTTTGTTTAAATCTTTAAAGTGATGCTCGAATGGGTTTCTCATGCTTTTTGGCTTTTCTGCGAAGGAGAAGAATAAAATATACAGAAGAGAATACTTCAGCGCGAAGGAGTAGAGGAGTAGGTAAAGTACGATTGCTAAGTGAATTAGATTAGGGTAGGCACAGCGTTTAGGGGTGTGCAGTATTTATTTCTTTAGCATGAATCATTTTACCACCATTGGCATGCAGAAATCTGGCTTGCTATGTTAAATCAGTAGGCTGTAGAATTTAGGGTAGGTTACTGGCTAAAATGTAGGTTAGGGGATTTAATTTTGCAAGACAATCATGCAAAGATCCGTAGAAAGTATGGTATTTTCCTATTTTCAGCCTTTCAGTGACTTCTTCTTGAAGCACGTCACCTCACCACATCACGTGAACGAATATAAATATCATCCTAACTTTACTTCTAAGTTAAGTATTGTATACCAGACATGTACCAGGATGGACGTAAAATATTAATGAGCATGTAGGGCGTAGGTATATAGTGATCAGATAAATTGCACATGCCAGGTTTGAAAAAAAATGGTGTAGCCTATGCAAATAGATGTATAGTATGTACGTTTAGGGTAGAAGAAGCTTAACTGTGAAGGAAGTGTTTTATATTATATTATATATTTTTTATTTTAGTTTAGATGATTTTCTGTACTCGTTACCTAAGATTACGTTCATGACCGTGCCACTACGGACATAATTAAGAATACGGTTGCGTCCAGTGAGGTGTCACGATCCCAAAAATATAATAATATCGGTAGTTTAACTTATATTTTGGAACCCCAAAATATTGATTAAGGGTGCAAAATACTCCAAATAAAAAGTTGCGTATTTAATTAATTAAAAATTACTGTAAAATTCTAAAAATTAAATTATAACTGCGTCTCAATAGAATCTTGTCCAGATTTGCAACCGATATCTAGTTATATCAAATAAACTGTTACGGTCGATAAACAATTCTATAGCGAGTATTCAGAAATTTGATTTGGACATAACTCACAATCTGTAACACGAAATCTTGGTTTTCCACTTCTATTAGAAGAATACAGTTCAACAGATTCCAACGTTTCTTGTTTCGAAGAAATCCGACTATTAACGGGTCCTGTACACTCAATTAAAGTTCAGAACGTTAAATTACGAACTGCCGCGATATTACGGGCTCGATTATATTTAATATATATTTTTATACATTAAACTTTGTTTTATTTGATGTATAAATCCACTTATATTGCAAATTCAATATTTAAACTGATTTAAATATTCAAGTACAAACCGATAAAAATGCGGGACGTTACAGTTTGGGCCCTAGACATGGTATACTAGATTGTCTCGAAGCGGTAAGGACGATCCCTTGCCTTGGGTCACAGACGGAAATCCAACTTCCAATACGTGACATTTCAGTTTTGATTATGGACCCTAGCATTGGCGACATGATATATGGTACACCTGCCGTCTATGATTGATACATTTATATTTGAAGTTGTTTTATACACTACGCACTTATAATAGTATCAAATGATTTGTTTTAAACGTACCAAGCATGTTTAACTATTATAAGGGAAAACCTATCCTCCGGCTTGCGTTGCATTATGTGATGGGACCTGGGTCTTATAATAGCTTCATTTTTCAAAAAGCATTGCGCTGTTTGTTTATGCATTGGTGTTCTTGGGAGAAAACCCGTTCCGTGTTATACGGCGTGGTCCCTAGATTTACATTATTTTAAAGTAAAGATTTAAATAACTATTTTAGTTCTCACACCAGTCACATGACTGACCTGGAGTTTATTGTTTTAACCTAAACTCTGGTTGCTCCTATTTTCCACACGGACAGCTAGTAGTTTTGGTTTTGTAGATATATATTCACAGGTCCTGGTTTATAGCTGGAATGATATTCAGAAATCTCTGTATCCGTGTATCTCTTTCAGTTGTGTTTTGTATTATTTTCCGCTGCATTGTAATTTGTAAATCTATGATATTTTTCTGATGTATAATATTTATTCATTCTCTATGTATTCTTGTACTCTGATGTAAATTGTTGTAATAAGCAATGAAATGTTCTTCTGTTTGTGTTCTGATTTGTCGTGTTCTCAACTCAATCGGGCTTTCCTTCACGGGGAAGTTTGGGTCGCTTCATATAATCATCAGTCAATCAACATACTAGTCTCAATGTTTTATTGTTGTCCTATTTAAATAATAAAACTTGACTAGGGACATTTAAGAATTATAATACTTATTATTATATTATATTATATAATATCATGTTCAAGTCACTTGAACTATATAATTTTGTATTATTATTCTAAGGACTTCTGTTATGTTAATATTCATATTACACAGTAAATGTAGCATAATGGAATCTTTTATTCAAAATGAAATAATAATATCAACCATGTTATTAATCACATCAAATGGATTATCTCTAGGGCACAAACTCTAACGTGGCTTAACCTAATTATTTGCGTTGATGACTTCCTATGACTTATCTAGATGACTTGCCCCCATGACCTGTGTGGATGACTTGTCTGAATGATTTTCCCGGATGACTTGCTTAGATGACTTGCCCAGATGATTTTCCCAAATGACTTGCTCTAGATTGGGTACATCGATCCTAACCCAAAAGGGTTGTGTAATGGCCTTCTGAATTCTAATGGTGGAGCATCACTTGTAACTCATAATGTAGCGATTCATGGCAACCTACTCTAACGATGATTCTACTTATTGAAGAGAGACTCCAATACGACTAGCTAAACCCGAAATGCAGATTGGACAACAAGAAGTTATACTCATGTATTTGTCTATTGTGGATGAAGGACATGATGACTCCCTATTACGATCGTTGTGATCATCCTTGGAGTGTATCAACTTTAGATGAGAGTAATACTGGTAGCCTAGACGCCTATCCTGATGTAGGGAAAAACACATGCAAATAAGCTACTGATATTGGGAACTTTGGTACATGCTTGAGAGGGTCGCATAAGGACAAGATCAGATCCAGTTAACGTTTTTAACCTGATTTTGCTAGAACCTAGAGCCTGTTAACATTTTAGATTAGGTAGGGTTATTCACTATAATCTGCTGACGCTTTAACGTAGTGGATGGTCTCGTAGAGTTAGTTGATTTTTTGACCGACCGATGCTAAGATGAACTGGGTGACCAAAGTATCGAGTTGCATTCACTCAATGCACTAAGCGAGGGAATGTGAGGATAGATTCTATGTTTGATTGTTGGATTTCACCTTACGCACATATATTTATTGATACTCAATGACATGATGACCTTAGAAGAGAGTACATTATTACATGTGCTAAATCTTTATATGTAGGGACATGCCAGGTATGGTCCTTCTTTCCTGTAGTGTTAACTTATGAGTATTTCAGAGTACTATCACTTAAACCAAACTTTGTCTGACCTAGAGTTTTATGCATTGTCTCTTACTACACTGGGTACTCTTACCTGAGCATACTAAAGACATATGAGTTGTGCATCGATAGCAAACCAGGATACGAGTAGGAGTCTATCTCTTACATCTTATTTACATTACCTTGTTTGCTTCCACTATTCACTGCCTTGGGACTTGGTAGTGTTTTTATTTAGAGAAAGTTTATTTTAAGTTATCTCCATGTATACTCTATTGGTTTAATGTTGTATTTTGGATCTATTACTCTAATGTTTATTGTTTATTATCAGCTTTTACCAGCTCATCTATTTTTAGTTATGTGTATTATTATATTTCACTCTTTGTGCTATGAGATATATGGTAGGTTTCTAGGCTGTTTTCTTTTCGTTAACCTTTAAGATTGCTCTATTTCATCCGGCCAACACCACAACGCTCTATTTTGGTGTCAAAGGTGTAGGGCAGTCACCACAAAAACTAAAAGGATAGTCACAATAGGATTACATGTAATCATCGATCAGATAGCAAGAATAGGGAAGGACATGGGTTATGCAACCATAGGCCAGGATGATCTTTCACTATTGAGAAGCTTGAAGTGGGCTATGCAACGACACATGGTTTGTTTAGAATGTTTGTTAGGCCAAGAATGTTAACCCGTATCAAGATATACTTTCCAAATAAGAAATGGGATAGCTATGCAAAACCAATCCACCATGAGAAAGAGACAGATAATAGAATTTTAAATCGCTAATAGAGTTCTATACAACATGGACTCTACCCTTTGTGAGAAGGATTCAAACAACTTAAGATAGAACAATGATGTGCACATCCATGATGTAGGCGTAAGGTGGTCGTCATAGATATAGCTCACACATTTTCATAGTATACAACATGTCATCTATAGTGTAGACAGTCGTGTTTAGTCCACTACAGATGTAGTTTCAATACTCTCGTAGAAAGATGGTGAAAGCCTACTGAAGAGGTTATAAAAGATATTACTAGTGGTAACCTGGATTGAGATTGTCCATGGGAATATATTTATACACATATATGATCACTGTTCATTAGGTTAAATCTACTTAGGCGTAGGTAAGTGTGATTTATGCACAGATATGAGATTCCAGTTACATTAATGAATTTATTATAACAAAAATAGTAATAGAATGGTATAGCAACATTATGCATCAATTTATATGATTTAAAAGTCACTAGAACGTTAATTCTAACCCTTCATCAAAACAACCTGTAGGTTGATAGAAGGAAAATTTTGGATCAATTAGAGACCCTGACAAAAAATGTCAATATTTTGGTAAGTGCTAACTTATCAATTATATTCCAGATTATTCTGCTACAAGTTATTTACTTAAGCTCTTATATATATATATATATATATATATATCTTCATTTGCTTGGTATTGAATAAACTACTCGTGTTTTAGCGAGATGACATTTTCACTTTTTGCAAAAAAATCCTGGCCCGTTGAGGTGCAATTTATTATAGTAAGTATTATGCAATTTGAAGAAAATTCTATGTGGCATAGTTAGGAGTATATGGATCCTGTACGGATCAGAGTTGCACAATAGAGATTAATATATTAATTTCTGCCAAAGGCATTGTTTGGTTGTTGTTTGTCTGATGAATGCATCGTTAATTATTATTGAATTAAATTTAAAAAAGAGTTTTGAAATTACTAATGTATTAAAACAAACAAATGATTCAGAGAATAATAATAATATTATTAGTTTGATTTTACAATGAAATTGGATATATTTATAGTAATTAATTTGGTGTTTATACGTTTGTTGAGTTCGTTTGAATTTCTCGTCAATATTTTTGGTTCTTGTTGTCTATAAGGATTCCTAAGCATTAGGAGGAGATATTTCGATACTACGTTTTTTATAAAATGCTTTGAATATATTTAATTTTTTTAATATAAAAATATTTATTTATGATAACATTGAAAATATTTTTTATTTGATAAATGTGTTTATTATTTTACTATTTTGTTTCCTATAGAAATAAATAAATATTTGTAGAATAAAATAGTCACATATAGAATTTTATTCTGAACAAATATTTTATTAAACTAATACTTTGTTACAAACTTGAATAGTACACATTCCAGTTCCCACTATTTTACAATTCACATCGCTATACAAACTGTCACATTTATACATACATATCTCCAGAACACACTCGCACATGCTCAATCGCTCAAATTCAATTTAATTTTTCATTTTCTTGCTCCAATAATTGTCCATTCGTTTGTTATACCTATCAAATAAAGCAACACAGTAAATTGAAAAAGGAAACAAGTTTAAATTGCAAATATAAATATAAATTTTTATTTGTTTCGGTATTCGGGTGTTCTTCTATTCATGTTTTAGACTAGATAAATATGCACATATTTGTACATGTGTATGTATGTGTATGCTCGAACAACTTAAAATATTTACAGTGATACACACTGTAAATGTTGATATCAAGAATTTGATTATTGCCAACAAAAGAAGTTGCAACGGAAATCATGTCATAGAGATAAGGTTTTATACACACACACACACACATTGAGTCGTGTTAGAATTATATTAAAATCTATCCTCAAGTATAACACGAATATACAAAACAAAGTAAAAATATATATTTAAAAGGCTTTAAAAAACCATGAATGTACAAAAAAAACTCTACCGGTCGACTGGTAGATAAATGACCAGTTGAATGGTTAGAGAGTTTTTGTATATAACGGCTAGTTTTGAAAAGTATTTTATCCAAACGATTTAAAGTCTACTTCAACCAGTCAGTTGATGAATTTTAACCAGTCGACTGATTCGAAACAACAAATATTTTTTTGAAAGGTTGCCTCTATTCATGAAGAGAAATCTCTTCATTTCTGAAAGGAAATGGAAACTTCATTTAGTTAAAACTCTTCATGAAGAATTGCTACCTTTCTACTATTATATAAACACTTCAAACATGTTTTCCAAATCACCAATTCTGATTATATTCTTTCTATTTTCTAATATAAACTTCTATATACTTTGCAAACAAAAGCTCTCTCAATTCAAGTTACTTGTTGAATCCTTGATAACACTTCTCATATCTTGATTCGACAAGCAACTAACTTCCTTCAATCTTTTCAAACATTTCAAATACTCGAGGATAAGATTATAGGAAGGGTGTACTTAAACCGTTGACTATCCGTGTTGATTCAAGAACACAAAGCAGAAGTCAAATCACTTGTAATTATTGTAATTATTGAAGTCATGTATAGTTAATCAAGAGAGAGGCATCCTTGTTGGGGCTCGGGTGTAGTAACCTATTCCTCCGGGTTAAGAGAGGGCATGATAGTGAATTCCAAAGAGGAGCTTTGGGACTTGAACTAGGGTGGGAAGTCCGAACCAGTATAAAATTCCTGGTGTTGTTTCTTATTTTATTTACTTTTGACATATTTTTATAACTTAGCCTTTTACCTGTGTAACTATTATATATTAGCTAGTTAGTATATCATCTACATTTCCGCTATATCCATATAGATCCTTTTTAAGTCGTATACATCGACTTTTTTATTTGGTATCGGAGCAAGGCCATCATTTAACCATAAAACCGTTATATGATATTTAGACAATATGGATAATAACACTAGTACTAGCAATAACACCGGATATTCTGAAGGCCAATCCACTGCTAGACCACCCTTCTTTAATGGCATGAACTATAGTTATTGGGGTACACGATTGAGGATATACATGCAAGCAATTAGTTCTGATGCATGGAATATCACACAAAAGGAATACACATAATCTACTACACTATTTACTGAATGGTCTGCATCTGAAAAAGCAGAGGCTGCTGCCAATGCTAAGGCTATGAATATGTTGCATTATGCTTTAGATAGAAACGTGTTTAACCGGATTTGTATGTGCAACATAGCATATGAAATCTGGAGAACACTCAAAATTACTCATAAAGGAACTAACAAAGTTAAAAAAGCAAAATATCTATGCTTAAGAATTAGTTTCAAAATTTTAAGATGAATGAAAATGAATCCATAGATATTATGTATTCACGTTTCCAAAACATTTATCACTCTTTGTTACAATTAGAAGAAAAGTATTTTGATTTTGATAAAAGAAGAGAAGTTTTGGTACCTTTATCAACAGAAGATAAAATAGATGAATTCGTCATTATCAATACGAACAAATGAGGCTACAAAGAGAGTTATATTTCGAGTAAAAACAGAACTCGGATAGGTTGACGTTTTAGAAATAGCTGCAATTCGTATATGTGGTAGATCAGCTGTAGTAGAACCTAGACACCATCCCCTTTCCATGGCTCCTGAAACACCAAGACCATCTACTTCATGGAACCCTTGGAGAAAATATCCAAAGAGCAAGAAGGAAAGCCCGAAGTTTTGGGAAAAGAACCATCAGGAGAATGAGGGAGCTGGCTCTAAGACACCACGAAAATCAACCTCGTTTGAAGAATATTAATCAAGTCATAGGAATATTTCTTTTCGCTTAATAAGACCTGCATTAAACAATGATACAAAATTTCCAATGTTTTGATTGTCGAGTTATAATGTACTTTTATATTAACATAATAAAAATATATATGCTTCTTTTCAAACTAATAAGTTTAAGATCAATACACATAATAAGTCTTCAAGGAATCAACTCAAAATAAAAAGGCTGCTATTCATAATAACAACAGCCAGTCGACTAGTAAGACACCAACCAATCGACTGGTTAACTGAAACCCGAAAACCTGGTTCCTGTTATGTACGGTCTATTTTAACCCTACCTCTCATATTATTTCTCATTTCTCAACCTATCTAAAAACGCCTAAAAACCTAGAAATTACGAACTCTCTCATGGCTCCTCCTAAACTTCAAAAAGACATTAGAACATCTTCAAGAACAAGATCAAAGAAGCCAGTAGAACCCTCTATTGATCAATGGCTACGAAATGACCTAGCAAAGCAAAGGTGGCATATTTTATCTAATGCGAAATTCATCCCAGGGCCCTTTGCACAATTTGAAGATTTCAATTCCTATGGGTTACAACAACTAGCTCATCAAGGTAGACTTGACTCACTCTTAGACTATTCGCAAAACAATATCAAAATTAATGTCACCGTGATAAAACTATTTTTGGCCAATATGAATTTGGATCATCAAAACCCCATTAATTCACCAAATTGTGCATGGAGTATTGTTTGTGGGCAACCTATCTTCATTTGTATTGATAGACTTGGTCAAGTTTTAAACTCACCTACGGATGGAACAACTTTATCCGAATTAAATTGTGAATATGGTGTAAGGGATGAAGTAAGTCATCTCTTCATTGATGACGATTTAAACGGATCTTGTAAAAACCCGAAATTTCAGAACCAACTTAAAATTTTTATTTTAATTATTTAAATGGATTTTAAATATTTAAAATGATTTATTCTAAATAACAATGATTAAAAAATTATTTTAAACAAAGTTAGAACATATAAATTTATTTTAATTATAAAACGAGCCTGAAATGGCGCGGCAGTTTGAAAATCCGATTTTAAATTTCAAATGAATGTTTAGAATTCAAAATAAATCAGATTTCAATAAAACCAGAAATATTTGAATCTGTTTAATAAGATCTTTCTAACAAATGTGAAAAATCCAGATTTCATAATATAAATTGAAAGTTATGTCCAGTTTAAAATTTAGAATGGTCGCTAGGGAATTTATATATATTTTATATAATATAAAGCCCTTACAATTTTACAAACGACCTCTGTTTTTTATGAAACCACTTTTTTTGGATCTAGAATGTCGAGTTATAGTTAGATTCCAATTTTCATAATTTTTGGAATTAATATGTGAGCGTGGCAAAAGAAAACGTATTTTGTCAATTTCAGTTGAATTTATCGATTGGAAAATGACCGTTTTTCAAACGGTCTTCGAATTCGACTAAATTAGTTTTGTTGGGATTGTATCGTCTAAAAATAGCTAGATTTATTTTTCTGGAATTTTTGGAGTCAGTACTTGGCCCCAGTAAAACAAAATGTGCGTTCAAATTCAATATATATTGATTTATATTTTAATTTAAACAAAAACTGATCGTAACGATCGAATTGGCTTACCAGGCATATCCTATTGTGTCTGGAATGAGGTTATTTAGCTAGGGGCGACAGTCGTTGTGTTTGATTTGGAGTATTTGTGATAAACCAAGTACTTTTAGAAATAAAATAATAATTAAATATTTATATATAATATAACCCTATTATCACTCCCTTACCCTCTCGTTCAAATCACGATAAGAGGAAAAAAAGAAGCCACGGAGCCTCCATCGCGTTCCACCGTGCGGCGCCCTCACCACCGCCGCCGCTAGAGCTGGCGCACCCCCTCCTCTTCCAGGCCGTCGTCGCCTGAGAACAGCCCCGCCACCCTCCTCCTCTTCAAATTCGAAACCTATACCCTAATTCCACCAAAATCAGCCGCCGTCACCTGAGCACTGCCCCGCCCCTCCTCTCCTCCGCCTCCACCTTCGAACTTGGCTGTTGCGAAGTCCAGTTATCAAACGAAGAGGAACCAGTGGGTTTTATTTATTTATTTTTATTGAATGTAATTAGTTTTAAAAATCATTTTTTTTATATAAAGCATTGTTGTAAAAAAATCAGTTTTTTATATATAGGGTGAAATAAAAATATGATTTTTATGTAGACAACATAGAAGTAAAAATACGATTTTTATGTAGACAACATAGAAATAAAAATATGATTTTTATGTAGACAACATGGAAATAAAAATATGATTTTTATGTAGACAACATAGAAATAAAAATATGATTTTTATTATATGAATAGCATTATAAAAATATGATTTTTATTATATAGTAATGTTATAAAATTTTGATTTTTATATATATGATAGCGCCATAAAAATTTGATTTTATATATGTAGTAGCGTCATAAAAATATGATTTTTATACATATAATGGCGTTATAAAAATATGTTTTTTATGATATGAATAGCAAGATAAAAATATGATTTTTAATGTATACATAGCACCGTAAAAATATGTTTTTAATGTATAAATGGCACTGTAAATATATGATTTTTAATGTATACATAGCACTGTAAAAATATGATTTTAATGTATACATGGCACTATAAGAATATGAATTTTAATGTGTGAAAATATGATTTAATGTATACATGACACTGTAGAAATATGATTTTTAATGTATACATAGCACTGTAATAATGTGATTTTTAATGTATACATAGCACTGTAATAATGTGATTTTTAATGTATACATAGCACTGTAAAAATGTGGTTTTTAATGTATACATAGCACTGTAAAAATGTGTTTTTAATGTATACATAGCACTGTAAAAATATGATTTTTAATGTATAAATGGCACTGTAAAAATGTGATTTTTAATGTATACATAGCACTGTAAAAATATGATTTTTAATATATATAGCATTGTTTAAAATGTAATTTTTAATATAAACTGCGTGAAACAGATTGTGATGGAATTGAATGGAAGCGAAACGGAATCCAGAGCGTCTAATAAAGAATGATGGAGTGTAAACCAAAGGTGAGAAATTCTCACTTTAATTTTGATTATAGTTAAATATATACTAGGATGCAGACTATGCTTAGTAGCACCGTACACCTTTGAGTGAAACCATGGATGTTTGGTTGTTTGTTTTATTGGATTGATTGTTAATTAATAGGGTTTGGCAACCAATTTGATTTGGGATGTTAATTGAATTGATTAGAATTGGTATGTGTATGGTGCGAGCCAGTATTAGGCATGGGATAAGGCTAGACCTTATTCTGGTTCTAGTATCGCGCCGTTATACTGCCAAAATTTTCTAAAATATGTTAGAAATATAATAGTTAGTTAAAAATATTATTTTTAACTTATGTATGAGTTATATAAAATATTCATATGTTTAATAAAATATTTTATCGTTAAAAATATAATTTTTAATGTACGAAAGAATGACATAAAATTCTCATGAAATGAAAATAAATATTCATTTACAAATCGAACGATTTGTTTATGTACACTTGTTTAAATGACATGGATTGGGACGATAAATTTTGCACATCGCCCAACTGTACAAATATTATTAAGTATTTGTTGGTTGAAACCCACATGGGTATTGGAAAGATATTTATATGTCAATCGATTGGTTAACAAACTGTTGTAAGCGTTAATTATTTATATTTAATGCTTATGCAGTTGTGTAATGCACTCTGGATGATGGTTGACTGTTTACCATTGTTGTTATATACATGTGTTGTATGGAGTCCATATAAAAAACATTATATGGTAATTGATTGGGTCTCATTTCTATTCGGAAAATAACTAATATTTTAAAATAATATTCAGAAAAAGATTAAAAATATTCATGTGTTGAATAAATGGTTTGAACAATAAAAATATCATTTTTATTGTATAAATGAAAGATTAAAAATATTCATTTGTTGAATAAATGGTTTGAACAATAAAAATATCATTTTTATTGTATAAATGAAAGATTAAAAATATTCATGTGTTGAATAAAATATTCATGTGTTGAATAAAATATTTAAACAATAAAAATATCATTTTTATTGAATGTTTAAACCCTTAAAAATATTCATGTGTTAAATAAAATAAAATAACGAATATTTTAAACATAATATTCATTAAAAGATCAAAATATGATTTTGATGTCCGATTTTGGAAGGACACGAAAATATTGAAATGTGTGAAGTCGTATTGATTAGATATGCACCATTTTGACGCGAATGATATTTATATCGATTTTATTCATTTTTATAATGAGTATCGAAAAGGAAATGATTTCAAAATCTAATATTTTGAAAATATTATCATTTAAATAATATAATGATAAGGTATATTCATTTTTTGTTTAAAATTTAAAATGAAGTTGAAATCGTTTTTTAAATGAATTTAAAATGATTTATAAAATATGTTTTAAATGAAAATAGACAAAATATATAATATATATATATATATATATTTCATGGCCTGAATAGAACACGCCGCACCCGTTCGCGAATTTCGACCATTGACTTCGAGTAGACATTACGGGAGATTCGACGTCGGATTCTCCAAAACCGGAACTGTTGGGTTCGTATCGAAAAGAGCTTTCCAACGAATATAAGAGATTTGAAATCTAACGATTGGATTTGGAATTATGTCCAAATCAAATTTGGAAAAGGTCGTTGTAAGTGCAGTTCGATGACCATTTATGGAAATCGATTGAAAGGGCCTTAATAAAATTATTAAAAATATTAATAATTTGCGTAAAATCATAATAAATGATTCAGAAAGAATTGGGATAAAAAATTCCACATTTGAAAAAATAAAAATATATTTTTATCTAAATGAACTAGTTATTAACTAAATTAATAATCCAATATTTTTAAAAGAAATGAATTGGATTTGAAATGGTTTTAAAAATAACCAGAATTTTCCAATGAACAAATTGGAATGGAAATAATCTTCGGAATATTTCGATATTGGATTCCGTGGTTATACAGATATTGTTATAGGAATTTGGAAAATACAGATATCATTATTCCCAATACGATATCCGTTAATTTCAGAATTTGGTATTGAATATAAGCCGATATAATTTATATTCAGAGCCTTGTATTTAATATTAAATTGGATTTTTGGTTTGTCGTGAATGGTATCTTCATTAACACTGATCTTAAACCCAGTTGAGAAAAGAATAAATCTTTTAATTAAGATTTAGAGAAATTTACTAATTAATTAACATTTAATTAGAATTGAAATGAAAGTTGATTGTGGGTTTATTGTGAATGGTGTTTTAAATAACACTTGTTCTTTAACTCAAATTAACAGTGTAATGAGATTTGGAATATATAAATCTTTTTATTAAGATTTAATGGTAATTTTCCAAAGTAAAGTTTTCCAACTTAAAGTAATAAATTGGAATGGAATGGAATTCGATTTGGTAATAATCGAAGTGAGCTTTTGTGGAGGAAGACTGTTAGTATATATGGAATTTAAAAGGCTTTGTCGTTATTCCATTTATATTATTAGTCAGACACGGAAATTGATATCGATTATATATTGATCTGTTTTCCGTGAAGATTCCATAATTAATTGAATGTGATTTTGGGTTTATCGTGAACTATGTTTTAAATGACATTAGTTTTTTAACCAAGTTAAAGACAGGATTACATGTCTATATTGTATTTCGTACTGTATTTGTTGATCTCTGCTAAATATATATATATATATATATTTGGCGGTGGAGAATTTTTTCTCTTGCTTAACACCCTTCCCTGAGACGTACGAGCTCAAAGGATATATATCGACAAAGATCAATGGTACGGTGCAGATTGTCGATGCGGCATGTTTGATTTCTCAAAGTTAAATAATCATTAATATTGATTTTTGGGAAGACTAAAACTAAGTTGAGTTTTAATGTATCTTTAATTAGATTGAAATGTGAATATGATAATTTAAATTATCAAATTTCGGAAATGATCGAGAATGGAGTACCACCAGTTTTACTCCAGGCAATAGTTAAATCTTTAATTAGATTTGAACGTGAAATGGTAATTAAATTTACCGATAACATCGTGGTGTTAGATATGGAGTATTACCAGTTTTGCTCCATGGGATGAATAGGTTAGGATTGGGAAATTAAATAAATGTTACTTCGGTAAGGTTCGCTAATCCCAATTAGTTTGGAAAACCTTAATTTGGTTTAAATTGTGAAAAGAATATTTAGCTAAAAGAATATTCTGGATTGGAATGAGACTTATGTTGTGTGTTTATATCACTTGATTATAATATACGCGGGTTATTCGGAAAGGCCGGGTTTATACCCATTCTAAATAACCGATTCGATGATAAGTCGACGATGAAGACGGTGGTTGAAGACCGGAGGTCTTCACATCGTTTGGATGATTACTGATGTCTTGATTGGGATGTATACCAAGACGAGGTAATAAGTGGTAATCGTCCATACGTACTTGGAGATCGACCGGATATGCTGGGACCTCTCTCCTGTATTAGACATATGAGATGAGGAATAAGGTGCTTCCGGTTTCGTTTAGACCCAGAATGAACTTGTAAATGGATGTGTGTCTGACATTGGATTTTATTCTGTGTTGATTGATCTCTATTAAATATATATCTGTTTAGTAGCGGAGAATTTGTTCTCTTGCTTAACACCCTTCTCTGAGACGTATGAGCTCAGAGGTTATATATCGATAGACATCAGTCGCATGGCGTGAATTGTCTGTGTGGCATGCTGTGATGCAAATGATCAAGGCTTGTGTTGAAAAGCAGAGTCTTGTGGCTGATGATCAAAGAACGACCTTAAATGGCATAGCTTTGTGTGTAGCGTTAATTCGCGAGCCTCACATCTCGGTATGAGTCTAAAACGGGATAAGGGACTGCAGGGAGTGCACGACGTTTCCTTCTAGCTATGGGTGGTGTCATGGTATGGAGCCCAGACATTTATTTATTTTTACTTATGTGGATGGTGGGTTGCGAGGCGCGTTGGATATATTGGTTACTACAGAGCCGATCGATAAGTCTGATAGGACCGGGAAACGTGTGTTCAGTTATAACCAATCCTCTAAGTTCTGGACTGACCCTGAAGATCGAAGGGTTCGCCGGTGTCCGAACCCTAAGGCATTCGCTAGAGTGTCTCAAAGCCGGCGAGGAGTACATCCCTTGCCTCGACCCATGATAGAAATCCAATTTCCAATACGTGACATTTAGGTTTTGAATGTAGAGCCTAGTATGGCGACATGATATATGGTACCCATGCCGTCTATGATTGATATACTTTATTTGAAGCTGTTTTGACACTATACACTTATTATAGTATCAAATGACTTGTTTTAAACGTACCAAGCATGTTTGGCAATTATTTGGGGAAACTCTATCCTCCGGCTTGCACTGCATTGTGTGATAGGACCTGGGTCTTATAATAGCTTCATTTTTCCAAAAAGCATTGTGCTTTTTGTCTTATGCACTGGTATTCCTGGGAGGTAACCCATTCCGTGTTATATGACGTGGTCCCTTGAATTACTTTATTTCTAAAGTAAAGTTTTAAATAACTGTTTTAGTTCTCACACCAGTCACATGACTGACCTGGAGTTTATTGTTTTAACCTAAACTATGGGTGCCCCTATTTTACACGCGGGCAGCTAGTAGTTGGGTTTTTGCAGATATTATTTTCGCAGGATCATGGATCAACAGCTGGAGCTATATTCGGAACGCTCTGTATCCGTGTATTTCTTACAGTTGTGTTATGTGTTAATTTTCCGCTTTTTTGTAATTTGTATCTCTGATATTTATCAAATGTATACTATTTAATACTCTGTTATATTCTTGTACTCTGATGTAAATTGTTGTAACAAAAATGAAATATTCTTCTGTTTGTGTTCTGATTTGTCATGTTCTCAACTCAATCCGGACTTTCCCGTAAGGGAGAGTTTGGGTCGTTTCATCTTGGTATCAGAGCTTTGGTTTACATGGCTCGAGAACAAGACACATTAGAACCAAACGAAATAATTCATCAGAGATTGGATAAGTAATATCCAATGATAATGACTCGTTAGAGATGGGATCAGTAGTATCCTAGAATGAGTTTGAAGAGTGTTATTTTTAAAATAAAAATGAAAACAAATTTTGTTTTGAAAATTTAAACCCTTAATATACGTATTTGAATATTTTATTTTAAATTGATTTGGACAATCGAGTATATGAAGATTTTGCATATATGCCTTGCAAACGTGTATACAAAGCCTCAAATATATTGGATAGATATAATACCACACTCTATTCGGGCGGAGATGGTTCTGATGATTGTAGCTACATCATCAGAATTTATGTTCGAGTTCCGAAAGTGGGAAGTCTATATATTTTCAATCGACTGGTGTGAGAACCAAAACTTAGATAAAATTTGTTGTTGTGTATTTGCATCAAAAACATGATTTTGAACATATATATTATGAATTTGAAATGCTAATCATCTAATTAATTGCTAGTTGTGTTGTCTAATTATTAGTTAACTAATAAGATTATTTAAACCGATATGACAATGAAAGGAAAATTTATCCAAATCGAGCAAATATTGAACTGAATTGAAAAATTGATTGCAATGGCATATATGTACATGTGTATATAAAGAAAAGGCCATAGCATGGAAGCTAAGAAGAGAAATAAAATTGTATGCCCAACAAATAGGTACATGTTTACTATTTTCTTGGGTTTTGATGATTTTATGAGCCGACTGGCTTTTTCTTTTTCTTTTGGATTGATGAGGGCCTTGTGAGGCAAGTTGCGGTTTTAAAAGTCTCCCGAACAAAGGAGGTTATGGTGAAATTTTTCAAAAAGTTAGGATGTTAGCCAAATTATTAAAAAATCAGAAAATTCTTAGAAACTGAAAAGTTGAAGAATGAAAGCCAGAATGAAAGTTGAGTTGGTTAGTTAAACAACTTTCAGCTCCGTTCCTTTTCGAGGACGTGAAGATTTTAAGTGGGGGAGAGGTAACAACCCGAAATTTCATAACCATTTTAAAATTTTAATTTTGACAATTTTAATGGATTTTAAATATTTAAAATAATTTATTTCAAATAATAACGATTAAAAATTTATTTTAAAAGAAATTAGAACATATAAATTTATTTAATTATAAAACGAGCCTGAAATGGCGCAGTAGTTTGAAAATTCAATTTTAAATTTCAAATGAATGTATAGAATTCAAAATAAATCAGATTTCAGTAAAACTAGAAATATTTGAATTTGTTTAATTAGATCTTTCTAATGAATGTGAAAAATCCAGATTTCATAATATAAATTAAAAGTTATGTCCAGTTTGAAATTTAGAATAGTCGCAATGGAATTTTTATATATTTTATATAATATAAAGCCCTTAAAAATTGCGATTTTGCAAACGATCTCCGTTTTCGAGAAACCACTTTTGTTGGATTCGGAATGTCAAATTATTTTTAGACTCCAATTTTCATAATTCCAAATGTGAGCGTGGCAAAAGAAAATGTGTTTTTGTCAATTTCAGTTGAATTTAATCGATTGAAAAATGACCGTTTTTCAAACGATCTCCAAATTTGACGAAATTAGTTTTTTTTAGGACCTATTGTCTGAACATAGCTAGATTTATTTTTCTGGAATTTTTGGAGTCAGTATGTGGCCCCGGTAAATTAAATGTGCGTTCAAATTCAATGTATATTGATTTATATTTTAATTTAAACGAAAACTGATCGTAATGATCGAATTGGCTTACCATCCATTTCCCATTATGTCCGGAATGGGGGTATTTAGCTAGGCGCGACAGTCGTTGGGTTTGATTTGGAGTTCGTATGATAAAACAAGTATTTTTAGAAATAAAATATTAAATATATATATATATATAATATAACCCTATTATCTCTCCCTTACCCCACTCGTTCAAATTACGATAAGAGAGAAAAAAAAAGCAACGGAGCCTCCAACGCGATCCACCGTGCGGCCCCCACACCATCGCCCCCTCCTCTTCCCGGCCATCGTCGCCTGAGCACAGCCCCGTCACCCTCCTACTCTTCAAATCTGAACCCTAAACCCCAATTCCCCCCAAAATTAGCCGCTGTCGCCTAAGCACTGCCCCGCCCCCTCTCTCCTCCGTGTCCACCTTCGAAGCCGGCTGCTGCGAAGTCCAGTTATCATACAAAGAGGAACCAGTGAGTTTTATTTATATATTTTTATTGAATGTAATTAGTTTTAAAAATTAGTTTTTTTATATGAAACATTGTTGTAAAAAAATCAGTTTTTTTATATATATGGTGAAATAAAAATATGATTTTTATGTAGAAAACATAGAAGTAAAAAAATATGATTTTTATGAAGAAAACATAGAAGTAAAAAATATGATTTTTATGTAGACAACATAGAAATAAAAATATGATTTTTATGTAGACAACATAGAAATAAAAATATGATTTTTATTATATGAATGGCATTATAAAAATATGATTTTTATTATATAGTAGCGTTATAAAAATTTGATTTTTATATATATGATAGAGCCATAAAAATTTGATTTATATATATAATAGCGCCATAAAAATGTGATTTTTATATATATGATAGCGCCATAAAAATTTGATTTTTATATACGTAGTAGCGTCATAAAAATATGATTTTTATATATGTAATGGCGTTATAAAAATATGCTTTTTATTATATGAATAACAAGATAAAAATATGATTTTTAATCTATACATAGCATTGTAAAAATATGATTTTTAATGTATACATGGCACTATAAAAATATGATTTTAATGTATACATAGCACTGTAAAAATATGATTTTTAATGTATACATAGCACTGTAAAAATATGATTTTCAATATGTAATGTCCTATATTTTTGGTAGTCAAATATTTAATATATTTTATTATTTTAAATATTGATGTGGAATTTTAAACGGATTTAAATGTATAATTCGTTTATTAAAACGAAGTTTGAACATTAATTTATATTTAAATTATGAACAAGTTTTAAATGGCGCGGCAATTCATAATATTGAGTTTTGAACTTCAATTGAATATACAGATTCCGTTTTAAGTCAGAATTCTGTGAAATAAGAAACGTATGAATCTAATTGGTTATAATTTTCATATGAAAGAGAAAATCTGGATTTCGTGTTATAGGTTGTTAGTTATGTTAAAATAAAATTTTAAAATAGTCAATATGGAAATCGTTATTAAAATATAACGTTTAAAAAGGGTTTTGATATAAGTTCTATACAGTTTTAACTCGAAATTGACAATATTGAGTTGTATAATTTATATTGGGAGTTGTATATATATTCTGGTTGGATATATATGATATAAATAATTTATTTTTATTTTATTGAATTTATTTGGAATTTATATAATATTTTAATCGATATTATATAAGCGTTAAAAATAGTCATTTTTGCAAACGGTCACGTTTTTCGATGAAATTAGTTTCATTGGAATTGTATCATTAAATTGTTGTCAGAAAATCAAATTTCGTGGCATACGGATGTCGTATGTGGCTTCGGTGGCCAAAAACGTCTCTGTTTCTATTTAATTGTTTAGATAATTTAGACAGGGGTAACTTTTAACGAATAAATGACTGGTCGAATAAACTCCAAATTAAATGAAACAAGATTCATTGGATCCGTTGGGAAGTGATCTAGTAAAATGTCAAGACCTCATATTTATTGAATTTTTTATGTAATTATAGGAATTTTAAATGCTTGATTTTTCATCAATATTTATAAAGGACTTTTCACAAACGACCTCGGTATTCGACGAAACCTGTCCCATCGGGTCCGGAATATTTTTTATGCTAGAATTAGTAGTTTCACGTACATAGATAACTTTTTATGATACTTTGGGTTTAAGTTTAAGTAGAATAAAATATTAATTTATTTTACACTATAAATACAACTCAACTTCGTCTAAACCCAATTTGCGTTATTCTGTAGTCAAACCATTCCGCCGCCTCAAATGCGAAACCAACGAACAACAGCTTCCCCTTTTCATCATGATTTATCCTCCAATCCACTTGTTAATTCATGAATCTTCCAATTGCTTTTGTGTTCAGCTCAACACAATATGGGTTTTGGACAGACGTGATCAGATTTATGGCCTCGAATTAGCCAAAATCATGGCTAAAAGCCACTGTCTTCGATAATGAATTTCTATCGTAGTAAATGATCGGACTCGATGGCATTAGCGACGAACATTAACGAGGATGGAGGCGCTTGTCCTGGCGATCGACGATCGGACTCTGATGACCAAGTGATGATGTGGCAGAAGGTTATGTTGTACGGGTTCTCATGTTCAAACGAAGGCAGAAGGTGGGCATTGGTATGTTGCATGGTAGGTAGGTACTGCAAGTTGAGGTTGCGATAAGAGATGTAGTTCGTGGCGTAAGGAATAGGAAGAGAGAAATACGAGAATATGGGAAGAAGAGATGGATAGGAGGGAGCTTGCGTAATTAGTATATGAAGGAAATGGGGAGTGCTGTGAAGTTGGGAGCATGGTGCGTGAGTATGAAGAAGGGGGATCATTGTGCTTCTTCGTTTCAAATGGGATAGGCAGTTGGAAACAAAATGATAAAAAAAATAAAGTGAGGATTCGCATGGGACAAACACGAAAGGGGTACGGAGGTAAGCTGCTTCCTTCGAAGTACCGTGCAGGTAATAGACGTGGAAAAATTTGTTATTTGGGTGCTTAATGAAGCGATTAATTTAAACTAAGTGTGATTAATAATAATACTAATTAATTTAAATATTTATCATTGCAGATGGAATCAAACAATGGGAAGAAGTTTTGTCTGGACCTGTAGCTTTTGAACCAAAGGAAATAAAACCAACGACCAACCGTTATAATCAAATGTAATCATTCTAATTAAGTTATTAATTAGGAGATTTAAAAATAAATAAATTAAGGGTAATTATCATTTAGGAAATTATCATTAAGTAAGTAACTCGAAATCTAGTCATCTAGGAATAGCTATCTTGATTTGTACACAAACTTTTATTCTAGATTAACATGAAAGCACAGTTCAGTTTCGAGGACATGAATTTAGTTAGGTAAGTAATAACTGGCCAGTCAATTATAAAGTAAAACATAATTAGTTTGTTAAATAAATGGGTTAGTAATAAATTAGCAATTAAATAGTTAATTAAAATGTTTAGATTAAATGTTAATAACTTTTTATCCTATTATCAGAATCGGATAAACAATGGGCCATTGGAATCACACTTACGAGATATACATTATGGGACAAATCTGGACTCAGATGGAATCAACTTGGTTTTCAGTTAAATTAAATACCTGTTTAATTTAACTGAAATAAGTCATTTAAACAACAAATCAAGATGAGTTTAGGGCTGTTATGGTAATGGTTACCATTACCGTTTTGCAAATACCGTTACCGTACCGCTTTTACTGGTAAGCCATAATTGCTTACCGTTACTGATCAACTGGTATACCGATGACTGGTATACCGATAATCTGGTAACCGTTACACTAGTAACGGTAAATTACCGTTTGTCCATTAAAGTTTATATCTTAACATATTTTTTTGTACACAGCGTGTCTTTATTATACTATATGTAGTGTTAGTTTATAAAAAACATAAATGACAAAGAAAATAAGTGTATCTGGAATTATTTCATTTGATTATTGAACCAAATATAATCATTTATTTGGTTCTACGTGCTTCTAATAAAGCATATCAGATGAATATACTTATGTTTTGAATTAACTGGTAAAATTACAGTTACCGCTGGTATTGAAAAAATATTACCGATAATTTACCATTAAAGATGGTAAATTTACCGTTACCATACCGTTTTAACTGGTATACCAATTTTAATCAAAAATGCTTAACGATTGACTAGTAATGGTACGGTAATGGTAAATTTACTGTTACCGTAACAGCCCTAGATGAGTTTACTCGCTCACTTATTCCCACTTATATTTTATATAAGTTGGGTTTTTATTTTGTGTGTTATCATTGCTAATTGTTTGTGTGTGTTGAATGTTTACATATATATTGTCTGAATTGATTGAATTGCATGTTAGTTAAATTTTAAATGAAAACCAAATCGTTATTTAAACGATTGGATCCAATGAAGGTAACTTACCTTGTTGGTCACAGTTATAAAGTTTAATTTAATAAACTGTTTGAATTGTCCGAATTGTTTGTTAATGTTACATAAATTGGATGATATCATATTGCTGTTATTTTACTGTATTAGAAATAATCAGTAAAAATTGAATTAAATAATATCATATGAAGTAACCTATTTGGATGCAGAGAAGAACAGGTTGGAGGAATCCAACCGGATTACTCAAATATATGAGATGTTATTTATTTTCATATTATCATTATACGAACTGTTTAAAACCCATCTATTTGGATGATTGATTATTGACCTAAGATTCAACATTCATTTTATTTTAACCAATGAGCAATATTGGTTGAGTAATTGGCAGCAGTTGGCCTATAAATCAATCGCTTTGAAATATTGATTTATCGTCAGGTAAATCGATATAAAAATGAAGTCATGAAATTTATTTTATAACTGAATATAGATTTTTAAATATATTATTTAAAAATGAAGTTTATAAAAAGGGAAATCAGCCGTGTGCGGAGCACATGCCTCATCTTCATTAATGTAAGAATTTACAAGTGAGATTAATTGTTTTTAAGAAACAATTAAAATGGAATTATATTATTATTAATCGAAGTAAATGATGTTTATTTAAATTAATTTATTAATTTAAATGAGGTTATTTAAATTAATTCATTAATTAATTTAAATGAAGAGACGAGTTAATGTGATCAACGAGTTAATCATGGTTTAGAGTTAACTAGGTCAAATGTTTTAATTGAAACTGAATATTTAATTAAATTAGTTTGTGCCAATTAAAAATGAAATAATTTATAATATAGTTGTTTAACTTGAATAAGATTTTAAAAAGAAATTTAATACTAATTCAAAATAATAATGAAGTAAAATATTATTTTAATTAATAATAATGAGTAATTACTTCTTAAATGAAATACATTTAAGTAAGTATCCATTTCTGAAATGGAATATGGTTGAAGTTGGAATGGAAGTTATAAATGATTTTTATAACGAAGTTATAAAAGGAATTATGAGCACATACGATTGTTTAAATAAATGTTTACTCAACATTTGAAATACGAAGGAAAAGGGAATCAAGACAAGAAGGGTTTTATTTAAACCAGAGACTCAGAAACAAAGTTTATGAAAGGAAATGAGAAGTCAAAGCGTGATTTGAATTGACGATACTTAATAATGGAATTAAGTAAACGGTTGAAATTGAAAGAAACGATTTACAAGGATCTGTAATTGAATCTGGTAAAGGATTTAGGAATGAGGTTTAACCATAATAAATTCTAGTATAAAATGAATTCTTTGAAAGAAGTTAAGGTTAAGAACTGATTCTATTAAGCAATTACTTAATCAACATATTAATTAATAATAAGTTAAATTTGAAAAGAGATATTTTAAAAAGGATAAGAAGGTTTTATAACCATATTTTAGATAAAATAGTTTAATGGGAATTTGGTTGATACTAGAATGAATATGGGTTTTGAGTCACAATTCATATCTATCTTAAGATAAGAACATTGTTGATCAAGGTTTGAGAGGTAAATAAATATCCCAACTTGAACTACTTCAGGATTATTTGAAGATGATAGTAGTTGTAATGGAAAAGAGGTTAAGAATAATTTATTATTTCCATATGAGAAATAATAACACATCGTAAATTACGAGATGTAAGAATATAATGAGATTTCCAAAGTAACGGAAATGATAAGATTTGATAATATAAAGCGAGATTTCCAAAGTAACGGAAATGGATATATTTGAGAATATATGTATCTACAGGAAATTTCCCAAAATAACAGAAATAAAAGAGATTAAATAAAATCATAATGATATTCTCAAAGTAAAAAGAATGAAAGTTGATCTTTGAAACGAGTTTATTCTAAAAAGAGAAGTGTTAGATTTTGTTTTCAAAAACAAAACAAAAGAGAGATTCGTAACTTTATTTTATGAATGGTAAGATGAATTGATTTTCCCAATTATAGCTAATAAGTAATGATATAGAAAATGTTTAAAAATGATAGAAGAATAGGAAACTGGATACGATTATAGGATTTTTCCTAAGTATTAAAATAAAATAGTTTTGAAATAACCTTATGTTAATAAGAATTGAAAAGGGATATTCGTAATATCGAAATGCTTAAAGAGTTTTAAATTAACCATCATTAATTATTTTTAATTAAAAAGGCTAAGTAATGTCGAGTACTGAATCAGTGAACTCATTTTTTTAATTTTATTTGATAGTTAAATTACCGACTACCAAATCTGACCATACGATTGTTGGTACAGAAAGACCGGTATCGAATTTATATTCGAAAACCATTCTACCAGCAAATACATAACGTTAAAGATTGAAGATGGAGCAATTGAATACCATGGATCTTCATAAGCGGAAGGATTACTTATCGAATATTCTCTGGAATTGCAACCAGAGGTATTCTGACGTGATTTGGTCGTGGCTGAGAATTCAAGGAGTGCAAGGATTACTCACTACTGATCCATAGCGTAATTCAAGGATGTGGTTGGAGGGTGCCTTTGGTTTGTCCAGTCCCAGGAAAACATGTATGGACGAATGTCTGACAGAGTATTTCAAAGGGATTACGTTTATTGATTTCTTCAAACGTATTTTGTTGGTGGCGGAGGAATTCGTTCTTCTTGCGTAAACACCCAGAGTATTTTTATGGACGTTAATTAATGATTTTCTGGCGGATGTGATGATGTGACATTCAAAGTGAATGGTGACCAGATGTTCTAAAATAATAATAAAGGTAAAGTAATTAATGAATTAATTATGACCTCAAGCCTCGTCAACCGGGAAATGGTATAAAATCGGGTAGGTTACATGGCTATGTGGGTCGCACCCATCAAAAGGGTATATCATTACCTGATCTGGAGAAATCAAATGCCTTTGGTTGTCCCTTTTTATTTTTGTATGTATGCTATCGGTTCGGTTGGCTGACCCCCAACCGTGGTAATGATATATTCAGTACTCTCAAGCGAAGTGAGGGGATGATCATGTTTAGCCAGGGTTGCAAGACGTTCTGGTTGAATCCCCAATGCATTCATCTCCAGAGGTACATTATCGAAAGGTGGTCCCATACCTTGCCATAGTTGGAAATCCATTCTCCAATAAGCACCCGCGGTTTTGATTGTATACTATGTATGTAGAGCGTAAGATGCAAGTGTTCTGCTAGATTGCAATTTACTTGATATTAGACATTATTATAATATCAGAAAATATATGATTTCAAAAATATTTTGTGTTATAGTAAGATAAAACCGTCCGTATTTATGTGTAGATTTGGTCTTACTATTATCCTTTCTTTCGAAAAGATTTTAACTTTACAATCAAGTTGGATGTTACCTATAAACTTAGTGTTTTTTTCTCACTCTGGTTCACCGGACTGATTCGTGCATTTGTAATGCTCGGGTTAGACCGGGGTGTACAGGTTCAGGTTCTTGGATGCAGTGAAGAGACGAGCTGGAAGAGTCCAGACATATGATATCTAGTTGTGTTTCCTCTGTGTGATTGTATATGAGGACAAATATTATAATTGTCTAGATGTGTTGATGCACTCTGATGATTTTAAGTATTTTTGAAGCTCTCAGTAAAGATTTAATTCTATATTATATTTTATTCCGCTGCGATGTGAAACTCTGTTTTGTTGTTTTTCTTCTTCTTCTTCTATTCTAATATTTCTTTCTTTCTTATCTCACCCTCTATATTCTTTTTACTAACTATTTGTGTTTTCGATACTTGAGTTTTGGCAAGTAATACTGGATGTATGTATTATTGTTAGAATTCGGCGGTCGAATTCTTGCGGGCCGTTACATAATGTATACATAGCACTGTAAAAATATCATTTTTTATTGTATACATGGCATTGTAAAAATATGATTTTTAATGTATACATAGCACTGTAAAAATGTGAGTTTTAATGTATACATAGCACTGTAAAAATGTGATTTTTAATGTATATATATCACTGTAAAAATGTGATTTTTAATGTATACATAGCATTGCAAAAATATGTTTTTTAATATATACATAGCACTATAAAAATATGACTTTAATGTACACATAGCACTGTAAAAGTATGATTTTTAATGTATACATAGCACTGTAAAAATATGATTTTTAATAAATATAGCGTTGTTAAAAATGTGATTTTTAATATAAACTGCGTGAAACAGATTGTGATGGAACTGACTGGAAGCAAAACGGAATCCAGACCGTCCAATAAGGAATGACGGAGTGGAAACCAAAGGTGAGAAATTCTCACTCTAATTTTGTTTATAGTTAAATATATACTAGGTGATTGAAACCATGGATGTTTGGTTGTTTATATTATTGGATTGGTTGTCAATTAATAGGGTTTGACAACCCTATTAAGAAATTGGTTGAATTTGATTTGGGATGTTAATTGAATTGATTAGAATTGGTATGTGTATGGCGCAAGCCAGTATTAGGTGAGGGATAAGGCTAGACCTTATTCTGGTTCTAGCATCGCGCCGTTATGCTGCCAAAATTTTATGTTAGAAATATAATGGTTAGTTAAAAATATTATTTTTAACTTATATACGAGTTATATAATATATTCTTCTGTTGAATAAAATATTTTATCGTTAAAAATATAATTTTTAACGTACGAAAGAACGACGTAAAATTCTCATGAAATGAAAATAAATATTGATTTACAAATCGAACGATTTATTTATGTACACTCATTTAAATGACATGGATTGGGACGATAAATTTTGCACATAGCCCAACTGCACAAATATTATTCAGTATTTGTTGGTTGAAACCCCACATGGGTATTGGGATGATACTTGACGTACACTAATCCCAATTGTTTGGTTGTATGTCAATCGATCGGTTGACAGACTGTTGTAAGCGTTAATTATATATATTTAATGCTTATGCAGTTGTGTAATGCACTCTGGATGATGGTTGATTGTTTATCATTGTTATTATATACATGTGTTGTATGGAATCCATATAAATAACATTATATGGTAATTGATTGGGCCTCATTCAGATTCGGAAAACAACTAATATTTTAAAATAATATTCAGAAAAGGATAAAAAATATTCATGTGTTGAATAAATGGTTTGAACAATAAAAATATCAATTTTATTGAATAAATGAAAGATTAAAAATATTCATGTGTTGAATAAATGGTTTGAACAATAAAAATATCATTTTTATTGTATAAATGAAAGATTAAAAATATTCATGTGTTGAATAAAATATTCATGTATTGAATAAAATATTTAAACAATAAAAATATCATTTTATTGAATGTTTAAACCCATAAAAATATTCATGTGTTGAATAAAATAAAATAACGAATTATAACGACCTGAACCTCACCCGAATCTCCCCGTGAAGGAAAGCCCGGATTGAATTGAGAACATGACAAATCAGAACACAACAGAAGAACATTTCATTGCTTATTACAAAAAATTTACATCAGAGTACAAGAATATACAGAGTATGAACAAGTAATATACACTAGATAAATTTCAGAGATTTACAAATTTCAATGTAGCGGAAAATAAAAAAAACATAACTGAAGGAGATACATGGATACAGAGCTTTCCAAATATCGTTCCAGCTGTAAACCAGGATCCTGTGAATATAAATCTGCAAAACCAAAACTACTAGCTGCCCGTGTGGAAAATAGGGGACCCAGAGTTTAGGTTAAAACAATAAATTCCAGGTCAGTCATGTAACTGGTGTGAGAACTAAAACAGTCATTATCTTGGTTTTAAAGTAAGGTAAATCATGGGACCACGCCGTATAACAGTGAACGGGTTTCCTCCCAAGAATGCCAGTGCATAAAAACAACAGCGCAATGCTAAATAAAGAACAATGAAGCTATTATAAGACTCATGTCCCATCACACAATGCAACGCAAGCCGGAGGATAGAGTTTTACCTTATAATAGCCAAACATGCTTGGTACGTTTAAAACAAATCATTTTGATACCATTATAGTGTAAAGTGTATGAAAACAACTTCAAATATAAATACATCAACCATAGACGGCATAGTGCTACATCCCACTATGTCACCATACTATGCTCTACAGTCAACACTGCAAAATGTCGTAATGGAAGTTGGATTTCTATCTGTGGACCAGGGCAGGGATCGTCCTTACCACTTTGAGATGCTCTAGCCCGTGTCACAGGCAAGTACTCTGTCAAGCCTTTGGATCGTCAGGGCCGGTCCACTCGATGTGGATTAAAATGTCTCAACACTACGTTTCCCCACCCTATGGGGCGTAAATCTGGTCTGTATAAAGACCATATCATCCATCGGCTTCGCAGCGACCAATATAACTGAGGCGCCTCGCTATCCATCATCCACACAAGTAAAACATCTGGGCGTGCAAAACCCAGACACCACTCCTAGCTAGAAGGAAATGCATGTCCTCCTTGAGGTCCTCTCTCGTTTTTGGTTCACACCGGGGTGCGAGGCTCGCGAATTAACGCTATACAAAGCTATACTATATTAAAGCCGTGCTTTGATCATCAACCACAAGACTCTGCATTTCAACAGAAACCTTGATCGTTTGCATCTCAGCATGCCACACATGCAATTCACGCTATGCAACCGATGTCTATCAATCACACAGAATGAAATCCGATGTCAGACACACATCCATTTACAAGTTCATTCCGGGTCTGAGAGAAACCGTAGGCACCCTATTCCTTGCCCCATATGTCTAATACAGGAGAGAGACCCTCGCATATCCGGTCAATCTCCAAGTACGTCTGGACGATCACCACTTATTACCTCGTCTTGGGTATACAGCCCAATCAAGACATCAGTAATAATCCAAACGATGTGAAGACCCCCAGTCTTCAACCACCGTCTTCATCGTCGACTCATCGCCGATTCAGTTATTCAAAATGGGATAAACCTGGTCTTTCCGAATAACTCGTGTATATAATAAACAAGTGTTATAAAAACACAACATATGCCTTATTCCAATTCAGAATATTCTTTTATTCAAATATTCTTATACTTTGGGAAAGGTTCCCATTAATTTTATCAAAGGTAAATTCTTTAAATTTATTCTTTAATCTTCCTTTGGATATCAATTCAAACCAAATTATGGTTTATCCAAACTAGTCGGGATTAGCGATCCTTACCGAAGTAATCATTTGTTTAATTTCCCAGTCCCAACCTATTCATCCCATGGAGCAAAACTGGTAATACTTCATATCTAACACCACGGTGTTATCGGTAAATCAAACTACCATTTCACGTTCAAATCAGATTAAAGATTTAACTATCGCCTGGAGTAAAACTGGCGGTACTCCATTTTCGATCATTTTTTGAATTTGATAATTTAAATTATCACATTCCCATTTCAATCTAATTAAAGATTCATTAAAACTCCAATTCATTTTTAATCTCGAAAATCATTACTTAATGATTATTCCAAGTTAAGAAATTAATCTTATCTTTAACTGGGTTAAAGAACTAATGTCATTTAAAACACAACTCACGATAAACCCAAAATCACATTCCATTACCAATGAAATCTTCACGTAATATAGATCAATATATATAATTGATATGAACTTCCATATCCAACCTATAATATAAATGGAATAACGGCAAAGCCTCTAAAATTCCATATATAGTAACAGTCTTCCTCCACAGAAGTTCACTTTGATTATTACCGAATCAAATTCCATTCCATTCCAATTTATTTTATCAAACTGGAAAACTTTCCTTTGGAAAATCTCCTTTAAATATTAACAAAAGATTTATAAATTCCAAACCACATTTCACTGTAAATTGGGTTAAAGAATGAATGTCACTAAAACACAGTTCACGATAAACCCAATTCATATTCCATCAGTCTCTAACCGTAAATTAGTTAGAGAACAATTTCGTAAGTATTAATCCCGAAGGCCGAAACCAACATCAGATCAATACCCAGGAGACTATTCAACTTAGCTAATCTCTAGTTACTTTCTAATTTTCTTAACTCCATTGGGTTTTAAGAACAGCATTTTTTAAGGATACCCTTCACGACAAACCCAAAATTCAATTCAATCCAACTCCAATTAAATATTAATTAATTGGTATACTTCATTAAATCTTAATAAAAAGATTTAATCTTTTCTCAACTGGGTTTAAGAATAGTGTTAGTGAAGACACCGTTCACGACAAACCAAAAATCCTATTTGATATTAAATACAAGGCTCTGAATAGAAAATACATCGACTTATATTCAATATCAAATTCTGAAATCAACAAATGTCGTATTGGAATAACGATATATATATCTTCCAAATTCCTCCATAATATCTTTATAATCACGAAATCCAATATCGAAATATTCTGAAGATAATTTCGATTCAAATCAATTCCAATTCATATATTAGAAATTCCGGTTATTTTTAAAACCATTTCTAGTCCAATTTATTTTATTTAAAAATATTGGATTTATAATTCTAGTCCATAAATAGTTCATTTCGATAAAAGTATATTTTTATCTTTTCAAATATGGGATTTTTCATCCCAATTCCTTCCAAATCATTTATTATGATTTTACTTAAAATTATTAATATTTTTAATAATTTTATCAAGGCCCGTACAATCGATTTCCATTTATCGGCCATCGAACTAAACTACCTTTTCCAAATTTGATTTGGACATAATACCAAATCCAACCGTTAGGTTTCTAATTTCTTATATTCATTAGAAATCTCTTTTCGATACAAACCCAAGGGTTCCGATTTTAGGAGAATCCGATGACCGGATCTCCCATAATGTCCATTCGAAGTCAATGGTCAAAATTCGCGAACTGCTGCGGCGCGACGCGTTCTATTCAGGCCATTATATATATATATACATAATATATACATAATATATATTATATATATAATATATATTATATATAAAATATATATATTATATATATAATATATATTTTATATATATAATACATATATAATATATAATTTATATATATAATATATATATACATTACATATATTTCGTCGATTTCCATTTATAACGTATTTTAAAAATCGTTATAAATTCGTTTTTAAAACGATTTCAACTTCATATTCAATTTCAAATCAAAATTGAATATTCCATATCATTAATATATAAATGATAATATTTTCAAAACATTAGATTTTGAAATCACTTCCTTTTTCAATATTCATTATAAAGATGAATAAAATCGATATAAACATCGTTCACGCCAAAATAACATTAAATTAATCATCACGGCTTTACATATTTAAATATATTCGTGTTCATCCCAAATCGGACATCAAAATCAGATTTTGATTCTTTTCTGAATATTCTTTTAAAATATTCCTTATTTTAAAATATTTGTTCTTTCTGAACTGGAATCAGACACAGTCAATTACCATATAATGTTATTATATGAATTTCATACAACATATGTATAAAACAACAACTATAAACAATCAACCATCATCCAGAGTGCATTCTACACAATATAAGCATTAATTATAAATATTTAACGCTTACAACAACCTATCAATCAATCGATCGACATACAACTAAATGGTTGGGATTAGTGTACGTCAAATATCATCCCAACACCTGTGTGAGGTTTCAATCCACAAACACATATTTTATTTATGCGGTTGGGCGATGTGTAAAATTTATCGTCCCAATCAATATCTTCAAATATGTGTACATAAACAAATCGTCCGATTTGTTTATGAATATTTATTTTATTCATATACATGTTAAAAATTATATTTTTAACTATAAAATATTTTATTCCATTCCACATCACACAATCAATTTTCACAACACAATCAAATCAAACAAGTCGTCCATGGTTTGTGGATGATGGGTGTCAGGTGCTACTAAGCACCGTCTGCATCCTAGTATTTATTTTAACTAGAAAATAAAATTAAAGTAAGAAGTTCTCACATTTGGGATCCACTCCTCCATTCTTTAATTTGACGATTTGGATTCCGTTCTGATTTCAGTCTGTTCCATCGCCGTCTGTTTCACGTAGTTGATAACAAAGATCTCATTTTTAATAACATTACTTTATATGTAAGAATCATATTTTTATATCGAATCAACACATATAAAAATCATATTTTTATTTTAAATCTCTTCATTTAAAAAACATATCTTTATTTTAAATCTCTTCATTTAAAAATCATATCCTTATTTTAAATCTCTTCATTTAAAAATCATATCTTTATTTTAAATCTCTTCATTTAAAAATCATATCTTTATTTTAAATCTCTTCATTATACATTAAAGATCAGGGTTTTAACACTGTTATCCATGATTAAAAAAATCAGTTTAAAATCAACGCTATTTATTCTTAAATATGTTATAAGTTAAAGAAAATAATTAAAATAAAATTAACGTTATTAACAGCACTTAGAATAACGAGAAAAAAATGTTACCTTCAGCTATCCTTCCCCCCTTTTGACTGCGCTCGAAGGAGGAACCACCATGTCGTCGTTGACTGGAAGAAGGATGCGGGGTTGCGGCAGTCGAGGCAGAGGGACGGCGCGGGTGTCAGGTGGTGTAGCTGCTGATTTGGGTGGTGCGTGGTCTTATGGTGGAACGAGATGGGGAAGAGGGCTTGGGGTTCGATCGAGTGGCGATTGGAAGAGGAAGGAGGTGAAGGCGGGAGCTGGTGATGGCGAGGCGGAGGGGAGCGGAGGTGATGACGTCGATGGTGAGGGCTCGACGTCGGCCGATGACGATGGGGAAGCGACGGTGTAGGAGGGAGTAGGAACGATTTGGGGATAAAAGAAAATGATTTAGGTTTATAACGTTTTAATATATATATATAATTTAATATTATTAAATTCCATAAAAGTTAACTTTACATTTGAACCCCAAACTAGACCCAACGACTGTCACCCATAGCTAATTACCCCCATTCCAAACACAATGGGATATGTTTCGTAACCCAATTCGATAATTTTGACTTGTTTTGGTTGAAAATAAAATATAAATCATTATATTGAATTTTAAACGTACATTCCAATTTACTAGAGTCACATGCTGATTCTAAAAATTCCAGAAAAAATATTTCTAGCTTCGTATTGACGATACGGTCCTAACAAAACTAATTTCATCAAATTTGAAGACCGTATGAAAAATGGCCATTTTCTGGTTGATCCAAATTGACTAAAACTGTCAAAACACGTTTAAGTGCGCCACACTCATGTATTGATTCCATAAATTATGAAAATTAAAATCTAGCAATAACTTGACATCCCAGATCCAACAAAAGTGGTTTTGTTGAAAACGGAGGCCATTTGCAAAATTTCCATTTTTAAGGGCTATAATTCCATAGCGACTATTCTGAATTTTCAACTGGACATAACTTTTTATTCCCACTATGAAATTTTAATTTTTCAGATTCGTTGGAAATATATTTTCAAACAGATTCAAATATTTCTGGTTTCGCTAAAATCCGGTTTATTTTGAATCATGTACATTCATTTGAAATTTGAAATCAAATTTTCAAACTACTATGCCATTTCCAATTCCTTTTATAATTAAAATAAATATTTATATTTTAATTCCGATTTAAAAAAATATATACGTTCTAATTCTATTCAAAATAAATTTCTAATCGTTATTATTTAAAATAAATCATTTTAAATATTCAAAGTTCATTAAAATCGCCAAAATAAAAATTTTAAATTGGTTCTGATTTTCCGTGTTGTTACAATCTCCCCCACTTAAAATCTTTTCATCGTCGAAAAGGAACGGAGCTGAAAGTAGTTTAACTAACCAACTCAACTTTAAGTTTGGCTTTCATTCTTCAACCTTTCAGTTTCTAAGAATTTTCTAATTCTTCAAAAATTTGGATAACTCCTTAAATTTTCGAAAAATTTCGCCATAACCTCCTTTGTACGGGGAGCACCGAGAAAATCCCTAAACCGCCACACAGGCCCTCTCATCTCAAAAAGAAAAAGAAAAAGCCAAGCGGCTCATAAAACCATCATCACCCAAGAAATTACTAAACATGTACCTATTTGTCGGGCATACAATTTTTATTCCTCTTCTCTAGCCTCTTTACTATGAACTGTTCAATGTATATACATGTATATGCATGCAATTCCAATCAATTTTCGATTCAGCTCAAAATTTGATCAATTTGGCCAAATTTACCATACATTTACATGTTGGTTCAAATGAATAATCACACAACAAAATCAGCAATCAGCAACCAATTAGTTGATTAACGTTTCAAACACATAACTTCTATATATAGTCAAAAATCATATTTTTGATGCTAATTAACAATAATATATCCTATCTAGTTTTGGTTTTCACAACAGCCAATTGGAAATATATAGACATCCCACTTTCGAAACTCGAACACAAATACTGATGATGATGCATCATCATCAGGATTATCCCTGGGCGACTAGAGTGTGATTCTAAATCTACCCAGTATATTTGAGACTTCGAATACACGTTAATTACGCGTATATCCAAAATTTTCATATACTCGATTGTCCAAACCAATATAAATAAAGTATTCAAATACATATTATATGATTTATATTTTCAAAACAAAATTTTTTTTCATCTTTATTTGAAAAACAACACTCTTCCGACTCATTCTAGGATACTAATGATCCCATCTCTAACGAGTCATTCTCATTGGATATTACTTATCCAATCTCTGATGAATTCTTTTGTTTGGTTCTAATGTGCCTTGTTCTCAAGCTCTGTAAACCAAAGCTCTAATACCAAATATAATGACCCGAACCTCCCCATGAAGGAAAGCCCGGACAGAGTTGAGAACACGACAAATCAGAACACAACAGAAGAACATTTCATTGCTTATTACAACAATTTACATCAGAGTACAAGAATATACAGAGTATGAACAAATAATATACACTTGATAAATATCAGAGATTTACAAATTTCAATGCACCGGAAAATAATACACAAACACAACTGAAAGAGATACATGGATACAGAGCTTTCCGAATATCATTCCAGCTGTAAACCAGGATCTTGTGAATATAAATCTGCAAAACCAAAACTACTAGCTGCCCATGTGGAAAATAGGGGGACCCAGAGTTTAGGTTAAAACAATAAACTCTAGGTCAGTCATGTGACTGGTGTGAGAACTAAAACAGTTATTATCTTGGTTTTAAAGTAAGGTAAATCAAGGGACCACGCCGTATAACACGGAACAGGTTTCCTCCCAAGAATGCCAGTGCATAAAAACAACAACGCAATGCCAAACAAAGAATAATGAAGCTATTATAAGACTCAGGTCCCATCACATAATGAAACGCAAGCCGGAGGATAGAGTGTTATCTTATAATAGCCAAACATGCTTGGTATGTTTAAAACAAATCATTTTGATACAATTATAGTGTAAAGTGTATGAAAACAACTTCAAATATAAATGTATCAATCATAGACGACATAGTGCCCGATCCCACTATGTTGCCATACAGGCTCTACAATTAAAACCGCAAAATGTCATATTGGAAGTTGGACTTCCATCTGTGAACCAAGGCAAGGGATTGTCCTTACCGCTTCGAGACGCTCTAGCCCATGTCTCAGGCAAGTACTCTGTCAAGCCTTTGGATTGTCAGGGCCGGTCCACTCGATGTGGATTAAAATGTCTGAACACTACGTTTCCCCGCCCTATGGGGCATAAATCTGGTATGTATAAAGACCATATCATCCATAGGCTCCGCAGAGACTGATATAACCGAGGCGTCTCGCTATCCATCATCCACACAAGTAAAACATCTGGGCATGCAAAACCCAGACACCACACCTATCTAGAAGGAAACTCATGTCCTCCCTGAGGTCCTCTCCCTTTTCTGGTTCACACCGGGGTGCGAGGCTCGCGACTTAACACTACACCAAGCTATGCTATATTAAAGCCGTGCTTTGATCATTAACCACAAGACACTGCTTTTCAACAGAAGCCTTGATCCTTTGCATCTCAGCATGCCATACAGGCAATTCACGCTATACAACCGATGTCTATCAATCACACAGAATGAAATCCGATGTCAGACACACATCCATTTACAAGTTCGTTCTGGGTCTGAACGAAACCGGAGGCACCTTATTCCTCGTCCCATATGTCCAATACAGAAGAGAGGTCCTCGCGTATCCGGTCGATCTCCAAGTACGTCTGGACGATCACCACTTATTACCTTTTCTTGGGTGTACAGCCCAATCAAGACATCAGTAATCATCCAAATGATGTGAAGACCTCCGGTCTTCAACCAAAATCTTCATCGTCGACTCATCGCCGATTCAGTTATTCAGAATGGGATAAACCCGGTCTTTCCGAATAACTCGCGTATAATATAAACAAGTGCTATGAAAACACAACATACGCCTCATTCTAATTCAGAATATTCTTTTATTCAAATATTCTTATACTTTGGGAAAGGTTCTCATTAATTTTATCAAAGATAAATTCTTTAAATTTATTCTTTAACCTTCCTTTGGACATCAATTCAAACCAAATTATGGTTTATCCAAACTAGTCGGGATTAGTGATCCTTACCGAAGTAATCATTTGTTTAATTTTCCAATCCCAACCTATTCATCCCATGAAGCAAAACTGGTAATACTTCATATCTAACACCACAGTGTTATCGGTAAATTAAATTAACATTTCAAGTTAAAATCTAATTAAAGATTTAACTATCGCCTGGAGAAAAACTAGTGGTACTCCATTCTCGATCATTTCTTGAATTTGATAATTTAAATTATCACATTCCCATTTCAATCTAACTAAAGATTCATTAAAACTCCATTTCAGTTTTAATCTTGAAAATCATTACTTAATGATTATTCCAAGTAAAGAAATTAATCTATCTTTAACTGGGTTAAAGAACTTATGTCATTTGAAACACAGCTCACGATAAACCCAAAATCACATTCCTTTACCAATGGATTCTTCACGGAAGACAGATCAATATATATAATCGATATAAACTTCCATATCCAATTGATAATATAAATGGAATAATGGCAAAGCCTCTTAAATTCCATATATAGTAACAGTCTTCCTCCACAGAAGTTCACTTCGATTATTACCGAATCAAATTCCATTCCATTCCAATTTATTTAATTAAACTGGAAAGCTTTCCTTTGGAAAATCTCCATTAAATCTTAACAAAAGATTTATAAATTCCAAATCACAATTCACTGTAAATCGAGTTAAAGAACGAATGTCGCTAAAACAGAGTTCATGATAAACCCAATTCACATTCCATCAATCTCTAACCGTAAATTAGTAAGAGAACAATTCCCTAAGTATTAATCCCGAAGGCCGAAACCAACATCCGATCAATACCCAGGAGACCATTCAACTTAACTAATCTCTAGTTAGTTTCTAATTTTCTTAACTCCTTTGGGTTTTAAGAACATTATTTTTTAAAGATACCATTCACGACAAACCCAAAATTCAATTCAATCCAACTCCAGTTAAATATTAATTAATTGGTATACTTCATTAAATCTTAATATAAAGATTTAATCTTTTCTCAACTGGGTTTAAGAACAGTGTTGGTGAAGACACCATTCACGAGAAACCCAAAATCCCATTTGATATTAAATACAAGGCTCTGAATAGAAAATTTATCGTCTTATAATCAATATCAAATTCTGAAATCAACAAATGTCGCATTGGAATAACGATATATATATCTTCCAAATTCCTCCACGATATCTGTATAATCACGGAATCCAATATTGAAATATTCTGAAGATAATTTCGATTCAAATCCATTCCAATTCATATATTGGAAATTCAGTTATTTTAAAAACCATTTCTAATCCAATTTATTTTATTTAAAAATATTGGATTTATAATTCTAGTCCATACCTAGTTCATTTCGACAAAAAAATATTTTTATCTTTTCAAATATGGAATTTTTCATCCCAATTCTTTCCAAATCATTTATTATGATTTTACACAAATTATTAATATTTTTAATAATTTTATCAAGGCCCGTACAGTCGATTTCCATAAACGGCCATCGAACTGCACTTACATCGACCTTTTCCAAATTTGATTTGGACATAATTATAAATCCAACCATTAGGCTTTTAATTTCTTTTATTCGTTAGAAATTTCTTTTCGATACGAACCCAATGATTCCGGTTTTAGGAGAATCCGATGGTCGGATCTCCCGTAATGTCCGTTCGAAGTCAATGGTCAAAATTCGTGAATTGTCGCGGCGCGGCGTGTTCTATTCAGGCCATCATATATATAATATATATTATATGTATATATATATTTCGTCTATTTCCATTTAAAACGTATTTTAAAAATCATTTTAAATTCGTTTTTAAAACGATTTCAACTTCATATTCAATTTCAAATCAAAATTGAATATTCCATATTATTAATATATAAATGATAATATTTTCAAAACATTAGATTTTGAAATCGCTTCCTTTTTCAATATTCATTATAAAAATGAATAAAATCGATATAAATATTGTTCACGTCAAAATGGCATTAAATTAATCAGCACGGCTTTATATATTTAAATATATTCGTGTCCATCCCAAATCGGACATCAAAATCAGATTTTGATTCTTTTCTAAATATTATTTTAAAATATTCCTTATTTTAAAATATTCGTTATTTTAAAATATTCGTTCTTTCTGAGCTGGAATCAGAAACAGTCAATTACCATATAATGTTATTATATGGATTTCATACAAAACATGTATAGAACAACAACGATAAACAATCAACCATCATCAGAGTGCATTCTACACTGTATAAGCATTAAATATAAATATTTAACGCTTACAATAGCCTGTCAATCAACCGATCGACATACGACTAAACAGTTAGGATTAGTGTACGTCAAATATCATCCCAACACCCGTGTGGGGTTTCAATCCACAAACACAAATTTTATTTGTGCAGTTGGGCGATGTGTAAAATTTATCGTCCCATTCAATATCCGTCAAATGTGTGTACATAAACAAATCGTCCAATTTTTTTATGAATATTTATTTTATTCATAAACACGTTAAAAATTATATATTTTTAACTATAAAATATTTTATTTCATTCCACATCACACAATCAATTTTCGCAAGACAATCAAATCAAACAAGTCGTCCATGGTTTGTGGACGACGGGTGTCGGGTGCTATTAAGCACCGTCTACATCCTATTATTTATTTTAACTAGAAAATAAAATTAAAGTGAGAAGTTCTCACATTTGGGATCCACACCTCGTATAACGACCCGGATTTTTCAATCGTTGAATTCTGAATATTAAATTTGTTTTAAATAATTTATTTGAATTATATATAGGAATTTATTTAATAAAACGATATTTAAATGTATAATTTATAATATAATTTAAAACGAGCTCGAAATAGTCGCGGTAGTTCGTAATTTACGATTTAAACTTCAACTGAATATATAGAATCCAAAATAAGTCGGATTTCTTTGAAACAAGAAACATTCGGATCTATTTGATTATATTTTTCTAATGGAAGAGAAAAATCTATTTTTCATGTTGTAGATTTTTTTATATCCAAATCAAATATTTAAATAGTCATAGAATCATTTATGGACCATAATGGTTTAGTTAATATAACTAGAGATTGGTTACGAATTTGGACAAGATTCTTTTGAGGCATAGTTATAATTTAATTTTTAGAATTTTACTGTAATTTTTAATTTAATTAAATACACAACTTTTATTTGGAGTATTTTAAACCCTATATCAATATTTTGGGTTTTTATAATTTAAGTTAGACTACCGATACTAGTATATTTTGGAATCATAGCACATTGCTCAGCACGATGGTATTTTTACTTCTGTCTTTCCCAGCTCTTATGAAAACGAAGAAACTAAAGAGCACTCGTTAATTTATCAAAGTGAAACCGCTTTAATCATTTGACATGTAACGTTCTAAACAAGTTGAAAAGTAATGGAATGAATTTACGTAGCGGATACGATACACACGGTAGTCTTAGTCCACTAATCCATAGTTATCTTTGGCGATCCTGGTATGCTAGGAAGCATACAATGCTATGTATCGTTCATCCATAAATAAACCATGTAGCTTAACACATTCTACTAAATGCATATGGGAAAAAAAAGATACAAACTCATGATAAATTCTTAGTTATAGGTGTTTTGAATTGTTGTACATTCATAAAGCTATATTATTGGCGTCACCCTTAAATAACAGCAACCTAGGAACAAAGATCACATGCCTAGGAAATTTTTCACATGTCTAGTCTGAACTACAGATTAGAAAATAGAAAAAATAAAAACAAATCGGCAGTGTGTTCTCCACATATCTCAATTCCTTGTTCTCCAAACCATCTAGTTCCATGCATACCAAGTACTTCAAAGCCGTGCCTACCAAGCTGTCTTCCTCTATACATACTGACCCCTTATTCTCATTATCACACAGCAAAACAAAACATAAATAAGTAATCGTTCGCAATCATCAAAAACTCGAATTGAAAACAAATTTTAAATCCGCTCTGACTCCTTAACCTCATAAAGCACGACAGTTGTGAATGTTGAGGTTTATCACTCCACCATCGGATGTTAGCCTCTGACGGCTGAAAGGAAAAGGAGGGGCGGAGAAGAACAATCGAAGTGGCGTCTGATCTCAGTTAGGACTGGAGCTTTGGGTCCCCTTTCAGCAACAAACGCGTAGAAGTCTGGAGCTTTGGGAGTTTACAGTGCTCGCCTTTCAGCAGTAAACATGTGGACGGGAGGAGTTGTGAGGCGCTGGGGCGATGGAAGTTCATTTGAAGGGGTCGAACGATTTGAGCGTGGTAGGGGTCGATGCTCTGAATGTCGGTGGTGGAAAGTGTGGGGAAATGGACGAGAATTGATGTAATTGCGATTTTTTTCTCGAATCTTGTGAGCTGGACTTTGAGTTTGTGGTTGTCGGGTTGGACTCCGGAGGTAGGAAGCTACGATGGCCCTATGTGTTGAACGATGGAAACTTATGTCACACTAAATACTGTGCGTGTGGAGGAGGATGCCTCGATTGATTTTGAGTGGTCAACAGCGAGTACAACAATGAAGGTTGTGTTCAATTTTAGTGAAGGCGTAGTGGAATATTAATGCTAAATAATGGATTAATGTTTGAATCGCGTTAGCAATTTCCAATTGGGTTATGCACTGGGAATAAACGTTTTTCAGAAGTGCTTTGGGATAAAAGTAATTGGCGAGGGTGCTGTTTTAATGCAGAAGAAGGGATGGGGTTTTTGTTTCTTCCTGGAAAGTGTGAAACGATGGGCTAAGAAGGGATAACATAGCGTTGATATGAATATAAGGGGTAAAAGATGATCTGAAATGGATGGAGTTTTCGTTTGAGGAGATGGATCTAGAAAGAAGCTGTAACTTACGCAAGCTAATCAAGTAATCAAGCTCTAAACCGTGTTTAGTAAGAGCTAAATATGGTAACCAAGGTGAAACGTTAATATTTTTAATATTATAGGAGTATAATTTTAATCGTTAACTAGTTAATTATATAATTGATGTAATGGTTTAAATTAAAATCGTATTGTTTATAATGGACATATTTTGTGTGTGTATTATCAGAATTGGATGCTATCGGATTCGATGGATTAGTATTAATGGAATCTACTTCATGGAACTATTTCTGCCAAGAACCGAGCTATTGAAATTTCATAGGAAATCAAACGTTGTTTGATTTTAAATGAAACCAAAGCAGAATCATCGACTGCGAAATAATGTGAGTAAACTCACTAACTCTGTTTCGTTTATATTTTTATATAAACGAAAATTTAAATTTATTTATAGTAATTCTATACTGTGCAATGGTTGATTGGTTGAATAGTTGATAAAATTGGTTGATTTGACTACATCGTTGATCGATCATTAGATCTGATATTTCATATTGATGTGAAATAATATTATTGATGTTGATTAACTTCTGTGGATGCAGGGGAAACAGGTTGGAGGAATTCAACTGGATTCCTCAACATTTATATTATTGTTTATTCTTTATCGTGATATATGTTCTTATATACATATGTACTATGATTGATTACACCAGTCCTATAATTTTGATGTTTAATACCATGAAATATTTTTAAATATAGGAAAGAATTTTAAAAAGAAAATTTAATTTCGAAATTAGAAATAGAATTTCAAATAGATTTGAAGGTAGAAAACTTGTTTAATAGATAAGACAAATAGTTAAAGTTATAAACGATATTTATGGAAGAAGGGAAATAATTATTATTGGATAATTAGTATTTGACTTGAAATCGGTATTTTATTATTGAATGTAAAATCGCTATAAGGTTTTGAAGAGAGATTTTAAATAGAAATTTGTTTTTACCAAATAAACTAAGAGGATTAAATTATGAATCAACGTTTTAAAATTCAATGAAGTATTTATACTGGGGTAAATTGAAAAGTGGTAAAGGGTTTGAAACCATTATTTGTATATTAGTTTTAATCTTTGCAATTATAAAAGAAATTGGGAACGATATCCTAAATATTTAGGAAATAGGAATGAGATTTTCTATGGACAAATTTTAAATAGAAGTTGTAGATGAAATTGCACTTGAAATGATAAAATCAAATGGATTTGATATATTCCCGGTTAAAGTGAATAATGGTTTAAACAAATATTTGCAAACGAAATATCTCTAAAGGAAATTTAGATTTAAAATATGAATGCAAATTGGAAATTGAGTGAAAGAGGGAAATAGGTAATCGTTTTAAAAGAAAACGATGAGTTTTATTTCAAAATTCGGAATATAAAACAAATTATGATAAGTTTTATATATTGAAATGGTTATAAAGGAATTGGGTAAGAGTTTGGAAAAGATAAATTCAAAAGTGAAACTGGGAATTTGAATTAACCTGAAATGGTAGGTAAATTCCAAAGTTTAGAATATAATCGAATATAGATTATTCGAGAGAGAGTTAGTTACTGGAATTCGATTATATCATATTTTAGGGAAGTAGTTACTTTTACTTTCTTTTTTCAATCAAATTTATTTATTTATTGAAGTAATATGTTCAAGTTATATTTTTATATACAAATTATTTGGGGAACAACGATTATATGCTAGCTTTATAAATCTAAACGGCAATTATAATGCTACTATTATCATAAATGTTATATAAATCTAAACAGCGATTTTAGGGCTGTGGTCATAATAAATGTTTTGTAAATCTAAACAACGATTTTAGCGTTGTTGTTATAGTAAATGTTTTGTAAATCTATACAGCAATTTTAACGCTGTCGTTATAATGTCTTATAAGACAAACATTTGAAAACAGCGATTGTAAGGCTACCGCTATAATCAATATTTTTCCGTAAAAGAAGTGTATTCTTAGATTGAATCCAAAAGTAGCGTAAGCGAATTTTTGTTTGCAGTTGTGAGCTTTGACTATTTCGAAGTTGAGAACGTCGTTCAGTTAAGGTCTGAGAGGTAATTATACCCCAACTTGATTGATGTCATGATTAGTGATACGTTCAGTTAATGAATGATAAATGTATTATAATAACAATGTTCTATATAATATCGGTTTAATCGAATAAAAAGGATTTTTGGAAACATTTCCCAAATATAAAGTAGAGGTATTTTCTAAGTATAGGAATTGAAATGATTTAATCAATGGGAAGTTAGAAATAGAAGTTGGAAATGTTTTCCAATATTAATAATGTATATTTTATAAATATAGAAATAAGAAATGTGAAGATTTGGAAATATTTTCCGACATTAAAAAATGTATATTTCTGAAATAGGGAAAATAAGAGTTTAAATAACTGGAAATGTTTTCCAAGAATCGTGGAAGGCTAGACGGTTTTGAGAAATATCTGGAAAGATATGGGAAATTGGGAAATGATAATTTAATAAAAATAGATTTAAAAAGTGGCCAACATTGTTTGATGGTTGATTAGTAGAAATTCCATTTGGAAATAGGGTCATTGATTGTATGGATGTTCCTTTGATAGTTAAATCACCGAATATCAAAGGTTTTAGTTTATTTTATACCTCCATTGTCAATATAGAGAGACTGGGATCAGATTTAATATCGAATACCACTCCGTATGGGCATAAGTGTTACGAATCAACTTATGTTGAAGAGATTATGAAGATGGAGTAAAGTGCAAGGGTTGTTCTATTAATCCTAGGTAGAAATTGCCTAAGATGGATTAATAAAATGGTGCCTTTGGTTTGCCCAGACCTAGGACAACTTGTATGGACGAGTGTTTGACAAAGTATTTTCAAAAGGATTACGTACGTTGATTCCTTTAAACGTACGAAGTTGGTGGCAAAGAAGGGAAACTTCTTTAGCCTAACAATCTGAGTATTTTTGTGGGAATCAATTAGTGATTTCCGATGGATCTAACGATGTGGCATTCAAAGTGAATGGTGGCCAGATGTTCTAGAAGATAATTCAAGCCTCAAGCCTTACAACCGAGAATTGACAAAAATCGGGCAGGCAGCATGGCTATGTGGGTCGCTCCCATTAGGATGTATAATCACCTATCTAGAGAAATTCCATTTGCTTCTTTAAATCCATCGATGTTGTCCCTTTCGGGAAACGGTTGCTGATCCCAACCGTTGGTGATATACATTCGATACACTCAAGTGAAATGAGTGGTCGGTCGTGTGTGGGCCGGGTTGCAAGATGTTCTTGTTGAACCCTAGTCTGTCCCCTCTAGAGTACAATAATCGGAAGGTGGTTCCATACCTTGTCATGTTGGAAATCCAATCTCTAATAAGCGCCCTGCGGTTTTTGATTTTATATTATATATGGAGCGTGAGATGCAAGCGTTCCGCTAGATTCTATTTACTTGTTGTAGACACTATTATAATATCACCGGATTTGATATCAAAAATATTTTTGGGTTATCGTAAGATAAAAACCATCCGTGTTTATGTATGGATCGGTCTTATGATTATCATTTAGGTGGTGCCTGGCGCAACGGTAAGGTTACCCGGCTGGTAATCTAGAGCGCGCAGGTTCGAGTCCCGGCCTCTTCACATATGTGAGGGAATGGCTTTGGCACTAATCGACTACCCCTAGAGCCCGGAAAGCTATGAGAATAGTATCAGGACGGGAGACTAACCTGGGAAGTCCTCTCGCGCTTGAGTACGGGAGCCTTTGGCACTGGGTCTTGTGATTATCATTTCTTTCGAAAGGATTTTGAAAGTTAAACAAATGGTTGGAGTTTACTCACACCAGCCCCATGACTGACCCAGAGTTTATTTTGTTTGTTTTCCCTAAACTCTTGGGTGTCCAAATTTGTACGGACAGTCAAGTAGTCGGGATTTTTCAGATTCACCTAGAAGAGCTGGAAGCAGGAGGCTTCACCAGTTAGCTAGACTATCATATTTCCGCTGTGTACTATGTTGTATCTGAAAACAGGTGTTTATAACTGTTCCATGAATAACTGTTGTGCTCTGATAACGGTATGTATATACAGTTACTGATTTGTATTTCAAAAGTTATGTTATTTAATATATTTTATTCATTCCGCTGTGAGTTTGTGATCATCGTTTTTATTCTATTCTAATATTTTTTCTTTCTATTTCTCATCCTCTAACTTCTTTATAATAATGATTTGTATTTCTATGCAATCTGGGTTGGACGTATGATGTTATTAGTCGACTCAAAGGGTACAGAAATTCGGGCCATTACATTTGGTATTAAAGTTGAAGGTTGAGTAGTAACCTTGACTTTGTAGCATGATTCAATAGAGATGGGGTTAGGAATACCCTAGATTGAATTTGAGTGTATATATATTAGAGCGTACTTGTAGATTTGATATAAAATTGTTTTATATTGAGTTGACTGGTTTGTTGAGCAGTTTATGAATTCTGGTCGATACAGGATCGACAACTGTATCGACAAGTGTTTCTAAACTCTCGAACAAAGCAATTTGATACAGTATTGTTTTGAAATGGGTAAATAAAATAATTTTGCCTAAAAAATTATTTTGATATAAAAAGGAATGATTTCTGAGATATGATTGTATCTGGATTTGTTAATTGTTATTACAATCAAATAAAATTATAGAATATTGAAATGGTTATATATAACTAAATATAACTTGCATTTGGGTAATATATACAAAATAAGCTGAATTACAATTGGATTCAAGTTAGAATTTGGAATTTAAATCCCAGTTGTTTAGAAATATTTTCTAAAGTATTTTTTAATAATATAACATTACTTTGAAGAATTTTTAAATAAAAAAAATGGTTTTACGTGGATTTTGAAAATAATTGAGCACTAAAACCACTTCAGTGGCGAGAAAATAATTCTAATAATGGGTCGCGACATTATCGGTATTCATTTTCAAGTTCCTGAGTGACGGATTGCTACCATAGTAATTTGGAAATGAAAAATCTATTTGAAAAGTACAAGGTGTTTTAGAAATTCAATTTTTTTGAATTGAGTTGATTATAAATATATATGATTTCAAACTAATTTGAAATAAAACCTGGGAATCTGAATTCTGAAATTAAAATTTAATTTGTATAAGTTGAATAGACTAAAATGGTATAAAAAAGTATCAAATGAATTGATACTTAACTTAAGTTAAATAAAACTGGATTGGATTAGAAAAAATTCCGAATGAAAATAAATAAAGAGAAATGTTGTGATTCGAATTATTAATAAGAATTCGACTTATGAATAAATGAGTTGACTATATATTAGATATTGTTGTTTGGAATTAAATTGTGAAGGAAATTGAAACTCAAACTGATAAGTGGACTGATTCCTGAATAGAAATCAGATTTGAATTGATAAAATGGAAGTGAACTAATCATAAGTTGATTAGAGAGTTAAAAACTGGAAGTTGGATTGATTTGAAACCAACTGAAAATGGATATATGTATACTGAGCAGATATTGAATGGAAGCAAATGCAAAAGATTGAATTATGCCCGACAAAAAGATACATGTTTACAATATTACTTGGGTTTGATTGTTTTATGAGCCTATGGGGCAAGCCGCTTGGTATTTTGATTTTCTTTTGGATTGGAAAAGGCCTAGAAAGGCGAGATGTGGTTGTACCGATTGAGCTGTGCAGAGGAGATGCTGGAGAAATTTTTCAAAATTTAAAGAGTTAAAAAAATAGATAATTGAAATCGACTTATCGGTTGCGTAAGAGATTATAAAACCCGAATGGTTAAGCGAAATGATAAACAAATTAAAAATAAAATTGTGTATGTGTGGATATTTGGGAAAGCATATGGATTGAAGATAAGAATGTGATGATGGATTAACCAAAAATGGTGGACAGATCACTTAGAAGGAATTATGAATGGTCGAGTATTGGTATGAGAATCTGAAGGTCGGGTAAAAACTTGTTACGAGGATATGGAATATAAAATTTCAACTAAGTAGATTATGAGGAGTTAGAGTTATAGCATTTTTAACACTTAGCAATTTCAAGGACGAAATTATTTTAAGGGGGAAGGAATGTAACGACCCGAATTTTTCAGCCGTTGAATTCTGAATATTAAATTTGTTTTAAATATTTTATTTGAATTATATATAGGAATTTATTTAATAAAATGATATTTAAACGTATAATTTATAATATAATATAAAACGAGCTCGAAATAGTTGCGGTAGTTCGTAATTTACGATTTAAACTTCAACTGAATACATAGAATCCAAAATAAGTCTGATTTCTTTGAAATAAGAAACATTCAGATCTATTTGATTATATTTTTCTAAGGGAAGAGAAAAAATCTAGTTTTCATATTGTAGATTTTGTTTTATTTCCAAATCAAATATTTAAATAGTCGCTGTAAAATCGTTTATGGACCATAACGGTTTAGTTAATATAACTAGAGATTGGTTACAAATTTGGACAAGATTCTTTTGAGGTGTAGTTATAATTTAATTTTTAGAATTTTACTGCAATTTTTAATTTAATTAAATATGCAACTTATATTTGGAGTATTTTACACCCTATATCAATATTTTGGGGTTTCATAATACAAGTTAGACTACCGATACTATTATATTTTTGTAATCATAGAACATTGCTCAGCACGATGGTATTTTTACTTCTGTCTTTCCCAGCTCTTATGAAAACGAAGAAACTAAAGAGCACTCGTTAATTTATCAAACTGAAACCGCTTTAATCATTTGACATGTAAAGTTCTAAACAAGTTGAAAAGTAATGGAATGAATTTACGTAGCAGATACAATACACTCGATTTTCTTAGTCCACTAATCCATAGTTATCTTTGGCGATCCTAGTTTGCAAGGAAGAATACAATGCTATGTATCGTTCATCCATAAATAAACCATGTAGCTTGACACATTATACTGAATACATATGGAAAAAAAGATATAAACTCATGATAAATTCTCAGTTACAGGTGCTTTGAATTGTTGTACGTTCATAAAGCAATATTATTGGCGTCACCCTTAAATAACAACAGTCTAGGAACAAAGACCACATGCCTAGGAAATTTTTCACATGTCTAGTCTGAACTACAGATTAGAAAATAGAAAAAATAAAAACAAATCGACAGCATGTTCTCTACATATCTCAATTCCTTGTTCTCCAAACCATCTAGTTCCGTGCATACCAAGTTCTTCAAAGTCGTGCCTACCAAGTTGTCTTCCTTTATATATACTGACCCCTTATTCTCATTATCACACAACAAAACAAAACATAAATAAAAAATCCTCTGCAATTATTAAAAACTCGAATTCAAAACAAATTTTAAAACAGCTCTGACTCCTTAACCTCATAAAGCATGGCAGTTGTGAATGTTGAGATTTATCACTCCACCATCGAATGTTAGCCTCTGACGGCTGAAAGGAAAAGGAGGGGCGTAGAAGAGCTGTCGAAGTGGCGTCTGATCTCGGTTAGGACTGGAGCTTTGGGTCCCCTTTCAGCAGCAAACGCGTGGAAGTCTGGAGCTTTGGGCGTTTATTGTGCTCCCCTTTCAGCAGTAAACGTGTGGACTGGAGGAGTTGTGAGGCGCTGGGGCGATGGAAGTTTATTTGGGGGGTCGAACGAGTTAAGCGTGGTAGGGGTCGATGCTCTGAATGTCAGCGGTGGCAAGTGTCGGGAAATGGACGGGAAATGATGTAAGTTGCGATTTTTTTCTCGAATCTTGTGACCTGGACTTTGAGTTTGTGGCTGTTGGGTTGGACTCCGGAGGTAGGTAGCAACGAAGGCCCTATGTGTTGAACGATGGAACTTATGTCACACTAAATACTGTGCGTGTGGAGGAGGATTGTAATGACCCGCATTTTTCTGGTAATTATTTTATTATTTAAATGTTGGATTTGATTTAAATATTGAATTTAACGATTTTCTTTTGAATATATTATTTAAATAAATAATAAAATAATATTTTAAATTTTCAAACTGTCAGAAAATGTTGTGTCGGCGATATAGAGTGAACAGACAGTTTAAAATGGTCAAATATGGTTTATACTGAATTATATCGACGATTTCGTTTGGTTAACGACGAATTGAATATATATATATATATATTATATTTAATTTTAAATCGAGCTGTAGTGGCGCGGCAGTTCGAAATATGGTGTTTTGAACTTCAATTGGTTGTACAGGGCCCAAAACAAGTCGATTTCCTCGAAACAAGAAACGTTGGAATCTGTTTGACGATATCTTTCCAATAAAAGAGAAAAATCGAATTTTCACAGTGTAGATTTTTTTTTAGGTCCAAATCAAATTCTCAAATAGTCGCTACAGAATCATTCATCGACCGTAACAGTTATTTGAAATAACTGCATACTGGATTAGAATTTAGGCAAGGTTCTTTTGAGACGTAGTGTTAATATAATTTTTAGAATTTTACTGTAATTTTTAATTAATTAAATACGCAACTTTTATTTGGGGTATTTTGCACCCTATATCAATATTTTGGGGTGTCAAAATATGAGTTAACCTACTGGTATTTTTATATTTTTGGGATCGTGGGACACTGTTCGACACAATGGTATTTTTATTCGTGTCGATAGCGGTCCTTAAATGATAAAAATTTTGTGCAAGCGTGGTACCCTAAAATCTAGTGTGTACGATATCTTTTGAAATGATCTTACCAAATCCAAACGCTATCACGTTGGAAAAAAAAATCTTACCAAATCTCTGCTCTGGCGATGTTACAACTCAAAAGAAAATCTTTGATTATTTATGCAGTTTTCATATCTTCAGTCCCTATCCAACGTACAACACATCTAAAACTTAATATAAACAAAATTAAAAGGAGGAAAACTGTGCAAATCTTATCTAATATATACTTGTACAACTTTTCAGAGATTGTGGATGTTAAAAACTCCCTTTTTCATTCGTCCCGTCCTATCCATAGAGACCCAGCACATGCATATCAATATAAATGCATCGTCCCATCGTTTTCACAAATAGTATGCAGTACGTTTTTAAGCAAAGACAATTCGTATCATACCAAATCTTTCGATACATGCAAAATCCCCTTCGCTGCCAAGTTATTTCATCCGTGCTTGTCAAGCTTCTGTCCTCGTGCTGGCCAAGGCAACTGGGGGCTATAAATATACAGTGGACTTCGTTTTCTTCTACACCATATTCTTTCTTATAAATCATTGTCTCACCATACTCTGTTTTCCACTTTCTTCTATATAAACACAGCAACACTTGCATATTTGGGAACCAAGTACAAGAGGGGTTGGCGCGATACAGAAGTAGAGAGGGAAGGAACAAAGATTACAAGCAGTATGGGAAGCATGGGGTGTGTTTCCTTTTTTGGCGGGTCTGCATGTATGGGAAGGGTACATGCTGTTATGGTGGAGGCTCATGGCATGAAGGAGGAGTAGGGAGGCGGTGTAGTATTGGGTAGATGTTGGTGTTTCTGGCAAGTTTTGGAAAAAAAAAAAGCAAAAGGGGACCTGGTAACGAAATTTTGGGGTGGGATAAAGATGGTGGCTTAACATGAGGCATGGTTCCTTTTCACTTTGGCTGTTGTTGTAGCGGGACAAGGGAAGACAACAAAAAGGGGGTACTGGAGTGAAATAAGGAGAAGTGGGCTTGGGCTTCCCAGTATATTTAAAAAAAAAAGTCATGGTAAAGGAAGGTGAAAGCGAGGGCGTGGGGTTTTAGTTGGTCTTCGATGATCGTTATCGACGATAGTTGTGAGATTTCGATGTTCGAAGTTTTCGAAGGGAACGAGACATCGCGTTTCTCAGGCGAACGAAGATGGAGCCGCTAATCCCAATTAGATATAAATAATTAAGGTAATTAAAACATTTAATTTTAAATTAATAATTTAGATTAATCTTATATTCGCTTAATTTTGTGTAGTATTGTAATCACCTTTTTGGTACGGTATCAGAATTGCGTGAAACTGGATTTGTTAGAATCGCAGAGACAAGGGCACACAGTCGAGCTGATTGAACTGAGGATGGAAGCAATTGAAATTTCAAACGCCCGTTTAAAATTAAAGGAAACAACATGCGAATTGTCTATCGGACAATAAACTGGTGAGTTAATTCTCACACTCTTCTGGACCACTATGATGTGATAAATCCACATATTATAATGTCATTTAAAATATATACTGATTGATTGACTGTTTTGGGTGCTGATGGTTGATCTGCTGGTTGTTGTTTATTTATCATCGTTATTTTGTTTATTTAAAAATATACACTATCGTGAAATGTGATAACCGTCTGTGATGCAGAGAAGGACAGGTTGGAGGGATCCGACCGGATTCCTCAAAATAACTTGTGTGTTGTTTATTTTTATACTGGTTGCACATGAACTGTTTGAACCTCAGATGACATCAAAACTATTAAATTTTGATGGTTGAATTGATGTGATCGTTGATGTGATTTTTAATCAGTCGACAGTGGTTGGCAGTGAGGGCTTAAAAATCCATTGTTTTCAAAACCTCGTTTCGCCGCCAGGCGAACAAACGCAGTTTCAGGGTACAAAATTTATTTTATATCCGAATTAAAGTTTTGGGGTTTATTTTATTTTAAAATGAATAAGAAGTTTTTATAATTATATTTACAATTAAAATCATGTTTAGAAATGCGATGATTAAAAGTTTATATAATGGAATTCCACGCAGTTGTATGAACAGAAGTCAGAAACTAACCGACAAGTTAGTAAAATGGGATAATTGTTTTTAATAAAGCAATTAACTGATATTTAAATTAATTGAGTTATTTAATTAATTTAAAGATGAAATGATGTCAGAAATCAGTTAGTGGTTAACTGATGTGTACGATGGGCAGAAATCAACTGTTATAAGGCAAATTTGACAGTTGGATTAATCTGATTTAGATTTGATACAATCAAAAATTTTAAATACTCGTTAAATTCAACAAATGGTGTTCAATGTCAGTTAATCTTCGATTAACTGTAATTCGAAGTAATTAGTGAACGGGTTTGAGTTATCAAAGTAAATTATTATTGAATAAGCTTATAAAAAGAAAATTCTTATATTGTTACTGCTATAGCGAAGTTAATTATTTTTAGTAAATATTAGAGTTAATTATAATTAAAGCGATGGTTTTAATTTGAATTCAATTAAGAAGGAAACAATTTACATTAAGTTTTGATCTATGTACGATTAGAGTTTTATCAAGGGATAAAAATCCAAGTTTATGGATGAAGTTGAAAAAGGGGTTTTAAGTAAAATGGGAAGCTCGACAAAGTTTTATTAAGTAAGAATGGAGGAGATATAAATGAGTGTTTAAAATGGATTTGTGGGAAATGATATTGGATAGTTGAATATCGCAAGTAAAGAGATTAGAAAGTAATTACCAACAAAAAATATGGGTTATGGAAATCATACTGAATTCGAATGGTGGATAAGTCGGGTAACGTTTACTCGATGAGGGAAAAGGATTTACCTTGTGTAGTGGGTTTTTGAAATAAAGGAAAAATGGGTTATAAAACCAAGATAAATGGATATGGTAATAATATATTGGATTTTTGAGGTAGTTTAATTTCAGTTTTAAATTTCGAGCTCGTATTATCTTAAGATAAGAACGCTGTCGATCAAGGTCTGAGAGGTAATTAAAATACCCCAACTTGAACGGCTTCGCTATCATCGAGAGATAATATTAGTTTGTGATGTGGAGGAAAGTGATTATCAAGTTTGGAAATTAATAGAATTTATCATTTATTTTAATAACTTTTAAATGGATCAACTATCCTAATTTTAGTTAATCGGAGACATAAACACTTTTATATAATACTAATAAAAGCAAGTATTCAAGATTGGAATTCTTTTCTTAAGCGTAATTAAAGTTATAGAATTAATTAGTATGGAAAGTATTTGAGTTCTAATTCAAACCACATAAACCAAGTGGTAAAAAGGGATTTTACCCAAGATGATGTTTTCAAAAATAGGCGATCACATGGAAATTGAATTTAGTAAAATGGCTTACTGGAATAAGAAATATTTTGGTAATTTATAATATATTGTTTGATCAAATAGAAATATAACGATATGTGAATGATAAAGGTAATAGGAAATGGATTTGTAGAATTATAGAAATGATTTCAAATCAAAGAAAAATTGAAAAGGGCCTTGAGGATATATAAATGAGGTTATCCACGATAAAGGAAATAAAGATATTGAAATGAATATGGTAATATTTCCAGAAATAGGAAATAAAAAGAGAAGTTGATAAAAGGGGCGTTGAGTAATGTTTCGAAGTGAGAACCCAAAAGAGTTTTGATAAGATAAAATTATGGAATCGACCATCGATGGAATGGTGAAAATGAAATTAGATATAAAAGACCCGAGCTGCCAATTCACCTAGATACACTGTTATGATTTGATAGTTAAATAACCGACTATCAAAGTTTGGCCTTTTATCGATTGTTAGAACGGAAAGACTGGGATCGAATTTATATTCGAAAACCATTCCGACCAGCAAATACGTAACGTTGAATATATCAGAAGATAGTCGAGATGGAGCATAGAAGACCGTTGATCTTCATGAGCGGAAGAACTACTCGTTAACTTTCTCTGGCTAGCTACCAGAGTTATGATGACTTGTGGATCTGTCGTAATTGAAATCTTCGGGTTGCAAGGACTTTTCGCTACTGATCCATGGGGTGATTCCTATATTGGATGCAGTAGGAGAGTGCCTTCGGTTCATCCTGTTCCTGGGTGACTTGTATGGATGGATGTCTGACAGAGTATTTCCAGAAAGGTCACGTTCCTTGATTTCTTCAACCGTACCAAGAGTGAAAGCAGAGAAGGAAACTTCTTTAGCTAACACATAATGTATTGTTGTAGACGTCAGTTAGTGATTTCGATGGATCTGACAATGTGGCATTCAAAGTGAATCTGATGTGATGATAAAGCGTAGCCTCAAGCCTCATCAACCGGGAAGATGACAAAAATCGGGCAGGCAGCATGGCTATGTGGGTCGCTCCCATTAGGGTGTATAATCACCTATCTAGAGAAATTCCATTTGCTTCTTTAATCTATATTCGATGCTGTCCCTTTTCAGGAGACGGTGGTTTGAGCCCAACCGTCGGTGATATACATTCGATACACTCAAGCGAAATGAGTGGTCGGCCATGTGTGGGCCGGGTTGCAAGACGTTCTTGTTGAACCCAGTGTATTCGCCTCTAGAGATACACTATCGGCAGGTGGTCCCATACCTTGTCATAGTCGGAATCAAATCTCCAATAAGCGCCCGCGATTTTTGATTGTATACTATGTATGTGGAACGTGAGATGCAAGCGTTCTACTAGATTATTATTTATTTGTGGTTAGATAGACCTTATTACAATATCAGAGAAGATATTGATTTCAAAACGTTTTTGGGTTATAGTAAGGCAAAAACTGTAACGGCCCAGGAAAAATTCGACGCTCGAATTTTCAACAACAATACTTAATCCCGTATTACTTTTCAAAAATCCAAGTATCGAACCCCAAACTGTTAATAGAAAGAAGTTAGAGGATGAGGAATAGGAAGAAAGAAATTTAGAATAGAAGAAAGAAGAAGAACACATCAGAATCTCACAGCGGAACGAGTAAATATAATATAACAAATCTCTTTGAAAAGAAGACTGTATATATACATACCATTTATCAGAGTAAACATACATCAATCACAGCGAAAATACTTGTATAACTAACGGTGAACCCTCCTGCTTCCAACTCTGAAACTTGTAGCGGTACCTAACCTGTAAATATGCTTGGTCTGACCCGAGCACATTTGATTTAAAACAAAAACACACCGGGTTAGTCTGGAATACTTTCAGTAATAAATTCACAGCACACACAACTTGTTTAACTTTTGAAAATCCTTTCTGAAATAAAAGGATAATAGTAAGACCAGCCCACACATAAACACGGATGGTTTTTACCTTACTATAACCCGAAACGTTTTTGAAATCAATATCTTTTTCTGATATTATCATAGTGTCTAAATACAAGTAACATCAATTTAGAGGAACGCTTGCATCTCACGCTCCCCATATATAGTATACAAACCAAAACCGCAGGCGCTTATTGGATATTGGATTCCAACTTGACAAGGTATGGGTCCACCTTCCGAACGTGTATCTCTAGAGGCGAATACACTGGGTTCAACAAGAACGTCTTGCAACCCGGTTGATGAGGCTTGAGGCTACGCTTTGCCATCACATCAGATTCACTTCGAATGCCACATTGTCAGATCCATCGAAATCACTTAATTGACGTCTACAACAATACATTACGTGTCAGCTAAAGAAGTTTCCTTCTCTGCTTCCACTCTTGGTACAGTTGGAGAAATCAAGGTACGTGACCTCTTTGGAAATACTCTGTCAGACATCCATCCATACAAGTCATCCAGGAACAGGATGAACCGAAGGCACTCTCCTACCGCATCCAAGGTATCACCCTATAGATCAGTAGCGAGAAGTCCTTGCAATCCGAAGATTCCAGTCCCGACAGAATCACAAGTTAGAATATCCTCGGGAGCGACCCTTAGAAATCCAATGAGTAGTTCTTCCGCTCATGAAGATCAACGGTCTTCAATGCTCCATCTCGACCATCTTCTGATATCTTCGACGTTACGTATTTGCTGGTCGGAATGGTTTTCGAATATAAATTCGATCCCGGTCTTTCCGTACCAACAATCGATAAAAGGCCAAACTTTGATAGTCGGTGATTTAACTATCAAATCATAACAGTGTATCTCAGTGGACTGGCAGCTCAGGTCCTTTATATGAAATATCTCATAAAACCAATTTATCGATTTCTTATAATCGACTTCATAACTTTATCTTAACAAAACTCTTATGGGTTTCGTTACTTGAAAACATTACTCGCTACTCGCTTTAGAACAACATATTTACCAAGCTCTTTTTTTCATTTCCTTTGTTTGGAAATATTGCCATATTTTATAAATCAGTTTTTATTTCCTCTTTGGTCGTTAACATCGTATAATTACCTCAAAACCCTTTTTACTTTCTCTTTGATTTGAAATCATGGTTATAGTTCAATAAATCCACTTTCCCTTTTCCTTTATTATTTCCATATCGTTATATCCTTATTTAATCAACGACAAATTTTTAATTACCAAAATCTCTTTCTTATTACGATTTAACCACTTCGCTTAATTTCGTTCCCAGGTGAACGCTTGTTTTAAAATCCTTGTTTTGGGTAAAACCCCTTTTTCATATTCGTTTATATGATTTGAATTAGATTCAATTCCTTTCGATGCTAATCCATTTTTAAAGGTTTGTTTTAAATAAATGATAAATTCCATTTATCGCAAAACATCTCGATAATCACTTCTCTATACATTACAAACAAATATCATCTCTCGATAATAGCGGAGCCGTTCAAGTTGGGGTATTCCAATTACCTCTCAGACCTTGATCGACAACGTTCTTATCTCAAGATAGATAAAAGCTTATAATTTAAAACCAATGTCAAACCATCTCAATAATCCAATATGTTATTCCCATTTCCATTTATCTTGGTTTTATAAACCATTTTCTTTCATTTGAAAACCCACTTTTCATATTAATTTCTTTTTCTTAATTGAGCAAAACTCTGATTGGAATGTACGCCTTAGGTTGCACCCATATTTACAAATCTTGTTTATACGATTTGAAATAAATTCAAATCCCTTTCATACTAATCTATCCATAACTTATATTTATTTAAAGGAAATTTCAAGTCTTTTAAATGTCAATCCCTTTGATTTGATCAATTTAAAACAAATTGACATAATCGTCAAACTCCAACTTTAAACGGTTGATTTTCGCCAACCGTACATATCAGTTAACCATTAACTGATTTACGTTATCATTTCTTCCTTAAATTTATTAAATAACTTAATAAATTTAAAACATCAGTTAATTGTTTATAAAAACAATTATCTCATTTCACTAACCCGTAGGTTAGTTCCTGAATGCAGTTCATGAATGACTGCAGTTCATAAATAACAGGATAAACAGTTGGTTCCTGCCAACCATAACCCTCAGTTAAGCGGCTAACTGACTTCTATTCAATTTCTCTTCTTAAATTAATTAAATAACTTAATTAATTTAAAACATCGGTTAATTGTTTTGTAAAAACAATTATTTCTTTTCACTAACTGTATGTTAGCTTCGACTGCAGTATTAAAAATCTCTATTGAAACTGATTATAAACATATAAGGAAAATTATAAACATTTTTCCATATAACATAAATAAATACTTTAATTTATTAAAAAACATCACTTTGCTTATTGTATAAACATTTATTTAGTTTACTGATTCATATACTAGCTCCTTACTTTTCTGTTCGTAAACAGCGTAAAAATTCATTGTATAACTTATAAATAATCATGTTTGTAAAACATGATTCTAATTATAAATATTTTTATAAAACTTCTTATTCATTATAATAATATAAAATAAACCCCAAAGATTTAATTCAATTATAAAATAAATTTTAAAACTTGAAACTGCGTTTGTTCGCCTGACGGCAAAACGATGTTTTGAAAATTATAGATTAAAACCCTCAATGCCAACCACTGTCGACTGATTAAAAATCACATCAACGGTCACATCAATTCAACCATCAACAGTCAATAGTTTTTGATGTCAATTGGGGTTCAAACAGTTCATGTGCAACCAGTATAAAAATAAACAACACACAAATTATTTTGAGGAATCCAGTCGGATCCCTCCAACCTGTCCTTCTCTGCATCACAGATGGTTATAACATTATAATTTAAATAAATAAATAAATTAACGGCAATAATCTAACAAATAGCAACCAGTTAATCGACCATAAGCAACCAATGCAGCCAATCAAACAGTATGTATTTTTAAATGGATTTATCACATCATAGTAGTCCAGAAAAGTGTGAGAATTAACTCACCTTGTTTCGATCGGCGCATCCTTCTTCTTCTACGTGACATGTCATTCTCCCAAACCTTAACCTGCTACTTTTGTTGTCATCGCACGCACATTTCCAGTCCGCATCCCTCCGCCTGAACCTCACGTCCAACAAAACTCGGCTCCTTTCTCTTTTCTTCTTTCTTTTTTTTGTTTTTTTGTATATTCTACTTTTTTTTTTTTTGGGAAATACTGCAGCAAATGTTTGCACTTCATACCATCCATTTCTTCCATGCTATCACCCCTCACGTCTCCTGCCAACATTCCACAACACAAATCCGCACGCTCGTATACCTCCTGCATGATCCATTTGCTCCCTCTTCATTCCATTGTTTCGTTTCTTTTTTTTTGTTGGTTTTCGTTTTCACCGTTGAGCGATGGAAAAAAATAAAATAGCGGTTGTCTTTATATAGGAGAGAGGCACCGTGGAAAACAAGGAATAGGTTATATAGGGTTTCAGTAAAATATAGGTAGCTGTTTGCGTGGTTCTGTTCTCAAAAACTTGGGTAGCACGGTGTGTACATGGATTGGCTGCCAAGGACAAAGTGGTTTGGATCACAAGGCAAGAAAAGAAAGAAGGATTGGGGCGCAAGGCAGCGAAAAAATTGGGACGCAAGGAACTATAGTATGTCTGGGACGCAAGTTAAACAAATAGTGGTTGAAATATGCCTTACGTATCCATCTTTGTATGAAGTGGGTATGATTTAATAATATTTTATTATGTATAGCTTAGCATTGGAGAAATGTGTCAAACTATCTACATAAATCCCCTGTTTTTGACAAATAAATATGTAATCCTAGCATAAAAAAATATTCCGGACCCAATGGGACAGGTTTCGTCGAATTCCGAGACCGTTTGTGAAAATCCTTTAGAAAATATCGAAGAAAAACACCAAGCAATAATTTCTTAAAATTACAGAAAAAATCCTAAAAATATGAGGCCTTGACGTTTCACTAGACCTCTTCCTAAGGTTTCGTATGAAACCTGTTTCGTTGAATTTAGAGTTCGTTTGACCAGTTAACCATTCAAATAAAGTTACCTACACCACTACGTATTCATATATGAGCGTTGCAGACTGAAATAAAAATACAGTCGTGTTCAGTGAGGTGTCGCGATCCCAAAAATGTAATAATACCGGTAGATTGACTTATATTGTGAAAACCCAAAATGCTGATTAAGGGTGCAAAATACTCCAAATAAAATGTTGCATATTAAATTAATTAAAAATTACAGTAAAATTCTAAAAATTAAATTAACACTATGTCTCCAAAGAACCTTGTCCAAATTCGAATCCGGTATGTAGTTATTTCAAATAAACCATTATTGCCAAAAACGAATATGCCGCTGCCTTCTTGAATATTTAATTTGGACATAACTCGCAATCTATAACGTGGAATCTTGATTTTTCACTTCTATTAGGTAGATATAGTTCAACAGATTCCAACGTTTCTTATTTCATAGAAATCCGACTTAATTTGGGCCCTGTACAGCCAATTGAAGTTCAAAATGCCAACTTACGAACTGCCGCGCCGCTGCAGCTCGATTTAGAATTAAATTATAAACTATATATATTCAACGCATCGTCGACTAAACAGAATCGCCTATATAACTTTGATATAACCACTATTAGACCATTTCAAACTGTCTGTTCACCTATATTGCCAACAAAATATTTTCTGACAGGTTTGGAAATTTAAAATATTATTTTATTATTTATTTAATTAATAGATTCCAAAGGAAACCACTAAATTCGATAAAATAAATCCAAACAAAATATTTTAAATAATAAAGTAAATTAAATAATTACCAGAAAAATGCGGGTCGTTACATTCCTTCCCCCTTAAAATAATTTCGTCCTCGAAATTGCTAAGGTAGAAAAAAGTGTCAAACTCGTTATGTTTACGGAAAAAAATATTTAATTAAACTCTGTTTCTAATTTCAAATCTAACCCAACTGGGTTTAAACCCAATTTATTTAAAATAACAAAATTTTCTAAAAATTTCAAAAAAATATTTTAACACCTTAAATTCTGGAAAAATTTCAGCAGAGTCTCCCCTGTACGAAGGGACATCTGCAATATCGCAGGTTCAAGAAATATCTATATATTGACCAACAGGGTCGGAAAAATCCAAAATCCAAACTCAAAACCCAAACAAAAATCGAAATTTTATATTTTGCGTAGGCGTACCTTTTTGCGAGCGCTATTACGCGATTAGCGATATATATGTTTGCTTACTCGACTAGCATACCAAACTAGATTCAAATTTCTCCAGAGTTTTTCTTGGATTAACTTTGTACCTGTACTCAACTCCAATAAAATCCATTAGTATTCAAACCAAAGTCAATTTGATCCAAATATCATCCACATCATCCAATTCCAACAATTGGAAATAACCACATCACTTTATTCAACTCTGATGGACTTAGCAATCCATTTATTTTAAACATCCATTCAAATTAATCTTGGTTTAATTCCTTTACTTGATCAGTTCAGATTGGTTTCAACCAACAATTGGTGAATTTTATACACTCCATCCAATATCAAACAACAACCAAGGCATTCAATTCAACAAAACCATTTTGGTTAATATTTCTCATTTGCTTTTACTTTGTTTTCACATTCATTTGATTTACATTGGATTAATTCCATCCAATTTCCATTTTCTTGATTTCAAAAGTGAAATCTCCTTATTATATAAATCTTTTCAACTGGATATTCTAATATGAATTATTATTCAAGCTATTCAAACAAATCAATTGAGAGAAATATATTTATATAAAATATAATCCAGGCAAAACTATTTAAAAATAATTTTATAAGAAATTACAAATATGCGCTCTCATATATACACTCAAACTCAATCTAGGGCATTACTAACCCCATCTCTATCGAGTTACGCCACAGAGCCATGGTTATCACTAAACCATTGCTTTGATACCAACTGTAACGACCAGGGGCAGTGGGCTAACCTCCCACCGTGGCTTACAGAGATACCTCAGAACTGCTTTTACGGCCAGCCTCTCGACTCGACCAACCCACATTGTCGGGAGATGTAGGGGTAAGAGTCTCCCGTTCGCCACCAAACGCGAAGCGAGAACCCCCTATCATCCGTACCAATTAAGCAACCAGCTCTGATACCAATTGTAACGGCCCGGGAAAAATTCGACGCTCGAATTTTCAACAACAATACTTAATCCCGTATTACTTGTCAAAAATCCAAGTATCGAACCCCAAACTGTTAATAGAAAGAAGTTAGAGGATGAGGAATAGGAAGAGAGAAATTTAGAATAGAAGAAAGAAGAACACATCAGAATCTCACAGCGGAACGAGTAAATATAATATAACAAATCTCTTTGAAAAGAAGACTGTATATATACATACCATTTATCAGAGTAAACATACATCAATCACAGCGGAAATACTTGTATAACTAACGGTGAACCCTCCTGCTTCCAACTTTGAAACTTGTAGCGGTACCTAACCTGTAAATATGCTTGGTCTGACCCGAGCACATTTGATTTAAAACAAAAACACACCGGGTCAGTCTGGAATACTTTCAGTAATAAATTCACAGCACACACAACTTGTTTAACTTTTGAAAATCCTTTCTGAAATAAAAGGATAATAGTAAGACCATCCCACACATAAACACGGACGGTTTTTACCTTACTATAACCCAAAACGTTTTTGAAATCAATATCTTTTTCTGATATTATCATAGTGTCTAAATACAAGTAACATCAATTTAGAGGAACGCTTGCATCTCACGCTCCCCATATATAGTATACAAACCAAAACCGCGGGCGCTTATTGGATATTGGATTCCAACTTGACAAGGTATGGGTCCACCTTCCGAACGTGTATCTCTAGAGGCGAATACACTGGGTTCAACAAGAACGTCTTGCAACCCGGCCCACACATGACCGACCACTCATTTCGCTTGAGTGTATCGAATGTATATCACCGACGGTTGGGCTCAAACCAACGTCTCCCGAAAAGGGACAGCATCGATAGATACAAGAAGCAAAAGGAATTTCTCTAGATAGGTGATTATACATCCTAATGGGAGCGACCCACATAGCCATGCTGCCTGCCCGATTTTTGTCATTTCCTGGTTGATGAGGCTTGAGGCTACGCTTTACCATCACATCAGATTCACTTCGAATGCCACATTGTCAGATCCATCGAAATCACTTAATTGATGTCTACAACAATACATTACGTGTCAGCTAAAGAAGTTTCCTTCTCTGCTTCCACTCTTGGTACAGTTGGAGAAATCAAGGTACGTGACCTCTTTGGAAATACTCTGTCAGACATCCATCCATACAAGTCATCCAGGAACAGGATGAACCGAAGGCACTCTCCTACCGCATCCTAGGTATCACCCTATAGATCAGTAGCGAGAAGTCCTTGCAATCCGAAGATTCCAGTCCCGACAGAATCACAAGTTAGAATATCCTCGGGAGCGACCCTTAGAAATCCAATGAGTAGTTCTTCCGCTCATGAAGATCAACGGTCTTCAATGCTCCATCTTGACCATCTTCTGATATCTTCGACGTTACGTATTTGCTGGTCGGAATGGTTTTCGAATATAAATTCGATCCCGGTCTTTCCGTACCAACAATCGATAAAAGACCAAACTTTGATAGTCGGTGATTTAACTATCAAATCATAACAGTGTATCTCAGTGGACTGGCAGCTCAGGTCCTTTATATGAAATATCTCATAAAACCAATTTATCGATTTCTTATAATCGACTTCATAACTTTATCTTAACAAAACTCTTATGGGTTTCGTTACTTGAAAACATTACTCGCTACTCGCTTTAGAACAACATATTTACCAAGCTCTTTTTTTCATTTCCTTTGTTTGGAAATATTGCCATATTTTATAAATCAGTTTTTATTTCCTCTTTGGTCGTTAACATCGTATAATTACCTCAAAACCCTTTTTACTTTCTCTTTGATTTGAAATCATGGTTATAGTTCAATAAATCCACTTTCCCTTTTCCTTTATTATTTCCATATCGTTATATCCTTATTTAATCAACGACAAATTTTTAATTACCAAAATCTCTTTCTTATTACGATTAAACCACTTCGCTTAATTTCGTTCCCAGGTGAACGCTTGTTTTAAAATCCTTGTTTTGGGTAAAACCCCTTTTTCATATTCGTTTATATGATTTGAATTAGATTCAATTCCTTTCGATGCTAATCCATTTTTAAAGGTTTGTTTTAAATAAATGATAAATTCCATTTATCGCAAAACATCTCGATAATCACTTCTCTATACATTACAAACAAATATCATCTCTCAATAATAGCGGAGCCGTTCAAGTTGGGGTATTCCAATTACCTCTCAGACCTTGATCGACAACGTTCTTATCTCAAGATAGATAAAAGCTTATAATTTAAAACCAATGTCAAACCATCTCAATAATCCAATATGTTATTCCCATTTCCATTTATCTTGGTTTTATAAACCATATTCTTTCATTTGAAAACCCACTTTTCATATTAATTTCTTTTTCTTAATTGAGCAAAACTCTGATTGGAATGTACGCCTTAGGTTGCACCCATATTTACAAATCTTGTTTATACGATTTGAAATAAATTCAAATCCCTTTCATACTAATCTATCCATAACTTATATTTATTTAAAGGAAATTTCAAGTCTTTTAAATGTCAATCCCTTTGATTTGATCAATTTAAAACAAATTGACATAATCGTCAAACTCCAACTTTAAACGGTTGATTTTCGCCAACCGTACATATCAGTTAACCATTAACTGATTTACGTTATCATTTCTTCCTTAAATTTATTAAATAACTTAATAAATTTAAAACATCAGTTAATTGTTTATAAAAAAAATTATCTCATTTCACTAACCCGTAGGTTAGTTCCTGACTGCAGTTCATGAATGACTGCAGTTCATAAATAACAGGATAAACAGTTGGTTCCTGCCAATCATAACCCTCAGTTAAGCGGCTAACTGACTTCTATTAAATTTCTCTTCTTAAATTAGTTAAATAACTTAATTAATTTAAAACATCGGTTAATTGTTTTGTAAAAACAATTATTTCTTTTCACTAACTGTATGTTAGCTTCGACTGCAGTATTAAAAATCTCTATTGAAACTGATTATAAACATATAAGGAAAATTATAAACATTTTTCCATATAACATAAATAAATACTTTAATTTATTTAAAAACATCACTTTGCTTATTGTATAAACATTTATTTAGTTTACTGATTCATATACTAGCTCCTTACTTTTCTGTTCGTAAACAGCGTAAAAATTCATTGTATAACTTATAAATAATCATGTTTGTAAAACATGATTCTAATTATAAATATTTTTATAAAACTTCTTATTCATTAAAAATAAAATAAAATAAACCCCAAAGATTTAATTCAGTTATAAAATAAATTTTATAACTTGAAACTGCGTTTGTTCGCCTGACGGCAAAACGATGTTTTGAAAATTATAGATTTAAACCCTCACTGCCAACCACTGTCGACTGATTAAAAATCACATCAACGGTCACATCAATTCAACCATCAACAGTCAATAGGTTTTGATGTCAATTGGGGTTCAAACAGTTCATGTGCAACCAGTATAAAAATAAACAACACACAAATTATTTTGAGGAATCCAGTCGGATCCCTCCAACCTGTCCTTCTCTGCATCACAGATGGTTATAACATTATAATTTAAATAAATAAATAAATTAACGGCAATAATCTAACAAATAGCAACCAGTTAATCGACCATAAGCAACCAATGCAGCCAATCAAACAGTATTTATTTTTAAATGGATTTATCACATCATAGTAGTACAGAAAAGTGTGAGAATTAACTCACCTTGTTTCAATCGGCGCATCCTTCTTCTTCTACGTGACATATCATTCTCCCAAACCTTAACCTGCTACTTTTGTTGTCATCGCACGCACATTTCCAGTCCGCATCCCTCCGCCTGAACCTCACGTCCAACAAAACTCGGCTCCTTTCTCTTTTCTTCTTTCTTTTTCCCTTCTTTCTTCTTTTTTTTGTTTTTTTGTATATTCTACTTTTTTTTTTTGGGAACTACTGCAGCAAATGTTTGCACTTCATACCATCCATTTCTTCCATGCTATCACCCCTCACGTCTCCTGCCAACATTCCACAACACAAATCCGCACGCTCGTATACCTCCTGCATGATCCATTTGCTCCCTCTTCATTCCATTGTTTCGTTTCTTTTTTTAGTTGGTTTTCGTTTTCACCGTTGAGCGATGGAAAAAAATAAAATAGCGGTTGTCTTTATATAGGAGAGAGGCACCGTAGAAAACAAGGAATAGGTTATATAGGGTTTCAGTAAAATATAGGTAGCTGTTTGCGTGGTTCTGTTCTCAAAAACTTGGTTAGCACGGTGTGTACATGGATTGGTTGCCAAGGACAAAGTGGTTTGGATCACAAGGCAAGAAAAGAAAGAAGGATTGGGGCGCAAGGCAGCGAAAAAATTGGGACGCAAGGAACTATAGTATGTCTGGGACGCAAGTTAAACAAATAGTGGTTGAAATATGCCTTACGTATCCATCTTTGTATGAAGTGGGTATGATTTAATAATATTTTATTATGTATAGCTTAGCATTGGAGAAATGTGTCAAACTATCTACATAAATCCCCTGTTTTTGACAAATAAATATGTAATCCTAGCATAAAAAAATATTCCGGACCCAATGGGACATGTTTCGTCGAATTCCGAGACCGTTTGTGAAAATCCTTTAGAAAATATCGATGAAAAACACCAAGCAATAATTTCTTAAAATTACAGAAAAAATCCTAAAAATATGAGGCCTTGACGTTTCACTAGACCTCTTCCTAAGGTTTCGTATGAAACCTGTTTCGTTGAATTTAGAGTTCGTTTGACCAGTTAACCATTCAAATAAAGTTACCTACACCACTATGTATTCATATATGAGCGTTGCAGACTGAAATAAAAATACAGTCGTGTTCAGTGAGGTGTCGCGATCCCAAAAATGTAATAATACCGGTAGATTGACTTATATTGTGAAAACCCAAAATGCTGATTAAGGGTGCAAAATACTCCAAATAAAATGTTGCATATTAAATTAATTAAAAATTACAGTAAAATTCTAAAAATTAAATTAACACTATGTCTCCAAAGAACCTTGTCCAAATTCGAATCCGGTATGTAGTTATTTCAAATAAACCATTATTGCCAAAAACGAATATGCCGCTGCCTTCTTGAATATTTAATTTGGACATAACTCGCAATCTATAACGTGGAATCTTGATTTTTCACTTCTATTAGGTAGATATAGTTCAATAGATTCCAACGTTTCTTATTTCATAGAAATCCGACTTAATTTGGGCCATGTACAGCCAATTGAAGTTCAAAATGCCAACTTACGAACTGCCGCGCCGCTGCAGCTCGATTTAGAATTAAATTATAAACTATATATATTCAACGCATCGTCGACTAAACAGAATCGCCTATATAACTTCGATATAACCACTATTAGACCATTTCAAACTGTCTGTTCACCTATATTGCCAACAAAATATTTTCTGACAGGTTTGGAAATTTAAAATATTATTTTATTATTTATTTAATTAATAGATTCCAAAGGAAACCACTAAATTCGATAAAATAAATCCAAACCAAATATTTTAAATAATAAAGTAAATTAAATAATTACCAGAAAAATGCGGGTCGTTACAAAAACCGTCCGTGTTTATGTGTGGGCTGGTCTTACTATTATCCTTTGATTTCAGAAAGGATTTTTCCAAAGTTAAACAAGTGTTTGTGCTGTGAATTTATCACTGATAGTATTCCAGACTGACCCGGTGAATTTTTGTTTTAAATCAAATGTGCTCGGGTCAGACCGAGTATATTTCCAGGTTAGGTTTCGCTTGGAGTTTCAAGAGCGGGAAGTAGGAGGCTCCATCGCTAGTTATACAAAGTTATTTACACCGTGATTGATGTATGTTGTACTCTGACAAATGGTATGTATATATACAGTTCTTTTATAAAGAGATTTGTTATATTATATTTATTCATTCCGCTGTGAGATTCTGATGTGTTCTTCTTCTTTCTTCTATTCTAAATTTCTTTCTTTCTATTCCTCACCCTCTGATTTCTTTCTATTAACAGTTTGGGAATTCGATACTTGGATTTTTGACAAGTAATACCGGGTTTTGTATTGTTGTTGAAAATTCGAGCGTCAAATTTTCCCGGGCCGTTACAAGGATTCCTCGACTGATTTTGAGGGGTCAACGGCGAGCACAACAATGAAGGTTGTGTTCAATTTTAGTGAAGGAGAAGTGGGATATTAACATAAAATAATTGATTAAATTTTGAATCGCGTTAGCAATTTCCAATGGGGTTATGCACTGGGAATGAACATTTTTCAGAAGTGTTTTGGGATAAAAGTAATTGGGGAGGGTTCTGTTTTAATGCAGAAGAAGGGACGGGGTTTTTGTTTCTTCCTGGAAAGTGTGAAAAGATGGGTTAAGAAGGGATAGCACAGCGTTGATATGAATATAAGGAGTAAAAGATGATCTGAAAAAGATGGAGTTTTTGTTTGAAAAGATGGATCTGGGAAGAAGCCGTAACTTACGCAAGCTAATCAAGTAATCAAGCTCTAAACCGTGTTTAGTTAGAGCTAAATATGGTAACCAAGGTGAAACTTTAATATTTTTAATATTATAGGAATATAATTTTACTCATTAACTAGTTAATTATATAACTAATGTAATGGTTTAAATAAAAATCGTATTGTTTATAACGGACATATTTTGTGCGTATATTATCAGAATTGGACGCTGCCAGATTTGATGGATTAGTATTAATGGAATCTACTTCATGGAACTATTTCTGCTAAGAACCGAGCTATTGAAATTTCATAGGAAATCAAATGCCGTTTGATTTTAAACGAAACCAAAGCAGAATCATCAACTGCGAAATAATGTGAGTAAACTCACTAAATCTGTTTCATTTATATTTTTATATAAACGAAATTTTAAATTTATTTATAGTAATTCTATACTGTGCAATGGTTGATTGGTTGAATAGTTGGTAAAATTGGTTGATATGACTACATCGTTAATCGATCATTAGTTCTGATATTTCATATTGATGTGAAATAATATTATTGATGTTGATTAACATCTGTGGATGCAGGGGAAACAGGTTGGAGGAATTCAACTGGATTTCTCAACATTTATATTATTGTTTATTTTTTATCATGATATATGTTGTGATATGCATATATACTGTGATTGATTACACTGGTCCTATAATTTTGGTGTTTAATACCATGAAGTGTTTTTAAATATAGGAAAGAAATTTAAAAAGAAAATTTAATTTCGAAATTAGAAATAGAATTTCAAATAGATTTGAAGGTAGAAAACTTGTTTAATTGATAAGACAAATAGTTAAAGTTATAAATGATATTTATGGAAGAAGGGAAATAATTATTATTGGATAATTAATATTTGACATGAAATCGGTACTGTATTATTGAATGTAAAATCGCTATAAGGTTTTAAAGAGAGATTTTAAATAGAAATTTGTTTTTACCAAATAAACTAAGAGGATTAAATTATGAGTCAACGTTTTAAAATTCAATGAAGTATTTATACAGGGATAAATTGAAAAGTGGTAAAGGGTTTGAAACCGTTATTTGTAAATTAGTTTTAATCTTTGCAGTTATAAAAGAAATTGGGAACGATATTATAAATATTTAGGAATTAGGAATGAGATTTTCTATGGACAAATTTTAAATAGAAGTTATTGATGAAGTTGGACTTGAAATGATAAAATCAAATGGATTTGATATATTCCCGGTTAAGGTGAATAATGGTTTAAGCAAATATTTGCAAATGAAATATCACAAAAGGAAATTTAGATTTAAAATATGAATACAAATTGGAAATTGAGTGAAAGAGGGAAATAGGTAAACATTTTAAAAGAAAATGATGACTTTTATTTCAAAATTCAGAATATAAAACAAATTATGATAAGTTTTATAGATTGAAATGGTTATAAAGGAATTGGGTAAAAGTTTGGAAAAGATAAATTCAAAAGTGAAATTGGGAATTTGAATTAACCTGAAACGGTAGGTAAATTCCAAAGTTTAGAATATAATCGAATATAGATTATTCGAGAGAGAGTTAGTAATTGAAATTCGATTATATCAAATTTTGGGGAAGTAGTTGTTTTTACTTTTCGTTTTAAATCAAATTTATTTATTAATTTATTTATTGAATTAATAAGTACAAGTTATACTTTTATATACAAATTATTTGGCGAACAACAATTATACGCTAGCGTTATAAATCTAAATGGCAATTATAATGCTACTATTATAATAAATGTGTTATAAGTCTAAACAGCGATTTTAGTGCTGTCGTCATAATAAATGTTTTGTAAATCTAAACAACGATTTTAGCGCTGTTGTTATAGAAATGTTTTGTAAATCAATACAGCGATTTTAACACTGTCGTTATAATGTCTTGTAAGCCAAATATTTGAAAACAGCGATTGTAAGGCTACCGCTATAATCAATATTTTTCTGTAAAAGAAGTGTATTCTTAAATTGAATCCAAAAGTAGCGTAAGCGATGTTTTGTTTGAAGTTGTGAGCTTTGACTCTTTCGAAGTTGAGAATGTCATTCAGTTAAGGTCTGAGAGGTAATTATACCCCAACTTGATTGACGTCATCATTAACTAAGGGATGGTTAAGGTTCGCTGGTAAGGATTGGTTAGTGATACGTTCGGTTAATGAATGATAAATGTATTATAATAACAATGTTCTATATAATAATGGTTTTACCGAATAAAAAGGATTTTTGGAAACATTTCCCAAATATAAAGCAGAGTTATTTTCTAAGTATAGGAATTGAAATGATTTAATCAATGGGAAGTTAGAAATAGAAGTTGGAAATGTTTTCCATTATTAATAATGTATATTTTCTAAATATAGAAATAAGAAATGTGAAGAGTTGGAAATATTTTCCGATGTTAAAAATGTTAGGGAAAATAAGAGTCTAAATAACTGGAATTGTATTCCAAGAATCGTGAAAGGCTAAACGGGTTTTGAGAAATATCTAGAAAGATATGGGAAATTGGGAAATGATAATTTAATAAAAATTGATTTAAAAAGTGGCCAACATTGTCTAATGGTTGATTAGTAGAAATTCCATTCGGAAATAGGGTCATTGATTGTATGGATGTTCCTTTGATAGTTAAATCACCGACTATCAAAGTTTTTAGTTTATTTTATACCTCCATTGTCAATATGGAGAGACCGGATCAGATTTAATACCTGAAAACCACTTCGTATGGGCATAAGCATTACGAATCAGCTTATGTTGAAGAGATTATGAAGATGGAGTAAAGTGCAAGGGTTGTTCTATTAATCCTAGGTAGAAATTGCCTAAGATGGATTAATAGAATGGTGCCTTCGGTTTGTCCAGACCCAGGACAACTTGTAAGGACGAGTATCTGACAGAGTATTTCCAAATGGATTACGTACGTAGATTCCTTCAAACGTACGAAGTTGGTGGCAAAGAAGGGAAACTTCTTTAGCCTAACAATCTGAGTATTTTTGTGGGAATCAATTAGTAATTCCGGCGGATCTGGCGATGTGGCATTCAAAGTGAATGGTTGCCAGATGTTCTGGAAGATAATTCAAACCTCAAGCCACACAACCGAGAATTGACAAAAATCTGGCAAGCAACATGGCTATGCGGGTCGCTCCCATTAGGATGTATAGTCACCTATCTAGAGAAATTTCATTTGCTTCTTTAAATCTATCAATGTTGTCCCTTTCGGGAAACGGTTGCTGATCCGAACCGTTGGTGATATACATTCGATACATTCAAGTGAAATGAGTGGTCGGTCATATGTAGGCCTGGTTGCAAGATGTTCTTGTTGAACCCCAGTGTGTCCCCTCTAGAGTACCCTGATCGGTAGGTGGTTCCATACATTGTCATATTGGAAATCCAATCTCCAATAGGCGTCCTGCGGTTTTTTATTTTATATTATACATGGAGCGTGAGACGCAAGCGTTCCGCTAGATTATATTTACTTGTTGTAGACACTATTATAATATCACTGGATTTGATATCAAAAATATTTTTGGGTTATCGTAAGATAAAAACCATCCGTGTTTATGTGTGGATCGGTCTTACGATTATCATTCCTTTCGGAAGGATTTTGAAAGTTAAACAAATGGTTGGAGTTTACTCACACCAGTCCCATGATTGATCCAGAGTTTATTTTGTTTGTTTTCCCTAAACTCTTAGGTGCCCAAATTTGTACGGGCATTCAAGTAGTCGGGATTTTTCAGATTCACATGGAAGAGCTGGAAGCAGGAGGTATCACCAGTTAGCTATAGACTATCATATTTCCGTTGCGGACTATGTTGTATCTGGAAACAGATGTTTATAACTATTCCAGGAATAACTGTCGTGCTCTGATAAAGGCATGTATATACAGTTACTGATTTGTATTTCAAAAGTTATGTTTTTTAATATATTTTATTCGTTCCGCTGTGAGATTGTGATCTTCATTTTTCTTCTATTCTAATATTTCTTTCTTTCTATTTCTCATCCTCTAACTTCTCTCTAATAATGATTTGTATTTCTGTGCAATTTGGGTTGGACGTGTGATATTATTAGTCGACTCAAAGGGTACGGGAATTCGGGCCATTACACCTCCATTCTTTAATTTGAAGATTTGGATTTCGTTCTGATTTCAGTCCGTTCCACAGTCATCTGTTTCAAGCAGTTGATAATAAAGATCTCATTTTTAATAACGCTACTTTATATGTAAGAATCATATTTTTATATCGAATCAACACATATAAAAATCGTATTTTTATTTCAAATCTCTTCATTTAAACAAACATATCTTTATTTTAAATCTCTTCATTTAAAAATCATATCTTTATTTTAAATCTCTTCATTTAGAAATCATATCTTTATTTTAAATCTCTTTATTTAAAAATCATATCTTTATTTTAAATCTCTTCATTATACACTAAAGATCAGGGTTTTAACAGTGTTATACATGATAAAAAAATCAGATTGAAATCAACGCTATTTATTCTTAAACATGTTATAAGTTAAATAAAATAATTAAAATTAAATTAATGTTATTAACAGCGCTTAGAATAACGAGAACAAAATGTTACCTTCAGCTATCCTTCCCCCCTTTGACTGCGCTCACACCACAATGTCACCATTGACTGGAAAAAGTATGGGGGGTCGCGGCAGAGGGGCGGCACGGGTGTTAGGTGGTGTAGATGCGGATTTGGGTGGTGCGCGATCTCACGGTGGCACGTGATCGGGAAGAAGGGCTGGGGGTTCTATCTAGGGGCGATTGAAGAGGATGGAGGTGAAGGCGGGAGCTGGTGATGGCGAGGCGGAGGGGAGTGGAGGTGATGATGTCGACGGTGAGGGCTCGACGTTGGCCAATGGCGATGAGGAAGCAACGGTGTAGGTGGGAGTCAGTTTTTTTTCTTTCTATAACGATTTGGGGATAAAAGAAAATGATTTAGGTTTATAACGTTTAAAAAAATATATCTATATATAATTTAACTAGTGTGAACCCGTGCTATGCACACGGTTTGCAGTTATACATTCTTTGTAATTAGGAATAAACCCTTGCTCGACCTATTATATGAATTTTATAAAAGGCATAAACAATTATTTTTCTACATAATCCTTTTTTTTAATTGTTGACTTTCATTGCTGTTTATTAAAAAGAATGAATCAACGTGGTTAGACACTTGTATATAATGGCTATAAAAAAAATTGTAATATGCGAGTTCATAGCAGAACACATTAAATTTGTTCTATCTGAGTTTGTAACATACTTTTCTGCTAAATAATCATTTACAACCCAAACCGCAAAATCATGATAATCACTTTAATTTTGACAGGTAAAACTGCATGAATATGATATAGAAAAAATATGTCATTTCAAGATAAGAAGCAAGGCTTCATATATTTTCAATGTTTAAAAATAACCTTACCATGAAAGATTAAAACGAATAGCAAACACTTCCTGCGAACTGGATTAAAAATAAATTACAGATCATACTTGGGCACTACAGCTCTTTAGGAACACACACTCAAAACATGTCCACTCTTTGTGGCATAGTAAAAGAAAAACAATTATGTAATAGAAAGTAATTATGTAATACTATCGCACATGTTATATATTTAACAGGTCTTGAAAATACAATTATAAACAACTCAAGGTTTTACATATTAACTCCCAGTGCAAGCTGAACAATGACATTCTCCATCATGCATGCATCCGCTACTACAATTCATGCTATACTTCCTTCTGTTGTGTCCAATGACACTCCCTACCATGCACGTTTTAGCTGCTATCGCATGTGTTGTATTTACTGCTCTACTGAGACCACCCGCCATTCATGCTTTACCTATCAGCAGCTTCACTTTCACCAACTTACTACATATATCAGTATGTTCATCAAGCAAGTAGCAATTCAGGTATCCTAGTATGCTTGGGCACTTCAGCTATGCCTTGCATATCAAGTATCAACAATTTTTCAGACTTCAATTTAGCCGCTTTCAGTCTTACTCTCTTGCTTTTTCAGTCACTAACCCACTACAACCTCAAATGTTCATCACGCTATCACCATGCAACCCGCAGACGATGCAATCTGCACACATAGTTAACTGTAATCTACACACATAATGAACTGCAACATGCACACATAATGAACTGCAATAATATGCTCCCATCATGAAATCACTTTGTAATCAGCCTCAGATGTTCGGTTGCATGTCAAGCATCCTGCATGTTTGCTTCACATTCTTCATCATCCAAAAGGATTGCCTTTCTCAATTCTTCAACAGTTTAGTACATTGCTTTGCTATTAGGATATACAATTCAACTATATGTGTGTGTGTGTGCGTGTGTTATGTTCATATATGTATAATATGCAGTTATGAATTTATCACATTCATGACCCAGTTCTCTAATGTTGTTTATTCACGGTCACCTATCACGAATGTTAGTGGTTTCTGGTTTGTATTCTAATAATAAAAAAACATGAGGACTCTCCTATGAGTAAGCATCACACTTTCATACAATAAATCGAACAGTAGTGAAATAGCAACAAAAAAAACTTCCAAATAGCATGCTACGAAGATAAACGCACACACAATAGTTATCATTCATATCTAGCTAATAAACAGAGGTTTTCAGGTTTTCCTATTTATCTTATTGACTATTTCATTGTACCGAATTGGTCAATAATAAAAATGTAAATTTTAGTTCATTTATGAAGATGGCTGCAATATATATATATATATATATATATATATATATATATATATATATATAAATTAGTGTAGAAATGACAATTTTGGGGATGCAACATTTCTAATATATGGTAGAAAATGGTGGAGATAATAGTTGGAAAATTAACTGACAATGTTGTTGTAAATTAATTTAAAAGGACAAATATATTAGTAACTTATGTTACACACTTGAGGGCACATAAAGATTAAAGTTAAAAAGTATCGGTCATCGTGGTTGGATAGCTAAATGTATGGGAAATAAACTTTTATTGTTGTCCAAGATAATCGAGGAAAAAATTCAAAACACTTCAAGAAATGCAATTTGTCATAGGAAATAGAAAATCATATTTAAAAAATGGGAGCAGCTATTTGAACATAAATATTTGACACAAATCAAGGGACACAAAATCTAACCATTGGATCAATTTGTCATCATGTGAGGGGTGGAAATCAGAGAGCAATCCAATGGCTGAGAATTTATGTCTCTCAATTTGTGTCAAAGTTTTGTGTTTTAGTAGACTTTCCCTTAAAAAATAGTGTGTGAAAAAGAATAAGCTTATGCTAGGCCATGGAGCATGATTTGTAGTGAATAAAGATCGAAGTAAGTCACAGCAAGTGGACGAAACAACAATCATTTGATTACTTTATGGACCAAGTAGCTGTGAGAAGTTCCTATGGTTAAAAAGCAACGTGTTCGAAACATTTTTTTACAAAGGAAGGGAGGAAAAAACAACACTGTAAGATCAAAACAACTACAGTATATCAGATCTTATATGCGACTACCCTCTTACCCGTTGATGCCACAATACTGATGTCATGTTGCACTTGCTCAACAACTACTGCATAATTTATGTACAGATATTAGTAAATATAGGTGTTATTATTATTAAGCGAAACAATATTGGATAGGGGAAAATAAGTATAGTAGTTGTGAATGGACCGCCTAAATAGTACTACAGTAAGGTGTCTAAACATATAATTATTGTATAAACGATTCAATCAGATATTTGCAGAAATAAAAGTTAATGCAGCTAATGTAAACAAAAGACGAATCATTATCTTAAAGCTCATTTATACAACATAAGAAGATATGTTATAATGCATATTTAATAGGCTATGAAAACAGAAACATATTTCTATTTCACATGGTCATAATGCGTATATTTAGCGCATTGATGATCAAATATGAAGAAAAAAACCATCCACAACTATAGTCAAAGTATTGCATAAATCTAGTTGCTTTAATAAAAATATGCTACTTTGTAAGAAACAATTAACGCATGGTAAATTAAGAACATGTTAATTTAGTAAGGTTTACAAACATATTCTTATTTCTTTTAACATAAAGCATGCTTACTGTGATAAGCACCTAACAAAAACAATTACTTGATGCATAGTTAATTTAATACGCTTATATGAAGACCTCAGTTTACAATAACCCCTGAATCATTATCATTACAGGAGGACTAAAAAAACAATTTATATAAACAAATAAGTCATAATGCATATTGTTAAAATGTAATAGAACCTTAGAACTATCTATGCTATATACGTGAAAAAAAATTAACTAATAAACGTCACATAGTTAATATAAACAGAAGGGGATAAGGATAGACAATCAAGCATAATATAAATCCCCCAAAATAAACACAATCCTGGATTTAATTTAGTTGAATAAGCATAGAAAACATAAATACGAAAACATGAATTCTTTAAATGTTAATTTAACCAAGCACTAAGAAAGATGGTAGATTCTTTTACACACACACACCCACTATTTCTTTTTGATTAGCTAAATATCTATAATTTAAATTTATAAAATGTAAAAAAAAAAAAAACAATCCATCTTAGATAATTTAACATAATTGAAAATGCATATTGTCACTGTAAATAATTACAAAGGAGTTAACAATATGCTTTAAACACTGAAGTTATAAATATGGACCATCTATTTGTACAATATCCATTTCTTTGGAAAAAAATCGGCACATAGATGCATGTATGCACAATGCATGTAATCAGTCCCTATAAGATCAAGTTTGTAGAAAGCTTTAATCAATGCATGTTCAACAAGCCACAAACTGTTCGCTTCAATATTTTACAGTCACACTTTTTTAGTATACTGGTATAAAGAAAAGCGAGGGACTAATATTAATTAGGTTGCTAACATATAGTCGCTAATATGATATTGGTTTTAGGGTATTAAATATAATGACATAACTATATTTGTTTTGAAGTGCAATATGGGAATATGTGGAGCCAGCAAAACTGGTTACGGTATGCATCGATATAAGTATTATGTATACGACGTTTTTTTCTTTGTTACGAAATTATTTTTCTATGAAATTTAATTATAACGCGGGAATTAGCATGAAGATGATAAAGCCTACACACATACAAGTAATATTTTCTTCATTAAAAAATAATAGAAATTGCATAATTGTATTCAAAATAAATAATAAAATTGCATAATTGTACAATGCAAAACAATTAGCTAACTGAAGTGCTTTAGTACTTAAAGCCGTTGAAGCATATCTTTATGCCTAGCCATTAAACCACTCATTTATAAATATCCATAAAGGCCAAGTGAATTTTTACACACAATATAAGGGATGGAGTTATGCTAAAAAGAGTTACAGAAGTCCAGGACAACAAAAGTTCAATAGCAGTTTGTGTAATAATACGGTGCCTAGTGTCAGTTATCATTATAATTGCCATTAAAACCCATTTTCTCTATTAGAGGATGCTAATGGAGTTGAAAAGATTAATATTATGGGAAAATCAATATTCTATATTTTACGTTAAACTCATATATAATCAAAATTTTAGGAATATTAACAATGATCATGTATGCTCAAGGTGTTTACTCGTTATTCTTTGTCCAAACAATTTATTTTTTCTTAGTTTTCAGCAAATTATTTGTTCGTCCAAAATCTAATCTTGTTACATTTAAAATTATATCTTAGAAATAATTAGTACTCTTGTAAAAATAAAATAGAGTGGAATTTTTTAAACAATTTCACACATAGAAAGTTGAATACTTTAGTTAAAAAAAAATTGGTAGTGTAAAAGTCAGCTTATTTGAGCTAATGAAAATTGATAGCTTTTCTTATAAAAAACAATTAGTTTCAGACTGTTGCACTACTCTGATCGTACAATAAGACCATGTCGCAAGACTGATGTTTAATAGGTTTAAAAAAACACCTTTTTGGGCATCATCTACACAACGCATTCTCAAATCATCAAAATCAATGTTTAACAAATGCCAATAACTGTATGGAACCACAACATGGAAAATACAACATGCATATTTCTGATTATATATGTAAAAACCTTTATATTACTCCCATTCTTGTTGTAGTATGCATATGCATTTTGTGCACGCTGCTCCTAACAATCCAAGCCTTCTACTTGATATAGCCCTAATTTAGTAGCAACAGATTAGTTGAAACCCAACTTCTTGTGCTCAAGTCATCTTATCTATATAAGTGCATTCATTGGTTAGTTTTTAGTACTAAACTAAAATTTACTTGTGTTTAAGAAACATTATTTAAAGGCCGTTACTAACCGATCCCACATATTCGAGGAACCTTGATAACTGCATCGCCTTTGTTGAGGACTTCGGCAGTGCCTGTTTGTATTATGTTTCATGCATTGCAACCAAATCTTATTTATTTTTCCCCAAATATTACTTAAATGGAGTATGACCATTACTTTCTGAAATTTTGAATGGAAATAAATGCATTTTTGCTTGGAATGAGCAATGAAATTTTCTTTCTAGGATATATAATTCTTCTACCTGTGGATGTCTTGGCAAGAGCCTGCAATGGAAATTGACTAAACACAAGAATTATTCATCTTTCGTTTATTCAAAAAGCTCGAGTACTTTTTCTGAACTTCAAGTTTACACACACACACACACACACACACACACACACACACATATATATATATATATATATATATATTGTTTTAGGATGCGACAAACACACATGAAATCAAAGTACCTTGAACTTGCAAATAGTCAGTCCCCTTCTGTAATTTTATTGCACAATTCAACTATGAAGCTCTCGTGTCATAGTTTAATGAAGGCCATGGATCATCTTTGAAATCTAGGATTGCTTTTAAGACAGAGAAACGTGTCTGAATCTATTCTTGTCCAGAAAGATTGGCAACCACAAAGAGGAATGTACGCAATTATACAAATGCTTCATACGTCTGCTTCACCGCCATATGATCTATGCCATTTCTAGAAAAAAGGGTTTGTTTCTTCATTAAATCTCCATGTAAAACAAAATTATTTTCTGAATTTGATCCAAACAATGTTCTATCTTTTACTAATTATATTCTTTTTAATAGAATTTAGAAAGATTAATCAGAAGTCAAATTTTATTCTACCTGCAATTGAACACATGAAAAATAAGTTATGTAGACTTTTTGGCAAAAGCAGCTAACCGCAATAAAAATAAGGAAGCATTCATTTCCCTTGCCTAAGTGTCACTATTGAAACATTTTCAAAACCATACTATTTTGAATCTCAAAATAATAAGTTCCTACAAATTGCATTAATGTGTCTTCTTCCTTACCAGAATGAAGTGACCAGGTCTTTATTTTTAAGCATTCTAAAGGAATGGTTCTAGAATAACACCCTTTACCACATGTCAAATCATCAAGAGGAATCACTTTTACATGTTCGTAAGTTGTTTCCATCATCTTGTCAATGCTTTGCTTATTCCATATGGAAAATAGTCTAGTTTCCATATTTAAGGCGAAGAATAGGGAATCATCAAATTTTTACTGGATTCTTTGTCATGTGTACTTACGACACATAAGACTGTTTCATTTCAAGTTACAATCCACTGAGATAGTGTTCTTGTTTTCAATAACTCTAGTGCTGACTAACCAAGCATAACTAAACAAATGTACGAAATGATTGAAGTTTATCAATAACCTTCATGGATATGAAAATCAAACTGATCCGTCAGGTAAAAGAAGAATTAAAGTTTCTAGCTAATTACAACACCGGAAAACACTTGTGCACATACCGTGGTTGGGAAGGTGGAGGATGGTGCTCAGAATTCAACTGACTGGAATGAATTTCAAACTCAATTGGAAAGAGAATAACATTGATTGGAAAATATTATGGTGGAAGAGTCTCATGTCCATAGAGATAAATCAATTTTCCATCTTTTTGTGCATACTTGTCAGTATATTGTATTAAATTGTAATTCATTTCAGCAAGTACATCTCCATTTGCACATAGAATCACAATTACACACAAGAAATTTGTAATTTTATCAGATCACCCTTTTAACATAAAATTGCAACTTCTGTTATTATGGGTTATATTATAAATCTACAAAGCACGTCAATCATCTGAACATGGGCTTAGAAGAAAGCATCCACACAACATAAATAGTAACACAAAGTAGATTTGTTTCTTCACTCAATCTCTTCTTAAAAAAAATAACTATCAAAATTCCAAAGAGAAATCTATTTTTAAAGAGCAATGACACAAAAAATATCAACATAAAACTAAAGAGATGATGAAGAAAAAACACGTTCAACCTATCAAGAAAAGTCGATACCCACAATTTAGCAACTGAAGCAGTAATCAGTGAAGAACAGAGACACAAATGGTAAACAAATAGAAACAACTTTAAATCAGAATGAATAATTTGTTAGTAACATGCACTTCCTAGTGTAAATAGGGGGAGGGTTATAAGAGATGAAGGCAAAGTTTCAGATTCAGAAGGGTTCAACGTAGCTGGTTGGAGGAATGGGTATATCTGGCGTAAGAAACGATGTTATTCAAGCTATATTTCAAAAGGGGAATTAATATTTGGGGTTAAAAAGAGGAATGGAAAAGGGGGATATGACAAAAAAAAAATCGTTGATAGAAGGAACGGGAGAAAAGAAATTGGAGACGGTTGAGTTTTAGAATTGACGTGGCAGGCTTTAGAGTTCTAGAAATCAAACTTAGTTATTACAGTATAGTATAGATACGCAAGGGAGTTAACGTCGTACTCTTATTCAATAACCAAATATTCTAGGATGTAGATGAGGTAAAAACTCTAATTACTACGTAAATTTAAGCAACTATATTAATTATATCAAACAAATAACAGGTAGGAAAAAGAGAAATCAAACAAATCTCTAAATTTTCTAACAAATGGCATAAAATTAGTGATGTTGATGTAATAAATATTTCAATTGCAATGAAATTAAAGTAATAAGACCTGAGTAATCAGACCATGCCTAAATTAAAGCAATATCCAATCTTAATTAACATTTTTATAATCAAAGGTTAATTGAGTGTGTCTCGATGGCAACCTATACTATTATTTTTTGATAGAGGAAAGTACTAAAAAATAATCCTAAACTAAACATGCAAAATATGAATTTGTGAAGAAAAAGAAACTTGGAACAAAATCTAACTGACAGCATCACATGCATCTTTGTATTTTAAGAAAAAAAAAATCTGGAATTAATTAAACTACCTTTTATAGCATTTTCAAAAACAACAGTCTATCATTTAAACATGCTAATATCAAGTATCGAAGGAAAGCATTGTGCAAGTATAAAATTTTGATTGCATATTACTTTGAAGTCCAAGGTTGGCTGATTATTGTTGTATTTAATAACAAATGCTTGTGGATTAATGATTCAAACAGGAATTACTGATTGGCAATAACATAATAGGATAAAAAGTAATTTTAATAAGCTTGTTTGATAAAAGGTAATGCTTCCATTATTTGGAAAGTTATGCATAGAATTCTCCAGAATATTTATGTTAATGAATTTATTATGGTTTGCAAATGAATTATTTTAAACTAAAAATTTTGGTCCATTTTATACAAAATTATCACTTTAACGTCAACATTTGGTACATTTACAAATGAATATGTTTAACTATGCAATAAGCACACATTTGGTTCTACAGGATGCTGAAAGGTAAATAAAGGCACAATTTTAGAAACTGTGGGGGGGGGGGGGCATGGCCCCTACTTTCCCCCCTACAGTTCCGTCCATGTACATATTCACCAATTTCTAAATGGTACCTAGATGAAAATTGTATTAGATACAAATTTATGACATCATGCATTACTTCGATCCAAGGATAAAAGTAAATACCTGGACGTTCTATCGATAATATATAAAAAAGAGCACATCTTGTTTTTGTTTTACCTATAGAAAACCTACGTTTTTCAATACACATAAAGGACTGTTGCCGCTATTTCTTCTCATTGAAGACTTCGAGTGATCTTGAATCATTTTCACTATTCAAAATTAACGATATAAGGCCTCATTATACACAAACAACATAGCATAATTTATAAATGTTGGTTTGGGAGTATATGAATGTGACTATTAAAATAGAAAAAAGACGTTTATGCCTCTACTATATTAAAATTTCACTTTAGAAAGGGAGGTCTACATCCCATGAAAGTCACCTCTTGCCCAACATCTAAAATTTTATACTTTCCATCAGTTTTTGCGGTTGTTTGGTCAATAAATGTAACACCCCACCTCCGCTAGGGTCACTCACAAAGGGAATGCACTAGCTTTGGTGGAGTATTATCTAGGTAAACATACACAGAAATATTACAAGATATAACATAAATAAAACAGCGGAAGGAAAACCCGAATTTCATTGCTTTAAAATCTAGTAAGGTCTAAAGCCTTTTACATCAAAATGCTATTATGTCAATTACATCGAAATCTGTCTTGCAATAGTAAAGAAGCATAAAACCATAGTTATAAATCATTCCCCAATAAAGCAAAGCAAGCCATAGCCAAGAGAAATCCAAGCCGTACATGAAAGAGCTTTGGACCTTGGTAAGATCTGAACTAAGCTGTATTCCCACCCTGCGAACCTGGGGGTGGGGGGGGAAACGGAAGAAAAAGAGGCGAAACAAAACGGGTCAGTCATAAAGACTGAGTAAGTCCTAGTGACTTTCAGCATAAAAACAGGTAAAGATAACATGGCATGAATAAACTGAAAGTAAACATAAGCATGATGACAAGATAAGCTACATGAAAGATAACTAAGAATAACCTCATATGGTTTTTGTCAAGTATAACATCGCCAGGTTTCCAATCAAGATAAACTAAGTATAATTTCGCAAGATTTCTATCAAGCATCGCAAGATTTCTCTGCTTTACCATTAAAATATTTCTATGATATCTATTTGCTCTGCACCAACCGTACTAGTATCCCAACCCGTGTCATGTGTTGACTATAAAATGATCCCTTGCCCAATGTCATGAAATGATCCATTACTTGGTCTCACGAAACGATCTATTAATCGATCAGCTCCCTACAAGTCCTATCTCGTTCATGTGTCTGTGTCATACGGCCCTATCACGAATGTAGTCACCTGTGCTAGGTCCACCATAAGGTGTATCAAGCCCTAGGGTGCCAACCACTGGAACGAATCAAGCATACACAGTGTAAACCTATTGGTGCCCAATGCCTGCTTTTTCAACTCCGTACTACGTGCACGACCGTAGTCCGCCTGAACCTACAATGGCGCACCAACTCAGCCGTCATTCTGGTCGCTTACAATCAGCCCAGTAATCGTGCCCCACCCTGCCTAGTTCCAGGGTACCATGATACATCTAGTGGGTTACTGCTGAAAAGGACCGCTTAACTAGGGTTTCCGTCCAGCAGGTTAAGTGTTGTCATTTAAATTCGAGACTTAACCCCATCAGTCTAGCATGTCAAGTTGGTTAAGTGTGGTCATTCAAGTTCGTGACTTAACCCGTCTACGTGTCATGTCAAATTGGCTAAGTGTTGTTGTTCAAGTTAAGGACTTAGCCCTACGAATCATGTGTCAAGTTGGTTAAGTATGTTCAAGCGGTTCGTGACTTAACCCTACCAAACCATCGTGTCAAATTGGTTAAGTATATTCAAGCGGTTCGTGAATTAACCCTATCAAGTCATCGTGTCAAATTAGTTAAGTATATTCAAGCGGTTCATGACTTAACCCTATCAAGTCATTGTGTCAAATTGGTTAAGTATATTCAAGCGGTTCATGACTTAACCCTATCAAGTCATCGTGTCAAATTGGTTAAGTATATTCAAGAGGTTCATGACTTAACCCTATCAAGTCATTAATTCATTTATGCACCCCAACCTCTCACATCAGACCTGTTGTTGTGGTCACTGGATATGCCGGGCGGTTCCGGGCAGAATTACACCATAACTCAGTCTGACCTCGAGTTTTCAAGTGCGATATGACCAACTACCCACATTGGATCCTATTGTTTGCAGTAACTGGATTTGCTGGGCGGTTCCGGGTAGAATTACACTGCAAACTCAACCCAACCTCGAGTTGGCCATTTTCTAGTTCATTCTAAAGGTCATGTCCATGTTCAAGTTTCATGTCAAGTTCGTATCTAGTTTCATGGTGAGTTTCATGTCAAGTTTCATGTTTTCACTTATGCCTATTATCAAGTTAATGATTCATATTCATAACCAATTCATGTTTCAAGTTCATAAGTGTGTTTACGTGCCTTTTAGATGTCCAATACATACCAACTACCCAGAGCCCAACTTAGGCGCGTTCATATTAAACTTTCGCCAAGTCATAAATTATCATATATGTTTCTACTCAAAATTTTACATAAGTAACATATGCCCAAGTCCTAGGTTACATGTCAGTTTTTACATATGCCCAATTCATACCAGATTTACATATGTTCAATTCATGTCGTTTTACATATGTCAAGATTCATGATTTTCATGTTTACAAAGCTATGCTCAATTTACATAGATCCAGTTTTATACCCAAAATTACATGTATAACATGTTTACACCAATTTACCCATAACGAGTTCTAGCCAAATTACATATATCAAGATCCATGTCATATTACATATATCAAAATCCATGTCAAATTATATATGCCAATCCCCATTCTTGCAATTACTCTTATAATGATAATATCCAAATATTCAATTGTTATGTTATGCCATCAATTCCACCAAACACATATATCCAAATAGGTATTATCCCAAGATTCCCCCGTATTCAATCGTACGCAAATAACGGTTTAGGCCTAGATCCGAAATTGATCTAGGTTCATCAAAGAAAATAAATAGGGGAAGGTAGAATTTGTATAACAATAGGTATAGAGAGGAAACTGGCATAAAAACGTCATCTCAGGCATAAAAGATAGATCTTGAGAATAACATTAACATGAACTGATTTACAACAGGCTGAATAGATCATGAACTTGACAAAAGAATAAAGATAGAAAAGCCCAAAACTCAAGATTCAAGAGGAAACAGAAATAGACTTGAACTGATGAACATGCTTACATCCAATTACACTTTATCCCATGGCCATATTATAATTAAGCATTTCAATCTAAAAAGTAACTAGAACTTACATTGATTGGCTAAGAGAGGACAAATCGATTCGTTGTCGCGTTGAAACGTCTAACTTGATTAATCTTCTCATTTGATTCAATATGGTCTAGGCGTCGTTGCTTGAAGCCATTGAATCTTTACTTGAATCCTAACTAGATTTGAATCTCCTCTTGAAAGACTTGAACAGCATATCCTCGTCTCAGACTTATATATTATTTTATTCATTTTCTCAGAGGCAGCATAAGGACAGAATGAAATGGTGTAGAGAGAATGAGGCGAGAGGCTGTTTATATAGGATTAGGCGGACGAACCTAGGCAGAAAACGAGACCAGGTACATCAGAATGCACCCAGGCCCAAAAGCAGATTCAGGGACCAGGTCGACACCCAAGTCGACTGCGCAGTCGACCTGGTCTTGGGGGTGTCGACTCCCCAGTCGACCTGGGTGCTGGGCGGGAAATTTCTCGCCCAGTCTGTCCGGGTTTTGAAATTCAAATTTCGAACTCGAATTCGAGTTGTTTTGAACTCTGAAAATTCCTGAAACTTCGGAGGGTCATATCTCCCTCATACGGACTCCGATTCTCGCAAACTCGGACTCGTTTCCAAGCAGAATTTCGAGACGGACGCAATGGCGCAACCCGTTTCTCTTGATTCTGATCTTAAAATTTAATTCTTCCTTGATTTATGATTTTAACATGTTGTTAAAATTCGGGTTGTTACATTCTCCCCTCCTTAAAGGATTTCGTCCCCGAAATCTTCAAGTTAAGGAGAATGTGTCCTACCATCCAATAATCCATCTACTCAATCATCAATCACAGGCATCCATCGTCCTTAATAGATTTCTAATGCTGTATGAACATATGCAGAAAGTGTGTGTATATGTTCCTTGTCTAATGCAAATGATCAGGCCTGATTGATCTTCTTAATGCAAAATACGTCTAGTGTCATGAGTCCAACATGTATGCAAATAGTCCTAGTTACAATAACACTACATGTGTGCACAAACATCCATCCATATGCAACATTCACATGATAACACATTCAAATTCATCCATAAACAAGTATAAACACTCATGCATATGCAATATGAAAGGTGACTGAGCCGATCTAGTGCCTAATGTGTAAATGCATCCATGAGCAACCACTTGCAGCCACTTGCAACCATCAATCATAACATGTCTCAAACACATGTTTACACCCAATTGTTCCTACCTAAAGGTATAGCCGAATGATAGAAGCAAGTAAAAACCTTGTGCCCATTAGGCCATGTCAAAACTGGAAATGTATGTCGCATATATACTGATCAGGAGAAGAACTCCCTAAGCACTAGCCCCGGAGACCGAAATCAACATCAGGCTGACACCCAAAGAATTACTCAATCAAACCAATATACGTTTCGAGGAAACTAAGCATGATTGATTCCTTTTAGGTCACAAGGGAATCCCTTCCTAAAACCAACCCGTATCCTATAAAACCCAAAGAGTTTACTCAACCCAACGGACACCCTCAAGCCCCAAAATGTATTACTAACAGATGAGTCATACTCCCTATGGGGTTTGCAACAGAAATTTGATTGAGAATAGGACCGAGAGGAAAAAGATAACATGCAAGTAAGCTCTACAGGAAAAGAGGGACCAATGATATACTCTTAAAAAGAGATATGATGCACGTATCTAGTCTTCAATCTTCTAAGTCGCGTTTCCTTGAGCTTAACTCCATTGTGCTTTGACCGTCTTTAACTTCACAGATTCTTAATTCTTGTTTCCAAAATATGAGTTGGAACTCATTTCACTGTTGCCTCTCATTCCACTTTCACTTATCCTCCTTCTAGTATACTCGGCTCAAACTTAACTACGTACTCATGGTTTCATGCAAGCTCTCCAAAATTCACTATTGAATCTTGGATCTCGTTCACTTACTAGGAGGTATTCCACGCAGAAGAACTATCTCTTGAAAATAACAAATATCAACCATGTTGCCAAATGTACTTACTAAGGTGACTTTCTACAACTCATGCATAAGTGAAATGAACCATCCACCTTAGTGGTGAACACTACTCGAGCGGATCAATAAATGTATCAACAGATTCTAGGTAACAAATCATGAGAGAACCCTAAAGGTTACACACGACTTCGAGGGTATTACCGAGGCAAGTCAAGAGTCTAACTACCCTCTTTTGAAAACCGAGAATGTCACCCTTACTGGATAACCACTCCATCGCTAGAATCAACCCATAGCCCAAAACATAAACATAAGCATTACTTCTAAACTCAAAACTTAGCATAGACATTCTCAAATCCAAACAAATCATGAATACATGAGCCAATTCCCCAACAGGATTTGAGACAAAAATGGGATCATCTACTACGCTAGTACTAAGGTGCAGAGACTCAACTATCGAGGCAGAATTAAAAGGATGCGATGTATAAAAACAAAGTTCCCATGGTATGATAGAAAAGAGAAGATAAACTTTTAACAGAAACATTACCACCTCTCTTAGGTATGCTAGTAGTGAGAGCATACAATTGCCCTCTCGACGATCTTGTTCTTTGCCCTTGTCCTTGTCCTATGATACTTAACTACATGTCCCTTTTTACCATACCAACAATGTTCTTTCTTGTCATTGGTTTTATTATTCTTTTACTTTGACCTCTTCCCTTTCACCTTTTCCTCCTTCGTGGATTACGCCTTATCAACAAGTTTCTCATCCTTAGGCTTGTGTTCTTTATCCTCGTTCATACTATCCTTGTATAGCTTGTTGACAAGTTTCTCGAAAGCTACCTCCATCGCACGGCAACCCTACAAAGCTTGAAATAAGATTAGTCGCAGATGGAACTACTGCGGCTACAGATGGAGGTTGGGCACTACTTTGCCCTCCGACATGTGTTGTATGCCTACAAACTATGGTGAAAAAGAAAGAGAGAAGAGACTCAAGGAGAGAATCAAAAGATAGTCATATGGCTTTGTGGAACATGCCTTTCGTAAAACAAAACTTTTCTTTAGAAAAATGCTTCTTTGTAAATGTTTTGAAAATAGTTTCAGAAGGTTTTTTTAAAAGCTTTTGCCCAGTCTGGTAACCTTCTGCTCTGATACCAAATGTAACACCCCACCTCCGCTAGGGTCACTCGCAAATGGAATGCACTAGCTTTGGTGGAGTATTATCTAGGTAAACATACACAGAAATATTACAAGACAGAACATAAATAAAACAGCGGAAGGAAAACCCAAATTTCATTTCTTTAAAATCTAGTAAGGTCTAAAGCCTTTTACATTAAAATGCTATTAAGTCAATTACATCGAAAACTGTCTTGCAATAGTAAAGAAGCATAAAACCATAGTTATAAATCATTCCCCAATAAAGCAAAGCAAGCCATAGCCAAGAGAAATCCAAGCCGTACATGAAAGATCTTTGGAGCTTGGTAAGATCCGAACTAAGTTGTATTCTCACCCTGCGAACCGGGGGGGGGGGGGGAGGGGGGGAACGGAAGAAAAAGGAGGCGAAACAAAACGGGTCAGTCATAAAGACTGAGTAAGTCCTAGTGACTTTCAGCATAAAAACAGGTAAAGATAACATGACATGAATAAACTGAAAGTAAACATAAGCATGATGACAAGATAAGCTACAGGAAAGATAACTAAGAATAACCTCATATGGTTTTTGTCAAGTATAACATCGCCAGGTTTCCATTCAAGATAAACTAAGTATAATTTCGCAAGATTTCTATCAAGCATCGCAAGATTTCTCTGCTTTACCTTTCAAATATTTCTATGATATCTATTTGCCCTGCACCAATCGTACTAGTATCCCAACCCGTGTCATGTGTTGACTATAAAGTGATCCCTTGCCCAATGTCATGAAATGATCCATTACTTGGTCTCACAAAACGATCTATTAATCGATCGGCTCCCTACAAGTCCTATCTCGTTCATGTGTCTGTGTCATACGGCCCTATCACGAATGTAGTCACCTGTGCTAGGTCCACCATAGGGTGTATCAAGCCCTAGGGTGCCAACCACCGACACGAATCAAGCACGCATAGTGTAAACCTACTGGTGCCCAATGCCTGCTTTTTCAACTCCGGACTACGTGCACGACCATAGTCCGCCTGAACCTACAATGGCGCACCAACTCAGCCGTCGTTCTGGTCGCTTACAATCAGCCCAGTAATCGTGCACCACCCTGCCTAGTTCCAGGGTACCATGATACATCTAGTGGGTTACTGCTGAAAAGGACCGCGTAACTAGGGTTTTCGTCCAGCAGGTTAAGTGTTGTCATTTGAATTCGAGACTTAACCCCATCAGTCTAGCATGTCAAGTTGGTTATGTGTGGTCATTCAAGTTCGTGACTTAACCCGTCTACGTGTCATGTCAAATTGGCTAAGTGTTGTCGTTCAAGTTCATGACTTAGCCCTACGAATCATGTGTCAAGTTGGTTAAGTATGTTCAAGCGGTTCGTGACTTAACCCTACCAAACCATCGTGTCAAATTGGTTAAGTATATTCAAGCGGTTCGTGACTTAACCCTATCAAGTCATCGTGTCAAATTGGTTAAGTATATTCAAGCGGTTCATGACTTTACCCTATCAAGTCATCGTGTCAAATTGGTTAAGTATATTCAAGCGGTTCATGACTTAACCCTATCAAGTCATTAATTCATTTATGCACCCCAACCTCTCACATCAGACCTGTTGTTGTGGTCACTGGATATGCCGGGCGGTTTCGGGCAGAATTACACCACAACTCAGTCTGACCTCGGGTTTTCAAGTGCGATATGACCAACTACCCACATTGGATCCTATTGTTTGCAGTAACTGGATTTGCCGGGCGGTTCCGGGCAGAATTACACTGCAAACTCAACCCAACCTCGAGTTGGCCATTTTCTAGTTCATTCTAAATGTCATGTCCATGTTCAAGTTTCATGTCAAGTTCGTGTCTAGTTTCATGGCGAGTTTCATGTCAAGTTTCATGTTTTCACTTATGCCTATTATCAAGTTAATGAACATATTCATAACCAATTCATGTTTCAAGTTCATAAGCATGTTTACGTGCCTTTTAGATGTCCAATACATACCAACTACCCAGAACCCAACTTAGGCACGTTCATATTAAACTTTTTCCAAGTCATAAATTATCATATATGTTTCTACTCAAAATTTTACATAAGTAACATATGCCTAAGTCCTAGGTTACATGTCAGTTTTTACATATGCCCAATTCATACTAGATTTACATATGTTCAATTCATGTCGTTTTACATATGTCAAGATTCATGATTTTCATGTTTACAAAGCTATGCTCAATTTACATAGATCCGGTTTTATACCCAAAATTACATGTATAACATGTTTACACCAATTACCCATAACGAGTTCTAGCCAAATTACATATATCAAGATCCATGTCATATTACATATATCAAAATCCATGTCAAATTATATATGCCAATCCCCATTCTTGTAATTACTCTTATAATGATAATACCCAAATATTCAATTTTTATGTTATGCCATCAATTCCACCAAACACATATATCCAAATAGGTATTATCCCAAGAATCCCCCGTATTCAATCGTACGCAAATCACGGTTTAGGCCTAAATCCGAAATTGATCTAGGTTCATCAAAGAAAATAAATATGGGAAGGTAGAATTTGTATAACAATAGGTATAGAGAGGAAACTGGCATAAAAACGTCATCTCAGGCATAAAAGATAGATCTTGAGAATAACATTAACATGAACTGATTTACAATAGGCTGAATAGATCATGAACTTGACAAAAGAATAAAGATAGAAAAGCCCAAAACTCAAGATTTAAGAGGAAATAGAAATAGACTTGAACCGATGAACATACTTACATCCAATTACACTTTATTCCATGGCCATATTATAATTAAGCATTTCAATCTAAAAAGTAACTAGAACTTACATTGATTGGCTAAGAGAGGACAAATCGATTCGTTGTCACGTTGAAACGTCTAACTTGATTAATCTTCTGATTTGATTCAATATGGTCTAGGCGTCGTTGCTTGAAGCCGTTGAATCTTTACTTGAATCCTAACTAGATTTGAATCTCCTCTTGAAAGACTTGAACAACATATCCTCGACTCAGACTTATATATTATTTTATTCATTTTCTCAGAGGCAGCATAAGGACAGAATGAAATGGTGTAGAGAGAATAAGGCGAGAGGCTGTTTATATAGGATTAGGCGGACGAACCTAGGCAGAAAACGAGACCAGGTACATCAGAATGCACCCAGGCCCAAAAGCAGATTCGGGGACCAGGTCGACACCCAAGTCGACTGCGCAGTCGACCTGGTCTTAGGGGTGTCGACTGCCCAGTCGACTCCCCAGTCGACCTGGGTGCTGGGCGGGAAATTTCCCGCCCAGTCTGTCTGGGTTTTGAAATTCGAATTTTAAACTCGAATTCGAGCTGTTTTGAACTCTGAAAATTCCTGAAACTTCGGAGGGCCATATCTCCCTCATACGGACTCCGATTCTCGCAAACTCGGACTCGTTTCCAAGCAGAATTTCGAGACGGACATAATGGCGCAACCCGTTTCCCTTGATTCTGAACACAAAATTTAATTTTTCCTTGATTTATGATTTTAACGTGTTGTTAAAATTCGGGTTATTACAATAAATCTCAACTTGTTTTCCTGCATCAATGATAAATCATGGCAAGTACTCCACTGGCAGTCCTGTTAGCATGAATGCAAGTTCTTTTCTTTTATACCCAAAACCCACTATGCATTGTACATTTGCATAACTAAAAATATGTCATCATACATCAAAAACATATCAGAGTAAAGAATTTATGCATCACCTTTGTAATGAATTGTGGAATATATACCCGTCTCAGGTAGTTTTACAGTATATGATGTTATTTTTTTCATAACTTCTATCATGCCAATAAAATCACCTGGCTAAAGAAAAAAGTAACCATTGGAAAGCATTATTGGTTAACCTTGGCAAATACAATAAAATAGAGATAGTGAACTGTATAAACAACAAAAATAATTTTTGTTTATGCCAATTTAAACAAAATCACATACTACTATTTCGTAGAGATAAAAATACTAACAACTTGTGTGTAAAAATGTTCAACCGGCCATACATGTTTTACATATTCTGATCATGCAAATATTGACAGAAGCCCCTTTTTGTAAATGATTGTAAGCAAGCTTAGTTATGCTGAGTCAAATACATTAGTTTGTCATTGATCATGTGTGGTCACCTTCAATAATTTCATTTTGATAAATTTTACTCTGTTGATTGAAATAACATCCAAATTAAATTGGCATAAAGATTTATGATATCAGCAGTAACCATAAAATCAAAATTTATGGCAGCAGCGTAAAATCAAAATTTATGGCATGGTAAACGGAAGCAATTATGCTAAAGTTGGATATTCCTTTCAAAATAAAAAATATATATGTAGTTGTCCTTGAATTATGTCAAACATGACATTTTTATGTTGATTCTCGGACAGAAACAATTGAACTCATCTGATAATCATTCTTGGACAAAACAAATAAACTGGCAGGTGTGTTTGATGTACATTATAGTAGACATACATTTATGAAAGAGCTTATGCTATCCTTTTGTCTTCATCTCACATCCAACTTAAAAGAGTTACATGTCAGAAATAAGGAATGTTTTCTTTCCTTCTCCTTTTTTTGCTATATATTTTTGCATATTGAATCCTACGTTCAACTATATGTGTCAGCTTTCAACATGGTTTTTAATCAGTTTGTTAAGCTGTGGTTTATTTCGTCCCACTATGTATTTCATTTAGCTCCTTGTCCTCAAAAGCGTACTAATTGTGATGGGTAATCATCGTTAGTTTATCAAAATAAAATATTTGAAATTAGTTCAAATCCTTGGTGCTTAAATTTACACATGCTTCTTCTAGTAGAAGAATTTGACAGTTGAAATATTTGTTCTGTACTACACAAAAGGAGCATCCATAATCCATTATCTACACGGCTGCAACAATAGTCACTTCAAAGTTATAATTTTTTTAAGTATCTGCTTGTGTGAATAAATATTATGTTTAATTTGGGAATTATAGATAAATCCAGCATTGCATACCGAGTGGAATTATTGTTTTTTAACCAAACTGGTCAGTAAAAATCTATTACAGTAGCAGTAAACAAAGTGAAGAAAATCATATGACCAAAATCCATAGGAACAGATTAGAAATTGTGCATTCAAACTCTATAAGATAGGAAAAAATAATGTTGCAAATTGGCTTGCAAATGAAACGTCAGTTCACCTACTAAATAGTAGCAATAAGACGATAATTTTTAATCTACAAATAAAACTTAAACCCTCTCCAAATTAAAGCTGGTAGTAATGATCAATCGTCAAAATTCCATAAACAACCGAAACCCCTTCTCCATTTAAATTCATTAGTGGTTAAATTATTATATTATAAGAACCATAATCGATACTTAGGTGAGGAAATTGAATAAAAACAATGTTACATATGCCACAATTTACCATAAAATTGGGGCCCAGAAGAGGAAAAAAGAAAAAAAATAGCATAAGGACATCAAAACCACTGAGGACATGAACTTAGAAGTATCTTGCAGTATACGCTTATATCCATTTTAGACCATAGACATCTACGCTTGAGGAAAAGGAAGTGGGACGTGAATGTTTAGGTTCCACTTAGCTGTGAAGAACCAGTATTTTTGGAAAAACGCTAAGACTTAAGCCTTTTCCAAAGAGGGAAAACTGATTGAAAAGGTAGTCGGAAAAAAGGTAATATATTTGCTTAAAAGAGCCAAAATGGTCATAATGAGCAAATGTTAAAAATATTTCGTAGTTATGTAACCGAGAAGCAATGTATTTCTGTTAGGGCTGTAAGAAAAAAAAATCAAATGATGAAAACATAATTTTTCATAGTAAATCAATTAATACTATATTTGTAAAAGAATGAATTTTTCACTATACCAAATATTGTCTCAAAGGGGGTGAAAACTATTAAAAGCAGTTCAATGATTTGGCATTAAATTTGAAATTGTAATTCTTTAAAATTGAACATATTTATGCCAAATGTGAATAATTGATAAAAAAAATCATAAATTGTTGGGAAGTTTTTTTGATAAGAGTCAAAGGAACTTACTTGGCCAAATAAACATTATCACTTTTTTCGTTTTCTATGAATAATCAGTATTCTAAAAAAAGTTGTTAAAATGCAGGTTTTCTCCAAAGATTCCCAAACTTTAAACAATTTATAGTCAATGTCAGAATGTTATGGAATTCCTAAAAGTGAAATTCAGTTGTTTTGAATAGGAAAAATAATTGCAATAACCGAACTTTTAAGATACGTTGCAACTAATTTTAAAGGTAAAGTTTAAAAAAAAATTGATGCTTTTTTGTAAAAGTGTACAAAAACCATTTGAAAAATGAAAAATACCATAGTAAATCAAATAATAATATATTTGTTCAAAAGAAACGAATGTTTTCCTATATACCAACAAATTCTCAAAGGAGGTGCAAAATATTTAAAGCAAAGCAAAGACTTGAAAATAAATGAAATGTCGCAATTTCTTAAAATTGCAACAAAATTCATTGCCAGATTTGAAAGCTAGAAAATAAGCATAATGAGCATGGTAGTCATTCCAATAATAGTCAAAAGCTTGCTTATCCCAAAAACATATCTATTTCAATTGTATTGAATAGTCAATATTTTTGGGGAAAAAGCCAGATTTTAGCCTTTATCAAAAAATGGACAAATCTTTTAGAAATTAAATTTAGTGCCAAACTATTTTAAACTTCCTAAAAATGAGATCTAATTGTATCGAATGGTCAGCATATCTGTAATAAATGAATGCATAAAGCATTTTGTGATTCTCTAATCAAAAAGTCAAGGTATTAAGAAAACATCAACGGGTTCATCTATTGCCACCCCACATTTTGCTCTTCACACCCCGCTGATTATAAAATAAAGCACACACCCCGTTTATTTCTCTTCGCACCCCGTTTATTTCAAAAAAGACCTTTATGTTTCACGTTACTTTCCTTTCTGTTTCACGTTACTTTCTTTATTCTCCTTCATCTGCTTCTTTCTAAAAATAAATATAATATTAATAGTAAAAAATGTTTTCATCACATCCTAGTACATATTAAACTAGGTTCTGAGTGATTCCGAGTGCTTATGACACCGTGATTGTTCTAATTCCTAGTATTGTGGTAGCTATGAAAGCAAATACCTGTACTTCGTCTGCAAAATTCCTATCGTTGTTTTCATCGTCCATTGCAATTTCAGCACGATTTCAACAGGCAAAGATTTAAGATGGTGATGGAAAATGAATAGACAAATAAAGAAAATTATCTATTTAATTGTTAAAGGGTATAGTTGGAAATAAAAATTTTGATTTTTTACCGGGGGGTGAAGAGCAATAACTGGGGTGTTAATAGAAGGACCCAACATCAACGGTATACTTTAAATTATAGTATTTTAAAATTCAGAGCTAATTGTCCAATAATCAGATTTTCCTAATTGGAGAATACCAAAAAACAGAAAATACAAAAATGAATAGATTAATCGGATGGTAGAGCAGATTGTAAATGCAGGCAGAATAGAAAAAGGAACGAACTGAATTTAGGGTTTGTTTCTTACCTCAAATTGGGCGTTCAGAGTTAGAACGCAGAACAAGTAGTATGACAAAGGCCTAACACATAAGTTTGATGCCATGTTTGCAAACCAACTCTGGTAATGGGGAATTGAAAAGCCCCAAGCTAATTTAGGGTTAGGGAAGGTAAAAACCGCTGGGGTCGGAGACTTAATAAGTGGATGACGATGGAAAAATGGAGATAAACAACATACTGAAAACTTTGTGTGTAGAAATGAAATTAAGGCTTTGGTATGAATGAGTTGCAGGTCATAATGAATGCGAAGGGCGCAGAGGGGTGAGAAAAAGAGGAGGATGATAACGCCAAAAAAAACGCGAAAGAAGGATTAGGAAAAGGCAAAGACGGTTCAGTAAACTTTCCACGTGTCAAGCTCTAATGAAGCCCTAATAGAAATTAGAGGAGGCTTGAGAGCCATCGAAAAATAACTCAGCTTTAATTGTATAGTATAGATATTATTATATTCCATAAAAGTTGACTTTACATTTGAACCCCAAACTAGATCCAACGATGTCGCCCCTAGCTAATTACTCCCATTCCGAACATAATGGGATATATTTCGTAATCCAATTCGACTGTTTTGACTAGTTTTCACTGAAAATAAAATATAAATCATTATACTGAATTTTAAACGTACATTCCAATTTACTGGGGTCACATCTAATTCTAAAAATTCCAGTTCTAGCTCTGTATTGAAGATACGGTCCTAACAAAACTAATTTCATCAAATTTGAAGACCGTTTGAAAAATGGTCATTTTCTGGTTGATCCAAATTGAATAAAATTGTAAAAACACGTTTAAGTGCGCCACACTCACATATTGATTCCATAAATTATGAAAATTGAAATCTAGCAATGAGTTGACATCCCGGATCCAACGAAAGTGGTTTCATCGAAAACGGAGGTCGTTTGCAAAATTTCCATTTGTAAGGGCTATAATTCCATAGCGAATATTCTGAATTTTCAACTGGACATAACTTTTTATTCCCGCTATGAAATTTTAATTTTTCAGATTCGTTGGAAAGATATTTTCAAACAGATTCAAAAATTTCTGGTTTCGCTAAAATCTGGTTTATTTTGAATCCTATACATTCATTTGAAATTTGAAATCGAATTTTCAAACTACCGCGCCATTTCCAATTCCTTTTATAATTAAATAAATATTTATATTCTAATTCCGATTTAAACAAATATATACGTTCTAATTCTATTCAAAATAAATTTCCAGTCGTTATTATTTAAAATAAATCATTTTATATATTCGAAATTCATTAAAATCGCCAAAATAAAAAATTTAAATTAGTTCTGATTTTCTGGGTTGTTACACGAATATTTTAAACATAATATTCATTAAAAGATCAAAATATGATTTTGATGTCCGATTTTGGAAGGATATGAAATATTTAAATGTGTGAAGCCATATTGATTAGATATGCGCCATTTTGATGCAAATGATATTTATATCGATTTTATTCATTTATATAATGAATATCGAAAAGGAAATGATTTCAAAATCTAATATTTTGAAAATATTATCATTTAAATAATATAATGATAAGGAATATCCAATTTTGGTTTAAAATTGAAAAAGAATTTGAAATCGTTTTTTTAAAATGAATTAAAATGATTTATAAAATACCTTTTAAATGGAAATCGACGAAATATATATAATGTATATTATATATATTTAATGGCTTGAATAGATCGCGCCGCACCGCGACCGTTCACGGATTTTGACCACTGACTTCGAATGGACATTACGGGAGATCCAACGGTCGGATTCTCCTAAAACCAGAACCATTGGGTTCGTATTGAAAAGTACTTTCCAACGAATATAAGAGATTTAAAATCTAACAGTTGGATTTGGAATTATGTCCAAATCAAATTTGGAAAAGGCCGACGTAAGTGCAGTTCGATGACCGTTTATGGAAATCGACTGAAAGGGCCTTATTAAAATTATTAATAATTTGTGTAAAATCATAATAAATGATTTGGAAAGAATTGGGATAAAAAAATTCCACATTTGTAAAGATAAACATATTTTTTTATCAAAATGAACTAGTTATTAACTAGATTAATAATCCAATATTTTTAAAAGAAATAAATTGGATTTGAAATGGTTTTAAAAATAACCAGAATTTTCCAATGAACAAATTGGAATGGAAACAATCTTCGAAATATTTTGATATTGGATTCCATGGTAATACGGATATTGTTATTGGAATTTGGAAGATACAGATATCATTATTCCGAATACGATATCCATTAGTTTCAGAATTTGATATTGAATATAAGCCGATATAATTTCTATTCAGTGCCTTGTATTTAATATTAAATTGGATTTTGGGTTTGTCGTGAATGGTGTCTTCATTAACACTATTCTTAAACCCGGTTGAGAAAAGAATAAATCTTATAATTAAGATTTAGAGAAGTTTACCAATTAATTAACATTTAATTGGAATTGAAATGAAAGTTGATTGTGGGTTTATCGTGAACTGTGTTTTAAATAACACTTGTTATTTAACTCAAATTAACAGTGAAATGTGATTTGGAATATATAAATCTTTTTATAAAGATTAAAAGGTAATTTTCCAAAGTAAAGTTTTCCAATTTATAACAATAAATTGGAGTGGAATTAGATTTGGTAATAATCGAAGTGAGTTTCTGTGGAGGAAGACTGTTAATGTATATGGAATTTAAAAGGTGTTGTCATTATTCCATTTATATTATTAGTCGGATACGGAAATTGATATCGATTATATATTAATTTGTTTTCCGTGAAGATTCCATAATTAATGGAATGAGATTTTGGGTTTATTGTGAACTATGTTTAAAATGACATTAGTTCTTAACCTTGTTAAAGACAGGATTACATGTCTAACATTGTATTTCGAACTGTATTTGTTGATCTCTGCTGAATATATATCTGTTTGGTTGCGGAGAATTTATTCTCTTGTTTAACACGCTTCTCTGAAACGTACAAGCTTAGAGGTTATATATAGGAAAAGATCAATGATAGGTGTAGATTGTCGATGCGGCATGTTTATTTCCCAAAGTTAAATAATCATTAATATTGATTTTTGGGAAGATTAAAACTAAGCGGAGTTTAAATGAATATTTAGTTTGATTGAAATGTGAATATGATAATTTAAATTATCAAATTTGGGAAATGATCGAGAATGGAGTACCACCAGTTTTACTCCAGAGGATAGTTAAATCTTTAATTAGATTTGAACATGAAATGTTAGTTAAATTTACCGATAACACTATGGTGTTAGATATGGAGTATTACCAATTTTGCTCGATGGGAAGAATAGGTTGGGATTGGGAAATTAAATAAATGATTACTTCGGTAAGGTTCGCTAATCCCAACTAGTTTGGAAAACCTTAATTTGGTTTAAATTGTGAAAATGATATTTGGCTAAAAGAAAATTCTGGGTTGGAATGAGGCGCAGGTTGTGTGTTTATATCACTTTATTATAATATACGCGGGTTATTCGGAAAGGCCAGGTTTATACCTATTCTGAATAACTAATTCGACAATAAGTCGACGATGAAGATGGTGGTTGAAGACCGGAGGTATTCACATCGTTTGGATGATTACCGATGTCTTAATTGGGCTGTACACCCAAGACAAGGTAATAAGTGGTGATCGTCCAAACGTACTTGGAGATCGACCGGATATGCGAGGACCTCTCTCCTATATTGGACACATGGGACGAGGAATAAGGTGCCTCCAGTTTTGTTCATACCCAGAACGAACTTGTAAATGGATGTGCGTCTGACATTGGATTATATTCTGTGTTGATTGATCCCTATTAAATACATATCAGTTTGGTGGCGGAAAATTTATTTTCTTGCTTAACACCCTTCACTGAGACGTACGAGCTGAAAGGCTATATATCGATAAACATCAGTCGCATGGCGTGAATTGCATGTGTGGCATGCTGAGATGTAAATGATCAAGGCTTCTGTTGAAAAGCAGAGTCTTGTGATTGATGATCAAAGCACTGCCTTAAATGGCATAACTTTGTGTATAACATTAATTCGCAAGCCTCACACCTCAGTATGAGTTTAAAACAGGATAAGAGACTGCAGGGAGTGCACGACGTTTCCTTCTAGCTATGGGTGGTGTCATGGTATGGAGCCAAGACATTTATTTATTTTTACCTATGTGGATGATGGATTGCGAGGCGCCTCGGATATACCGGTTATTACGGAGCCGATGGATAGGTCTGATAGGACCGGGAAACATGTGTTCAGGTATAACCAATCCGCTAAGTGTGGACCGACCCTGAAGATCCAAGGGTTCGCCAGCGTCTGAACCCTGAGGCATTTGCTAGAGTGTCTCCAAGCTGGCGAGGAGTGCATCCCTTGCCTCAACTCATGATGGAAATCCAATTTACAATACGTGACATTTTGGTTTTGATTGTAGAGCCTAGTATGGTGACATGATATATGGTACCCATGCCATCTATGATTGATACATTTATATTTGAAGTTGTTTTTACACTATACACTTATTATAACATCAAATGATTTGTTTTAAACGTAACAAGCATGTTTGGCTATTATACGGGAAAACCCTATCCTCCGGCTTGCGTTGCATTGTGTGATGGGACTTGGGTCTTATAATAGCTTCATTTTTCCAAAAAGTATTGCGCTTTTTGTTTTTTATGCATAGGTATTCTTGGGAGGAAACTGGTTCCATATTATACGGTGTGGTACTTTATTTCTAAAGTAAAGTTTTAAATAACTGTTTTAGTTCTCACACCAGTCACATGATTGACCTGGAGTTTACCGTTTTAACCTAAACTCTGGGTGCCCCTATTTTACACACGAGCAGCTAGTAGTTTTGGTTTAGCAGATATCATATTTACAGGATCCTGGTTTACAGCTGGAGCTATATTCGGAATGCTCTGTATCCGTGTATTTCTTACAGTTCCATTATGTATTATTTTTCCGCTGCTATGTAATGTATTTTAATCTCTGATATTTATCGAATGTATATTATTTGTTCATAGTCTGTTATACTCTTGTACTCTGATGTAATTATTGTAATAAGCAATGAAATGTTGTCCTGTTTGTGTTCTAATTTGTCATGTTCTCAACTCAATCCGCGCTTTCCCATACGGGCGTGTATGGGTCGTATCAGATCTCGAATCAAAGGGCTACGACCTAATCCAAGAATTCTTCACCATGTTCTTACTTGAACTATACTACCAAGATTCGGAACACATGATCTTGTGTATTCAGACACTTTTTGAGCTTCGTATGCAACTTTTGGTCATGTAAAAATTAATCGGATGCAAACAATTATGGGACATCTTATTCTCTATATACAAGGAGTAACTAAATATTTTCATTATGGAGAATACTTAATGAGGGTCTTTGAAAGTGCAAAAATTCCAAAACCGGATTCAGAGACAACTGAAGAAGAATTTGAAACAAATGCATATGCCTCCTCCAACCACTCGGATCATGAGTTTAGAAAGTTGGAAAAAGAGAAGTTTGGATCAGCCATCATCAAGTACTACTCATGCTAATCTTGAAGATGTCCGACTAACGGAACCATCTCAAACGCCAAGACAAGCACTTGATGTAGTTGAGCTCTACCAACTCCTTTTAGAAGCAAGGCTTAAAAGAATTGATAAGAAAATGGATAAAAGTTTTAGAAAATCAAGTATTTTCTTGGAAGGATGTGGAATTCAATCTCTTGCACTCTTGTAAATACTGGTCATGTAACGGATCCACAGAAATGACCCATGTCTCCTCTCAATTAGACTTCTTCTAAAAGTACCGAATCTGTTGACATTTAGGTTAGTAGTATGTTATGTATGTTATTTTCTTTAGTATCTTTTTATTTCAAAATTGTTAATTATGCTTTTGGTTATGTAATAACTTATGGTAGGAACCTCTATGTTTTTGGTTGTGTTGAACATTATGCATACTTGAAATGATTATGTTTTTATTTTAGCATCAGTTTGTTATTCGATTACTTTGTGCTCATTATGATTAATTACTTTTTAATCGATGACAAAGGGGGAGAAACATTTCTATCCTATGATTATGTGTATTCTATGCTCTTAATAATGAATTTATTTATTGAGAATATATGTGCTAACATTTTGTTGCAGGAATCAAAATGGTAAGTTTATAAATTTATGAACTAACAAAATGTTATAGAAATTCAGGGGAAGCAAATACTCAGGCGAAGAAAATCAGATATGTTGTCATCAATCTAAAAGGTCGAGAATGTTGATATCAAGATTTTGATTAATGCCAACAAAAGAAGTTGCAATGGAAATCATGTCATAGATATAAGGTTTATATATATACACACACACACATAGAATTATGTTAAAATCTATCCTCAAGTATAACACGAATCTACAAAACAAAGTAAATATATATGTATATAAAAGGCTTTAAAAAATCATGAATGTACAAAAATAGCTCTACCAGTCGGCTGGTAGATAAATGACCAGTCGAGTGGTAGATAAATGACCAGTCGACTGGTCAAAGAGTTTTGGTATATAACGACTAATTTTGGAAAGTTTTTTATCCAAACGATTTAAAGTCTACTTTAACCAGTCAACTAATGAATTTTAGCCAGTCGACTGATTCGAAATTGCAAATATTTTTCTGAAAGGTTGTCTCTATTCATGAAGAGAAATCTCTTCATTTCTGAAAAGAAATGGAAACTTCTTTTGGTTAAAACTCTTCATGAAGAATTGCTACCATTATACTATTATATAAACCCTTCAAACGTGTTTTCAAATCACCAATTCTGATTATGTTCTCTCTATTTTCTGATATAAACTTCTATATACTTTGCAAACAAAAGCTCTCTCAATTCAAGTTACTTTTTGAATCCTTGATAACACTTCTCATATCTTGATTCGACAAGCAACTAACTTGCTTCAACCTTTGTGAACATTTCAAATACTCGAGGATAAGATTATAGGAAGGGTGTACTTAAACTGTTGACTATCCGTGTTGATTCAAGAACACAAAGCAGAAATCAAAATCACTTGTAATTGTTGAAGTCCTGTATAGTTGCTCAGGCGGGAGGCATCCTTGTTGAGGATCGGATGTACTGACCTATTCCTCCAAGTTAAGAGAGGCGTGATAGTGAATTCCGAAGAGGAGCTTCGGGGCTAGACGTAGGGCAGGAAGTCCGAACCAGTATAAAATTCATGGTGTCGTTCCTTATTGCATTTATTTTTGATATATTTCTATAGCTTAGCTTTTTACCTACATAACTTATGTATATTAGCTAGTTAGTATATCATCTACATTTCTGCTATATCCATATAGATCTGCTTAAGTTGTATACATCGACTTTTTTAGTAAATACCACACGGCTAAGCACAACCTTACCTTCACAAACAATGGTAATGGTCAAGCCAAGTTGCTCAACTTTGTGCAAGTATGCACGAGGTCAAGTTCAAGCAAGTCCAAAACATCCAGCTTCTGCCCTTGCTCCAGTCCAAAACCAGCTTATGTAACATCACGTATTTTACATTAATAATAAAAGGAAAATATCAATAAATTATAGTTTTAGAATTTATCCCTGAAACATATACCATTGTTTTTGTGGCAATTTTTTGTTTCGTTTTGGTATATGGCATGCCCAAAACGGAGCTCGTATGGGAAAGTTATTAATGAATTAATAAATCAAAAGATTGTATGCACATATATACACACGGATTCGAAATTCTAACTTAAACATAAGTTATAACTAGAAAATTATTATTCAAATGGGTTATATAAGAAAATAAATTAAACGTTATTAATTAATGTCAATCAGAATTTAAATGAAACATAAAGTACACGTTCTAACCCAGGATGGGTCGACCCCAGCCTCGCCTGGGTCGACCTATGTGTCGACCCAGGGGTTGACCCACCTCTAAGGTGGGTCGACACAAGGGTCGACATAATCGGGGACAGATCTATTCTTAGCCGACATGTTTTTCTGAGTTATACGATTCGAATTTTATGTGGTTAAATCCGATGGACTAAACTTTCTTCTACCTATAAATAGACTAACAATGCCTAACTTTCAACTCGTATTTTTTGAGATGCGGCCAAGGCTCTGCCATTCTCTTTCTTCTCCAAATCTTTTCAAGAATTAGAATATTTCTTAGGGGTTCTAATTCAAGATTTGAAGATAAAAGATGCAAATCTACAACGTAGGTGTTTAGATTTCTGGTTAATGTGAGGTAAGTCCTTGAATCTGATTTATATAGGCTTCTCTTTTTTTTCCCTCTTCTTTTAGTATCATATTTGTGAATCCTTGGTTATTTTAATTATAGATTCAGTTAGGAAGACCATGAAATAACAAGTCTGGATCCAATTCAAAGATGGGAAATCTGTCAGGTGAGTGGATTTAGAATTATACCTTTTGGATAATGGTATATTTACTGCTTACGTTCCCCATTAATCTTAACATGTTAAATAACTGTAAATTATGGTAATTGCGATACAAATTATTTTTAGTTATGTTAAGAATATTACTGTTGTACATATATATTCTATGAATCTGCTAATTGGATTAAGAACTACTATAATAATAAAAATTGTGGAATTAACAATAAAAGTGAATATGTTACTAGGAATGTCGTTAATGAAAAATTGGATATTGCAAATTACAGTGAAATTGTGGATAATGGAAAAAAATAATAGGTATGCCTAATTTGTATAAAAAATATATAGTGATTCGGAAATGGTAAATAACATCTAACTCGGAAAATAAAAAGGGGAAATTTGAAGTGGACTGAGTTACATGGATTTGGGAAAAATTTATACATTTCCATAACGGTAAAATTATTACGAACATAGTTGCAAGAAAAGAAAGAAAAAGGGATTAGTGTGAAATAGCGATTCTTTTACCATATTGCACACTAATCAAATAAAAAGATATATGTATGGCCACGACAAAAATAAAAGAAATAGCTTGCAACTATGGATCTTGATTTATGTGCGTTATGGAAATCGATCTTTATATCTTTCCACCAATCAATCTAATGAGGTATGTGAAATATTTTCCTGAAATAATGAAAATATACAAGACGACAAATAAATGGATGTTACAACAGTAAAAGTTAGGTTAATGTTAAGGAACCAAGGAAAATGTGATGAACGGGGAATATGACCTATTATAATTAATTATATTAATGAGAATGTAGTATAATAGGTAGGCTTGTTCTAGGGATAAGAAGAATTATAACATGGGTTATAATAAATGATGAAGAGAACTTATTAATAAACCGTAGTTAAGATAATTAAGTTAATAAGTAAATAGCAAACATGTTATGATGATAGTGTAAGACAAGGTTATGATTAAATGAGAAAGAATAAAAGTAGATTTATGGAATGAAATAAGTTGTACTTAGTTCAATATTAAGTAGACATGTCATAAGAAAACATGAGAACTAGGAAAAGATATACTTAATTATGTGTTAAGTAAAACATGTTATTGAACTTGTAAACATGTAATTGGATAGTAAATGACACGGTAATCATGTAAAGAGATTGTAGACTACTTTCGTTGATTACAATCTAGGGAATGACATGTTATGAGATTATTAATGAACTTAAAACATGATTAAGTTAAGCTTGTACAATTAATAAGCAAGCAGGGTCCATTCCTCAGGGATATATGGGGCTCGGGAAAACCTTATAACTTGAATAAAAAGGGAATATTTGGGTAATCAAGTTAATTAGTAAGATAAAGCAAGCGCGAGTGTAAAAGATCAGACATAGTGTAACACCCCACCTCCGCTAGGGTAACTCACAAAGGGAAGGCACTAGTTTTGGAGGAGCGTTATCGAGGTAAACAAACACAGAAATATTACAAGACAGAACATAAATAAAACAGCAGAAGAATCAAAAGCTAAATTTCATTACTTTCAAAAAGAGTCAAATCCTTTTACATCTAAATTACCAACTATCATTTTCCATTACAACAAGTTCTGCCTTGAACAAATAAAGAAGCATAAAACTTAAAACAACAAAAGTAGCTTAATTCCCCAAAGGTAGCAGAAATGCAGCCATAGCATAGCTCAAGATCAAACCGTACATGAGCTGAACCGAAAGCAAGCGAAATCCAAGCTAAGTGCTAGAGTTTCCTCCCTGAGAACCTGGGGGGGAAACAAAAGAAAAAGAGGCGAAAGAAAACGGGTTAGTCATAAAGACTAGTAAGTCCTAGTGACTTTCAGCATAAAAATAGGTAAAGGTAACATGACATGTATAAACTGAAAGTAAACATAAGGATGATGACAAGATGGGCAAGATAGACTAAGATAACATGATGAATCAAGTATAAATCAAGTATAGCATCGGATGTTCAAGATTCGCTGCACCAACTGTACTAATGTCCCAAACCCATGTCGTATATTAACAATGAAAAGATTCCTTGGCCCAATATCATGAATGACCCATTACTAGGTCCAACGGAACGATCCACTAATCGATCGGCTCCCTACAAGTTCTAGCTCATCATGTGTCTGTGTCATACGACCCTATCACGAATGTAGTCACCTGTGCTAGGTCCACCATAGGGTGTATCAAGCCTTAGGGTGCCAACCACCGACACGAATCAAGCATGCACAGTGTAAACCTACTGATGCCCTATGCCTGCTTTTTCAACTCCGGACTACGTGCACGACCATAGTCTGCCTGATCCTACACTGGCGCACCAACTCAGCCGTTGTTCTGGTCTCTTACAATCAGCCCAGTGATCGTGCCCCACCCTGCCTAGTTCCAGGGTACCATGATACATCTAAGTGGGTTACTGCTGAAATGGACCGCGTAACTAGGGTTTTCGTTCAACAGTTTAAGTGTTATCATTTAAATTCGTGACTTAACCCTTATCAGTCTAGCATGTCAAGTTGGTTAAGTGTTGTCTTTCAATTTCATGACTTAACCCCACTAATCATGTGTCAATTGGTTAAGTGTTGTCTTTCATGTTCATGACTTAACCCTATTGTGTGGCATTAATTCATTAATGCACCTCACCCTCTCACATCAGACCTGTTGTTGTGGTCACTGGATATGCCGGGGGTTTCCGGGCAGATTTACACCACAACCCAGTCTGACCTCGGGTTTCAAGCGCGATATGACCAACTACCCACATCGGATCTTTTTGTTTGCAGTCACTGGATTTGCCGGGCGGTTCTGGGCAGAATTACATTGCAAACTCAACCCAACCTCGAATTGGCCATTTTCAAGTTCATTCTAGTGTCATGTCCATGTTCAAATTTCATGTCAAGTTCATGTCAAGTTTCATGGCAAGTTTCTTGTCAAGTTCCATGTCGAGTTTCATGTTTCAACTTATGCCTATTATCAAGTTCATGATTCATGTTCATAACTAATTCATGTTTTGCCTAATCTACCTAAATCATATTCCCATCGCATGTTAACGTGAATCGATCTAAATTACAAGTAAATCAAATCCAGAAATAAAGGGAATAACATCAAAACTATGATAGGAAAAAAGGATGAGCATAAAGTGATAAAAGGGATTACAAGACTAGCATGATATAACTTGAGATAATTGGTCACAACATTACTGGCATATAGAAAATAATAGGATTTCAAATCTAGCATAAAAAGGTGATAGTCATGGCATAAGGTGATAGTCCCAAACTTGTGAAAAGTAGATTGATTCAACATCACAGGCATAATAATATTATGGGCACGAAGAAGTTTGATTTACAACATGAATAGGTCCAAACTGATTTCATAGCAATATTCCCAAATGTCAAGATCCAAGATGGAAACTAGAATAGATGTGAATCGATTATTATACTTAAGTCTAATTTCACTTTATCTCATGTCCAAATTACAATTAACAAGTTTAAATCTCAAAGTAACTAGAACTTACAGATCGTGGACTAAGAAATTGAGATGTAGAAGTCAAATCTAGAAACTAGTCGTTGAATTGTTGAATCTGGATTTGATTGTGGAAGAAAATCCCCAATATGCAATTCCTAGTCGTAGTCTTCAAGAAACAGTCTTCGTGTTTTATTTTAATTTACTTATTTCAATTATTTCAGAGGCAGCATAAGGAGAGAATAAAATGGTGTAAAGAGAATGGGGCTAGGCGGATGTTTATATATGATTAGGCGAACGAATCTAGACTGAAAACGAGATCAGAAACATCAGAATGAACCCAGGCTCAAAACCGGGGTTCAGCACCAGGTCGACCCCCAGGTCGACCATAGGGTCGACCTGCTCCTTGGGAGGTCGACCATAGTGTCGACCCCCAGGTCGACCTAGTCCTGGGCGGGAAAATTCCCGCCCAGTCTGCGCTGGGGTTTGAATTCGAATTTCGAATTCGAATTCGAGCTGTTTTTCTGTTCTGAAAATCCTTGAAACTTCGGAGGGTCATATCTCCCTCATACGGACTCCATTTCTCCAAAACTCGGACTCGTTTCCAAGCAGAATTTCGAGACAAACGCAATGGCGCAACCCATTTTCCCTGATTCTAAAATTTAAAAATTAATTCTGCCTTGATTTATGGTTTTAGCATGTTATTAAAATTCGGGTTGTTACATTCTCCCCTCCTTAAAGGATTTCGCCCCCGAAATCTTCAAGTTAAGAAGAATGCATCCAGTCATCCAATCATCCATCTTCTCAACCGTCATCCACAAGAAACCATTGTCCTTAAAAGATTTTTAATGTTGTATGAACTTATGTAAGTGTGTGTATATGTACTTATCTAATGCAAAAAGATCAGGCGGTTATTGATTCAGTAGACCTCCTTAATGCAAAATATGTTCGTGTAATGAGTCCAACATGTATGAAAATTCATAACATACTTTATAATCTCTACATGAGTGCACAAACATTCATTCATATGCAACATCCAAATGATAGCATATCAAATTTCCAACTATGTACAAGTATAAGTACTCATGCATATGCAACATGAAAAATGTGGCTGAGCCGATCTAGTGCCTAATGCGTGTTATGCAACCACGAGCAACCACTTGCAATCACCAACCATTACATGTTTCAATCACATGTTTACATCCAAAAGGGTTCTACCTAAGGTTCTCACGATAGGATCGAGAAGATAACAAGACAAACATGGATAACAAAAGCATGTACATGATACAAAGGTATGTAAACTTATAGAAAAAGAGATCGAGAATGTAATCTCAAAAAGAATTGGATATAGCGCGCGTATCTTCTCTTTGGTTTCCCAAGTTGCGTCTTCTTGGGCTTCACTCCACTGTACTTTAACTAGCTTGAATTCTCGATTCCTTAGCTTCTTGATCTCCGTTCCTAAGATACGAATCGGAACTCGCCTCAACGTTGCTTCCTTTTCCACTTCTACGCCCTCAAGGATGCTTGGCTCAACCACTTCGACAGACTCATGTAAACACTTCCGGAGATGCGAAACGTGAAAGACATTGTGTACTCCAGCCAACTTCTCGGGTAACTCTACCTTATAGGCCATCTGTCCAATCCTCTCGATGATATGGAACGGTCCTACGAACCTCGGTGCTAACTTTCCAGCCGCTCCAAACCGAACCACATTGCGTAAAGGAGAAACTTTTATAAAAACCATATCTCCGACTTCGAACTTTAGGTCTGTCCTTCTCTTGTCCACGTAGGATTTCTATCTATCTTGGGATGTTTTCATCCGTCTTCGTATCAACTCAACCTTCTCAGAAGTGTCCCTTATCATGTCGGGTCCAAGTATGAGCTTGTCTGTCGACTCCCACCAACAAGTTGGTGACTTGCACGGTCTTCCGTATAAAGCTTCGATTGGTTCCACTCCTATACTAGCTTGGTAACTATTATTATAAGCGAACTCAACGAGAGGTTGGTGATCTTCCCAAATACCACCAAAGTCAAGAATGCATAGTCTCAAAAAGTACTCTAGTACCCTATTTACCCTTTCGGTTTGTCGGTCCGTCTATGGGTGATAGGCCGTGCTTAAACTTAGTTATGTACCCATTGCTTCTTGTAAACTATTCCAAAATTCGCTAGTGAAAATCGGGTCACGATCGCTAACTATACTAGAAGGAACTCCGTGCAACCGTACTATTTTTCGAAGGTATATAGACGCTAGCCATGATGCGGTCCTCTTGCTCTTCACAGGAATGAAGTGAGCGCTCTTCGTGAGTCTATCTACTATAACCCATATGCTAGTATTGCCCTTCCTTGACCTAGGCAATCCATCCACGAAATCCATCGAGACACTCTCCCATTTCCACTGCGGAACCTCCAAAGGTTGCAATAGCCCACCGGGCTTTTTCGACTTGGCCTTTACTTGTTGGCACACCATGCACTTAGAAATGAATTCCGCTACGTCCTTTTTCATCTCGTTCCAAAAGAAAATGCGCTTCATATCCTTGTACATTTTATCCCCTCCGGGATGTATAGTCATCTTCGAGTTATGCGCCTCTTCGAGAATTCTCTTTACTAAGTCTCCCACTTGTGGGACACATAGTCTACCATCACGCCTTAGCCATCCTTTGTCATCTATGGCATACCTACTGAGGTGACTTGACATCTCACTTCTAATCAACTTGTCCATGATCTCGAATATCTGTGGGTCTTCCTTATGTGAAGTCCCTACTTGGTCTAGAAGCATAGGCCTTAACTCAAGAGATGTTAATGTGTTAGCCAACGAATCAACAACAAGTGTGAAATCAAAGGTTGCTATAAACTCTAGACTTTTCCTTTCAACACACAAAGGACTCAAAATCAACCTTTTCCTACTTAGCGCATCCGCCACCACGTTACCCTTGCCAGGGGTATAAGTTATATTGAAGTCATACGATGCCAATAATTCCATCCACCTCTGTTGCCTAAGATTCAAATCTTTTTGCGAAAAGAGGTACTTAAGCGATTTGTGATTGGTATACAACTCGAACTTCTCACCTAGAAGATAGTGGCGCCAAGACTTAAGTGCAAAAACAATCGCGGCCAATTCCAAGTCATGTGTTAGATAGTTTTTCTCATGAACTTTAAGTTGTCTACCCCCGTAGCATATCACTTTCCCTTCTTGCATTAGGACAGCGCCTAATCCCGTGCCGCACGCATTTGTGTACACCGTAAACATCTTACCTCCGTCGGGTAATGCCAAAACTGGAGATGTGGTAAGGGCTCTCTTAAGCCTTTGAAAAGCAACGTCACACTCTATGTCCCATGCAAAAGCTTGGTTCTTCTTCGTTAACCTAGTAAGAGAGGCTGAAATCTTAGCGAAGTCCTTAATGAACTTCTTATAGTAGCCCGCCAAACCAAGAAAGCTTCTCACTTCTGTTGCGTTCTTAGGAACTTTCCAGTCTTGCTCCGCAGCTACTTTTGCGAGGTCCACAGGTATACCTTGCTTAGAAACTACATGTCCAAGAAACCAAACTTATTTTCTCCAAAAATGACACTTGGAGAACTTAGCCTTTGACTCGTGTGCTCTAAGCGTATCCATGACTTCCTTGAGATGTCTAGCATGTTCTTCCTCATCCTTTGAGAAGATCAAAATATCATCCACGAAGACCACCACAAACTTGTTAAGGAACTCCCTAAACACCCAACTCATCAAGTCTACGAAGTACGCGGGTGCATTCGTCAAACCAAACGGCATGACGAGCCATTCGAAGAAACCATCCGGAGTCCTAAATGCAGTCTTTTCAATGCTATCCTCCGCCACTCTAAGTTGATGGAATCCTGTAGCTAGATCGAGTTGAGAGAAAACAGACGCTCCTACAAGCTGGTCGAACAAGTCGTCGATTCTCGGTAATGGGTGCCTATTCTTCTTAGCCAGCTTGTTCAACTCACGATAATCTACGCATAGACGAAGCGAACCATCCGCCTTAGTAGCGAATACCACCAGAGCACCCCATTCAGAAATGCTTCGCCTAATGAAATTTTTCTCAAGCAACTCCTTAACTTGCTTACTAAGCTCTTTTCTCTCTCGCGGGGCCATGTATCTAATGGGCAATGCAACTGGCTTTGCATAATCAACAAGATATATACGGAAATCTATCTCACGTTTAGGGGGTAACCCCTTAACCTCATCAAAGACATCGGAATATTCTCGGACTACCCTTACTGAATGAAAATCATCGATAGACGAGCCAAGAGATTCTAGATAACATAACATATAGGACCCATAGGGTTACAAGAAATTTCAAGGGTATTACCAAGGCGAGTCACGAGTCTAACTACCCTTCGTTCACAATCGAGAATGGCTCCATTATTGGATAGCCAATCCATGCCTAGAATCAAACCGTATCTGTAACACCCCACCTCCGCTAGGGTCACTCACAAAGGGAATGCACTAGTTTTGGAGGAGCGTTATCGAGGTAAACAAACCCAGAAATATTACAAGACAGAACATAAATAAAACAGGGGAAGAATCAAAAGCTAAATTTCATTACTTTCAAAAAGAGTCCAAACCTTTTACATCCAAAGTACCAACTATCATTTTCCATTACAACAAGCTCTGTCTTGAATAGATAAAGAAGCATAAAACTTAAAACAGTAAAAGTAGCTTAATTCCCCAAAGGTAGCAGAAATGCAGCCATAGAATAGCCCAAGATCAAACCGTACATAAGCTGAACCGAAAGCAAGAGAAATCCAAGCTAAGTGCTAGAGTTTCCTGTCTGATAACCTGGGGGGAAACGAAAGAAAAAGAGGCGAAAGAAAACGAGTCAGTCATAAAGACTGGTAAGTCCTAGTGACTTTCAGCATAAAAACAGGTAAAGGTAACATGACATGTATAAACTGAAAGTAAACATAATGATGGTGACAAGATGGGCCGGATAGATTAAGATAGCATGATAATTCAAGTATAGGTCAAGTATAGCATCGCATGTTCAAGATTCGCTACACCAACTGTACTAGTATCTCAAACCCATGTCATATATTAACCATGAAATGATCCCTTGGCCTAATATCATGAATGACCCATTACTAGGTCCAACGGAACGATCCATTAATCGATCGGCTCCCGACAAGTTCTAGCTCGTCATGTGTCTGTGTCATACGGCCTTATCACGAATGTAGTCACCTGTGCTAGGTCCACCATAGGGTGTATCAAGCCCTAGGGTGCTAACCACCGACACGAATCAAGCACGCACAGTGTAAACCTACTGATGCCCAATGCCTGCTTTTTCAACTCCGGACTACGTGCACGACCATAGTCTGCCTGAACCTACACTGGCACACCAACTCAGCCGTCATTTTGGTCGCTTACAATCAGCCCAGTAATCGTGCCCCACCGTGCCTAGTTCCAGGGTACCATGATACATCTAAGTGGGTTACTGCTATAATGGACCGCATAGCTAGGGTTTTCGTCCGACAAGTTAAGTGTTGTCATTTAAATTCGTGACTTAACCCTTATCAGTCTAGCATGTCAAGTTGGTTAAGTGTTGTCTTTCAATTTCATGACTTAACCCCACTAATCATGTGTCAAGTTGGTTAAGTGTTGTCTTTCATGTTCATGACTTAACCCTATCATGCGGCATTAATTCATTAATGCACCCCAACCTCTCACATCAGACCTGGTGTTGTGGTCACTGGATATGCCGGGCAGTTCCGGGCAGATTTACACCACAACTCAGTCTGACATCGGGTTTCAAGAGCGATATGACCAACTACCCACATTTGATCCTATTGTTTGCAGTCACTGGATTTGCCGGGCGGTTCCGGGCAGAATTAAACTACAAACTCAACCCAACCTCTAGTTGGCCATTTTCAAGTTCATTCTAGTGTCATATCCATGTTCAAATTTCATGTCAAGTTCGTGTCAAGTTTCATGGCAAGTTTCATGTCAAGTTTCAACTTATGCCTATTATCAATTTCATGATTCATGTTCATAACAAATTCATGTTTTGCCTAATCTACCTAAATCGTATTCCCATCGCACGTAAACGTGAATCAATCTAAATTACAAGTAAATCCAGATCCAGAAATAAAGGAATAACATAAAAACTATGATAGGCACAAAGGACGAGCATAAAGTGATAAAAGGGATTACAAGACTAGCATGATAACTTGAGATAATTGGGTACAACATCACTGGCATATAGAAAATAATAGGATTTCAGATCTAGCATAATAAGGTGATAGTCATGGCATAAGGTGATAGCCCCAAACTTGTAAATAAAAGACTGATTCAACATCACATGCATGATAATGTTATGGACATGAAAGAGTTTGATTTACAGCATGAATAGGTCCAAACTGATTTCATAGCAATATCCCCAAATGTCAAGATCCAAGATGGAAACTAGAATAGATGTGAATCGATTATCATACTTACATCCAATTTCACTTTATCTCATATCCAAATTACAATTAATAAGTTTAAATCCCAAAGTAACTAGAACTTACAGATCGTGGACTAAGTAATTGAGATGCAGAAGTTGAATCTAGAAACTAGTCGTCGAATGGTTGAATCTTGATTTGATTGTAGAAGAAAATCCCTAATATGCAATTCCTAGCCGTAGTCTTCAAGAAACAGTCTACGTGTTTTGTTTTAATTTACTTATTTCAATTATTTCAGAGGCAGTATAAGGAGATAATAAAATGGTGTAAAGAGAATGGGGCTAGGGGGCTGTTTATATAGGATTAGGCGAACGAATCTAGACGGAAAACGAGACCAGAAACATCAGAATGGACCCAGGCTCAAAACTGGGTTTCAGCACCAGGTCGACCCCCAGGTCAACCATAGGGTCGACCTGGTCCCTGGGAGGTCGACCATAGTGTCGACCCCCAGGTCGACCTGGTCATGGGCGGGAAAATTCCCGCCCAGTCTGCGCTGGAGTTTGAATTCGAATTTCGAATTCGAATTCGAGCTATGTTTATGTTTTGAAAATCCTTGAAACTTCGGAGGGTCATATATCCCTCATACGGACTCCGTTTCTCGAAAACTTGAACTCGTTTCCAAGCAGAATTTCGAGATGAACGAAATGGCGCAACCCGTTTCCCTTGATTCTTATTTTAAAAATTAATTCTGCCTTGATTTATGGTTTTAACATGCTATTAAAATACGGGTTGTTACATTCTCCCCTCCTTAAAGGATTTTGTCCCCGAAATCTTCAAGTTAAGAAGAATGAATCCTATCGTCCAATCAACCATCTACTCAACCATCATCCACAAGCAACCATTGTCCTTAAAAGATTTTTAATGCTGTATGAATTTATGCAAGAGTGTGTGTATATGTACTTATCTAATGCAAAAGATCAGGCGGTTACTGATTCAGTAAACCTCCTTAATGCAAAATATGTTAGTGTAATGAGTCCAACATGTATGCAAATTCCTAACATATTTTATAATCTATACATGAGTGCACAAACATCCATTCATATGCAACATCCAAATGATAGCATATCAAGTTTCCATCCATATACAAGTATAAGCACCCATGCATATGCAATATCAAATATGTGACTGAGCCGATCTAGTGCCTAATGTGTGTTATGCAACCACGAGTAACCACTTGCAATCATCAACCATAACATGTTTACATCCAAAAGGATTATACCTAAGGTTCTCAAGATAGGATCGAGAAGATAACAAGACAAACATGGATAGCAAAAGCATGTACATGATTAAAAGGTATGTAAACTTATAGGAAAAAGAGGTCGAGAAAGTACCCTAAAAAAATGGGTATAGTGAGCGTATCTTCTCTTCGGTTTCCCAAGTTGCGTCTTCGTGGGCTTCACTCCACTGTACTTTAACTAGCTTGACTTCTCGATTCCTTAGCTTCTTGATCTCTATTCCTAAGATACGAATCAGAACTCGCCTCAACGTTGCTTCTCTTTCCACTTCTACGCCTTCAAGGATGCTTGGCTCAACTACTTCGGCAGACTCATGAAAGCACTTTCGGAGATGCGAAACGTGAAAGACATTGTGTACTCCAGCCAACCTCTCGGGTAACTCTACCTTATAGGCCATCTGTCCAATCCTCTCGATGATAGGGAACGGTCCTACGAACCTCGGTGCTAACTTTCCAACTGCTCCAAAGCGAACCACATTGCGTAAGGGAGAAACTTTATAAAGACCATATCTCCGACTTCGAACTTTAGGTCTGTCCTTCTCTTGTTTGCGTAGGATTTATGTCTATCTTGGGCCGTTTTCATCCGTCTTCGTATCAACTCAACGTTCTCGGAAGTGTCCCTTATAATGTCAGGTCCATGTATGAGCTTGTCTATCGACTCCCACCAACAAGTTGGAGACTTGCACGGTCTTCCGTATAAAGCTTCGAATGGTGCCATTCCTATGCTAGCTTGATAACTATTATTATACGCGAAATCAATGAGAGGTAGGTGATCTTCCCAAGTACCACCAAAGTCAAGAATGCATAGTCTCAAAAGGTCCTCTAGTACCTTATTTACCCTTTCGGTTTGTCCATCCGTCTGTGGGTGATAGGCCGTGCTTAAACTTAGTCGTGTACCCATTGCTTCTTGTAAACTATTCCAAAATTCGCTAGTGAAAATCGGGTCACGATCGCTAACTATACTAGAAGGAACTCCGTGCAACCGTACTATTTCTCGAAGGTGTATAGACGCTAGCCATGATGCGGTCCTCCTGCTCTTCACAGGAATGAAGTGAGTGCTCTTCGTGAGTCTATCTACTATAACCCATATGCAGTATTGCCCTTCCTTGACCTAGGAAATCCAACCACTAAATCCATCGAGACACTCTCCCATTTCCACTGCGGAACCTCCAAAGGATGCAATAACCCACCGGCCTTTTTCAACTCGGCCTTTACTTGTTGGCACACCATGCACTTAGAAACGAATTCCTCTACATCCTTTTTCATCCCGTTCCAAAAGAAAATGTGCTTCATATCCTTGTACATTTTATCCCCTCCGAGATGTATAGTCATCTTCGAGTGATGCGCCTCTTTGAGAACTCTCTTTATTAAGTCTCCCACTTGTGGGACACATAGTCTACCATCACGCCTTAGCCATCCTTTGTCATCTATGGCATACCTACTGAGGTGACTTCACATCTCACCTCTAGTCAACTTGTCCATGATCTCGACTATCTGTGGGTCTTCCTTCTGTGAAGTCCCTACTTGGTCTAGAAGCGTAGGCCTTAACTCAAGAGATGTTAATGTGTTAGCCAACGACTCAACAACAGGTGTGAAATCAAAGGTTGCTATAAACTCTAGACTTTTCCTTTCAACAAACTAAGGTCTCAAAGTCAACTTTTTCCTACTTAGCACATCCTCCACCACGTTACCCTTGCCAGGGGTATAAGCTATATCGAAGTCATACGATGCCAAGAATTCCATCCACCTCTGTTGCCTTAGATTTAAATCTTTTTGCGAAAAGAGGTACTTAAGCAACTTGCGATCGGTATACAACTCGAACTTCTCACCTAGAAGATAGTGGCGCCAAGACTTAAGCGCAAAAACAATTGCGGCCAATTCCAAGTCATGTGTGGGATAGTTTTTCTCATGAACTTTAAGTTGTCTACCCCCGTAGCATATCACTTTCCCTTCTTACATTAGGACAACGCCTAATCCCGTGCCGCACGCATTTGTGTACACCGTAAACATCTTACCTCCATTGGGTAATGCAAAAATTGGAGCTGTGGTAAGGGTTCACTTAAGCCTTTGAAAAGAAACATCACACTCTATGTCCCATGCAAAAGCTAGGCTCTTCTTCGTTAACCTAGTAAGAGGGGCTGAAATCTTAGTGAAGTCCTTAATGAACTTCCTATGTTAGCCCGCCAAACCGAGAAAGCTTCTAACTTCCGTTGCGTTCTTAGGAACTTTCCAGTCTTGCACCGCAGCTACCTTTGCAGGGTCCACATCTATACCTTGCTTAGAAACTACATGTCCAAGAAACCGAACTTCTTTTCTCCAAAAATGACACTTGGAGAAAATTAGCCTTTAACTCATGTGCTCTAAGCGTATCCATGACTTCCTAGAGTTGTCTAGCATGTTCTTCCTCATCCTTTGAGAAGATCAAAATATTATCCACGAAAACCACCAAAAACTTGTTAAGGAACTCCCTAAACACCCTACTCATCAAGTCTACGAAGTACGCGGGTGCATTCGTCAAACCAAATGACATGACGAGCCATTCAAAGAAACCATCAGGAGTCCTAAACGCAGTTTTGTCAATGCTATCCTCAGCCACTCTAAGTTGATGGAATCATGTAGCTAGATCGAGTTGAGAGAAAACAGACGCTCCTACAAGCTGGTCGAACAAGTCGTCGATTCTCGGTAGTGGGTGCCTATTCTTCTTAGTCATCTTGTTTATCTCACGATAATCTACGCATAGACGAAGCGAACCATCCACCTTAGTAGCGAATACCACCGGAGCACCCCATTCAGAAATGCTTCGCCTAATGAAATTTTTCTCAAGCAATTCCTTAACTTGCTTACTAAGCTCTTTTCTCTGTCGCGGGGCCATGTGTCTAACGGGAAATGCAACTGGCTTAGCATTATCAACAAGATATATACGGAAATCTATCTCGCATTTAGGGGGTAACCCCTTAACCTCATCAAAGACATCGGGATATTCTCGGACTACCCTTAATGATTGCAAATCATCGATAGACGAGTCAAGAGATTCTAGATAACATAACATGACAGGACCCATAGGGTTACAAGAAATTTCAAGGGTATTACCAAGGCGAGTCACGAGTCTAACTACCCTTCGTTCACAATTGAGAATGGCTCCATTATTGGACAGCCAATCCATGCCTAGAATCAAACCGTATCCCATAAATCCGAGAACATAAGCATTACACATGAATTCTACGCTTAAGATAGAAATACTTAAATCCACACAAATCATAGATAAATGAGAGGAGCCAACAATTGGATTTGAAACAATGATGGGATCCTCAACTAGACTAGTACTTAGGTGCAGAGTTTCAACAATATCAGAAGAAATAAAAGTATGCGATGCGCCAGAATCAAACAAGGTTCGAACAGGATGATAAAAAAGATAGACTAAACTTTCGATAGAAATATTTCTACCTCGTTCTTACGGAGGTATCGTGAGAGCGTGGACTTGTCCTCCAGAAGAAGGTCCAGCTCCCTACCCTTGCTTCCTTGGGCAGGCCCTAGCCATGTGTCCTGTCTCACCACAGTGGAAACAGCCACCCATCTTCCTTTTCTTCTTCCTGCAGTCTTTGACCAAATGTCCAGTAATGCCACAGAAATTACACTTTCTATTTTCACGGGGTTTGTTGTTCTTCCCGCCTTTCTTTGGATCAGCCTTCTTATTCTGTAACCCTTCCCCCTTCTTATCTTGAGGCACCTCTGCTTTTGCCTCATTCTTGACCTTGTCTTCCTCATTTAAGAGTGCCATATCTACCAACCTTTCGTAAGTAGCCTCCATAGGTATGTGGGTCATAGCCAAGCTGTGAAGTGGCTCATTCAATCCCTTGACAAAATGGAGAGCCTTCTTATGCGGAGTATTCACCAAGTCCAGTCCAAACAGGACTAGCTGATTGAATTGATTGTTGTACTCCTTAACCGTCATACTTCCTTGCTTAAGAGATAAGAACTTTCCAGCTGTAGACTTCGTTCAGCTTGTGAGAGGAATTTCATCTCAAACCTTATCCTGAAATCCATCCATGTGCCAACAGGTCTTTCAGCGTTAGTGACTTCCCACCAATAGGAAGCTTCGTCTTTGAGCAACCATACTTCCAACTGTACCTTCTGCCTATCGTCCACCTCGAAGATAACGAATAGATCCTTCGTTTCTTTGAGCCAGTTCGTCGCTTCTACGAATGATTCAGTTCCCTTGAAATCCTTTCCACCCATGGCCCTAAAATCTTTACATATCTTTGAGAAAGCATTTGCATGAGGAGGAGGAGGAACCGCTGCAGCTGGAGGAGGAATATCTGCTGGGCCTGCATCGTTGGCCCTAGCCTCTAATTACCTCCTGAACCAACCAGGTATTGGCACACCTTCTGGAAGGTTAAGATTCCCAGACATGCTGAGATGAAAAAGAAGAGATTCAAAACGAGGAAACAAAGGATAGTGCTAATGGCTTTTGGGGAATAGCCTTTAAATAGAACAAAACTTTTCTTGAAAAATGCTTCTTTGTAAACGGTTTTGAAAATAGTTTTAGAAGGTTTTAAATACTTTTGCCCAGTCTGGTAACCTTCTGCTCTGATTCCAAGTGTAACACCCCACCTCCGCTAGGGTCACTCACAAAGGGAATGCACTAGTTTTGGAGGAGCATTATCGAGGTAAACAAACACAGAAATATTTCAAGATAGAACATAAATAAAACAGCGGAAGAATCAAAAGCTAGATTTCATTACTTTCAAAAAGAGTAAAAACCTTTTACAACCAAAGTACCAACTATCATTTTCCATTACAAAAAGTTCTGCCTTGAATAGATAAAGAAGCATAAAACTTAAAACAACAAAAGTAGCTTAATTCCCAAAAGGTAGCGGAAATGCAGCCGTAGCATAGCTCAAGATCAAACTGTACATGAGCTGAACCGAAAGCAAGAGAAATCCAAGCTAAGTGCTAGAGTTTCCTCCCTGAGAACTTGGGGGGGAACGAAAGAAAAAGAGGCAAAAGAAAACGGGTCAGTCATAATGACTGGTAAGTCCTAGTGACTTTCAGCTTAAAAACAGGTAAAGGTAACATGACATGTATAAAATGAAAGTAAACATAAGGATGATGACAAGATGGATAGGATAGACTAAGATAGCATGATAATTCAAGTATAGGTCAAGTATAGCATCGCATGTTCAAGATTCGCTGCACCAACTGCACTAGTATCCCAAAACCATGTCATATATTAACCATGAAATGTTCCCTTGGCCCAATATCATGAATGACACATTACTAGGTCCAACGGAACGATCCATTAATCGATCGGATCCCTACAAGTTCTAGCTCGTCGTGTGTCTTTGTCATACGGCCCTATCACGAATGTAGTCACCTGTGCTAGGTCCACCATAGGGTGTATCAAGCCCTAGGGTGCCAACCACCCACACAAATCAAGCACGCACAGTGTAAACCTACTGATCGCTAATGCTTGCTTTTTCAACTCCGGACAACGTGCACGAACATAGTCCGCCTGAACCTACACTGGCGCACCAACTCAGCCGTCGTTTTGGTCGCTTACAATCAGCCCAATAATCGTGCCCCACCCTGCCTAGTTCTAGGGTACCATGATACGTCTAAGTGGGTTACTGCTGAAATGGACCGCGTAACTAGGGTTTCCGTCCAACAGGTTAAGTGTTGTCATTTCAATTCGTGACTTAACCCTTATCAGTCTAGCATGTCAAGTTGGTTAAGTGTTGTCTTTCAATTTCATGACTTAACCCCACTAATCATGTGTCAAGTTGGTTAAGTGTTGTCTTTCATGTTCACGACTTAACCCTATCATGCAGCATTATTTCATTAATGCACCCCAACCTTTCACATCAGACTTGTTGTTGTGGTCATTGGATATCCCGGGCGGTTCCAGGCAGATTTACACCACAACTCAGTCTGACCTCGGGTTTCAAGCGCGATATGACCAACTATCCACATTGGATCCTATTGTTTGCAGTCCCTGGATTTGCCGGGCAGTTCCGAGCAGAATTACACTACAAACTCAACCCAACCTCGAGTTGGCCATTTTCAAGTTCATTCTAGTGTCATGTCCATGTTCAAATTTCATGTCAAGTTCATGTCAGGTTTCAACTTATGCCTATTATCAAGTTCATGATTCATGTTCATAACAAATTCATGTTTTTCCTAATCTACCCAAATCGTATTCCCATCGCACGTAAACGTGAATCGATCAAAATTACAAGTAAATCCAGATCAAGAAATAAAGGGAATAACATCAACTATGATAGGCACAAAGGATGAGCATAAAGTGATAAAAGGGATTACAAGACTAGCATGATATAACTTGAGATAATTGGTTACAACATCACTGGCATATAGTAAATAATAGGATTTCAAATCTATCATAATAAGGCGATAGTCATGGCATAAGGTGATAGTCCCAAACTTGTAAATAATAGACTGATTCAACATCACAGGCATGATAATGTTATGGACATGAATGAGTTTGATTTACAACATGAATAGGTCCAAACTGATTTCATAGCAATATTCCTAAATGTCAAGATCCAAGATGGAAACTAGAATAGATATGAATCGATTATCATACTTAAGTCCAATTTCACTTTATCTCATGTCCAAATTACAATTAACAAGTTTAAATCTCAAAGTAACTAGAACTTACAGATCGTGGACTAAGCAATTGAGATGCAGAAGTTGAATCTAGAAACTAGTCGTCGAATGGTTGAATCGTTGAATCTTGATTTGATTGTAGAAGAAAATCCCCAATATGCAATTCCTGGCCGTAGTCTTTAAGAAACAGTCTACGTGTTTTATTTTAATTTACTTATTTCAATTATTTCAGAGGCAGCATAAGGAGAGAATAAAATGGTGTAAAGAGAATGGGGCTAGGGGGCTGTTTATATAGGATTAGGCGAACGAATCCAGACTGAAAACGAGACCGGAAACATCAGAATGAACCCAGGCTCAAAACTGGGTTTCAGCACCAGGTCAACCTCCAGGTCGACCATAGGGTCGACCTGGTCCCTGAGAGGTCGACAATAGTGTCGACCCCAGGTCAACCTGGTCCTGGGCGGGAAAATTCCCGCCCAGTCTGCGCTGGGGTTTGAATTCAAATTTCGAATTCGAATTAGAGTTGTTTTTCTGTTCTGAAAATTCTTGAAACTTCGGAGGGTCATATCTCCCTCATACGGACTCCGTTTCTCGAAAACTCGAACTCGTTTCCAAGCAGAATTTCGAGACAAACACAATAGCGCAACCCGTTTTCCTTGATTCTTATTTTAATAATTAATTATGCCTTGATTAATGGTTTTAACATGCTATTAAAATATAGGTTGTTATAGTATCCCATAAATTCGAGAACATAAGCCTTACACGTGAATTCTACGCTTAAGATAGAAATCCTCAAATCCACACAAATCATAGATAAATGAGTAGAGCCACCAATTGGATTTGAAACAATAACGGGATCCTCAACTAGACTAGTACTAAGGTGCAGAGTTTCAACAATATCAGAAGAAATAAAAGTATGCAATGCGCCAGGATCAAACAAGGTTCGAACAGGATGTTCAAAAAGATGGACTAAACTTTCGACAGAAATATTTCTACCTCATTCTTGCGGAGGTACCATGAGAGCGTGGACTTGTCCTCCAGAAGAAGGTCCAGCTCCCTGCCCTTGGTTCCTTGGGCAGGCCCTAGCCATGTGTCCTGTCTCACCACAGTGGAAACAGCCACCCATCTTCCTTTTCTTCTTCCTGCAGTCTTTGACCAGATGTCCAGGAATGCCACAGAAATTACACTTACTCTTTTCATAGAGTTTGTTGTTCCTCTCGCCTTTCTTTGGACCAGCTTTATTGTTCTGTGACCCTTCCCTCTTCTTATCTTGAGGCACTTCTGCTTTTGCTTCATTCTTGCCCTTGTCTTCCTCGTTTAAGAGTGCCATGTCTACTAACCTTTCGTAAGTAGCCCCATAGGTATGTGGGTCATAGCCAAGCTGTGAAGTGGCTCATTCAATCCCTTGACAAAACGGAGAGCCTTCTTATGAGGAGTATTCACTAAGTCCATTCTAAACCGGTCCAGCTGATTGAATTGATTGACGTACTCCTTGACCGTCAAACTTCCTTGCTTAAGAGATAAGAACTTTTCCAGTTGTAGACTTCGTTCAGTTTGTGAGAGGAATTTCATCTCAAACCTTATCCTGAAATCCATCCATGTGTCAATAGGTCTTCTAGCGTTAGTGACTTCCTACCAATAGAAAGCTTCGTCTTTGAGCAACCATACTGCCAACTGTACCTTCTGCCTATCGTCCACCTCGAAGATGACGAACAGATCCTCAGTTTCTTTGAGCTAGTTCCTCGCTTCTACGAATGATTCAGTTCCTTGAAATCCTTTTCACCCACGGCCCTAAAATCTCTATAGATCTTTGAGAAAGCATTTGCACGAGGAGGAGGAACCGCTGCAGCTGGAGGAGGAATATCTGCTGGGCCTGCATCGTTGGCCCTAGCCTCTAAGTACCTCATGAACCAGCCAGGTATTGGCACGCCCTTTGGTAGGTTAAAATTTCCAGACATGCTGAAATGAAAAAGAAGAGTTTCAAAACGAGGAAACAAAGGGTAGTGCTAATGGCTTTTGGGAATAGCCTTTAAATAAAACAAAACTTTTCTTTAAAAATGCTTCGTTGTAAACGGTTTTGAAAATAGTTTTAGAAGGTTTTAAAACTTTTGCCCAGTCGGGTAACCTTCTGCTCTGATACCAAGTGTAACACCCCACCTCCGCTAGGGTCAGTCACAAAGGGAATGCACTAGTTTTGGAGGAGCGTTATCGAGGTAAACAAACACAGAAATATTACAAGACAGAACATAAATAAAACAGCGGAAGAATCAAAAGCTAAATTTCAAAACCTTTTACATCCAAAGTACCAACTGTCATTTTCCATTACAACAAGTTCTGCCTTGAATAAATAAAGAAGCATAAAACTTAAAACAACAAAAGTAGCTTAATTCCCCAAAGGTAGCAGAAATACAGTCATAGCATAGATCAGGATCAAACCGTACATGAGCTGAACCGAAAGCAAGCGAAATCCAAGCTAAGTGCTAGAGTTTCCTCCCTGAGAACCTGGAGGGGGGAACGAAAGAAAAAGAGAAGAAAGAAAACGGGTCAGTCATAAAGACTGGTAAGTCCTAGTGACTTTCAGCACAAAAACAGGTAAAGGTAACATGACATGTATAAACTGAAAGTAAACATAAGGATGATGACAAAATGGGAAAAATAGACTATGATAACACTATGAATCAAATATAAATCAAGTATAGCATCGCATGTTCAAGATTCGCTGCACCAACTGTACTAGTATCCCAAACCCATGTCATATATTAACCATGAAATGATCCCTTGGCCCAATATCATGAATGATCCATTCCTAGATCCAACGGAACGATCCACTAATCGATCGGCTCACTACAAGTTCTAGCTCGTAATGTGTCTATGTCATACGGCCCTATCACGAATGTAGTCACCTGTGCTAGGTCCACCATAGGGTGTATCAAGCCCTAGGGTGCCAACCACTGACACGAATCAAGCATGCACAGTGTAAACCTACTGATGCCCAAATCCTGCTTTTTCAAATCCGGACTACGTGCACGACCATATTTCGCCTGAACCTACACTGGCGCACCAACTCAGCCGTCGTTCTGGTTGCTTAAAATCAGCCCAGTAATCGTTCCCCACCCTGCCTATTTCCAGGGTACCAGGATACATCTAAGTGGGTTACTGCTGAAATGGACCGCGTAACTAGGGTTTGCGTCCAACAGGTTAAGTATTGTCATTTCAATTCGTGACTTAACCCTTATCAGTCTAGCATGTCAAGTTGTTTAAGTGTTGTCTTTCAATTTCATGACTTAACCCCACTAATCATGTGTCAATTGGTTAAGTGTTGTCTTTCATGTTCATGACTTAACCCTATCATGTGGCATTAATTCATTAATGCACCCCAACCTCTCACATCAGACCTGTTGTTGTGGTCACTGGATATGTCGGGGGTTTCCGGGCAGATTTACACCACAACCCAGTCTGACCTCGGGTTTCAAGCGCGATATGACCAACTACCCACATTGGATCTTATTGTTTGCAGTCACTGGATTTGTCGGGCGGTTCCGGGCAGAATTACACTGCAAACTCAACCCAACCTCGAGTTGGCCATTTTCAAGTTCATTTTAGTGTCATGTCCATGTTCAAATTTCATGCCAAGTTCGTGTCAAGTTTCATGGCAAGTTCCATGTCAAGTTCCATGTCGAGTTTCATGTTTTACCTTATGCCTATTATCAAGTTCATGATTCATGTTCATAACCAATTCATGTTTTTCCTAATCTACCCAAATCGTATTCCCATCGCATGTAAAAGTGAATCGATCTAAATTACAAGTAAATCCAAATCCAGAAATAAAGGGAATAACATCAAAACTATGATAGGCAAAAAGGACGAGCATAAAGTGATAAAAGGGATTACAAGACTAGCATGATATAACTTGAGATAATTGGTTACAACATTACTGGCATATAGAAAATAATAGGATTTCAAATCTAGCATAATAAGGTGATAGTCATGGCATAAGGTGATAGTCCCAAACTTGTGAAAAGTAGATTGATTCAACATCATAGGCATGATAATATTATGGACATAAAGGAGTTTGATTTACAACATGAATAGGTCCAAACTGATTTCATTGCCATATTACCAAATGTCAAGATCTAAGATGGAAACTAGAATAGATGTGAATCGATTATCATACTTAAGTCCAATTTCACTTTATCTCATGTCCAAATTACAATTAACAAGTTTAAATATCAAAGTAATTATAACTTACAGATTGTGGACTAAGAAATTGAGATGTAGGAGTCAAATCTAGAAACTAGTCGTTGAATTGTTGAATCTCGATTTGATTGTAGATGAAAATCCCCGATATGCAATTCCTAGCCATAGTCTTCAAGAAACAGTCTTCGTGTTTTATTTTATTTTACTTATTTCAGTTATTTCAGAGGCAGCATAAGGAGAGAATAAAATGGTGTAAAGAGAATGGGGCTAGGGGATGTTTATATAGGATTAGACGAAAGAATCTAGACTGAAAACGAGACCAGAAACATCAGAATGAACCCAGGCTCAAAACTGGGTTTCAGCACCAGGTCGACCCCCAGGTCGACCATAGGGTCGACCTGGTCCCTGGGAGGTCGACCATAGTGTCGACCCCCAGGTCGACCTGGTCCTGGGCGGGAAAATTCCCGCCCAGTCTGCGCTGGGGTTTGAATTCGAATTTCGAATTCGAATTCCAGCTGTTTTTCTATTCTGAAAATCCTTGAAACTTCGGAGGGTCATATCTCCCTCATACCGACTCCGTTTCTCGAAAACTCGGACTCGTTTCCAAGCAGAATTTCGAGACGAACGCAATGGCCAACCCATTTTCCCTGATTCTTATTTTAAAAATTAATTCTGCCTTGATTTATGGTTTTAACATGTTATTTAAATTCGGGATGTTACACATAGGGTCTAATAACACAATTGCGTGATACGCTTGGACCAATCCGCATGTACAAAGGTGAAGAACCCTATAGGGTAGATCATCGAGGTGTCTTGAGACATGGGAGGAGCACGTCCATCTGATTATTATTCTTGGTTATTCTGCTTGGTTGCTCTGTGGAACCAAAGGGAAGCACGTGGCTTCTGAGGGACGTGGTTGGGTACTCCATGGTGGTCCTCTATTGCGGTACACACTTAGGATGTACTCAGAGAGATGGGGGTTTGCGTGATACCACCCATTGAGTATACGTTGACTACAACGGTAGAGTTGGCAGTCAAAAGGCTGTGGAAGATGGCGTCGGGTGATTCAGCGGTTGCCTCGGGGGAGGCTGGTCAGGACCAAATTAAGGATAGTATTCGTCGGGTAACCATCATCGACAGTCAGTGGGATGTGGAAAGAGTAGAGCTAAATCAAGAGACCGTCGATCTTTCACTATTGAGACTTTGATTGCGGGACGCGCCAATTTGGGTGATAGATTGGTTGCTAGGGGCACGCCACTTAGCTCTTGATGTAGTCTTTCACTAGTTAAGGGAGAGGCCTGGGTGGGGCCATAGCCACCGCGAAAATGCAGACCATTCTTGGATATCTGTACTATATGTCCTTTGAGCGGACCAATATAGATATGGAAAGCTCCCGATCGAGTTCCGTGAATTGGATACGGTACTTGGGGTACAACAAATAATATGTACGTGTGAGGGTCTAGATACACGCATCGGGTGGTGTATCGTAGACATTAGGGCATTACTCCATGTTGAGGCTTGGTTCGGTCAAGGAGTTTGAATATGATGATCCGTATGCTTGCGTGGCATAGTGATGATGGTTCTATGCGGTAACGTGACGTAATGATTTGGATTTCCGTACGTCTTTCGGCGTAGGATACGCCTCCGTGACATGGCGGTGGAGACCGCGCGAGGAAGGTACTATGAGTAGTAACTTGATATGTTGGGGATAGCTACATATATACTATATTAGGTTAATCTACTAGGAAGTAGATGGGTACGGCGTGAATATAGAGCCTTGAGTGCTGTTAACCTAAACAACCTAATAAAAAATAAAATATAACTAAACGGTATTTGTAGGGTTATTTCAGAATGTATAATTTGTCCAGTCACCAGAACTTTGTGTTCTGACCCCCTTCTCATAACACACTCTCAAGTTAGGTTTGTGGGAGAGATATGATAGCTTTGGGTACTGGTTAGACAGTATTATTACTTCGGTAAGGTCATATTTGATTATATTATATTTTATCCATTCCGCTGTGAGATGTTTATAGAGCTTTTATATATTTATTATCTATGTCTTTTATGCAGTATACTAGACAAGCCAACTCGAGCTTCGATATATTGGGATTTTTGAAAGAAAAAACCAATCTGTCGAAATTCGTTTATAGATTCCATAAATCAGCTTCCATACACAGCTCCAGAATAGACTGGACTACTAACTTGAATACTAAACTGCTCGTATGGGAATTAAGAGCACCTGATTTTTCAAAGGAAAAACAAAAATAAGGGTCGGTCATGAGACTGAAGAGAGAAACTTATCATAGTTGTTCTTAGGATTATTTTAAAATTAGGTATATCACAAGACCCCACCGTATGACACGAAACAATTTTTCTCCACATGAATACCCACGCACAAAAATCAAAAATGTTTTTATCGAGAAATGAAGTTATCATAAGACTTGCATCCCATCACATAATGCAAGCGCACACCATTAGGAGCAATTTTTTACCTTGTGATAACCAAACACACTTGATACACGAAAACATTTTGATATTAGTATTAGTGTCTAATGTGGAAATCACTTTCCAAAGTAAGTATATAAATCTTAGCCAACATAATGCCACATCCGATTATATTGACGTATAGGTTTACATCTAAAACCATAGAAGCTCGTATTGGAAGTTGGATTCCAACAATGACCAGGCAAACAATCTTCCTTTTTTCATGGGTGGGTACACCACTAGAGGGATGTCCCTGGGAGCTAACTCCCCCTGCACTCACAAATCCGGTTCACCCCTTAACTAGGTGGAGTTTGGGTTACTCCTGAAGATAACGTGTAACAACCCGGAAAATCAGAACCAACTAAAAAATTGATTTTAAGAAATTTTAAATAAAAAATGCGTTTGAATTTAAATATATATATATATATCCACTGCATGATGATTACATCTTTAATGTAAATGAATCATTAAATAAGATTCATTATTTGGAATGAAAAATTGTTAACATAAAAATTTACATTTTTATTGTAGATAAAAAAAGATCATTATTTGAAATGAATTTTTTTTCTAACATTAAAATTCACATTTTTAATGTAAAGATGAGTTCAATAAAAAGTTTACATTTTTATTGTAAAGGAGAAAATATGAAAAAAGGAACATTTGTTTGAATAGGAAAAGTTAATAAAGTGGTGTTTACATTAGATTTACATTTTAATGTATGTTTGGATCATATCAAAGGATTCATTGTAGGAAATTTGTTATAACGTAAAAATTTACATTTTTATTTAATAATGATTCATTCATAGCTTGTTTAAAATAATGTAACATAAAAGATTACACTTTTTATGTAATAAAAGAAAGATTTAAAAAAAGATTATCACAAATAAATATTATATTTGGAATTTTGTCCATTTTAAATGATATTTAAGTAAACCATTTTCGTTAATTTATAAATATTTATATTTGTAAGTGATGTGAATCTTTAACGCTCCTCAGTTGAATTTAATGTGAACATTTTGGAAACAAGAGTTATTACTGTTATTAATTTATTTTGTAATTTGAGTAAAAAAATGAATTTAATACTAAATTTGTGATTCGATTAAGAAGGGAAGAATATGCTAATATTTGGAACTAAAATGTGAACTTGAACTTTCATTTATTTTGGACGCAGTGAATATAATCTCAATTTAAACTTTCTGCCAAAAATAATGTCATCACAAATTTGTGTTGAAAATGCAATAATGGAAACAAAAGTCAAATTTGAAATAAACCATGCAATTTAATTTAATCTTAAACAAGGATTTTATTTGTGTTGTGGCATATCTTCAAAACAAATTTATCAAATAATAAGTATAAATCGCGTAATAAACGTTAAATTAATTTCAACCGTATGTTGAAGCTTTAATGGTGATTAATTTTTGTATATCAATAAGTCTAAATTTATTACCATATTATTCATAGTACAATTAATGTAATAAAGACATTTTATGTAATTTAAACTTTGAATTGAAGAGAGTAATATAGGAAGAGTTTATCGTTGGCAATTTCAAATTGGAATTTAGTATATATAGTGATTCATTTCGTTTGAAAGTTAGAATTCAATTATGGTATATTTAATAAAATTGAATGGTGCATTTATTTAATTAACCTTTGAAATCCTTTCTTAAACTCTAACCTAAATCTACCCTTCATCCATTCACTTTCTTTTGCTATAAAAATATATTAAAATACCTAACCTAATCCTCCTCTAAACCCTAATTCATTTCATAGCCGCCGCCTCCATCTTTCATGAATGGCCAAAAACGCTCTCCTTTTCCCCCTCAAATCTCTTTCAATCCATTCCTCGATTTGCAAATCGTTCAGCGGCAAGAATGAAGAACTCAATGAGCTCTAATCATTCAACGATGGGGATCCATTTTTCTTTGCCTGAATTGCTTGAAATCATTAGACGAAAGGCGCCGGTTTGGAGTGATTTTCTGGGCGGCACGGTGGTGCAAGATGGCACGGTGGTGCGAAATGCACCTGGTGGCTCGCGCGAGGGAAGGGATTCGAAGTCAAGGTTGGGTTCAATTTGTTCTAGGTTACAATAACGAAGAAGATGGCTGATTTAATTAAATGGTAATTATCGTTAATTAAGAAAATAATTATAATTATTATGAAACCTTATAAAATAAATATCTATTTCATATGACCTCAGAAATAAGCAAATTCTGTTGCGATGGAATTGTAAAATCAAGATCTACATGATGGAATCAATTTAGTCAAATTCAGAGCTAGTTACAAATTTGATGTAATTAAACCTTCAGTTTAATTTAAAAGAAACAATCGTTATTTAAGCGATTCCAGTAACTAATTAAGGTGAGAAATTCTATTCTTTTTATTATATAATTAAAATTTATTAATTATAATTGATGTATTACTCATACATTGTAATATTCTGTTAATTGTCATACGTGATTTGATATGTGATTGGTGTGTTATATAGATCTGTTAAAATTAACAATTGTTTTAATTAGAAAATAGTTAAACAAAATTATCATTTTGGGTTTATTAGATTTGGTGATTCAAAAAAAAATTAACATTTGTGTTAATTAAAAAATAGTTAAATAAAATTTATCATTTTGTTTATTAGGTTTGTTGGAAACAAAAATTAACATCTTTGATTAATTAGAATTGAGTAAAACAAAATTATCACTTTTGTATAACGATTTAGTTAAAACCAAAATTGTCACTTTTGATTAATAGTTTAGTTAAAACCAAAATTGTCACTTTTGATTAATAGTATAATTGAAACCAAAATTATCACTTCTGATTAATAGTTTAGTTGAAATCAAAATTGTCACTTTTGTTCAATAGTTTAGTTAAAACCAAAATTGTCACTTTTGATTAATAGGTTAATTGAAATCAAAATTGTCACTTTTATTCAATAGTTTAGTTAAAACCAAAATTGTTACTTTTGTTCAATAGTTTAGTTGAAACCAAAATTGTCACTTTTGTTCAATAGTTTAGTTGAAACCAAAATTGTCACTTTTGTTTAATGGTTTAGTTAAAACCAAAATTGTCACTTTTGTTCAATGGTTTAGTTAAAACCAAAATTGTCACTTTTGATGTATAGTTTAGTTGAAACCAAAATTGTCACTTTTGTTTAATAGTTTAGTTTAAACAAAATTATTACTTTTGTTTCCTAGTTTAGTTTAAACAGAATTATCATTTTTGTTTCATAGTTTAGTTGAAAACAAAAATTATCACTTTTGTTTGTTAGTTTAGGTTAAAACAAAAATAATCATTTTGTCAATTAAAAAAGGTGGAAACAAAAATGCACATTTTTGTCATTTAAAAAGGTTGAAAACAAAAATAAACATTTTTGTCAATATAAAAAGGTTAAAAACAAAAATATACATTTTTGTCAATATAAAAAGGTTGAAAACAAAAATATACATTTTTGTCAATATAAAAAGGTTGAAAGTAAAAATAAACATTTTTGTCAATAAAAAAAATGTTGAAACAAAAATATACATTTTTGTCAATTAAAAAGGTTGAAACAAAAATATACATTTTTGTCAATTAAAAAGATGGAACAGAATGTACACTTTCGTCTAAGTACCTTAGTTGAAAAAAAATATACACTTTTGTCAAATATATTAGTTGAAATAAAAAGTGACACTTTGTCAAAATATAATGGTTGTGATCAAAAAATTACATTTTTGTTAAATTATATTAGAATTTATATGCAAAGTTAAAATAATATTTTATTAACAATGCATATATTAGAATTTATATGCAAAGTTAAAATAACATTTTATTGACCAAGCATATATTAGAATTTATATCTAAAATTAAAATAAGATTTTATTAACAGGCATATATTAGAATTTGTATGCAAAGTTAAAATAACATTTTATTAACAATGCATATATTAGAATTTATGTCCAAAGTTAAAATAACATTTTATTGACCACGCATATATTAGAATTTATATGCGAAGTTAAAATATCATTTTATTGACAATGCATATATTAGAATTTATATGCAAAGTTAAAATAACATTTTATTAACAATGCATATATTAGAATTTATGTCCAAAGTTAAAATAACATTTTATTGACCATGCATATATTAGAATTTATATGCAAAGTTAAAATATCATTTTATTAACAATGTATGACGACCCCATTTCCCGTACAGACGGAGACAAGGGTAATCTTTGGAATATAACACAGAAACAGATAATAGCAGAACAAAATTAAATAAATACACCAGATAATGTACAATAGAATACACTGGATAAACGTAATCATCAGAGTTACACAGTATACAGGATCGTACTTGGTACAAATACAGTTCAGCTATACATAAATATATACAGCGGAAACAGACAAAATATGTACAATAGGAGCTGAACAGCATAAAAAGAGATAAATAATAGAATCCATCTTCAGCTCCAGCTATCCAGAAAGAGCCGGCTAAACCTGAATACAAGGCTGCCCGTGTAGAAAAAGGGGCACCTGAGTTTGAAAGTGAAACAAACTACGAGTCAGTCATGGGACTGGTATGAGAAATCTACTCAACACATTTATAATATGGCTAATCACAGGACCACGCCACTTTCGTGGAACGGGTTTACTCCATTGGATTGCCAGTGCTTTAAAAACAAATCTATCTTTTAAACATCGCAATGCTTTTTATAAAAATGAAGCCATTATAAGACTCAGTTCCCACCACACAATGCAACGCAAATCGGAGGATAGAGTTTTTACCTTATAATGGCCAAGATATGCTTGATACGAATAAAACAAAAGCATTTGATATTACTACTAGTGTTTATATGTTTCAAAAACAATTTCAAATCATAAATATCAATCATAGACGGCATTAATGCCCCATACCACTATGTCGCCATATATAGGTATACAATCAAAACTGCACAGTCACGTATTTGCAAATTGGATTTCCGTCATGAACCAAGGCAAAAGATAGTCCTTACCGACTTCGAGACTCTCTAGCCCGAGCCTCCGGAACAGCCGCAACTGCCCCTTGGAGCGATAGGGTCGGTCCACACGGAGTGGATTATAGTGCCTGAACAATACGTTTCCCCGCCCTTTGGGGCGTAAATGAGCCAACGAATGACTCCATCGGACCCGGATCGTCCGATCAAACCGAGGCGCCTCCCAACAGCAACTACCACATAAGTCAAACTCGTCAAGGCATGTAAAACCACTGACGCCACTTCTAACTAGAAATAAATGCATGCCTCCCTGAGGTTCTCTCCGGTTTCTGGTTCATACCGGGGTGTGAGGTTCGCGATTTCACGTTATACACAAAGCTACGCCACGCAGGCGATGCTTTGATCATCACCACAAGGCTTTGCTTTTCAACAGAAGCCCTGATCACTCCATCTTAGGATGCCACACAGGCAATTCACCCCGTGCCACTGATGGCTATCAATCACACAGAATAAATTCCAATGTCAGACACACTGTCCATTTGCAAGTCCGTTCTGGGTCTGAACGAAACCAGAGGCACTAAATACCTCGCAAACCCATTGATCACCACGTACGTCTGGACGATCACCACTCATTATCCATATTTCGGGATGCCTCCCAATCAGGACCTCGGTTACCATGCAAACGAGGTGAAGATCTCCGGTCTTGGACCACCGTCTTCATCTTCGATTTCTTATCGTCGATTCAGTTATTTAGAATGGGATAAAACCGGTCTTTCTGAGCAACTCGCGTATATAATAAACAAGTGCAACACTAACATACATACGCATCATTTCATATCATTAGTCACTAACCGTCGATCAGTAAGAGAACGATTTTCCAAATATTAACCCCGAAGGCCGAAACCAACATCAGATCAACACCCGGGAAACCATTCGGCTTAGCTAACCTTCAGTTAATTTCTAAATTTCACATCCATATCATTTATAATGTTTTATAACGATTTATCGCTATTTTTATTTATTTTAAAATAACCAATTTATTCAAAACGACGTTTTGGGCCATAACGCGGCCGTGGCGCTGTTTTTCTTCAGATTTGATTTACACATTTCGGAAAATCTAACCGTTGGATCTTCACAAAATTTACATCATTAGAAAGATCTTTTCAAAACGAATCCAACGGTTCCAGTTTCGGGAAATTCCGACGGTCGGATCTCCCGGTATAATCGTTTGAAGTTTCGATTTCAAAATACGAACTGCAGCGTCGTTATTCGATTATATATAATTATATTTATTTATATATATATAAATATAATCGATTCTGGCGCTGTTTTTCTTCAGATTTGAATTAAACATTCCAGACAATCCAACTGTTGGATTTTTACAAAGTTGGTGCCGTTGGAAAGATATTTCCAAAGCGAACCCAACTGTTGCGATTTCAGGAAAATCCGATGGTCGGATCTCCCGGTATAATCGTTTGAAATCAGGGTTTCAAAATATGAACTGCAGCGTCGTTATTCGATTAAATATAATTATATTTATATAAATATATCGATTCTTCGATTTCAAAACTATATTCTTTTCATACATTTGATAAAAATGATATTTTTATCTAACTGTCTTCTATTTCAATACTTCACTATATTTAACAATTCATGTATATAATAAAAATGTGATTTTTATTGTAAAACAATTCATTTCAAAACACTATTATTTTATATAGTTTATATAGGTAATAAAAATAGGATTTTTATTATAAAACAATTTCTTTCAAAATAAGATTATTTTATATAGTTTATATAGGTAATAAAAATGTGATTTTTATTATAAAACAATTTATTTCAAAATATGAATACCATTCAACACATGAATTTCAATTCAACGAATGAATTTCGATTCAACACATGAAGGTTTCCTGTAGTTTATATATATCGATAAAAATGTGATTTTTATATTTAAAACACGAATACCATTCAACACATGAATTTCAATTCAAAGAATGAATTTCGATTCAACACATGAAGGTTTTCTATACAACGAATAATTATAGTTTCAACAAATGGAAATAATTCAAACACATGAATATTATTCAAAATTTCGGCAGCATAACGGCAGGGTAGTTAAAACCGGGACCGTCCCTAGTACAGCTCCTCGCTCTACCTTAAAACCTCGCGGTTTTTTACAATGGGGAATCATGCATCTAGTTCGCACGCAGGCGGCATGTATATTTATTTCATTTCCACAACTAATCCAATGTGGTTTCAACCAAATATTTCTCAACCACAAACGGGTATTTTTCAACCACAATCAATCAATATCAACCACAAACAATTCCAATCAACCATTCGCTATCAATCAATTTTCACACCAATCACAACCAATAAATATCGTCCATGGTTTGTGGACGAGGGGCGTATATATATATATATATATATATATATATATATGTATATAAATATATATATTTATATATAGCATTTCACTTCTATTTCAACACATATATAATTTATACAACGCATATATAACTTATACATCGAACGTACAACTTATACAACGCTTATACATGAGGTGTACAACGCTTATATAACTCATACATCCACTATATAATTTATACATCGTCGTTTTCCATATCGTTTATAAATTAGAAATCTCACATTGGGTTCCACTCCACCAAAAATAGCAGAAGGCTCAGAAAAATATGCGGTCTCTTCTAGAAGGTAGAAGACGTCCACACGAGTCCACTGTATCATGTTTCACTGAATTTCGTCAATACACGAAAAAGATATGATTTTTCAAAGTTTGCAACGGTTTAAAGGTGTTAAAACTGTTGAAATTAAATATGGCCGTACCTCTCTGAAAATCTTCAAAACTAGGTCGCGATTTTTCTTCCAATCCGTGCAACTATTCGTCGATCGGCCTTCGCAGCGTCGAAGAGGGAGGAGAGACGCCTGTTCGCCTGGAGGTGGGGCCGGTTCGACGGCCTCAGGCGTGCGTGGCGGCGGTTCGAAGTGCTGAACTTCGTGACGTGGGTTCTCCCAAACCACACAATGAAAAAATCCAAGCTATATATGGATTTGAAGATCTTCTCGTGCTCTTCAAAATCTTCAACTGGAGCTTTTGATATTAGTGAGTGGATGAGGAGAAATCGAAGAGAGAAGGTCTTAAGCCCTTTCCGCCGTGCGTCGCGATATACGGGGAGAGAGAAAGCTGGGGTGTCGATTTATGATTGGCCAGGATTTTTTTTTTTATATTTAAATATTTTTAAAATTTCAAAAATACCCCTCTTCGCATACTAACTCCAATCCAAACCCAACGACTGTCGTCCCTATCGGTTTACCCCCATTCCGAACACAATGGGATATGTTTCGTAGGCCCATTCGACAGTTTCAGTCAGTTTTCCTTCAAATTAAAATATAAAACATTCAATATTTGATTTGAACGTACATTTCAATTTTCCAGGACCACATATTGATTCTAAAAATTCCCGAAAAATAAATCTAGCTATTTTTTTACGATACGGTCCCAGCAAAACTAGTTTCGTCGAATTCTGAGACCGTTTGCAAAAAAGGCCCATTTCTGGTCGATCCAATTTAACTATAATTGACCAAAACACGTTTTCCTTTGCCACGCTCACATACTAGCTTCAAAAATTATGAAATTTGAAACCTAGCAATAACTTCACATCCCGGATCCAACAAAAGTGGTTTCATCGAATTCCGAGGTCGTTTGCAAAATGGCCAATTTAACGGGCTATATAAATTCCATAGCGACCTTTCTGAAAATTCATTTGGCCATAACTTTTGCTTTCAGCTATGAAACTTCGATTTTTCAGATTCGGTAGAAAGGTATTCACTAACAGATTTAAATATTTTTGGTTTTACTCAAATCCGTTTTGTTTTGCACCCGGTACAGTTCGACAAAGTTTGAATTCAATTTTTGAAACTACAGCGCCATTTCAGGCCTTGTTTATAATTAGAATTAATTATATTCATTTTCAAACGTCGATTCAAACTCAGTTTTCATTGCTATTATTTAAAATATTTATTTTAAATATTTAAATTCCATTATTTTAGCCAATTTAAAATTTTTAAATTGGTTCAGATTTTCCGGGTCGTTACAATCTCCCCCACTTAAAACTTTTCGTCCCTGAAAAGGAACAAAGTCGAAAGTGGTTTGATTAATCAACTCTACGTTCAATCGGGCTTCAATTCTCCAACTTTTCAGTTTCTGAGAATTTTCAAATTCTTCAAAAATTTGGCTAACACCCGGAATTTTCGAAAATTTTCGCCATAACCTCCTTTGTACGGGGAGAGGTTTGGAAATTTATTGGGCCGTATTAGGTACCCAATAAATCCTAATAAGCATACACATATTTATAGTGATATATTATGGTGTTTACAGGGGAGCGTGTATTGATAATAACTCCAGAGAATAAATTCTCGTCACCCTGTCAAAGCCTGAGGGAGTGTGTATTTTAAATGCTCCAGAGGATAAATCCTCGTCACCTCGTCCCGTGTGGGAAATAAATAGTCCATGTGCCATATCTAATAACTAGAGAGACGTGATTATTGTCAACTCCAGACCCGTGTGGGGTTTTTATTAATCTGGCAATTTTATCGTTACAATTAAAATAGTCCATATCAGTCATCAGTTCAACCTGTAAAATATAGTCATCGCCATACAAGCCTCTCGCTCGTATGGTAAATCTTCCACCTCGTCACACAAGGTCCAAATGATTATGTGGTATATGATGAAGTATGCCTATCTCCTAAAGTATGCCATGTAATGTAGTTCAAAATTAATTGTTACTATCCTATGGCGATGTTTATTTTTACACACAGAATAACCAGCACTCCGCATCCAATGGCATTCACAGGAGTTGATATAATAATATTTCGCATCCAACTCATTAAGGTTTACCTATTTGTCGGGCACGCAAATAAAATCTTTACTCAACAGCTAATCCATTTACCGGTTCAAACAAATATAATGCACATGTATATATTTCCATCTATTTTCTAATCAGTTCAATGTGTGATTTAAACGAATAAATTCTACCATTATTCTATTGTTGATTAAATTAACTATCGTTTTAATAATTTTAATTAATCCAATCTACTATCACACAACACAAACAGCAATCAATTTGTTTTTTAACTTTTCAAAATCATATTTCTATAACCAGACTATATATATAATCACAAATACGTTATTTAAAAACATATTACACTCGACTCGTTCTGAGGCACTTCTGACCCCATCTCTAACGAGTTGTTCTGATTCTGTTGTACTCTTACTAGGATATCGCCGATCCTATCTGTACTGAGTTACTAATCCTAGAGCACTACTGGTTCTATCTCTGACGAGTTCGCTAATGTATTATATACCAGAGCTAAGCTTAACCAAAGCTCCGATACCACGTTATGACGACCCCATTTCCCGTACAGACGGAGACAAGGGTAATCTTTGGAATATAACATAGAAACAGATAATAGCAGAAAATAATTAAATAAATACACCAGATAATGTACAATAGAATACACTGGATAAACGTAATCATCAGAGTTACACAGTATACAGGATCATACTTGGTACAAATACAGTTCAACTATACATAAATGTATAGAGCGGAAACAGACAAAATATGTACAATAGGAGCTGAACAACATAAAAAGAGATAAATAATAGAATCCATCTTCAGCTCCAGCTATCCAGAAAGAGCCGGCTAAACCTGAATATAAGGCTGCCCGTGTAGAAAAAGGGGCACCTGAGTTTGAAAGTGAAACAAACTACGAGTCAGTCATGGGACTAGTATGAGAAATCTACTCAACAATTTATAATATGGCTAATCAAAGGACCACGCCATTTTCGTGGAACGGGTTTACTCCATTGGATTGCCAGTGCTTTAAAAACAAATCTTTCTTTTAAACATCGCAATTCTTTTTATAAAAATGAAGCTATTATATGACTCAGTTCCCATCACATAATGCAACGCAAACCGGAGGATAGAGTTTTTACCTTATAATGGCCAAGATATGCTTGATACGAATAAAACAAAAGCATTTGATATTACTACTAGTGTTTATATGTTTCAAAAACAATTTCAAATCATAAATATCAATCATAGACGGCATTAATGCCCCATATCACTATGTCGCCATATATAGGTATACAATCAAAACCGCACAGTCACGTATTTGCAAATTGGATTTCCGTCATGAACCAAGGCAAAAGATAGTCCTTACCGACTTCGAGACTCTCTAGCCCGAGCCTCCGGAACAGTCGCAACTGCCCCTTGGAGTGACAGGGCCGGTCCACACGGAGTGGATTATAGTGCCTGAACAATATGTTTCCCCGCCCTTTGGGGCGTAAATGAGCCAACGAATGACTCCATCGGACCCGGATCGTCCGATCAAACCGAGGCGCCTCCCAATAGGAACAACCACATAAGTCAAACTCGTCAGGGCGTGTAAAACCACTGACGCCACTTCTAACTAGAAAGAAATGCATGTCCTCCCTGAGGTCCTCTCCCGTTTCTGGTTCATACCGGGGTGTGAGGTTCGCGATTTCACGTTATACACAAAGCTACGCCATGCAGGCGATGCTTTGATCATTACCACAAGACTTTGCTTTTCAACAGAAGCCCTGATCACTGCATCTTAGCATGCGACACAGGCAATTCACCCCGTGCCACTGATGGCTATCAATCACACAGAATAAATTCCAATGTCAGACACACTGTCCATTTGCAAGTCCGTTCTGGGTCTGAACGAAACCGGAGGCACTAAATACCTCGCAAACCCATCGATCACCACGTACGTCTGGACGATCACCACTCATTATCCATATTTCGGGATGCCTCCCAATCAGGACCTCGGTTACCATCCAAATGAGATGAAGATCTCCGGTCTTCGACCACCGTCTTCATCTTTGTTTTCTTATCGTCGATTCAGTTATTCAGAATGGGATAAACCCGGTCTTTCTGAGCAACTCGCGTATATAATAAACAAGTGCAACACTAACATACATACGCATCATTTCATTTCATTAGTCACCAACCGTCGATCAGTAAGAGAACGATTTTCCAAATATTAACCCCAAAGGCCGAAACCAACATCAGATCAACACCCAGGAAACCATTCGGCTTAGCCAACCTTCAGTCAATTTCTAAATTTCACATCCATATCGTTTATAATATTTTATAACGATTTATCGCTATTTTTATTTATTTTAAAATAGCCAATTTATTCAAAACGACGCTTCGGGCCATAACGCGGCCGTGGCGCTGTTTTTCTTCAGATTTGATTTACACATTTTTGAAAATCTAACCATTGGATCTTCACAAAATTTACATCATTAGAAAGATCTTTTCAAAACGAATCCAACGGTTCCAGTTTCGGGAAATTCCGACGGTCGGATCTCCCGGTATAATCGTTTGAAGTTTCGATTTCAAAATATGAACTGCAGCGTCGTTATTCGATTATATATAATTATATTTATATATATATATAAATATAATCGATTCTGGCGCTGTTTTTCTTCAGATTTGAATTAAACATTCCAGACAATCCAACCGTTGGATTTTTACAAAGTTGGTGCTGTTGGAAAGATATTTCCAAAGCGAACCCAACTGTTGCGATTTCAGGAAAATCCAATGGTCGGATCTCCCGGTATAATCGTTTTAAATCACGGTTTGAAAATACGAACTGCAGCGTCGTAATTTGATTAAATATAATTATATTTATATAAATATATCGATTCTTCGATTTCAAAACTATATTCTTTTCATACATTTGATAAAAATGATATTTTTATCTAACTGTCTTCTATTTCAACACTTCACTATATTTAACAATTCATGTATATAATAAAAATGTGATTTTTATAGTAAAACAATTCATTTCAAAACACTATTATTTTATATAAATTATATAGGTAATAAAAATAGGATTTTTATTATAAAACAATTTCTTTCAAAACAAGATTATTTTATATAGTTTATATAGGTAATAAAAATGTGATTTTTATTATAAAACAATTTATTTCAAAATATGAATACCATTCAACACACGAATTGCAATTCAACGAATGAATTTTGATTCAACACATGAAGATTTCCTATAGTTTATATATATATCGATAAAAATGTGATTTTTATATTAAAAACACGAATACCATTCAACACATGAATTTCAATTCAACGAATGAATTTCGATTCAACACATGAAGGTTTTCTATACAACGAATAAATATAGTTTCAACAAATGGAAATAATTCAAACACATGATTATTATTCAAAATTTTGGCAGCATAACGGCAGGGTAGTTCAAACCGTGACCGTCCCTAGTACGGCTCCTCGCTCTACCTTAAAACCTCGCGGTTTTTGACAATGGGGAATCATGCATCTAGTTCGCACGCAGGCGGCATGTATATTTATTTCATTTCCACAACTAATCCTATGTGGTTTCAACCAAATATTTCCCAACCACAAACAGGTATTTTTCAACCACAATCAATCAATATCAACCACAAACAATTCCAATCAACCATTCACTATCAATCAATTTTCACACCAATCACAACCAATAAATATCGTCCATGGTTTGTGGACGAGGGGCGTATATATATATTTATATATAGCATTTCACTTCTATTTCAACACATATATAATTTTTACAACGCATATATAACTTATACATCGAACGTACAACTTATACAATGCTTATACATGAGGTGTACAACGCTTATATAACTCATACATCCACTATATAATTTATACATCGTCGTTTTCCATATCGTTTATAAATTAGAAATCTCACATTGGGTTCCACTACACCAAAAATAGCAGAAGGCTCAGAAAAATATGCGGTCTCTTCTAGAAGGTAGAAGACGTCCACACGAGTCCACTGTCTCTATTTTCACTGAATTTCATCAATACACGAAAAAGATATGATTTTTCAAAGTTTGCAACGGTTTAAAGGTGTTAAAACTGTTGAAATTAAATATGGCCGTACCTCTCTGAAAATCTTCAAAACTAGGTCGCGATTTTTCTTCCAATCCATGCAACTATTCGTCGATCGGCCTTCGCACCGTCGAAGAGGGAGGAGAGGCGCCTGTTCGCCTGGAGGTGGGGCCAGTTCGACGGCCTCAGGCGTGCGTGGCGGCGGTTCGAAGTGCTGAACTTCGTGACGTCGGTTCTCCCAAACCACACAATGAAAAAATCCAAACTATATATGGATTAGAAGATCTTCTCGTGCTCTTCAAAATCTTCAACTGGAGCTTTTGATATTAGTGAGTGGATGAGGAGAAATCGAAGAGAGAAGGTCTCAAGCCCTTTCCGCCGTGCGTCGCGATATACGGGGAGAGAGAAAGCTGGGGTGTCGATTTATGATTGGCCAGGAATTTTTTTTATATTTATATATCTTTAAAATTTCAAAAATACCCCTCTTCGCATACTAACTCCAATCCGAACCCAACGACTCTCGTCCCTAGCGTTTTACCCCCATTCCGAACACAATGGGATATGTTTCGTAGGCCCATTCGACTGTTTCAGTCAGTTTTCCTTCAAATTAAAATATAAAACATTCAATATTTAATTTGAACGTACATTTCAATTTTCCAGGGCCACATATTGATTCTAAAAATTACCAAAAAATAAATCTAGCTATGTTTTGATGATACGGTCCCAACAAAACTAGTTTCGTCGAATTCTGAGACCGTTTGCAAAAAGGCCCATTTCTGGTCGATCCAATTTAACTTTAATTGACCAAAACACGTTTTCCTTTGCCACACTCACATACTAGCTTCAAAAATTATGAAATTTGAAACCTAGCAATAACTTCACATCCCGGATCCAACAAAAGTGGTTTCGTCGAATTCCAAGGTCGTTTGCAAAATGGCCAATTTCACGGGCTATATAAATTCCATAGCGACTTTTCTGAAAATTCATTTGGCCATAACTTTTGCTTTCCGCTATGAAACTTCGATTTTTCAGATTTGGTAGAAAGGTATTCACTAACAGATTTAAATATTTTTGGTTTCACTCAAATCCATTTTGTTTTGCACCCGGTACAGTCCGACAAAGTTTGATTTCAATTTCTGAAACTGCAGCGCCATTTCAAGCCTTGTTTATAATTAGAATTAATTATATTCGTTTTCAAACATCGATTCAAACTCAGTTTTCATTGCTATTATTTAAAATATTTATTTTAAATATTTAAAATCCGTTATTTTAGCCAATTAAATTTTTTTAAATTGGTTCAGATTTTCTGGGTCGTTACACAATGCATATATTAGAATTTATATGCAAAGTTAAAACAACATTTTATTGACAATCAATATATTAGAATTTATATGCAAAGTTAAAATAACATTTTATTGACAATGCATATATTAGAGTATATATGCAAAGTTAAAATAACATTTTATTGGCAATGCATATATCAGAATTTATATCTAAAATTAAAATAATATTTTATTAACAGGCATATATTAGAATTTATATGCAAAGTTAAAATAACATTTTATTGACAATGCATATATTAGAATTTATATGCTAAGTTAAAATAACATTTTATTGACAATGCATATATTAGAATTTATATGCAAAGTTAAAATAACATTTTATTAACAATGCATATATTAGAATTTATATGCAAAGTTAAAATAACATTTTATAGACAATGCATATATTAGAATTTATGTGCAAAGTTAAAATAACATTTTATTGACCATTCATATATTAGAATTTATATGAAAAGTTAAAATATAATTTTTTGACAATGAATATATTAGAATACATATGCAAAGTTAAAATATCATTTTATTGATAATGCATGTATTAGAATTTACATGCAAAGTTAAAGTATCATTTTTATTGACAATGCATACATTAGAATTTGTATGAATTATTTTTATTATCAAAACATGCATTGAAACTGTATACAAATAAAATATTCCTTTTTATTTGTTAAAGTTAAAAATAGAAATACAAATAAAAAAATTAGCTTTTTATTTGTCATTATCTCAATTGTCATGTAAATAAAATATATTTTATTTGACATTACAAACATGTAGAAATGGTTATGCAAATTAAAACATTCTTTTATTTGGCATGTTAAATACTTTAGTGGAATCGCCAAATGGTTTATATTTATATATAATTTTATATATAAATATAAATTAAAAAAACTAAACGAATCGCGTGCGGTAGCTCACGTTTCGGAATCGTAACTTTAAACGATTATACCGAAAGACTCGACCATCGGATTTTCCCAAAACTGGAACCGTTTGGACCGCTTTGGGAAGATCTTCCAAATGATATAAATTTTGTTAAACTCCAACGGTTAGATTTCGACATATGTGAAAATCAAATTTTGATAAAAAGAGCGCCAGGGTTGCCTATTGATCCGAAGCGTCGTTAAATTAAATTGGGCTATTTTTATATAAATAAAAATAGAAATAAATCGTTATTAAATAATATTAACAATATGAAATGGTTTTAAATTATATATATGCGAGAATTATTTGAAAAGACCGAGTTCAATCTCATTTCAAATAATTATACGATTTAAATCGAAGATATTGAAGACGGTGATTGAAGACTGGTGATCTTCACATCAAATGGATAACTACCGATGCCCGACACTGGTTAGCTCCCAATAAAGGGTTAAAGTGGCTGTTATTCATACGTACTTGTTGATTGCCCGGATAAGCGAGCACCTCTCTTCCGTATTGGACATACGGGACGCGGAATAAGGTGTCTCCGGTTTCGTTCAGACCCAAAACAGACTTGTAAATGGATGTGTGTCTGACATTGGATTTCATTTCATGCAAATTGATTTCTATTAGATATATATCTGATTGGTGGTGGAGAATTTATTCTCTTGCTTAAGACCTTTCTTTGAGACGCACAAGCTCAGACGTTATATATTGGTAGTTATCGATCACATGGCGTGGATTGTCAATGTGGCATGCCAAGATGCAGATGATCAAGGCTTTTGTTGAAAAGCAGAGCCTTGTGGTTGATGATCAAAGCATAGCCTATTTCGGCATAGCTTTGTGTATAGCATTACCTCGCGAGCCTTACACCCCAGTAAGAGTCAGAAACGAGACAAGGGAACACAAGGAGTGCACATGTTTCTTTCTAGCTACAAGTGGTATAAAGGTTTTACAAGTCATGACATTTTACTTATGTGGTTGATGGATTATAAGTTACCTCGGATTTATCGGTCGATAGTGACCAAATTATAGGTTCAATAGGACAGGGAAGTGTGTGTTCAGGAATTGCCAATCCACTAAAGTATTACCGGCCCTGCAGGATCCAAGTGTTGCCCGTAGGTGCGATCCTGAGACATTGCTAGAGTATCTCGAATCGGTAAGGAGATTGTCCATAGCCTGGACTTATGATGGAAACCCAATTTCCAATATGACATTACGGTTTTGATTGTAAACCTATATATGGCGACATAGTATATGGTAGCTATGCCATCTAGGATTGATACATTTACTTTGAAGTATTTTAAAACTAATTAGACACTAATAACAATATTATATATTATTTTCTATGTATCAAGCATGTTTGATAATTATAAGGGAAAACTCTATCCTCCGGTTTGCGTTGCATTGTGTGATGGGACTTGACTCTTATAATGATTTCATTTTTCTAAAAGGCATTGCGTTATTTTGAATAAAAATTTATTTAATTTATGCACTGGAAATCCAATGGAGTAAACCCGTTCCGCGTTAGCGGCGTGGTCCTATGATTTGCCATATTATTAGATAAGTTAATTTTAACTGTTAGATTTCTCATACTAGTCCCATGACTGACCCGTAGTTTGTTTCTGCAAACTCGGGTGCCCATATTTTCCACACGGGTAGTCGAGTAGCTTATTTTGCAGATATATTGAGCAGGATTCTGGATCGAAGCTTAAAGCTGTGTCCAGAGCATTGATAGACTTCCGTTGTATCAGTTTATTGGTTTCGCTGCACTGTATTAAATTCATTGTAAATTATCTTCCGCTGTTGTATTATTATATTCGATGTACTCTAATATTATGTACTCTGATGTAACATTATTATAATGTTTATAAAAGTCTTCTGTTATTTTTTCAGATGCGTTGTATGACAAAAGTTAAGGCATTAGAGGATTTCCAACTTTTGGATCAGACATGTGTGGTTTATGGTTGATTCAAAGGGTGGGGATTTTCGGGTCATTACATGTGGTATCCGAGCTTTGGTTAATTCAAATCTTTCGGGTACAACTCGTTAGAACGGAACAAAAGACTCATCAGTGGTAGGATTAGAAATATCCTATAAAGGAATACTCATTAGAGATAGGATCAGTAGTATCCTAGAATGAGAGAACTCATTAGAGATGGGGTTAGAAATGCCCTAGAATGAGTTAAGAGTGACAAGTTTATAATTAACGTATTTGTGATTATATATATGATCCGATCTTAGAAATATGATTTTTTTAACATATAAAAGTAATATATGTTTGAAAAAATAATCAACTAATTGATTGATGATTGTGTTGTGTGATTATTAGTTTAACTAAAAAAATTATTAAAACGAATAAACAATTAAAATTGAATCAGTTAGTTAAATAATTTTTAGCTTCATTCCTCTTCGAGGACGAAAATATTTTAAGTGGGGGAGATTGTAACAACCTAGAAAATCAGAACCAATTTAAAAATTTATTTTAAGAAATTTTAAATAGAAAATGCATCAGAATTTAATATATATATATATATATCCATTGCTTGATGATTACATCTTTAATGTAAATGAATCAGTAAATAAGATTCATTATTTGGAATGAAAATATGTTAACATAAAAATTTACATTTTTATTGTAGGTAAAAAAAAGATCATTATTTGAAATGAAATTTGTTCTTACATTAAAATTCACATTTTTAATGTAAAGATGAGTTCAATAAAAAGTTTACATTTTTATTGTAAAGGAGAAAATATGAAAAAGGAACATTTGTTTAAATAGGAAAGGTTAATAAAGTGGTGTTTACATTAAATTTACATTTTAATGTATGTATGGATCATACCAAAGGATTCATTGTAGGAAATTTGTTGTAACGTAAAAATTTACATTTTTATGTAGTAATGATTCATTCATAGCTTGTTTAAAATGATGTAACATAAAAGACTACACTTTTTATGTAATAAAAGAAAGATTAAAAAAAGATTATCATAAATAAATATTATATTTGGAATTTTGTCCATTTTAAATGATATTTAAGTAAACTATTTTCGTTAATTTATAAATCTTTATATTTGTAACTGATGTGAATCTTTAACGCTCCTCGGTTGAATTTAATGTGAACATTTTGGAAACAAGAGTTATTACTGTTATTAATTTATTTTGTAATTTGAGTAAAAAAATGAATTTAATACTAGATTTGTGATTCAGTTAAAAAGGGAAGTATATGCTAATATTCGAAACTAAAATGTGAATTGAACTTTCATTCATTTTGGACGCAGTGAATATAATATCAATTTAAAACTTTCTACAAAAAATAACGTCATTACAAATTTGTGTTGAAAATGCAACGATGGAAACAAAAGTCAACTTGAAATAAACCATGCAATTTAATTTAATCTTAAACAAGGATTTTATTTGTGTAGTGACATATCATCAAAACTAATTTATCAAATAATAAGTATAAATGGCGTAATAAACATTAAATTACTTTCAAACGTATGTTGAAGCTTTAATGGTGATTAATTTTTGTAGACTATTAAGTCTAAATTTATTACCATATTATTCAAAGTACAATTAAATTAATAAAGACATTTTATGTAATTTAAACTTTGAATTTAAGAGAGTAATATAGGAAGAGTTTGTCGTTGGCAATTTCAAATTGGAATTTAGTATATATATAGTGATTCATTTCGTTTGAAAGTTAGAACTCAATATTGGTATATTTAATAAAATTGGATGGTGCATTTATTTATTTAACCTTTGAAATCCTTTCCTAAAACTGTAACCTAAATCAACCCTTCATCCATTAACTATCTTTGGCTATAAAAAAATATTAAAATTCCTAACCTAATCCTCCTCTAAACCCTAATTCATTTCATAGCCGCCTCCTCCATCTTTCATGAAGGCCAAAAATGCTTTCCTTTTCCCCCTCAAATCTCTTTCAATCCATTCCTCGATTTGCAAATCATTCAGCGGCTGTAACGACCCACATTTTTGACCATTCAAATCGACAATAAACCACGCATGTCAATTCAAACAAATCGCAAAAGCACGAAGTTATTGGAAAAAATGAGAAAAGGAAAGAAGGAAGACAAAGAAACCAATCACAGAATCTCACAGTGGAAGGAGAACATATAATAAACAAATTGCATTGTAAAAGCAGTTGAAATGTACACATTGGTTACAACATTAAATGATTATCAGAGTTACATATATATACAGATGTACATAATAAGCAGCGGAAATAAATGCAGCGGAAATACATACTTATAATTGATATATATACCAAATTCTCATCTTCATCCTCCAGGCTATTGCAATCTTCACTAATTGCAACATCTGCTGACCCAAGTGTATTGCATAAAAAGAAAACACAACAAACACTCGGATCAGCACTAAATCAGTCTCATATTAGTCAAATAAAAATACGAAATAACTTGAATGTCATGGGTTCAGTAACTCAAGAATTGTTATGGGATTTTTCCATCTCTCGAGGATCCGTTAAACTAATACATACATAGTATAATACGCTATTATGATAATGTCTATCCAGTAAGGTAAATATCACAAAAATAACGTAAGCGGGATTACCATATTACCCTTACGCCGTTTACAGGCATCAACAGTCTATACAGTACCGTAAATTCACCGTACTGGTGTTATCAGAGGGCACTCCATGGAAAGCAATGCTAAATCAAAATCATATGGGGCTCAATATGGATAAATATGACAAGGCACTCGAGGCAATGCCCAGGGTAGAATTCTACCAGATGCACTCCCGGACCGGTGGAAACGCATAGCAGCCACTACCGCCCACCTCTATCACACTCACAAATTCAAATAGGCCCAAGTCATCATCATCATCATATCGAAGAAGTATGTTCGATCAAAGGTGCAACCTCAATTAGTCACGGTATAGCTCCTGTTTTAGTCATTTCAATTCTGACCCGTAGGTCAGGGCTATTTTGTCATTGTTCATCTTCTTTGATTCAATAATCGCCTCCAAGTCATCATACATCATTTTGGATACGTCATAACGTTCACAGTTGTCAAAGTTGTATTAACACTGACAGAGAGTATGCCTTATGTCGACTCCGGTCTCGTTAACAACCAACGCTTACATCTTTCACATCGGTTGGTTCTTTTATATTTCATAAAGGTTTGCTTTATATTCAAAATATCATGTTTTGCTCGAACCAAAATTTATATTCAAATAGAATAAAATTTCATATCAAGATATCCTAATCATTCCCAAACTGATTATATTCTGAACTAGAATATATTTTCATATCATTATATTAAACTCATATAATATTCCCAAATCGATTTATATTCCAGAAGAATATACTTCACATCATAGGTTATCATTATTTCAAATTGATTTATGTTCGCAGTCATTCTTATTCAACTAGAACATATTTTCATAACAACTCATTTTAAATCTCTTAGGAGATCCTTTTGTATTTGAGAGGAATATAATTCATATTTCCATATAAAAATCATTTTAAATCGATTCATATTCAAATAGAAAGAAATTTTATCTTAAGTCCATTTGAACCAACGGTTTAGATTCAAACATTCTCCATTCGGAAGAAATTACAAATTCTAAAAATACTTATAAAAATAAATCTTTATAAGAAAATCTTATATAAATAAATATATATAGAACATAATAATTATAAATTAATAAAAATAGTTTAAATATTATGTATATACATAAATTAAAAGTTTACTAGATAATTTGAACAATAAATTATAAGAAAAGAAATTTATTTTAAAATAAAATAGTTTATAGGTAAAGGTTAATAATAAAATTTAAGGAAAGAATAATCTATTTGAAATCAAATGTGTAAATATATATATATATATATATATATATATAATTTCCTTTAACCATAATCATTCCTTCCTTCCGAATTTCAAATGCTTAAATTTATACCCCAGTCTCAATGGAGTTTACATAATTCAATATCTTGTTTCAATTGCCATTCAACCCCATTTCCTTTAATTTAGAGGAATCAAACCCATATTCATACCAAAATTTCAGTAAATTAGAATATCCTCAAATGATGTTCATTTAAAAACTAAATTCATGGCAATTTATCAATTCCACATCTTATCATAAAATTTGAAAACTCTAAGGGTATATTAAAAATCTCACTTTACAAATCTCGATTTGTTTGAATAAATTTACCTTGACAAATTCATTAACATTCAATTCATGTTTAAGGGAAATATAAAAATCTTATCGATATCAACACGTTTCCTTCAAGTAAAGTTCCTCATCAATAGAATTTTCGAATATTTAAATCATTTAACCAATCGATGTCCATATATAATTTGCAAACCTATGGCCAAGTGATTAAATTAAATTTCTCGATATTCAGGGATGGAACCATCATTTCAATCCAATTCAGGGTCACAGATATTTATCATTTCAATTTGTGTTCTTAATTGATTTTAATCGATCAGTCCCAGGTTTATTCGACGCCCGTAACATCTAGGGTGGAAAATCGGGGTTCATTGTCAATGATGAGCACACAACAACCATATTCTGAAATAAATACATTTCAAGCAATACTCATTCAGAAAATCGCCCAAAGCATCCATCACAATCATTCATCCCATTAATCAGTATTAATCTGTTCTACGGGTTTGCAAGGATCAGAAATCCCAACTAGTAATTAAATTAAATTAAATAACTAATTATCGACCTGAATTTTCAGATTAATATACTTGCATGTCATTTTTAAGCAGCCAATCACAAATCAAACATAATCATGCAACCAAACTTATTTCATATTTTAATTTAACAAATATGGGAAAAATTCAATATTTCATAAGTGAGAGAATCACTCACCTTTGGGTCCTTAGCGGATTGAATGTCCAACCAAAGCCCAAAAATTTTCTGTCAGCAAACGCAGCCAAACTAGTGCCAAAACGTTCGCAATCTCGCCACATCCCAACGTAACAAACCGCGCTCAAATCCGAGTTAAAACGCAAAAGTTATCAGCGTTTAATCATTTGAATTTTTAAATATAAAAAATTATAAAAAGAAATCCTCACCCACACATACTTTGACACTCAGCATGAACCTTTCTTCCCTCTCCTCTCGAATTGGCTACAGCAACCTTCATCGTGAAAATACCCCCAAACCGAGCCTCCTTTGACCAGACGTTGCCATCAGCTCCGGCCACCAGGAGGCCTCCGACCGTCGGTGTTCGAGAGCCCTGGTCCAGGCGTGCCTCTCCACCAATCACTACCGCCTCCGGTGGTGTCGTGCTTGTGCAATCGCCATCCAAAAATCTGAGTTTGGAAACCCTAAAACACCAAACTTTTCCCATCCAGATCTCCGTCCACCGTCCATGAAAGGACCTCCAACCAACCCTATCTCGATCTGCACTTCAGGCTGCTTCCACCAGTGTCGGCCCCACCACATCCAGTGGCCTCCAGCGATGCCGCTGCCGAAGTAAACGAAAGGGGTTTTAAACCTTCTACGACAAAATTCCAGCCACCTACTCGACTACAGATCGAATGAATAGCATCGTTGAACTCGTATGGTCAATCTTTACAAAACCCAGATGCCAGATTCTTCGATTAACCTCCAAAATAAAAACACCCAAATTTAACTCCAGGGTTTCGAATTCAGAAAGCTTTGACCAAAATTTCCAATAAAACCGATGACTACATGTCACCATAGATGGTACCAGCAGCTTCGTATCGTCGAGAGCTTCGAATTGATATATAATTCGCTGTGGTTTGTGGAGATTTGAAATTAAAGTTTGAAATTTTATTTCAGGTCTAGGGTTTAGAATTTGTTTCTTCCATTAAAGAAAAGGAAGGCAGATGGAAAGTACACGTGAAAGTGAAAATGAGCTGGTGATATGAAGATGGATTTTATTTATACATGTTTATAAGTCCCAAATATGAGAAACATCCAAATAACCAATTATCTTGAATCCTTTCACACTTTATTTCGTACGATCAAACGATAAGCTGGATTGTAACGCAGACTGAAATCCTACCATAATTCACATTTTCGGTTCCGATGATTCTGGTTTAGCTGAATTCTGAGGCAGTTGTCAAAACTGTTAAATTTCATAATTAATTAAATAAATAAATATTTAGTTAACTGTTTTCATTCAATTTAAATATTCATTAAATTCCATTTTATTCCAATTTCAGCTTAAATAAGTTTTATAAATAAATTTCGCACATTTTAAATTTAAATTTGATTATTTAAATCTTTGATTTGAATTTCAGTTATTATTTCTCAACTTAGAATTCTCCATTTACTAATTAAATTTGAATTTCCATCATAAGCTAAACAACTCAAATTTTATTAAATAAATAAAATATAATTTTCAAATTGCAACAATTCTAAGTATAAACTAAATTTAAAATCTATTTATACTTCATTCAAATAATCATCATCATTATAATCAACAAAATTTGATTTTTATCCAATATTGTTCTATTTTATTTATTTAAAATTGAAAATTAAATATACATAAAATATGGGATGTTACAGCGGCAAACATGAAGAACACAATGAGCTCTAATCATTCAACGATGGGGATCCATTTTTCTTTACCTGAATTGCGTGAAATCAAGACATGAAAGGCGCCTGTTTGGAGTGATTTTCTGGGCGGCACGGTGATGCGAAATGCACCTGGTGGCTCGCGCGAGGGAAGGGATTCAAAGTCAAGGTTGGGTTCAATTTGTTCAAGGTTACAACAACGAATAAGACGGCTGATTTAATTAAATGGTAATTAGTATTAATTAAGAAAATAATTATAATTTTTGTGAAACCTTATAAAATCAATATTTATTTCATATGACCTCAGAAATACGCAAATTCAGTTGCGATGGAATTGTAAAATCATGATATACATTATGGAATCAATTTGGTCAAATTCAGAACTAGTTACAAGTTTGGTGAAATTAAACGTTCAGTTTAATTTAGAGGAAACAATCGTTATTTAAGATATTTCACTAACTGATCAATGTGAGAAATTCTGTTCTTTTTATTATATAATTAAAATTTATATAACAACCCGGAATTTTGGAACCAATTTAAAAAAATTTATTTTAGCAATTTTAATGGATTTTGAAATTGAAAATGATTTATTTTGAATAATAACGACTTAAAATTTATTTAAATCGACGTTAGAATGATTAAATTTTATTTAATTATAAAAGGAGTTAGAAATAGCGCAGTAGTTTGAAATTTTGAATTTAAAATTTAACTGAATGTACAGGATTCGAAATAAATTGGATTTTAGTGAAACCAAAAATATTAGAATCTATTTAAAAATATCTTTCTAACGAATCCGAAAAATTGAAATTTCATAACGGGAATCAAAAGTTATGGCCAGCTAAATATTCAGAATAGTCGCTATGGAATATATATATATATTTTAATATAAAAAATAGCCATTTTGCAAATGACCTCCATTTTTGACGAAACCACATTGGTTGGATCTGGAATGTTAATTTATTATTAGATTCCAATTTTCATAATTTTTGGAATCAATATGTGAGTGTGGCAAAAGAAAACATGTTTTGTCAATTTTAGTCAAATTTAAACAACTTGAAAATGCCCATTTTTCAAACGGTCTCCAAATTCGACGAAATTAATTTTGTTAGGACCGTATGGTCAAAACATAACTAGATTTATTTTTCCAGAATTTTTGGAGTTCGTATGTGGCCCTAGTAAATTTAAATGTTCCGATCAAATTAAATAATTAAATGTTTTATATTTTAAATTAAAGAAAAATGGACTGAAATGATCGAATGGGATGATGAGACCTAACCCATTATGTCCGGAATAGGGGTATTTGGCTAGGGGAGACATCCGCTGGGCTGGATTTGGAGCTAATAGGAGTTACGGGCTTTTTTTTGAAAATTAAGGAATTAAATTATATTTTATTATTAATATAGAAATCTGAAAACCCTAATTCATTATATGGAAGCCGCCATCGTTCATGATTCAATGGACGAAATCATCCGAATTTAATCACCTCCTACCTCTCAAATTACAATGAATTAGAAGATCATTCTATAGTGAAAATTCAAGAGCTTTGCGAGGTCTTCCTATTGGTACGGCCATAATCTATTCTCGATCATTGGAGTGGTGGAAATTCGTGCTCGAAGTCGCACAGTTGGATCACGTTTTCTGTTATGGGGAGGGCGTCAAGTTCTAGGAGGTGGCAGGCGCGGGGAGCACTGGCGAAGCCGGTCGATGTGGTGTGGTCGGATTGGGTTACGACGCGATGGTGGTTGCGTGCGATGATGCCCTAGGGGCGGAGCATTCTCGTGTATGGGTCGAAGTCTGGTAATCGGGGAAGAAAGAAAAAGAACGGCCTTCAAATGTAATTAGTCCATTAATTTTGTAATTAATTATTTAAAATTGTAATTAATGTTTAAAAGTCCATAACTTGGTCATATAATGTCAGAATCGGACAAACTGAAGTGCGTTGGAATCAGAAAAACGAGATCTACACGATGGAACTGACTAGGACCAAAACAGAGCATGCTGGAAATTCAGACAAAAAAATCAATGCGAGATTTCTAGACTTAAAATTAAAATAAAAAATATATATATCTATAATATATATATATATAGTGATATTAAATATATGCACCGTATATAATTGAGAATTGATTGACTGATTCTGGTTGTGGTGATTTGTTGAATTGTATTTTTGTGAGTTAAGAATTCATGCTTTATCATGTAATATAAAAATGTCATTTTAGGTAGTAATGTTATATTAAAATCAAAATGTCATTTTAGTAAATAAGAATGTCATGTTAGTTGAAAATGTTATGTTAGAATAAAAATATCATTTTTTGTTAGAAAATGTTATTGTTAGAAATGCTATGTTAATAAAAATGTCATTTATTTAGAAATGTCATGTTATAAATATCATTTATGTTAGAGGTCATATTTAGTAAATTAACATATCATTTATGTTAGAGATCATATTCGGAAAATTAACATATCATTTATGTTAGAGATCATATTTGGTAAATTAACATAGAAATCACATTTTGTAAATTAACATGTCACTTATGTTAGAGAACATATTTTGTAAACAAATACGTCATTTAGTTAGAATATGTTTTTGTCAAATAAAAATGTCTTTTATTTAGAATAATGTTTTGTGAAATAAAAATGTCACCTTTACCATGCTAGACAAGAATAAAGATAATTACTTGTTTAGAATATATGTTCTGTTGAAATTAAATTATAAATATTTATTTATAATTTAAACAATGGAAATTGGTTAAATAGAAAAGTGTAGAAACAAAATATTCATTTTTGTTAAATAGATAAGTATTAAAATAAATTAAACATTGAATTGTTTACAAAAAAAAGTATTCTTTTTTATTTGTCAAATTTAACATTGAATTGTTTACAAATAAAAAATTTCATCTTTATTTGTCAAAGTAAACATTGAATTGTTTACAAATAAAAGTATTTATTTTTATTTGTAACATTGATTTGTATACAAATAAAAGTAGTCATTTTTATTTTTCATTAAAATTATCTTTTTATTTTGTCATTAAAATTGAAAACATACATGTAGACAAAATTGTCTTTTTATTTTGTCACTAAAATTATAAAATATACATATAGACGAAATTGCTTTTATTTATTTATTTTGTCATTAGGATTAGAAAATGTGTATGTGGATAAAATTATCTGTTATTTTGTCGTTAGAATTATAAAACATGTGTGTAGACAAAATTACCTTTTTTATTTTGTCATTAGAATTATAAAACATGTGTGTGGACAAAAATTACCTTTTTATTTTGTCATTAGAATTATAAAACATGTGTGTAGACAAAAATTACATTTTTATTTTGTCATCAGAATTATGAAACATGTAGGTGGACAAAATTCCCTTTTTATATTGTCGTTAGAATTATAGAAAATGACATGTAAATCTAATATTATTTTCTTTGTCATTAGAGATATAGAAATTATATGCGAATAAAATATTCTTTTATTTTTCTTTAGAGACATTGAAATCGTTATGTAAATAAAATATTCTTTTTATTTATCATGTTAAACATAGGATGTGAAGAAGATAAAATATTCTTTTTATTTTTGTACATATGAAATATAGGATGATAAACAATAAGATATTCATTTTTAATGTAACATGTTAATATTGGCGTTGTTATTATAAAATGATCATTTGTTAAATATATGTTTGCGAAGTTGAAATGTTTAACATATTAAAAATAATGTTAACACAAATGTGGTAGTTGAAATTAAATTATAAATATTTATTTATAATTTAAACAGTGAAAATTGGTTAGATAGATAAATAATTCAAATGGATTAGAATTGGTTAAAATTATTAACCAATGATTCATTTAGGTGAACTGTTATTGTTTGAAAACCCACACGGTCATTGGGATGATATTTGACATACACTAGTCCCAATATTTAGTTATATGTCAATCGATGGATTGACAGTTTGTGATGAGCGTTATTTATTTATTTTAATGCTCACACAGTTGTAAAACTTCACTCTGTATGTGAATGGATTGTTTAATGATTATTTATCATTATTGTTATATACATGCGATGTATGAAATCCATATAACTGAAATTATATGGTAATTGATTGAGTCGCATTCCGATTCAGAATATTTTTTAAATAAAGAATATTCAAAATAAAGAATACTTTAAAATAAAGAACATTTTAATATTAAGAATATTTTAAAATAAAGAGACTTTTAAAATAAAGAATATTTCAAGATAACGAATATTTTAAAATAATATTTAATGAAGAATAAAATTATAATTTTTATGTCCATTTTTGGATAGACACAAAAAAATAAAAATATGAAGTCGGGTTAAGTATAGAAACGCCATTTTTAACCCAAATGGGTTTATCGATCGGCTTTATTCATTTTATAATGAATATCGAAAAGTAGTAATTTCGTAATTTAACATTTTGAAAATATTAATATTATAATATGATAAAGATATAGAATATTCAATTTGGATTCAAAATTGAAAATGAAGTTGGAATCGATTTAAATGAATTTATAAATATTTTTATAAAATACGTTTTAAATGGAAATTGACGATATATATATATATATATAATGGCCTGAATAGAACGCGCCGCGCAGTGACCGTTCGCGAATTTCGACCATTAATTTCAAATTGATGTAACAGGAGATCTGACCGTCGGATTCTCCTAAAATCGGAACCGTTCGGTTCGTATCGAAAAGAGCTTTCCAATGAATATAAAAGTTTTGAAATTTAATGATTGGATTTGGAATTATATCCAAATCAAAATTGAAAAAGGTCGCTATGGATGTAGTTCGGTGGCCGTTATTGGAAACCGACTGTACGGGACTTGATAAAATTATTAAAAATATGGGAAAATTTTACAAAATCATAATAAATGATTTGAAAAGATTTTAGATGAAAAATTCCATATTTGAAAAGATAAAAATATATTTTTATCGAAATGAGAATAAATCTTTAAATTAAGATTTAATGAAGCTTTCTAATTAATTAATTAATATTTAATTGGTACTAAATAAAATAAATTAGATTTTTGGGTTTGTCGTGGATGGTTTCTACAATAACACTGTTCTTAAACCCATTTGGGAAAAGAATAAATCTTTTAATTAATATTATTAGAGTTTCCAATTATATGTAGTAATTGGAATAAAATGAAATGTAAATTGGGTTTATTATGAACTGTATTTTTAACGACATTTGTTCTTTAACCCAATTAACAGTGGAAATATAATTTGGAATTTATAAATATTTTATTAAGATTTAAATGGAAATTTCCAAAATAAAGTTTCCTAATTTAATAGAAGAAATTAGAATTGAATGGAATTCGATTTAATAATAATCGAGTTGAGCTTCTGTAAAGGAAGATCGTTACTATATATGGAATTTAAAAGGCTTTACCGTTATTCCATTTATATTATTAGTCTGATACGGAAATTTATATTGATCATATATTGATTTGATTTCTGTGAAAATTCCATATTTAACGAAAGATGATTTTAGGTTTATCGTGAACTGTGTTTTAAATGACATTGGTTCTTTAACCTAGTTAAAGACAAGATTAATTTCTTAAAGTTGAATAATCATAAAGTAATGATTTTTGATATTAAAACTAAATTGGAGTTTTAATGAATCTTTAAGGAGAAGATTAAAGAATAAATTTAAAAGAATTTATCTCTGATAAAATTGATGGGAACCTTTCCCTAATAATGTGAATATTTATTTAAAGAAATATTCTGAATTGGAATGAGGCATATGATGTGTTTCTATAGCACTTAACTATTGATTATAAAATATGCGAGTTATTCGGAAAGACCAGGTTCGACCCATTCCGAATAATTACTACGACGATTAAGAGTCGAAGATAAAGACGGTGGTTGAAGACCGGAGATCTGCACATCGTTTGGATGATTACTGATGTCTTGATTGGGAGGCATCCCAAGACAAGGTAATAAGTGATGATCGTCTAGACGTACTTGGAGATCGATGGATATACGAGAACCTCTCTCTTGTATTGTATATATGGGATGAGGAATAAGGTGTCTCCGGTTTCGTTCAGACCCGGGATAGTATGTATGACGTTGTATTCCTTTATGATGTATTCGTTGATCTCTGCTAAATATATATCTGTTTGGTGGCGGAGAATTTATTCTCTTGCTTAACACCCTTCTCTGAGACGTACGAGCTTAGAGGTTATATATTGGCAGAAATCAATGGTATAGTATGGACTGACAATGTGGCATGCTAAGATGCAAATGATCAAGGCTTTTGTTGAAAAGCAGAGCCTTGTGGTTGATGATCAAAGCACAGCTTAATTTAGCATAGCTTTGTGTAGCGATACTTCACAAACCTCACACCCCGGTATGAACCAGAAACGGGAGAAGGATCCAAGGAGGACATGCGTTTCTTTATAGCTAGAAGTGGTGTTAGGGTTTTACAAGCCCAGACATTTTTACTTATGTGGATGATAGACTGCGAGGCGCCTCAGATATTGAGCCCCTAGTGGCTCTATTTACGCCCCATAGGGCGGAGAAACGTATTGTTCAGGAGTTATAATCTCCTAACATATTTGTGGACCGACCCTGTGGCTCCTAGGTGCAGTTGCGGCTGAATCCTGAGGCTCGGGCTAGAGAGTCTCAAATTCGGTATGGAGGATCCCTTGCCTTGGTTCATGATGGAAATCCAGCTTCCAATACGACACATACGGTTTTGAATGTATAACTAGTATGGAGACATAGTATATGGTAGTTATGTCGTCTATGATTGATACACTATGATTGAAATGTTTTAAAACATATATACACAAATAATAATATGAAATCCATTTTATCGTATCAAGCATTTTTTACCATTATAAGGTAAAACTCTATCCTCTGGTTTGCGTTGCATTGTATGATGGGACTTGAGTCTTTTAATGGTTTTATTTTTCTAAAAAGCATTGCGTTGTTTAGCGATTTACTTTATTTCTTGCACTGGCAATCCAATGGAGTAAAACCATTCCGCGTTTGTGGCATGGTCCTGTGATTAGCCTTATTATTATTTGATAAGTTAAGTAAGATTTCTTATACTAGTGCCATGACTGACTCGTAGTATGTTTCACTTTGCAAACTCGGGTGCCCTCATTTCCACATGGGTAGTCGAGTGGCTTGTTTTGCAGATATCTGTTTATTAGGTAGGATCTTGGATCGAAGCTTAAAGCTGTGGCCAGAGCAATGATAGTCTTCCGCTGCATTGTGTTAAGTTTACTGTAAATTAATCTTCCGCTGTATTATTATTTATTCGATGTACTCTGATATTCTGTACTCTGATATAACATTATTATAATGTTTATAAAAGTCTTCTGTTATTTGTTCTGATGTGTTGTATGCCCAAAGTTAGTGTATCCAGCGATTTCTCGCGAGGGGGATTTTCGGGTCATTACAATATATTAATCATAATTGATGTATTACTCATACGCTGTAATATTCTATTGATTGTCATACGTGATTTGATCTGTGATTGGTGTGTTATGTAGATCTGTTAAAATTTACAATTGTGTTAATTAGAAAATAGTTAAACAAAATTATCCTTTTGGGTTTATTAGATTTGTTGGTTCAAAAAAATAAATTAACATTTATGTTAAATAGAAAATAATTAAACAAAATTTATCCTTTTGTTTATTAGATTTGTTGAAAACAAAAATGACATCTTTGATTAATTAGAATTGAGTTAAACAAAATTATCACTTTTGTTTAATGGTGTCACTTTTGATTGATAATTTTGTTAAAACCAAAATTGTCACTTTTGATTAATAGTATAGTTGAAATCAAAATTGTCACTTTTGATTAATAGTTTAGTTGAAATGAAAATTGTCATTTTTGTTCAATAGTTTAGTTAAAACTAAAATTGTCACTTTTGATCAATAGTTTAGTTGAGACCAAAATTGTCACTTTTGATCAAGTTTAGTTGAAACCAAAATTGTCACTTTTATTCAATAGTTTAGTTGAAACCAAAATTGTCACTTTTGTTTAATGGTTTAGCTAAAACCAAAATTGTCACTTTTGTTCAATAGTTTAGTTAAAACCAAAACTGTCACATTTGTTTAATAGTTTAGTTAAAACCAAAATTGTCACTTTTGATTAATAGTTTAGTTGAAACCAAAATCGTCACTTTTGTTTAATAGTTTAGTTTAAACAAAATTATCACTTTTGTTTCATAGTTCACTTTTGTTTCATTGTTTAGTTTAAAAAGAATTACCACTTTTGTTTCATAGTTTAGTTGAAACAAAAAAATATCACCTTTGTTTCATAGTTTAGTTTAAAAAGAATTATCACTTTTGTTTCATAGTTTAGTTGAAACAAAAAAATATCACTTTTGCTTCATAGTTTAGTTGGAAAAAAAAATAATCACTTTTGTTTGTTAATTTAGGTTGAAACAAAAACATTCATTTTTGTCAATTAAAAAAGTTGGAAACAAAAATGCACATTTTTGTCATTTAAAAAGGATGAAAACAAAAATATACATTTTTGTCAATATAAAAAGGTTGAAAACAAAAATATACATTTTTGTCAATATAAAAAGGCTGAAAACAAAAATATACATTTTTGTCAATAAAGAAAAGGTTGAAACAAAAATACACATTTTTGTCAATTAAGAAGGTTGAAACAAAAATATACATTTTTGTCAATTAAAAAGGCTGGAACAAAATGTACACTTTCGTCAAAGTACCTTAGTTGAAACAAAATATACACTTTTGTCAAATATATTAGTTGAAATAAAAATTGACACTTTGTCAAAATATAATGGTTGTGAACAAAAAATTACATTTTTGTTAAATTATATTAGAATTTATATGCAAAGTTAAAATAACATTTTATTAACAATGCATATATTAGAATTTATATGCAAAGTTAAAATAATATTTTATTGACAATGCATATATTATAATTTTTGTGCAAAGTTAAAATAACATTTTATTGACCATGCGTATATTAGAATTTATATGCAAAGTTAAAATATCATTTTATTGACAATGCATATATTAGAATTCATATGCAAAGTTAAAATAATATTTTATTAACAATACGTATATTAGAATTTATATGCAAAGTTAAAATAACATTTTATTGACCATGCATATATTAGAATTTATATGCAAAGTTAAAGTATCATTTTATTAACAATGCATATATTAGAATTTATATGCAAAGTTAAAATAACATTTTATTGACAATGCATATATTAAAATTTATATGCAAAGTTAAAATAACATTTCATTGACAATGCATATATTAAAGTTTATATGCAAAGTTAAAATAACATTTCATTAACAATGCATATATTATAATTTATATGCAAAGTTAAAATAACATTTTATTGACAATGCATATATTAGAATTTATATGCAAAGTTAAAATAACATTTTATTAACAATGTATATATTCGAATTTATATGCAAAATTAAAATAACATTTATTGACAATGCATATATTAGAATTTATATGCAAAGTTAAAATAATATTTTATTGACCATGCATATATTAGAATTTATATTCAAAGTTAAAATAACATTTTATTGATCATGCATATATTAGAATTTATATGCAAATTTAAAATAACATTTTATTGACAAAGCATATATTAGAATTTATATGCAAAGTTAAAATAACATTTTATTGATAATGCATAAATTAGAATTTATATGAAAAGTTAAAATATCATTTTTATTGACAATACATACATTAGAATTTGGATGAATTATTTTTGTTGTCAAAATATGCATTGAAACTATATACAAATAAAATATTCCTTTTTATTTGTTAAAGTTAAAAATAGAAATATAAATAAAAAAATTAGCTTTTTATTTGTCATTAACTCAATTATCATGTAAATAAAATATATTTTATTTTTACATTACAAACATGTAGAAATGGTTATGCAAATTAAAACATTCTTTTATTTAGCGTGTTAAATACGTTAGTGGAATCGCCAAATGGTTTATATTTATGTATAATTATATATATAAATATAAATTAAAAAAAACTAAATGAATCGCGCGCGGGAGTTCGTGGTTTGGAATCGTACCTTTAAACGATTATACCGAAAGACCCGACCGTCGGATTTTCCCAAAACTGGAACCGTTAGGACCGCTTTGGGAAGAACTTTCCTAACATTATAAATTTTGTTAAAATCCAACGGTTAGATTTCGAGATATGTGTAAATCAAATTTTGATAAAAACCGTGCCAAGGTCGACTATTGACCCGAAACGTAGTTAAATTAAATTGGGCTATTTTTATATAAATAAAAATAGCGATAAATCGTTACTAAACAATATTAACAATATGAAATGGTTTTAAATTATCTATATGCAAGAAATATTTGAAAAGACCAAGTTCAATCTCATTTCAAATAATTATACGACGATTTAAAGATATTGAAGACAGTTATTGAAGACCGGCGATCTTCACATTGAATGGATAACTACTGATGCCTGACTTTGGTTAGCTTTCAGTAAAGGGTTAAAGTGATAGTTATCCGGACGTACTTGTTGATTGTCCGGATAAGCGTACACCTCTCTTCCGTATTGGACATACGGAACGAGGAATAAGGTGTCTCCGGTTTCCTTCAGACCCAGAACGAACTTGTAAATGGATGTGTGTCTGACATTGGATTTCATTCCATGTAAATTGATTTCTATTTAATATATATCTGATTCGTGGCAGAGAATTTATTCTCTTGCTTAACACCCTTCTCTGAGTCGCACAAACTCAGAGGTTATATATTGGTAGTTATTAATCGCATGGCGTGGATTGTCAATGTGGCATGCCAAGATGCAGATGATCAAGGTTTTTGTTGAAAAGCAGAGCCTTGTGGTTGATGATCAAAGCATAGCCTATTTTGGCATAGCTTTGTTTATAGTGTTACCTCGCGAGCCTCACACCCCGGTAAGAGCCAGAAACGGGACAAGGGAACGTAGGGAGTGCACACGTTTCTTTCTAACTAGAAGTGGTATCAGGATTTTGCAAGCCCTGACATTTTACTTATGTGGTTGATGGATTATGAGGTAACTCATATTTATTGGTCTATACTGACCAAATTATAGGTTCAATAGGACCGGGAAGCGTGTGTTCAGGAATTGCCGATCAACTAAAGTATTTGTGGACCGACCCTGCAGGATCCAATGGTTGCCCGTAGGTGTGATCCTGAGACATTGATAAAGTGTCTCGAATCTGTAAGGAGATCGTCCCTAGCCTTGACTTATGACAGAAACCCAATTTCCAATACGACATTATGGTTTTGATTGTAAACCTATATACGGCGACATAGTATATGGTAGCTATGCCATCTAAGATTGATACATTTACTTTGAAGTATTTTAAAACTGATTAGACACTAATAATAATATTAAAATATTATTTTCTATGTATCAAGCATGTTTAATCATTATAAGGTAAAACTCTATCCTTTGGTTTGCGTTGCATTGTGTGGTGGGACTTGAGTCTTATAATGATTTCATTTTTCTAAAAAGCATTGCGTTGTTTTGAATAAAAATTTATTTAATTTATGCACTGGCAATCCAATGGAATAAACCCGTTCCGCGTTAGCGGCGTGGTCCTATGATTTGCCATATTATTAGATAAGTTAATTTTAACTGTTAGATTTCTTATACCAGTCCAAAGACTGACCCGTAGTTTGTTTCACTTGCAAACTCGGGTGCCCATATTTTCCACACGGGCAGTCGAGTAGCTTATTTTGCAGATATAATGAACATGATTGTAATGACCCACATTGGCAGAGGTATTATAATTAATTTATTTAATTATATAAATAGTGATATAGTGAATTTAATGGTCGTGGAATTAAATAATGATGAATATTTAATTAAAATAATAAATTAAATAATATAATTAATTCTGAAATAATCAGAATTGGCTGAAATGGCGATATGTGTGAACCAGATCATCTATGATATTCAATTCAGCTTGGAATTGAATTAGAATAACGAATATATTATTTGAACGACAATTTGAACGTATAATTATATTATAATTAAAATCGAGCTTGAAATGGCGCTGCAGTTCGTAAATTGGCGATTCGAACTTCAACTGAATGTACAGGATTCATTTTAAGCCGGATTTCTGTGAAACAAGAAACGTGTGGAGCTGGTGTAGTATATCTTTCTAGTAGAAGAGAAAAATCGAGATTTCGTCGTGTAGATTTTGAGATACGTCCAAATCAAATTTTAGAAAAGTCGCTGTGGAATTCCTTTATAATTTATAAAGAAATTATTTATATTTTAAAAAGTAATTTCAATATAAATCGAATATCGGGTTGACCCAGAAGTGAATATCGAGTTAGAAATTCATATAGGAATATTCTAGAGCTGTATGGTATTCCACTGCGAATATATACGATAATATTAATTTATTAATATTTTATTTAATTTTATTTAAATATATTTATATATTTAAATGGGTCGTCCAGAGCTTTAAAAATAGCCACTTTTGCAAACGAAGTCGGAATTCGACGAAACTAATTTTTTTTTAGATCCACAGTGTCAAATAGTTGCTAGATGTCAGTTTCCGTGATTTTTAGAGTCACCTTGGGGTTGTACGGATTTTTAGAGTGAGAAACACGCAGTATTTCGACAGTTAAAAATATGCTGTGTAAGCAGACGGAGTCGGAATTCCACGAAACCAGTTTCGTTGGGACCGTAATGTCGAACTGTAGCTGCATGTCCAGTTTGGTGATTTTTGGGTATCGTATGCAATCACGAGAATTTTAGAAAGCAAAACGAATATGGAAATGAGAATATACTGGGAATATTTCATCCTGTAAAATATCTAAAATATCTAAAGACCCTATAAATAACCCTTCTTCTCGTTAAAACCTAAATTTCATTTCTCAGAAGTCAAACAAATTTCCGCCGTGATATTTTCCATTCACGAAAACTTTTCCATCTTCAATATTCAAAGAAAATTCAAAATCAAATGCTATAAATCCTCTAATATATATATATATATATATATATATATATTTGAGTTCACATCAGCTTGCTTTTCGTTTCTGGGTTGGTTTTGTGGTGTTCGACGTTCGCTGTGGTGGTAGGAGTTTGCGACAGTAAGACTTAGGCTTAGAGAATCATCAGATTTAGGCACAAATTCGAGAGATGGGTATTGTATTCGAGTTCAGTAGAGGAAACCGTACTTATTTGAGGAGATTGATGGTGTTCGGTTTTATTTACTGTCGATGGTTTTTGGCGTGACGTCGTTCGACGGAAATTGATTGAGGGGTTCGGAGTGGTGCAACGACGATGAGAAGATGGAGATTCAGGTCGCGAGTTCGTTGGTGGGATCCGTGTCGAGTTCGGTGGTGGATAAGAGAAGAACGAGGTGGAGGAAATAATGGATTGAAGAATTGGATCTGGCTGTGTTTTTCCTGGAGCCGGTATCGTTGAAAGAAGAAGAGGTAACGGAAGTGGGCTGAGAATTTAAAAGGGTATTTGGTCGGGAGTTAAAGGTTAGGGCCTATTTTAAATAAAGGTCCATGTTTTACTTCATTTAAATGTGTACAAACTTAGAAATTGAATAACTTATGCATACGGTGTCGGTTTTCAGCGAAACAAGATCCGTTAGGATCGTATGGACGAGAGCTTCACAATGAAGCTAACTAGAAGTGGATTGGGGCTCATATGAATTTATGGCGAAATAAAATATTTGATTCAAATCAAATAACAGATTATTGTTCTTTAACGATGAACTGCCAAAGTGAGTAAAATCTCACTAACTCTGAATAGTTTGTAATTTCATGTTGTATTTTTAGAACTGTTAAATATTGGTTGATTGACTGTGTGTTGATTGTTTGATTGAACTGCTAGTCAGTTAGTTGAATTTCTATATTGATTCTGTTTAACAGAATATATCATATGGAACTGAAAGTGATGTTGATTTTATTGTGTAACATCTGTGGATGCAGGGAAACAGGTTGGAGGAATCCGACTGGATTCCTCAACATTTATTTTACTGTTTTTCATATATTGTGATATATGATGCGATATATAATCTGTTGTCGATTATATGTGTTTGAACGATATTGGTCATCGTGATTTGATGTGTTAAATACCATAACATACCGAAATGTTGATAACGGAATATTTTCAAAGTGATATTTGAAATAAAATATTTATAAATGGAATATTTATAAATAAGAAATATTTATGAATTGGAATATTTATAAATAGGAGATATTTAGAAAAAGGGAAAACGTTATAAAAAGGAAACTGTTATAAGAAGGAAATCATTTTTAAAGTGGAGAACCGTTACTAAAAGTAAATCTTTGAAATGAATAAATGTTGTTAAAAAGGAAATCTTTATAAAGCAAATAAAGTAGTTAAATCGAATATGGTATTCGAAAGGAGTTAAATCGAATATGGTATTCGAAAGGAGTTAAATCGAATATGGTATTCAAAAGTAGTAAATCGAATTAGTTTTCGAAAGGGGTTAGTCGAGTATGGTATTCGAAAGTAAAAGAGTTAAATCGAATATGGTATTTGAAAGTAGTAAATAGAATTAGTTATTCGAAAGGAGTTAAATCGAATATGGTATTCGAAAGTAGTAAATCGAATTAGTTTTCGAAAGGGGTTAGTCGAGTCGAGTCAGTTGAATAGAGTAATCGAATATTTGTTATTCGAATAAGAGTTAACCAGTTAGAGTTAAACCAGTTGGAGTTAATCGATTAGAGTAAAAGGAGTAAATCGAATATAGTTTATTCGAATAGAAAGTAAACGGAGTTAATCGAATATAGTTTATTCAAATAGAAAGTAAAAGGAGTTAATCGAATATAGTTTATTCGAATAGAAAGTAAAAGGATTTAATCGAATATAATTTATTCGAATAGAAAGTAAAAGGAGTTAATCGAATATAGTTTATTCAAATAGAAAGTAAAAGGAGTTAATCGAATATATAGTTTATTCAAATAGAATAAAGGAGTTAATCGGATATAGTTTATTCGAATAAAGTAAAAGGAGTTAATCGAATATATAGTTTATTTAAATAGAATTAAAAGAGTTATCGAATATAGTTTATTCGATAGGCGTTAAGTGAATAGAGATAGAGTTAAATCAAAAGAGTTAAGTGAATAGAATAAATTGAATAGAGCTATCGAATATACCTTATCGAAGGAAAGAATTATCGAATAGAAAAGATTTGAAAGAGAGTTACGTAAGGAAGTTTGTTAAAGAATTAGAAGGGTGAACTTTGTCTATTTCAAGGTTAGAAACGTTGTTCAGTTAAGGTCTGAGAGGTAGTATTACCCCAACTTGATTGACTTCATTTTTAACTAAGGAATGGTTAAGGTTCGATAGTAAAGGATGGTTAAGTGAATTTAGTAATTAAAGGAAATGGTTTGGGTTGGCATCGCGATGGTTTGTTTAAACATCTGTCTAAGTCCAATGAAGAAGCTTTGGAAATGTTTTCCAAATAAGAAATCAGAAATGTTTTCTAATAAAGAAAACAAGAAATGGAAATATTTTCCATTGTTAATAACGTATATTTTCCAAATTTAGAAAATAAGAAATATTGAATATAGGGAAACAGGAGATAAGTAAATTAATGAAATAAAGAGATAAATGTTGAATGATGTTTGATCGATATAAATTTCCATTTGGAAATAATATCGTTGTTTGCACACCTGTTTTTCTTCGATAGTTAAATCACAGACTATCGAAATTTTGACCATTTTAACGTTGTTAATATGGAGAGACCAATTGGATTATTATCCAAAGAACCACTCTGTATTGGCATAAGCGTTGCGAATCATATATGCCAAAGGAAACTGAAGACGGAGTTATGCAAGGGCTATTCTGTTTACAGAATAGTGCATTCGGTTCATCCTGTTCCTGGATGACTTGTATGGACGGATGTCTGACAAAGTATTTTCAGACGGTCACGTATATTGATTTCTCCAACCGTACCAAGAGTGGAAGCGGAGAGGGAAACTTCTTTTAGCTAACACATAATGTATGGTTGAGGACGCAAATCGGTGATTTGACGGATTTGACGATGTGGCATTCAAAGTGAATCTGGTGTGATGATAAAGCGTAGCTTCTAGCCTCACATCCGGTAAATGACAGAAATCGGGCAGGCAGCATGGCTAAGTCGGTCGCACCGAAGTAGGGTGTATAATCACTTGATCTAGAGTTTCATTTACTTCTAAAAAATCTATTGTCGATACTGTCCCATTCAGGAAACGGTTGCTGATCCCAACTGTTGGTGATATACATTCGATACACTCAAGGGAAATGAGTGGTCGGTCATGTGTGGCCGGCTTGCAAGATATTCTTGTTGAATCCAGTGTATTCCTCTCTAGAAGTACATTAGTGAAAGATGGTTCCATACCTTGTCATAGTTGGAAATCCATTACCCAATACGTGCTTGCGGTTTTGATTGTACACTATATATGTAGAACGTGAGATGAAAGCGTTTCTACTAGATGATTATTATATTATGGTTGATAGACATTATTATAATATCAAAAGGTTTTTGATATAATGATAATTTGGATTCTCATAAGGGAAAAACCTGTTCCGTTATACGACCTGGTCTTATGAGATATCATTTACCTGCTTGAACTGTTTTAAACTATTTTACTCATACCAGTCCCATGACTGACCCGGAGTTTATTTTGTTTTGTTTTTCCCTAAACTCTTGGGTGCCCAATTTTGTACGGGCAGTCAAGTAGTTGGGATTTACAGATATACTATAAGAGCTTGGAGCAGGAGGCTTCAAGATTATATAGCTATAGTTATTTCCGTTGTGTTGTAAGTGGTGTACTCTGATAATTTACTGTATACATATAATGATTTATTTCAAAGTTATGTCATATATTATATGTTATTCGTTCCGCTGTAAGGTTCGTGTTACTCTGATGTTGTGTTCTTCTTCTTCTTCTATTCTAGGTTTCTATCTTATCTTTCTCACCCTCTGTTTTCTTTCTATTAATTTCCTGATTTTCAGTTTAATTTGGGGTTGGACTTGTGTTTTTGGTCAGCTCAAATTGGACCGGATTTTCGGGTCATTACAAGGATTCTGGATCGAAGCTTAAAGCTGTGTCCAGAGCATTAGTAGACTTCCGCTGTATCAGTTTATTGGTTCCGCTGCACTGTATTAAATTCATTGTAAATTATCTTCCGTTGTCGTATTAGTATATTCGATGTACTCTGATATTCCGTACTCTAATGTAACATCATTATAATGTTTATAAAAGTCTTCTGTTATTTGTTTTGATGTGTTGTATGCCCAAAGTTAGTGCCTTTGATGATTTGCAACTTTTGGATCAGACATGTGTGGTTTATGGTCGATTCAAAGGGTAGGGATTTTCGGGTCATTGCATAACGTTCCCAATCGCGACCGACCTTTATCCGAGGGCCCTCAATCCATCATCCACATAAGTAAAATTCCAGGACTCCATACCATAGCAACACCTTCTATCTAGAAGGAACGTTACGTTTCATAACTTTTCTGCACACATCCAGTCATTCTTTAGTTGCGAGGCTACGAAGTCACGATCCATAAAGCTTTTCTTTTCAACAAAAGCTTTAATCTTTCAAATATCAGCACTTAACATGAAACATTGTCAATTCACAACATATAATCGGTATCTATTAATATATAACCCTCTGAGTATATATGTCTCAAAGGAGGGTGTTAAGCTAAGAGGATAGATCCTCCACCACCTAGCTAATATATCATTAATAGAAACTGATTTATTATGCCATAAAATACAACTTCAGACATACATCCATTTGCAAGTTCGTTCTCGGTTTAGAACAAAACCGAAGGCATCTTATTAAAGGTTCTTGCAAATCTGTAAAATTTCCAAGTACGTTCGGACCACTGCCACTTATAAGCTCGTATCGGATGTACGGCCCAATCGAGACATCAATGATCAATCCAAACAATGTGCAGATCCCTGATCTTCAACCACTATCATCAGTATCTTCAATTGCTCTATCTCGTTGTACAATTATTTAAAATGGGTTACACCTAGACTTTTCGAAATAACTAAAGTCAAGTTAAAATCCTTTGGATTACCGAATTTCCACTTAAGTCTCCTTTAAATTGGATCTTTCTTTAATTATTTGGATTAATTCTCAAACTTGGTTAAGCCATTAGATTTCCAAATCATCTTAAAAATACCTCATTAACCATATAGATTAGCACATTCTTTAAAACCACTAAGGATCATATCCGGGATATATTAAATCTCATTTCTTAGGTTCTTTACTCAAATCATTATCTTATTCCCATTCTATTCATCCCATGGAGCAAAATTGACAATACCCCATATCCAATTTCTCTTGTATTTCGATAAGTTTGATTACCTTTATTAATCCCAAACTTTGAAAGATTAAATCTTATCTTAACATGAAAACATGCTTACTCAAATCTAAACCATTCATTAACAATAATTATGGTAAATTTATTTTAACTTTCCCTTGTCATATCTTTGGCGCAAAATCGAACTTGCAATATCTTAATTTTATCGTTAGAGGAAAACTCGCTTATCCTGTAAATGATCTTTAAACTTTGTTCCCATTATCGTTGTTGGGGAAACTCTTTCATTAAATCTTTAAAGAATTCTGTAACACCCCACGTCCATTAATGTCACTCACGAAGGGAATGCATTAACTTCCATGGAGGTTATAAGTGAATATAGAACAGAAAAATTACAACAAGACAGATAGTAAATAGTACTTGGAAATCTAAAACTTCATTTTATTGCAGCGGAAATTAAACATGTTTGTTACATCATAAAACCATAGATCATAACCAAGTACAATATCCATCTTCATAAAAACAAAATACATAATCCCATTACATAAATAGCCATTAAAAAGATAACAAGCTGGACTTTACATCAACGGTCCAAGCTTTCCAAAGAGAGATGAAGCAATTCAATCAAACTCCACTAGAGCTGGGCCCAACCTAAGGACCTGGAGGGGGAAAAAGGATAGAAATAGAGGGGGTCAGACATAAAGTCTGGCGAGTATGATAATTCTAACAATACTATTATCAAAATAACTAGACTAAGGCATAAGCTGGAAGACAAGTAAATGTCTATGAACTCATAGGAAGATAAAGATAGCATTTAAGATAACGTTAAAGATAATGGCAAAGGCACACCTAATTACTAACGAATGATTACTACACTGCACCGCACATTACTACACTGCACCACACTAGTAACCCTATTGTTTGATCCCACTTGCTTCACATAGAAACTTTATAAATAGCCTTACGTACCCCTAGTTGACTACATAGGTGTCGTCTGCCCCTATCTCCACTAGGTGTACCCCACTAACCACTTTCGATCAGCTCCCTACTCGTAGATACCCGTGCTGGCCCCACAGTGGGGTGTATCACTCCCCTAAAGTGGCAACCCGATACAACTTGAGAATGCACGGCTTATACCTACACGATGCAACAACGTCTTACCTACCAGCCCGGGTCCACACACGCATATGAAACCCGTTGGACTTGCGTTGCCACCGCTCCCCGTTTTGGCCTCTTACAGTCAAACCCAGCATGCGTGTCCCGTCCTCGACTTGGGTCGAGCCCACAAAGATACGTTTGGGATACTGGTCGAAATGGGCCCCCACAAGCTACCCACCTAAGCTTGTCACTAGTATATCCCACTTAACCCTCTTAGTCATGTTCATTTACATGTGTGTTTGGTTAAGTCTTACTAATCGTATTTCACATGCCACTAAGGGCACCCCCTAGATTCCTCGTGCCACCCAAGGCACCTACTTAACCCCCATGTCCCACTTTACATGTTATCTGGTTAAGTATTTTTTAATTCATTCAGGCCATAACCTCATAATGACCTCTCACATTAGACCGGCATTTATGTCAGCTGGATTTGCCGGGCGGGTCCGGGCAGTCTTACACCATAAAAGAGTCTAACCTCGTGTCTTTACAACTGTTATGCTTTAGTTTAGGCCTAGGACCTCTCACATTGGGCTGACATTTGTGACCACTGGATTTGCCGGGCGGGTCGAGGCAGGTTTACGTCACAAACGAGTCCAATCTCGTGTCCTAAGCATTGATTAACACTTAAAATCTTTTACCCTAGTTTTAATAATTCCCTATTCAAATTCTTAATTAAGTCAACTTTTAATGATGTCCATAATTGACTCAATTATGGCCATCCACTTATGGCATGCAAAATCATATCAATTGCACCCCAACTTTTTAATATTAAATCCTTAATATTACCCCTACCCCACGTTTATACGTTCGCTTATTCAACGCATAATATATGCTAGACTTGTATAGTCTAACACCTAGCACAAAGATAAATTATCACAACATATAGACATCTAAAATAAATCTAATCATAATTGGGGTGAAACTTGCATAAACTACACATGTTAAGGATCAAAAGGTGTCAACTTGTTAAATGTCTCAATTTACATGATATGATCATAGCCCAAATCTATACATAAACTTGCATATGGGGTTTTTAGGCAACATAATGATGGTGTGAACTAGCATAGGATATCACATATGTCATAACATAATTCTAGATGTCATAATAGATGTCTTGGCATATGTTCATAACTTTTCTAATCAATCTAACTTGCATATGTGACTTGTCATATAGATCAACATAACCCAAACATGATGATTTAATTAATATGAACTAACTAGCATAGATGGTAACATCATGGCCTTTTTAACATGTATGATTCATCACAACTTAGCATAGAAACTTTCAACATACATAACATCATCATAGCATGATTTACAACATATAAGATATCATCATCACATAACATTGGATTTACAATATACATGATAGCAAAAGGGGTTTACAACAACATATATGATAATTCACATCATCTACTCATAATCCATTCATAACTCAACCTAATTAAAATGATAATAATCTTGTTAAGATCATCATACTCACAATTTAGAGAAGAAAAGAGAGAGTTTTGCTTTTCTTTAGGGTTGAGAGATTTAGAATTGAATTTGCTTTTCTTCTTTCTTAGTTGGCGGCGGCTCCATTGATTTCCATGGCGACGGTAACTATTCTATTTTAATTAGGTTTAGGGTTAGCATTAGGATGTATTTATAGGTGTAGGAAGTTATTTAGGACCATTAGATTAACCCTGAACCATGAGAACCAATCAAATGCAAAATCTGCATTTGAGCGAATCGGCCTACGGGTTGACAGCCAAACACCCTGGATTAACCCCTAGTCGACCCAGCGAGGCTCGGGTCGACCTCAAAAATGGGCCGGTTCGATTATTCCCCCTCCCGATTCGCTGTTTTGAACTTTTTCGCATATTTATTTATTTAATTTTTTAATTTATATATATCAATATATATATATTTCTCTATGCAACCCATTTCACTTAATTCTTTTCTAAAAATTAAGTATACTTTAATTTGTGAATTTTAATGTTATAAAATTACAGGGTGTTACATTCTCCCCTCCTTAAAGGATTTTGTCCCCGAAATCTCCAAGTCAAGAAGAATGTATATCCTACCATCTAATCATCCATCTACTCAACCATCAAACACCAGCATCCATTGTCCTTAAAAGACTTCTAATGCTTTAATGTTTATATGCACAATGTGTGTATATTTCCATATCTAATGCAAAATTAGGCGGTCTACTGATTCAGTCGACCTCCTTAGTGCAATTCATGATAGTGCCATGCGTCGAATATGTATGCAAAAGATTCCTAATGATACATATTAATTCTATATGCGTGCACAACCATCCACCCGAATGCAGCAACTATATGATAATACAACCATTATACATCCATTTTACTAAATACATCCATATATATGCAATATGAAGTGACTGAGCTGATCTGGTGCCTAATAGTGTGTGTATATGCATCCATAAGCAACCACTAGCAAACACTTGCATCCACTTTGCATCCACCATACATAACATGTCTCAAACACATGTTTCAACCATAGGATTATCCTAACTAAAGGTCAAAGATACTAGCGAGAGGATATACTAAAGACAAGATAAGTACAAGCTAAGCGATAAAGGACAAATTAAAGGACATACCCTCAAAAAGAAAAGGGTATCATGAAAGCATCTTCTCTTCCGTCTCCCAAGTAGCGTTGCTCTCATCATCTCCCCATTGCACTTTAACTAGTCTGACCTCTCGATTCCTCAACCTCTTGATCTCCGACCCAAGAATGCGCGTAGGAGCTCATCGAATTGTCGCATCACGCTCTATCCCCACCTCTCTAAGCAAGCTCGTCTCTACCAATTCCGCGGTCTCGTGCAAGCACTTCCTCAAATGTGACACATGGAATACGTCATGTACACCACTAAGTCTCTCGGGCAACTCCACTCTATACCCATCCGTCCAATCCTCTCCTTAATAGGAAACGGCCCTACAAACCTTGGTGCTAATTTCCCAACGGACCCAAAGCGAACAACGTTTCATAATGGAGACACTTTGACAAAGACCATGTCCCCCGCTTCAAACTCGAGATCTGTCCTCCTCTTATCCGCATAAGATTTCTGCCTATCTTGCGCTGCTTTCATCCTCCTTCGAATCAAGTCGATCTTCTCCGAAGTCTACCTAATCATATCGGGCCCAAGTAAGATCTTATCCGTAGATTCCCACCAACATGTAGGTGAACGACAAGGTCGTCCATATAGAGCCTCGAATGGTGCCATACCAATGCTGGACTGAAAGCTGTTATTATATGCGAACTCCACCAATGGAAGATGCTCTTCCCACGTACCCCCAAAGTCTAGGATACATAGCCTCAATAGATCCTCTAGAATGTGATTCATCCTCTCGGTCTGGCCGTCCGTCTGAGGATGATATGCGGTGCTCAAACATAACTGAGTCCCTACCGCCTCTTGTAAGCTTCTCCAAAATTCGCTAGTGAAAATAGGATCGTGGTCGCTTACTATACTTGAAGGAACACCGTGCAAACGAACTATTTCTCGGATGTATACAGAAGCTAACCATGGAGAAGTCCTCTTACTCTTCACGGGAATAAAATGGGCGCTCTTAGTAAGTCTATCTACTATAACCCAAATTCCCGTATTACCCTTCCTCGATCGCGGTAATCCATCCACAAAATCCATCGAGATGCTTTCCCATTTCCATAGTGGAACCTCCAATGGGTGAAGCAACCCACCGGGTTTCTTTTGCTCCGCTTTTACTTGTTGGCACACCAAGCATCTAGCGACATACTCGGCCACATCTTTCTTCATGCCGACCCAAAAGTAAACTCTCTTCATGTGTTTTGTACATCTTGTCTCCGCCGGGATGAATGGTCATATTCGAATGATGTGCTTCGTCAAGAATAGTCTTCCTTAGGTCATCGTCTTTTGGTACACAAAGTCTACCATCCCTACATAACCAACCCTTATCATCTAGGGTATACCTACGGAGATAGCTTGATGACTCCCCTCCTTTGAGCTTTTCTACTAACTCAACTAACTGTGGGTCGTCTCGTTGTGCCTCGCCAATCCATCCCAAAAGCGTAGGTCTGACCTCTAAGGATGCTAGCAAACCGGGTACGAAGTCAATGGAAGGTCTAAAGTCAAACATCGAAATGAATTCTAAACTTCGCCGCTCAACAAACAAAGGACTTAAGGAAAATCTTTTTCTACTTAAGGCGTCTGCCACCACGTTACCCTTGCCAGGGGTATAGGCTATTTCGAAGTCGTAGGACGCTAAGAACTCCATCCACCTTTGCTGCCTTAAGTTCAAATCCTTTTGAGAGAATAGGTATTTTAAAGACTTGTGGTCAGTGAATAATTCGAATTTCTCGCCAAGAAGATAATGACGCTAAGACTTAAGCGCGGAAACAATAGTGGCCAACTCTAGGTCATGTGTGGGGTAATTCTTCTCATGCGCTCTCAAATGCCTTCCACCATAGGCTATTACCCTGCCCTCTTGCATTAAGAATGCGCCTAGTCCTGTCCCACAAGCGTCAGTATAAACGGTAAACGGCTTACTCCCGTCTGGCAATACTAAGACTGGGGCTGAAGTCAAAGCTCTCTTCAAACGTTGGAACGCATCATCACAATCTACGTCCCATGTGAAAACTAGGTTCTTCTTCGTCAAGCGTGTCAATGGAGCTGATATCTTTGCGAAGTCTTTGATAAACTTCCTATAGTAGCCAGCCAACCCCAAGAAACTTCTCACTTCGGTAGCATTTTTGGGAACCTTCCAATCTTGGATGACCACCACCTTCGTGGGATCTACAGCTATCCCTTCTTTGGAAACCACGTGCCCCAAGAACCGTACTTCCTTCCTCCAGAAGTGACACTTAGAAAATTTAGCCTTAAGGCTATGCGCTCGTAGGGTCTCCAACACTTCCCTAAGATGTAGGGCATGCTCTTCTTCATCCTTAGAAAAGATCAAGATGTCATCTACAAAGACTACCACGAATTTGTTAAGGTACACCCTAAACACCCTACTCATCAAATCAACAAAGTATGCGGGGGCGTTTGTCAAACCGAAGGGCATCACTAGCCATTCATAGAAACCATCCGGAGTCCTAAAGGCAGTCTTGTCAATGCTATCCTCAGCCACTCTCAACTGATGGAAACCAGTGGCTAAGTCCAACTGCGAAAACACAGAGGCGCCAACTAACTGATCGAAGAGATCGTCAATCCTCGGCAGTGGGTGTCTGTTCTTCTTAGTAAGCTTATTAAGTTCTCTAGAGTCCACACAAAGTCTAAGGGACCCATCCGCCTTCGTGGCAAATACTACTGGAGCACCCCACTCCGATATACTTCGTCTTATGAACCCCTTCTCAAGCAACTCCTTCACTTGCTTACCGAGTTCCCTCCTTTCACGTGGAGCCATGTGGCGTACTGTCAAAGATACTGGTTTCGCATTATCCACAAGATATATTCGAAAATCTATCTCCCGCTTCGGAGGCAAGCCCTTCACCTCCTCAAACACATCCGAATATTCTCGGACCACTCTAACAGATCGTAGATTTTCCTCAGACGCGTCAAGCGATTCTAGATAACTTAGCATAACCGAATTTATGGGATTACAAAAGATTTCGAGAGTGTTGCCAAGGCGAGTCACGAGCCTAACTACTCTCCTTTCACAATCAAGAACGACCCAATTTCTGGATAACCAATCCATTCCTAAAATTAGCCCGTAGCCCGTGAAGCCCAACACATAAGCATCACATCTAAATTCAACGCTAAGTATGGAAATTTTCAAATCCAAACACATCATAGACAAATAAGCTGAGCCCCCAATTGGATTCGAAACAGCTAAGGGATCCTCTACTAAACTGGTGTTTAAGTGCAGTGATTCAACTAATGATGTAGAGATAAACGAATGTGATGCGCCCGAATCGAATAAGGTACGGACAGGATGATCAAACAGAAAAACTAAGCTTTCAACAGAAATGGTTCTACCTCGTTCTTGCAGCGGTGGGACCGCGAGAGCCTGAACTTGTCCCCTTGCCTGCCCTGGTGCCATAAGAGCCTACACCTGTCCTTCCGAGGTAGCTCCTGCCCTCTGCCCCTTCTTTGGGCAGTCCTTCACTAAATGTCCCGCATCGCCACAATGAAAACAACCTGTCTTCTTTTTCTTTCGGCAATCCTTGCTGAGATGGCCTGGTGTCCCACAGTTAAAACATTTCTACTTTCCCTTGTCGTTATTGTCTTTACCACCCTTCTTGTTTTACTGTTGTGGTTTCTTCTGATCCCCCTTCTTCTCGGGTGCCTTATCAGCTTTAGCATTTTTCTCCTCATGCATGAGCGCCATTTCTACTAACTTCTCAAAGGTGGCCTCCATCGAGATGTGGGTCATAGCCAACACTTGCAATGGTTCATTCAAGCCATTCACGAACCTCAGCGCCTTCTTCTCCGGCGTGTTCACTAAGTCCAAGCCAAACCTTGCTAACTGATTAAATTTATTGACATATTCTTTCACTGATGAGCTTCCTTGCTTCAATGTCAAGAACCTTTCCATATATAGATTTTCTTCCGCCCTTGAGAGAAACTTCGCCTCGAACCTACGTCTGAAATCCGCCCAAGAGTCAACAGGACGCTCCCCATTAGTGACCTCCCACCAAAACGAGGCCTCTCCCTTCATCAACCAAGCTGCTAATCGAACTCTCCTCCCTTCTTCTACTTCAAAGATTTCTAGCAATTCTTCCACCTCCTTAAGCCAATCTCTAGCTTCCACAAACGTTTCTGACCCTTGAAATGATTTTCCACCCATAGCCTTGAATTCCTTGCACGTCTTTGCAAAAGTATCTACGCGAGGAGGAGGAGGAGGAACGGGTGCAACTGGTGGTGGAGGAACATTGGCTGGACCTGCAGCGGCCCTAGCCTCTAATAACCTCCTATACCATCCTGGTATCGTTACACCATCGGGTAGATTAAGATCTTCAGCCATGCTGAAACGAAAAAGGAAAGATTCAGAATGGATAATTCGAAAGATAAAGATATATGGCTATTGGGGATTATGTTTTTCTTTCTTAAAAACTTTTCTCTTTAAATTTCTCATTAAAACATGTTTTTGAAAACACTTCTTCCAAAAATAACTATTTTTCTGAAGTATTTTTATCTGTTCTGGTAACCTTAAGCTCTGATACCACGTGTAACACCCCACGTCCATTAATGTCACTCACGAAGGGAATGCATTAACTTCCATGGAGGTTATAAGTGAATATAGAACAGAAAAATTACAACAAGACAGATAGTAAATAGTACTTGGAAATCTAAAACTTCATTTTATTGCAGCGGAAATTAAACATGTTTGTTACATCATAAAACCATAGATCATAACCAAGTACAATATCCATCTTCATAAAAACAAAATACATAATCCCATTACATAAATAGCCATTAAAAAGATAACAAGCTGGACTTTACTTCAACGGTCCAAGCTTTCCAAAGAGAGATGAAGCAATTCAATCAAACTCCACTAGAGTTGGGCCCAACCTGAGGAGCTGGAGGGGAAAAAGGATAGAAATAGAGGGGGTCAGACATAAAGTCTGGCGAGTATGATAATTCTAACAATACTATTATCAAAATAACTAGACTAAGGCATAAGCTGGAAGACAAGTAAATGTCTATGAACTCTTAGGAAGATAGAGATAGCGTTTAAGATAACGTTAAAGATAACGGTAAAGGCACACCTAATTACTAACGAATGATTACTACACTGCACCACACATTACTACACTGCACCACACCAGTCACCCTATTGTTTGATCCCACTTGCTTCACACAGAAACTTTATAAATAGCCTTACGTACCCCTAGCTGACTACATAGGTGCCGTCTGCCCCTATCTCCACTAAGTGTACCCCATTACCCACTTTCGATCGGCTCCCTACTCGTAGATACCCGTGCTGGCCCCATAGTGGGGTGTATCACTCCCCTAAAGTGGCAACCCGATACAACTTGAGAATGCACGGCTTATACCTACACGATGCAACAACGTCTTACCTATCAGCCCGGGTCCACACACGCATATGAAACGCGTTGGACTTGCGTTGCCACCGCTCCCCGTTTTGGCCTCTTACAGTCAAACCCAGCATGCGTGTCCCGTCCTCGACTTGGGTCGAGTCCACAAAGATACGTTTGGGATACTGGTCGAAATGGGCCCCCACAAGTTACCCACCTAAGCTTGTCACTAGTATATCCCACTTAACCCTCTTAGTCATGTTCATTTACATGTGTGTTTGGTTAAGTCTTACTAATCGTATTTCACAAGCCACTAAGGGCACCCCCTAGATTCCTCGTGCCACCCAAGGCACCTACTTAACCCCCATGTCCCACTTTACATGTTTATCCGGTTATGTATTTCTTAATTCATTCATGCCATAACCTCATAAAGACCTCTCACATTAGACCGGCATTTATGGCAGCTGGATTTGTCGGGCGGGTCCGGGCAGTCTTACACCATAAAAGAGTCTAACCTCATGTCTTTACAACTGTTATGCTTTAGTTTAGGCCTAGGACCTCTCACATTGGGCGGACATTTGTGACCACTGGATTTGTCGGGCGGGTCCGAGCGGGTTTACGTCACAAACGAGTCCAACCTCGTGTCCTAAGCATTGATTAACACTTAAAATCTTTTACCCCAGTTTTAATAATTCCCTATTCAAATTCTTAATTAAGTCAACTTTTAATGATGTCCATAATTGACTCAATTATGGCCATCCACTTATGGTATGCAAAATCATATCAATTGCACCCTAACTTTTTAATATTAAATACTTAATATTACCCCTACCCCATGTTTATACGTTCGCTTATTCAATGCATAATATAGGCTAGACTTGTATAGTCTAACACCTAGCACAAAGATAAATTATCACAACATATAGACAATTAAAATAAATCTAATCATAATAGGGGTGAAACTTGCATAAACTACACATGTTAAGGATCAAAAGGTGTCAACTTGTTAAATGTCTCAATTTACATGATATGATCATAGCCCAAATCTATACATAAACTTGCATATGGGGGTTTTAGGCAACATAATGATGGTGTGAACTAGCATAGGATATCACATATGTCATAGCATAATTTTAAATGTCATAATAGATGTCTTGGCATATGTTCATAACTTTTCTAATCAATCTAACTTGCATATGTGACTTGTCATATAGATCAACATAACCCAAACATGATGATTTAATTAATATGAACTAACTAGCATAGTTGGTAACATCATGGCCTTTTTAACATGTATGATTCATCACAACTTAGCATAGAAACTTTCAACATACATAACATCATCATAGCATGATTTACAACATATAAGATATCATCATCACATAACATTGGATTTACAATATACATGATAGCAAAAGGGGTTTACAACAACATATATGATAATTCACATCATCTACTCATAATCCATTCATAACTCAACCTAATTAAAATGATAATAATCTTGTTAAGATCATCATACTCACAATTTAGAGAAGAAAAGAGAGAGTTTTGCTTTGCTTTAGGGTTGAGAGATTTAGAATTGAATTTGCTTTTCTTCTTTCTTAGTTGGCGGCGGCTCCATTGATTTCCATGGCGACGGTAACTATTCTATTTTAATTAGGTTTAGGGTTAGCATTAGGATGTATTTATAGGTGTAGGAAGTTATTTAGGACCATTAGATTAACCCTGAACCATGAGAACCAATCAAATGCAAAATCTGCATTTGAGCGAATCGGCCTACGGGTTGACAGCCAAACACCCTGGATTAACCCCTAGTCGACCCAGCGAGGCTCGGGTCGACCTCAAAAATGGGCCGGTTCGATTATTCCCCCTCCTGATTCGCTGTTTTGAACTTTTTCGCATATTTATTTATTTAATTTTTTAATTTATATATATCAATATATATATTTCTCTATGCAACCCATTTCACTTAATTCTTTTCTAAAAATTAAGTATACTTTAATTTGTGAATTTTAATGTTATAAAATTACGGGGTGTTACAAATTCTCTTCGAATTAACTTGGAAAATCATCTTTTCCTTTAAATGGTTTAAATAACAATGTTATATAAGACATCGTTCAAGATAAAACCAAATTCATACTTTCATTCTAAATGAAACCTTTACAGAAATCATACCAGCTCATAATCAATATGAATTCCCACATCGGACTAATACTATAAGCGGAATAACAACAAAGCCTTTTGAATTCCTTAAATAGCGAAGGTCTTTATCCATAAAGGCTCAACTCAATTATCACCAAATCGATTCCCATCCAACTTCAATTCAATTCACTAATTAAAAAACTTAACTTTGCCACATACTTTTCAAATCCCAAATATATTTATAATCCTCATTTTAATCCTTTAGATATATTTGCAAAACATTTGGATAAAGTTAATTATATCAAAACCTTTTTATTTCAACACGTTCCATAACTAAAACAACTCATTTTCGTAAAATAGCTTATTAGCTTTTCAAAACCTAGTATATTCGATACAACTCACTTCTATATTATTTATTATGATTTATCATAATTTATCTCCATTTTAATAATTTAAAAATAGCTTATTTCATAAGAATCCAATTTTGGGTCCCAAACTTCACTGGCGCGATTTTTACTCAACTTTGATTTGGATTTATTTCAACATCTAATCGTTGGATTAGAAAGCTTCCTTTTGCCTTTGAAAATTCTTTTAATTTTGGACCAAACGTTGTTCATTTCCGGAAAATCCGATGGTCATATCTCCTAGTATGTCGTTTTGAAGTCAACGATCGAAATTCACAAACTACCGCTGCACGACTAGTCCTATTCATACCAAACTTTGACTTTTATTTAAAACTAAATCGAATATCGTTCAAAATAATTTATTAATTATATAAAACATATATATTAACTTTTGGAAACTATATTTCCAATATTTAACTTTATTATTTAAATCATTTAAATAAAATTATTTTTCTTACTTTATCTTTTGAAACCCAAACTTTGTTGAAGTCAAATTAAATAATATATATATAAGACTATCAGAATAATAAAATCGATATTTGGACTTTATTTGTATAGCAAACCAAACTTCACTTTTCTATTAAAATTGAAATCGATTTATTTTCAATTTTAAACTTTAACATGTTACAACTTATCTTTAACTTTGTCAAATCAATTTCATTCCTTTACAAAAGTTTATCGTAATGACTTTAATTTCATTTCTATAAAAAGTCGGATATCAAATTGGAACTTTTATTTTTGCACTAATTATTTCATTAATAAAATATTCAATAAATCATATTATTAAATGAAGACTTAACCATTAACCCAATAATACTACTTTTTGGTTATAATCACTCATGATGACGCATATTATATGATAAACAACCTTTATAAAATTCATTAACACCCAAATAAGATGTCGTTAACTTAACGAGTAAATATCCAATAACCATTTACTATTCAGTATAACATCAAGCAACCATTTAAGGTCTGATATCAACAAAATCACATTCATTAACCGCATAATCAACATAGGATGTCATTAACTAAAGTGTTCGCCTCATTAACACTTAAATGATCATATTTTTACTTCCTTAACTAGGTGTTTACATCATTAGCACTTAAAAATCACATTTTTACTTCACTAAGAGTTTTCATCATTAACACTTAAAGATTGCATTTTACTTCACTAACTTAAGTGTCATTTTTATTTTACTAACTTAAGTGTTTATATCATTAGCACTTAAAGATCACATTTTAGTTCACTAACTTAAGTGTTTACATTATTTGCACTTAAATATAACATTTTCACATCACTAACTCAAGTGTTTACATCATCAGCACTTAAAGACCACATTTTTTTACTATACTAAATTAAGTGTTTACATCATTTGTATTTAATTATCAAATCAAACAAACCAAATATCATTCCATAAACCACATAGCATCCAATAACAACCCAATATCATATCCATTCATTATCAAATCAAACCCAAGCATATATATTAGCTACTATACACTAACTTAGCCCTTAAATGTGCAGTTTTCTCACAACTACATAAAATAAAATTCAGGTTTTCTCACAAAGGGATCCACTCCTTCATTCTCTAAGGCTAAAGGTCCTGGATCTTTCACTCTAAAGTGATTCCAATTACTTTCAACCTTCAAGTGAACGGTACTCTGGCGTCACGAAATATTTTCATCTTAGATTTCAATAATATTATTTTATGCTTACTAACTCTAAAGAAAAATTAAAAAGGAGGAATATTTATGTTTGAAACAGTTTAAAAGTTGGATTTTTATGGTGGTATAGGCTTGGATCTTTGAAGGAAAGAGGTGTGTGAGTGGTTTAAAGTACGAAAGGTAGAATTTTGGGTGAAATAAGGCTCGGTCTAGGGGTAGGAGGGCATGGCCTTAAAGGAGGAGGGGGAGAGGCCTTAGGTGTGTTGTGTGAGGGGGCAGAAGGGATTTTGAAGTGTTTTGGTGATGTTTTAAGTGGAGGAATGTGGGAGTCACGACCGAATTTAGGAGGGGAGGGAAGAGTTTTAATGGGAGCTTGGAAGAAAATAGAAGATAAGAAAAATGAGAGGAACGAAGAAGGAGAGAGTTGTTTTATGGAAGTGGAGAATGAATGAGAGGAAGACAACTCAAAAGGGGGTAGGAATTAGAGGGAGACAACTCTAAAGCAAGAAATCATGTAAGGAAAAGAGAGAGGAAATGAGGTTTAAAAAGAATAGAATGAGTTGAAGAATGTGACACCTCAAAAGCAAGCTCATGGATGTGTTTTTATTTAATTAGCTTAGCAATTGTTTAGTTTAGCTTAATCTTGGCTTAAGTACTTTATTTAAATACAAATGTTAGTAATATAAATACTTAGCCACTTACTACATCAAACTTCAATATCGACAAATATAATCAAAGCTGAATATTTTGTTAATCCAATATTTTAATTAAATTGAATTCTAATGGTATATTTTCTAATTAAAACATATATATATACATGTAAAATCGATTATATTCTTATTTTTTTAAAATTGACAAAAATTCCAGGCCGTTACACTTTATCTCGTAGGAAACCATAATATCAGAGTACATAAGTAAAACCATCCCTCTCAAATGTCAATGCAATAATCAGAAAATGAGAAATGGACCAAAACATGAGTATGAATCCAAGTTGTACTGACAAATCAAGAATCACTGCTGAGACCCTCTACCCTATGAACCTGGGGAGGGAAGGTAGAGAGAAGGAGAAAACAAACTAGGTCGATATATGTCTGGTGCGTTCTAGTATTTTCTAGCATGAGCACAATTTAAGGAAGCATTAGACATATGAACAGCTTTAAGGAAATAAAGCATAAAGGTATAAAGCAGTAAACAAAGTTAATCACGAATAACAATTGGCTTCTCATTCATATCATAGATTACTGCACCAACTTACCAAAGACATAATAATTAGGCTTTAGCTAATTTCTACCCATTGATCGGCTTCTATAACTACAATGTGATAACCTACGTCAGCTATGTAACTTGGGGTTATCAATCTCGAACACATCAACTAAAAGGACATAGTCGTTAATCATAGGCGTTACAGAGGCTTATTTTCCCCCAATCGGCACGATGCACGCTCATCGTACTGCCGGAATGCACCAGTACCCACCTCATTTGGACCTCTTACTATCCAGTGTAGTAGAGCTTTCCCTCGCCTCTACCTAGTGTGAGAACTCCATAGATGATAATAAGGATACTGCCTGATATGGGTCCCCGATCAAATATGCAATGGACATAAGTCACCCCCTAGACTTTGTCCTCGTTTATTTTTCTATTATGCCACTTAGTTTTCCTAATCATCCTCACGCTGCCAGAACGGTCCTAAACTACAAGCCACTTATTTTCCCCAAATCTGTCCCACGTTGCCGGAAAGGACTCCCACTATAATCTTATTATTTTATTAGTCCTCTTATTTCGCTTAATCAGCCCCGCGCTACCAGAACGGACCTAACCTATAAGCCACTTATTTTCACCAATCATCTCCCCACACTGCTGGAATAGACTCCCACTAAAATTTTATTTTATTAGGTCTCTTATTTTTCCCAGTTACCCCCACGCTGCCAGAACAGATCTAACCTACGAGCCACTTATTTTTACCAATCAGCCTCACGCTGTCGGAACGGACTCCACTATCTTAGCTTATTAATTTATCTTTAATTTAACTTTACATAATTTAAGTTAATTAATAAGCCCAATATATCCTCAATTATATTTCTAGGTTGTATTAAACATTCCTAATTAATGTTTACCTATTTATACAATTCTACCCCCACATTACTTAGCATCGAAATAAGTTAAACCTATTCCAGTTTATATGTTTGCATGTTCTCTAATTAAGTTTTGTCCCCAATTTATAGTCCAATACTGATTATATTATTTAATCAGTTCTTACATGCTCAATAATCCTTTTTTATTCAATATCAGCATTATTCTAATTTAACGCAAAATAACAACAAAGGCCTAGGCTCAGCGCTAAAAGAAAAAGGGAAATGATCTAGGCTACTTGCAAGGCCTAGACTCGAAAATAAACAAAACAAATAAAATAGGGAATAGGCCGAACTGTAAATAGAACCACAACAGAGATGGGGATAGGAGAAGGATAATTATTTATAAACAGTAAATAACTGGACCGAAATAGGCATAGACAATAAATAAATTACAGTAGCTTCAGAGAAAAATTAAATGCATAAATACTATGAATAATTGTAAACTTTAAATTTGCATATTAAAACTACTTAACTGTCTAAATTTTCCTACATAAATTATTAATCTATAAATCACATAAAAACTCGCAGATTTGGCGAAGATAGCCCCCCCCCCCCCGTGGCCTTTCTTATTCCAGCAGAACCTCCGCCTCCATAAATATTTATAAAAATAAATATTTAAAAGTATAAAGCTTATTTATCCCTATAAAAATTTAATTATTTGGCCCTTCCTAATTTGGAGGATATGCCTAGGGAAGAAGAAGAAAGAAAGATAGAATGGATGTAAAGATGTGAGAGAGACTCTACTGTCTATTTATAGGGTTTAATGGGTTTCCTCAACCATCCAAATTAAGGATTAAATTTGGGCCAGCCATGTCATCGAACCAATTAGAAAGCACCATGTTAGCCTTTGGTTTGAAATGGAAAATAAAACTAAGCCAGCTTAGAAAATGACATTCGAATAATAATAAATGTTCGCTGCCGGTACGTGCGCTTCAAGGCATGATGTAATAGCGTCTTCGGTCGATCCAACCGCGTCTTCGGTCGACATAGGGTCGATCGAAAGACCTATGGGTCGACCCTAGTTCGATCCAAGTGGGAGTGGGTCGTCCCACTTGACCGTTTACATAATGTATATTTGTATTTTTATCTTTTGATTTTAGCTTATCTTCTTTAATTCATAACTTATTCATTTTAACTCCGTTTTCAGCAAACCAAGTGTCTTTTCATCAGAAAATTACAATGGACCCAATGGTTCTAGTCTTATTGTCCAATTCTGACTGGTAATTGGTTTATTACCCATTTATGTTTGATTATTGTTTATTAAAATTCATGTGTTATATTCTCCCATCCTTAAAGGATTTCATCCCCGAAATATCTAAGGCTAGAAGTATGATATAAATGTTATCAACATCATCTACGTCTATCTACTTGACCATCAGCCGTATGCATCCATTATCCTTAGATTTTCTAATGTTTTTCATGAACATATGCGAAAGGTGTATTGTAAATGTCCCTAGTCTAATGCAAAAATTAGGCAGTCCATTGATTCAGTTGACCTCCTTAATGCAATTCCATGTCTGTGTCATGTGTTTAAATACGTATGCAAAGGAATCCTAATGATACATATAATTGTATATGCGTGCAATAACCATTCACCAAAATGCAACATCCATGTGATGATTCATCTATATTTAAAATAATCTAAAAATGCACATACATCCTTATGCAATTATGTAAGTGTCCTAATTTGCCAATCGCTAACAAGTGCCTAGTGTGTGCATATGCATTCACTAGCAAACACTTGCATCCACGTGAAACCATTCAACCATAACTTGTTCTATTAACATGATTTAAACCATTTCCTACCATCAAATAAGCTTCTACCTAAGACTTATAATCCAAATGGTAGGAAAAATAGATTCAAATTCAAAGCTTAGGAAAGGATTAATAGCGTACTATCAAAGAGAAACGAAAAAGAAGTGCAAACACTATACTTTGGTCCCCAAGTCGCATCATCGTTGTCCTCTTCCTATTGGATCTTAACAAGGTTGATCTCTTTATTCTGCAACTTCTTCACCTCAAATCCTATTATCCGTGTAGGAGCTCGCCTGACTGATGCCTCCTTCTCTACCTCAACCTCCTCTACAATACTCATCTCCACCACTATCGTGGAATCATGTAAGCACTTTCGCATGTGTGAAACATGGAATATATCATGAAATCCTACTGATTTCTCCAGTAATCTAACCCTATAGGTCATCTGACCTATCCTCTCTACTATAGGGAATGGTCCTACGAACCTCGGTGCTAACTTCCCTACTGAGCCGAACCGAACAACACTTCTTAAGGGTGACCCCTTAATGAAAACCATGTCCTTTACTTTGAAATCTTGGTCTGTCGTCCGATGGTCTGCATGCGACTTCTGTCTATCCTGAACTGCCTTCATCCGCCTCCGAATCGAATATATCTTATTTAAGGTCTCCATAACCATCTCAGACCCAAGTATAAGTCTATCCGTGGACTCCCAACAACAAGAAGGTGATCTGCAGGGTTGTCCATACAATGCCTCAAAGGGAGCCATACCTATACTCTTCTGGTAGCTGTTATTATACGCAAACTCTACCAACGAAGACACTCCTCCTAAATCCCTCCAAAGTCTTAGATACATAGGCGAAATAACCCTCAAGAATCCTATTAACACTTTTAGTCAATCAATCGGTCTGAGGATGATAGGTATTGTTAAGTCGTAGCTGTGTCCATAATGCCTCCTACAGGCTCCTGCAAAACTTACTAGTAAAGATGGGGTCTCTATCACTAACAATACTAGAGGGAACTCCATGAAGTCGAACGATCTCTCTAAGATACACTGAAGCCAACCAAGTTTTCGTTCGCTTACTCTTAAGTGGGATGAAATGAGTGCTCTTGGTCAAACTATCGACTATAACCCAAATATAGGCCTTACCATTTCTTGATATAGGCAATTCATGTATGAAGTCCATCGAGAAACTCTCCTACTTCCATTGTGGCACATCCAGAGGCTAAAGCAATACACCGGGCTTTCTCTACTCAACCTTTACTCTCTGAAAAGTCATACACGTAGCTACGTACTCTGCCACGTCCGTCTTCATCCCTATCCAATGAAAGACCCACCTCATGTCTCTATACACCTTATCACCTCCTGAATGGATGATCATCCGAGAGTGATGAGCCTCCTCTAAAATCGATTTCAACAAGTCATAAACTCGAAGAACACATAATATCCCATCATGATGTAGCTACCCTCTCTCATCCACATAATACCTAAAAAGGTGACTATAGGTCTCTCGTCTACTGAGTCGGTCTATGATATCCACCAACTGCTGATCCTCGCGCTGATTTGGTCCAATGGGCTCTAAGAGAGTAGTTGCACCTCCAATGATGCCAATAATCTTGGTAGATAATCCGTAGATGGTCTAAATTCGAATGATGAGATAAACTCCAAACTCCTCCACTCTGCAAACAATGGACTCAAATTCATCCTCTTCATACTCGGTGCATCCACCTGACCTTTCCCACCGTATATGATATCTCAAAGTCATACGATGCAGGAAACTCCATCCATTGCTGCCATCGCAAATTAAGATCCATTTGCAAAAACAAGTAATTGACAGACTTAGGATTGATTTATAGCTAAAACCTCTCACCTAATAAATAATACATCCAAGACTTAAGCACAAACACTATCGCCACTGAATCCAAACCGTGGGTAGGGTAACTTTTCTTATGTACCCTCTGTTATCTACTCTGAGAGCAGACAACCCTACCCTCCTGCATAAGCACTGCACATAAACCCATGCCACAAGCATCCATATACACTTTGAACATCTTCATACCATCTAGAAGAGTCAATACTAGAGGTGATGTGAGAGCCTTCTTCAACCTTCAGAATGCATCCTTACAATTTACATCCCAAGCAAATACTTGGTTTTTCTTCGTAAGGTGGGTAAGCAGAGCTAAGATCTACACAAAATCCTTAATGAATTTCTGATAGTATCCTACAAAACTAAGAAAACTCCTCACCTCTGTTGCATTCTTGGGGGCTTTCCAATCGTACACCGCGACAACCTTAATGGGATCCACTGCTATACCATCTCTAAAGACAACATGCCCTAAGAACCTCACCTCCTTTCGCCAAAAGTAACACTTGTAGAACTTCGCTTTTAACTGATGTGCATGGAGAATACGGAGGACCTCTCCCAAGTGCAAGGCATGCTTGTCCTCGCTCCTTGAAAACACCAAGTTATCATCAACAAACACTACCATGAACTTATTTAAGAACTTATAAATACCCGGCTCATCAAACCCAAAAAATACCCTGGTGCATTGGTTAGCCTAAAAGGCATAACCAGCCACTCAAAGAATCCGTCTGGAGACCCAAAGGCAGTCTTATCTATGCTATCATCCTCCACCCTAAGCCGATGAAAACCTATAGCCAAATCCAACTACGAGAAAATTGAAGTGCCTACCTACTGATCAAACAAGTCATTTATCCGAGGGAGTGGGTGTCTATTCTTTTTCGTGAGCTTGTCCAGTTCTCTTTGATCCAAACATAGACTAAGAGAGCCGTCTGCCTTAATCACGAAGACGACTGGTGCTCCCAACTCAGAAATACTCCATCTAATAAACCCTTTCTTAAATAACTCACCCACCTGCTTATTAAGCTCCCTCCTCTCCCTTGGATCCATAGGGTGCATTCGCAATGCAACAGGCTAGCATTCTCCACTAAGTATATCCAATCTCGCGGCTAGGAGGTAGCCTTGTTACCTCCTCGAATACATCTGAAAAGTCTCTAACTATGGGCACCAAACTGAGATTGGCTACAAAAACATCTAGGGAATCCAAGAAACTGAGCATGACTGACCCTCGTAGGTCACAAGATATCTCGAGAGTCCCACCATGGCACAAAAAAAACCTCACAACCCTCCTCTTGCATTCAAGGGTGGCGCCTACATGGCCCGCCAATACATCCCTAAAATAAGTCGTAACCCATGAAACCCAGCACATATGCATCATAATCAAACTCGATGCCAAGAATAGAAATCCTCAAACCCTTATACATCATAGATATGTGAGACGTACCTCCTATAGGGTTTGAGACAACTACTAGATCAGAAACTATATAAGTATCTAGGTATAGACTATTAACAACAGAATTGGATACGAAAGAATGAGAAGCATCAAAATTGAACAAGGTCCTAATAGGGAAGTCGAAAAGATAATTCAAACCTTCTACAGTGATATTCCTACCTATGTCCTGACTGCTACCACTAGTCTGAACTACCTCAAGAGCATGAACCTGTGCTTCGGATGAACCTGCTCCCTGCCCTACCTTTGAGGGCACTACCGGTTATAATGTCACATGTGTCCACACTAAAAGCAAGTACCCTTTTTTGCTATCTTCTTACAATATCTGACGAAGTGCCCCATTATACCACACTATGGCACATCACTTCCTTCTTAATCTATGCTTCATCAGGTTTCTCTCCCTTTTTCTTTCCACCTTTCTTGGTCCACCACTTTTTCTTTCCAAAACCCGACTTAACCACCTCAGTCTTAGCCTCTTGTGCACGCTCCTTCCCATTATTGTTCATAATAGTCATCTTCACTAGAGCCTCAAAAGTCACAGCCATAGGAATATGTGTCAATGCTAGTCCTTTGATTGTTTGGTTCAGCCCCTTCGCAAACGTCAATGCCTTCTTATGCGCAGTGTTAACCAGATCTAAGTCAAATCTCGCCAACTGATTAAAACTATGCACATACTCCTTAACTGACATATCTCCCTTTCTCAAACTCAAGAACCTTTCCAATTGCATCCCATCTTTAGCTTGTGATAAAAAAAATCTCGAAGTTATCCTTGAACTCATCCCATGTCCTCACGGCCTGTTCTGCCTCGGCCACTTTGTGACGAAAAGGAATCTCGCTCGATCCAAATCAGTCGCTAAACCGATCTAGACCGTTTGAAACGCCTGATCGTTTTGAGAACACGACAAAGTAGAACGCATACAAAAGAACATTTCATTGTATATAACAACAATTCCATCAGAATACAAGAATATACAGAGTATAAATGAATATTACACAGAAATATCAGAGATTTAAATTACATTTAAATACATCGTAGCGGAAAATAATACAATACACAACTAGAAGAGATATACGGATACAAAGCTTTCCGGAAAACATTCCAGCTGTAAACTAGGATCCTGTGAATATAAATCTGCAAAACCAAAACTACTAGCTGCCCGTGTCGAAAATAAGGGCACCCAGAGTTTAGGTTAAAACAATAAACTCCAGGTCAGTCATGTGACTGGTGTGAGAACTGAAACAGTTGTAAATCTTTATTTTAAAGTTATGTAAATCAAGGGACCATGCCGTATAACACGGAACGGGTTTCCTCCCAAGAATACCAGTGCATAAAACAACAGCGCAATGCTAAATAAAGAAAAATGAAGCTATTATAAGACCCAGGTCCCATCACACAATGCAACGCAAGCCGGAGGATAGGGTTTTTACCTTATAATAGTCAAGAATGCTTGATACGTTTAAAAGAAATCATTTGATACTATTATAAGTGCATAGTGTATAAAACAACTTCAAATCATAAGTATCAATCATAGACGGCATGAGCGCCCCATCCCACTATGTCGCCATACTAGGCTCTACAAATAAAACCGCAAATGTCACGTATTTGGAAGTTGGATTTTCATCTATGAACCGAGGCTAGGGATCGTCCTCTACCGATTCGAGACCCTCTAGCCCAAGCCTCAGGCAAGCGCACAGGCAAGCCTTGGATCGTCAGGGTCGGTCCACCGATGTGGATTATTATGCCTGAACCATACGTCTCCCTGCCATATGGGGCGTAAATGAGCCAACGAATGACTCCATCGGACCCGGATCGTCCGATCAAATCGAGGCGCCTCACAACAGCAACAACCACAAAAGTCAAACTCGTCAGGGCATGTAAAACCACTGACGCCACTTCCAGCTAGAAAGAAACGCAGGTCCTCCCTGATGTCCTCTCCCGTTTCTGGTTCATACCGAGTGTGAAACTCGCAAAGTAAACGTTACACAAAGCTACGCCACAAAGGACGTGCTTCGATCATCAACCACAAGACTTTGCTTTTCAACAGAAGCCTTGATCATTTGCCACTTAGGCATGCCACACAGGCAATTCACTCCATACGTTTGATATCCACCAATATATAACCCCTGAGCTTGTACGTCTCAGAGAAGGGCGTTAAGCAAGAGGATAAATTCTCCGCCGCCAAACAGATATATATTTAATAGAAATCAATCACACAGACTGAAATCCAATGTCAGACACGCAGTCCATTTACAAATCCGTTCTGGGTCTGAACGAAACCGGAGGCACCCAGTACCCCGCATATCCATCGATCTCCAAATACGTCTGGACGATCACCAACTGTTTCCATCTTCTTGGGTGTACATCCCAATCAAGATCATCAGTAATCACCCAAACGACATGAAGACCTCCGGTCTTCGACCATCATCTTCATCTTCGACTTATCGTCGTATCGGTTATTCAGAATGGGATAAACCCGGTCTTTCCAAATAACTCGCGTATATTTTATATAAGTGTTACACAAACACAACATACGCCTCATTCCAATTCATCAGTCACTAACCGTAAATTAACAAGAGAACAATTCCCCAAATATTAACCCCGAAGGCCGAAATCAACATCAGATCAATATCCAGAAAACCATTTTGCTTGGCTAACCGACAGTTAGTTTCTAAATTTCACATTCACAGGGAAAGGTTCCCATTAATTTTATCCAAGATAAATTCCTTGAATTTATTCTCTAATCTCCTTTTGAATTTCGATTCAAACTAGTTGGGATTAACGAACTTTACCGAAGTAATCATTTGTTTTAATTTCCCAATCCCAACCTATTCATCCCATGAAGTAAAACTGGTAATACTTCATATCTAACACTACGGTGTTATCGGTAAATTCAATTACCATTTCACGTTCAAATCTAATTAAAGATTTAACTATCGCCTAGAGCAAAACTGGTGATACTCCATTTTCGATCTTTTCAATCTAATTAAAGATTCATTAAAACTCCATTTAGTTTTAATCGTTAACTGGGTTAAAGAATCAGTGTCATTTAAAACACGGTTCACGATAAACCCAAAACCACATTGCATTATTTATCGGATTAAAGAACGAGTGTTATTTAAAACACTATCCACGATAAACCCAAAAATCAATATCAATTCAATTCCAATTAAATATTATTTAATTGGTACACTTCATTAAATCTAAATAAAAAGATTTAATCTTTTCTCAACTGGGTTCAAGAACAGTGTTAGTCAAGACACCATTCACGACAAACCCAAATCACATTTGATATTAAATACAAGGCTCTGAATAGAAAATATATCGGCTTATATTCGATATCAAATTCTACGACCAACCGATATCGTACTGGAAATAACGATATATAAATATCTTTCAAATTTCCATAACAACATCTGTATAATCATGAAATTCAACATCGAAATATCCCGAAGACAATTTCGATTCAAATCCATTCCAATGCAATTATTGGAAATTCTGGTTATTTTCAAAACCATTTCTAATCCAGTTTATTTATTTTAAAAATAAATAGAATTATAATTCTAGTTCAATACTAGTTCATTTCGATAAAAATCTATTTTTATCTTTTCAAATATGGAGTTTTTCATCCTACTTTTCCCCCAAATCATTTCTTATGATTTTACATAAATTATTACTATTTTTAATCATTTTATCAAGGCCCGTACAGTTGATTTCCATCAACGGCCATCGAACTGCACTTACAGCGACCTTTTTCAAATTTGATTTGGACATAATTGCAAATCCAACCGTTAGATTTCTAACTTCTAATAATCGTTAGAGAGCTCTTTTCGATACGAACCCAACGGTTCTGGTTTTAGGAGAATCCGACGGTCGGATCTCCCGCAATATCCGTTCGAAGTCAATGGTCGAAATTCGCGAACTGCCGCGACGCGGCGCGTTCTATTCAGGCCATTATATTATATATATAATATATATAATATATACTTCGTCGATTTCCTTTTAAAACGTATTTTATAAATCGTTTTAAATTTGTTTTCAAAACGATTTCAACTTCTATTTCAACTTCAAATCAAAATCGAATTTTCCAACATAAATTCATTTTCTTTTCATTTCGAATTGATTTAATTCAAATTGATTTCAAATTTATTTCAATTCAATTCGTTTTCAATTCAATTCAATTTCAATTCATTTGAATTTCAAATCTATTCAATATTCATTGAAGAATGAATAAAATCGATATAAATATCGTTCACGTCAAAATGGCGTCAATTTAACCAACACGGCTTCATATGTTTCTATTTTCAAATATTCTATTTCAAATATTTTTATTTCAAATATTTTTATTTCAAATATTTCTATTCAAATATTTCTATTCAAATATTTCTATTTCAAATATTTTTATTTCAAATATTTCTATTCAAACATTTCTATTTCAAATATTTCTATTTCAAATATTTCTATTTCAAATATTTCTATTTCAAATATTTATATTTCAAATATTTCTATTTCAAATATTTTTATTTCAAATATTTCTATTTCAAATATTTCTATTTCAAAACTGGAATGAGGCCCAATCAATTACCATATAATGTTAATTATATGGATTTTCTACAACATACGTATACAATAACAACGATGAATAATCAACCATCATCCAAAGTGCATTCTACACCGTATAAGCATCAAATATAAATATTCAACGCTTATAACAGTCTGTCAATCAATCGATCGACATACAACTAACTATTAGGATTAGTATATGTCATGTATCATCCCAATACCCGTGTGGGGTTTCAAACAATCAAACACAGATTTTATTTGTGCAATTGGGCGATGTGTAAAATTTATCGTCCCAATCAATATCAGTCAAATGTGTGTATATAAACAAATCGTCCGATTTGTTTATTTTTATTTCATTTCATATATACGTTAATATTTCTATTTTTAACTATAAAATATTTTAACTATATAAATATTTTATTTCATTTCACATCACGTCACACCATCAACTACACATCAAAATCAAATAAACAAGCATACAAGCCGTCCATGGTCTGTGGACGACGGGTGTCGGGTGCTACTAAACACCGTCTGCATCCTAGTATATATATAACTAAAAAATTAAATCAAAGAGTGAGAAATTCTCACCGAAAGCTAAATCCAACGCCACGACTCTTCTTAGGTAGAAAATCTTCGCCACTCGCCCTTTGTCACTTTCTTTGCCCGTATTCTCTACATATGTAAAAATCGAATTTTTACTTCGCTATTCAATATAGAAAAATCGAATTTTTACTTCGCTATTCAATATAGAAAAATCCCTTTTTTACACGCTATCCTCTACATAAAGATTTCGCCTTTTCAAATATAAAGATTTAATTTCACTACATATATAAAGGTGATATTTTTACTATCTTACCTATATAAAAATTATATTTTTATACTTCTACAATATAAAAGATTATATTTTTATAACTTCTATTTTATAAAAATTATATATTTATATTTCACATATGATAAAAATCACATTTTTATTCTTTCTATCATGTAAAAATTATATTTTTCCTATGCCTGTCATATAAAAATTATATTTTTAATTGTCTATTAATATCAAAATCATATTTTTACTAAGCTAAAAATCCTAACTTTGCTTCGATGTATATATATTTTGAAACAATTTTAATTTCAGTCCTAAAATCACGTTAATTTTTATTTTAAAATCCCGTCATTACTGAATAATAATAAATAAATAAATAAGGAAGGAAACGGGGAGAACACTCACCGATTCGCGGTGGAAGAGGTTGAGCGGGGTTGGGCTGCGTGCGCAGGCGAGGGGAGGGAGAAGAGGGGGGCTTCAGGCGGCATCGAGGTGGCGTGGGGGTGGTAGTACGGTGGCACGCTGCGATTGGGGGGCTCGATTTGGGGATCGGGGTTCGTGGGTTTCGGGGTGTCGCGCGTTGGAGAAGGAGACGCGTAGGGGAGCGGTGGCTTTAGTGGTGGTGGGTGAGGAGCTCCGACGATGGGGGACACGGCGGAGGCTTCCATCGCTGGTCGAGCGATTTGTTTTTCCATTTTTTTTTTTTTTTGATTAAGAAACTGAACCGGGGGGAGGGGGCAAGGTATAGAGAGAAAAGGAGGGATATTTAATTTATATATTATATATTATTATATTATTATTTTCAAAAAGCAACTTTTATTTCCGACCTCGAAACGAGGCCCACCGCCTGTCATCCATAGCGTTTTACCCTCATTCCGAACACAATGGGATATGTATCGTAAGTTGATTCGATCGCTTCGATCAGTTTTCGTCAAAATCAACATATAACTCTATATATTGAATTTGAACGCGCATTTCAATTTACTGGGGTCACATACTAACTCGAAAAATTCCAGAAAAATATTTTCCAGCTTCGTATTGACGATACGGTCCTAACAAACTAATTTCGTCGAATTCTGAGACCGTTTGAAAAATGGCCATTTTCCAGTCGATTAAAATCAACTGAAACTGGTCAAACGCGTTTTCCTTTGCCACGCTCACATATTGATTCGAAAAATTATGAAATTTGGAATATAGCAATAACTTGACATCACGGATCCAACAAAAGTAGTTTCTTCGAAATCCGAGGTCGTTTGCAAAATTCCCATTTTTAAGGGCCTGAATTCCATAGCGACTATTTAGAATTTTCAACTGGACATATCTTTTGATTCCCGCTATGAAATTTCGAGTTCTCGGATTCGTTGGAAAGATATTCACAATTAGATCCTATTATTTTTGGTTTCACTAAAATCCGGATTATTTTGCACCCAGTACATTCGATTGAAGTTTGAAATCGAATTATCGAACTACCGCGCCATTTTCAATTCCTTTTATAAATATAAATAATTATTTATATTCTAACGACGATCTATATAAATATATTCATTTGAATTCTATTCAAAATAAATTTCTCGTCGTTATTATTTAAAATAATACATTTTAAATAATCAAAATTCGCTAAAATTGCCAAAATAAAAATTTTAAACTGGCCCAGATTTTCGGGTTGTTACAATCTCCCCCACTTAAAACTTTTCGTCCCCGAAAAGGAACGAAGCCGAAAGTGGTTTGACTAATCAACCCTACGTTCGATCTGGCTTCCATTCTCCAACTTTTCAGTTTTTGAGAATTTTTAAATTCTTCAAAAAATTTGGCTAACACCCTAAATTTTCGAAAAATTTCGCCATAACCTCCCCTACCCCGGGAGGCACGGAAAAATCCCGAAATTGCCATATAGGCCTTTTGATCTCAAAAAGAAAAAGAAAAAGCCAAGCGGCTAGCCAATAGGCTCATAAAATCATCATCACCCAAATAAAACAGTAAATTATAGTAAACATGTACCTATTTGTCGGGCAAACAAAAGTTATTCTCTGCTCTAGCCTCCTTGCTATGACCTGTTCAATGTAAGTACAAGTATATGCAAGCAAATGCGACTAATTTTCAATACAATTCAATATTTGATTCAGTTACGCATAATGGTTCAAAATTATCAAACAATTAAACAAACAACACAAACATCAATCAATTAGTGAATTATCATTTGAAATTCATAACTTTGATATATAGTCAAAAATCTCATTTTTGATGCCAAATCACAACAATAAGCCCTATCTAATTTTGGTTATCACACCAGTCAATAGGAAATATATAGAAATCTCACTTTCGTCACTCGAATATAAACACTGATGATGAGGCCTCATCATCAGAATTATCTCCGGGTGACTAGAGTGTGATTCTATATCTATCCAACATATTAAAATTTCGAACACACGTTTGCAAGACGTATATGCGAAATCTCTATATACTGGACTGTCCTAATCAATACAAATAAATAATCAAATACGAAAAATTGATTTTAAATTTTCAAAACAAAATTTGTTTTCACTTTAAAAATATACTCTTCACACTCGTTCTAGGATACTACTGATCCTATCTCTAACGAGTCATCCCCATTGGATATTACTAATCCAATATCTGATGAATTCTTTCGTATGGTTCTAATGTGCCTTGTTCTCTGAGCTTTGTAAACCTCGCTCTGATACCAAATGTGACGAAAAGGAATCTCGCTCGATCCGAATCAGTCGCTAAACCGATCTAGACCGTTCGAAACGCCTGATCGTTTTGAGAACACGACAAAGTAGAACGCATACAAAAGAACATTTCATTGTATATAACAACAATTCCATCAGAATAAAAGAATATACAGAGTATAAATGAATATTACACAGAAATATCAGAGATTTAAATTACATTTAAATACATCGCAGCGGAAAATAATACAATACACAACTAGAAGAGATATACAGAAACAAAGCTTTCCGGATATCATTCCAGCTGTAAACCAGGATCCTGTGAATATAAATCTGCAAAATCAAAACTACTAGCTGCCCGTGTCGAAAATAAGGGCACCCAGAGTTTAGGTTAAAACAATAAACTCCAGGTCAGTCATGTGACTGGTGTGAGAACTGAAACAGTTGTAAATCTTTATTTTAATGTTATGTAAATCAAGGGACCACGCCGTATAACACGGAACGGGTTTCCTCCCAAGAATATCAGTGCATAAAACAACAGCGCAATGCTAAATAAAGAAAAATGAAGCTATTATAAGACCCAGGTCCCATCACACAATGCAACGCAAGCCGGAGGATAGGGTTTTTACCTTATAATAGCCAAGAATGCTTGATACGTTTGAAAGAAATCATTTGATACTATTATAAGTGCATATTGTATAAAACAACTTCAAATCATAAGTATCAATCATAGACGGCATGAGCGCCCCATCCCACTATGTCGCCATACTAGGCTCTACAAATAAAACCGCAAATGTCACGTATTTGGAAGTTGGATTTCCATCTATGAACCGAGGCTAGGGATCATCCTCTACCGATTCGAGACTCTCTAGCCCGAGCCTCAGGCAAGCGCGTAGGCAAGCCTTGGATCGTCAGGGCCGGTCCACCGATGTGGATTATTATGCCTGAACCATACGTCTCCCCGCCCTATGGGGCGTAAATGAGCCAACGAATGACTCCATCGGACCCGGATCGTTCGATCAAATCGAGGCGCCTCACAACAGCAACAACCACATAAGTCAAACTCGTCAGGGCGTGTAAAACCACTGACGCCACTTCTAGCTAGAAAGAAACGCAGGTCCTTCCTAATGTCCTCTCCCGTTTCTGGTTCATACCGGGTGTGAAACTCGCAAAGTAAACGTTACACAAAGCTACGCCACAAAGGCCGTGCTTCGATCATCAACCACAAGACTTTGCTTTTCAACAGAAGCCTTGATCATTTGCCACTTAGGCATGCCACACAGGCAATTCACTCCATACGTTTGATATCCATCAATATATAACCCCTGAGCTCGTACGTCTCAGAGAAGGGCGTTAAGCAAGAGGATAAATTCTCCGCCGCCAAACAGATATATATTTAATAGAAATCAATCACACAGACTGAAATCCAATGTCAGACACGCAGTCCATTTACAAGTCCGTTCTGGGTCTGAACGAAACCGGAGGCACCTAGTACCCCACATATCCATCGATCTCCAAATACGTCTGGACGATCACCAACTGTTTCCATCTTCTTGGGTGTACATCCCAATCAAGATCATCAGTAATCACCTAAACGACGTGAAGACCTCCGGTCTTCGACCATCAACTTCATCTTTGACTTATCGTCGTATCGGTTATTCAGAATGGGATAAACCCGATCTTTCCGAATAACTCGCGTATATTTTATATAAGTGTTACACAAACACAACATACGCCTCATTCCAATTCATCAGTCACTAACTGTAAATTAACAAGAGAACAATTCCCCAAATATTAACCCCGAAGGCCGAAACCAACATCAGATCAATATCCAGAAAACCATTTTGCTTGGCTAACCGATAGTTAGTTTCTAAATTTCACATTCATAGGGAAAGGTTCCCATTAATTTTATCCAAGATAAATTCCTTGAATTTATTCTCTAATCTCCTTTTGAATTTCGATTCAAACTAGTAGGGATTAACGAACATTACCGAAGTAATCATTTGTTTTAATTTCCCAATCCCAACCTATTCATCCCATGAAGTAAAACTGGTAATACTTCATATCTAACACTACGGTGTTATCGGTAAATTCATTTACCATTTCATGTTCAAATCTAATTAAAGATTTAACTATCGCGTGGAGCAAAACTGGTGATACTCCATTCTCGATCTTTTCAATCTAATTAAAGATTCATTAAAACTCCACTTAGTTTTAATCGTTAACTGGGTTAAAGAAACAGTGTCATTTAAAACACGGTTCACGATAAACCCAAAACCACATTCCATTAATTATCGGGTTAAAGAACGAGTGTTATTTAAAACACTGTCCACGATAAACCCAAAAATAAATATCAATTCAATTCCAATTAAATATTATTTAATTGGTACACTTCATTAAATCTAAATAAAAAGGTTTAATCTTTTCTCAACTGGGTTCAAGAACAGTGTTAGTCAAGACACCATTCACGACAAACCCAAATCACATTTGATATTAAATACAAGGTTCTGAATAGAAAATATATCGGCTTATATTCGATATCAAATTCTACGACCAACCGATATCGTATTGGAAATAACGATATATAAATATCTTTCAAATTTCCATAACAACATCTGTATAATCACGAAATTCAACATCGAAATATCCCGAAGACAATTTCGATTCAAATCCATTCCAATGCAATTATTGGAAATTCTGGTTATTTTCAAAACCATTTCTAATCTAGTTTATTTATTTTAAAAATAAATAGAATTATATTTCTAGTTCAAATCTAGTTCATTTCGATAAAAATCTATTTTTATCTTTTCAAATATGGAGTTTTTCATCCCAATTTTTCCCCAAATAATTTTTTATGATTTTACATAAATTATTACTATTTTTAATCATTTTATCAAGGCCTGTGCAGTCGATTTCCGTCAACGGCCATCGAACTGCACTTACAGCGACCTTTTTCAAATTTGATTTGGACATAATTGCAAATCCAACCATTAGATTTCTAATTTCTAATAATCGTTAGAGAGCTCTTTTCGATACGAACCCAACGGTTCCGGTTTTAGGGGAATCCGACGGTCGGATCTCCCGCAATATCCGTTCGAAGTCAATGGTCGAAATTCGCGAACTGCCGCGATGCGGCGCGTTCTATTCAGGCCATTATATTATATATATATATATAACATATAATATATACTTCGTCGATTTCCTTTTAAAACATATTTTGTAAATTGTTTTAAATTCGTTTTCAAAACGATTTCAACTTCTATTTCAACTTCTATTTCAACTTCAAATCAAAATCGAATTTTCCAACATAAATTCATTTTCTTTTCATTTCGAATTGATTTAATTCAAATTTATTTCAAATTTATTTCAATTCAATTCAATTTCAATTCGTTTTCAATTCAATTCAATTTCAATTTGTTTGAATTTCAAATCTATTCAATATTCATTGAAGAATGAATAAAATTGATATAAATATCGTTCACCTCAAAATGGCGTCAATCTAACCAACACGGCTTCATATGTTTCTATTTTCAAATATTCTATTTCAAATATTTTTATTTCAAATATTTTTATTTCAAATATTTCTATTCAAATATTTCTATTCAAATATTTCTATTTCAAATATTTTTATTTCAAATATTTCTATTCAAATATTTCTATTTCAAATATTTCTATTTCAAATATTTCTATTTTAAATATTTCTATTTCAAATATTTTTGTTTCAAATATTTCTATTTCAAATATTTCTATTTCAAATATTTCTATTTCAAATATTTTTATTTCAAATATTTCTATTTCAAAACTGGAATGAGGCCCAATCAATTACCATATAATGTTAATTATATGGATTTTCTACAACATACGTATACAATAACAACGATGAATAATCAACCATCATCCAAAGTGCATTCTACACTGTATAAGCATCAAATATAAATATTCAACGCTTATAACAGTCTGTCAATCAATCGATCGACATACAACTAACTATTGGGATTAGTGTATGTCATGTATCATCCCAATACCCGTGTGGGGTTTCAAACAATCAAACACAGATTTTATTTGTGCAATTGGGCGATGTGTAAAATTTATCGTCCCAATCAATATCAGTCAAATGTGTGTATATAAACAAATCGTCCGATTTGTTTATTTTTATTTCATTTCATATATACGTTAATATTTCTATTTTTAACTATAAAATATTTTAACTATATAAATATTTTATTTCATTTCACATCACATCACACCATCAACTACACATCAAAATCAAACAAACAAGCATACAAGCCGTCCATGGTCTGTGGACGACGGGTGTCGGGTGCTACTAAACACCGTCTACATCCTAGTATATATATATATAACTAGAAAATTAAATCAAAGAGTGAGAAATTCTCACCGAAAGCTAAATCCAACGCCACGACTCTTCTTAGGTAGAAAATCTTCGCCACTCGCCCTTTGTCACTTTCTTTGCCCGTATTCTCTACATATGTAAAAATCGAATTTTTACTTCGCTATTCAATATAGAAAAATCCCTTTTTTTACACGCTATCCTCTACATAAAGATTTCGCCTTTTCAAATATAAAGATTTAATTTCACTACATATATAAAGGTGATATTTTTACTATCTTACCTATATAAAAATTATATTTTTATACTTCTACAATATAAAAGATTATATTTTTATAACTTCTATTTTATAAAAATTATATTTTTATATTTCACATATGATAAAAATCACATTTTTATTCTTTCTATCATGTAAAAATTATATTTTTCCTACGCCTGTCATATAAAAATTATATTTTTAATTGTCTATTAATATCAAAATCATATTTTTACTAAGCTAAAAATCCTAACTTTGCTTCAATGTATATATATTTTGAAACAATTTTAATTTCAGTCCTAAAATCACGTTAATTTTTATTTTAAAATCCCGGCATTACTGAATAATAATAAATAAATAAATAAATAAGTAAGGAAAGGGGGAGAACACTCACTGATTTGCGGCGGAAGAGGTTGAGCGGGGTTGGGCTGCGTGTGCAGGCGAGGGGATGAAGAAGAGGGGGGCTTCAGGCGGCATCGAGGTGGCGCGGGGGCGGTAGTACGGTGGCGCGCTGCGATTGGGGGGCTCGATTTGGGGATCGGGGTTCGTGGGTTTCGGGGTGTCGCGCGTTGGAAAAGGAGACGCGCAGGGGAGCGGTGGCTTTAGTGGTGGTGGGGGAGGAGCTCCGACGATGGGGGACACGGCGGCGGCTTCCATCGCTGGTGGAGCGATTTGTTTTTCCAATTTTTTTTTTTTATTATCAATAAACTGAAAGGGGGGGGAGGTATAGAGAGAAAAGGGGGGATATTTAATTTATATATTATATATTATTATTTTCAAAAAGCAACTTTTATTTCCGACCTCGAAACGAGGCCCACCGCCTGTCGTCCATAGCGTTTTACCCCCATTCCGAACACAATGGGATATGTATCGTAAGCTGATTCGATCGCTTCGATCAGTTTTCGTCAAAATAAACATATAACTCTATATATTGAATTTGAATGCACATTTCAATTTACTGGGGTCACATACTAACTTGAAAAATTCCAGAAAAATATTTTCCAGCTTCGTATTGACGATACGGTCCTAACAAAACTAATTTCGTCGAATTCTGAGACCGTTTGAAAAATGGCCATTTTCCAGTCGATTAAAATCAACTGAAACTGGTCAAACGCGTTTTCCTTTGCCACGCTCACATATTGATTCAAAAAATTATGAAATTTGGAATCTAGCAATAACTTGACATCACGGGTCCAACAAAAGTAGTTTCGTCGAAATCTGAGGTCGTTTGCAAAATTCCTATTTTTAAGGGCCTGAATTCCATAGCGACTATTTAGAATTTTCAACTGGACATATCTTTTGATTCCCGCTATGAAATTTCGATTTCTCGGATTCGTTGGAAAGATATTCACAATTAGATCCTATTATTTTTGGTTTCGCTAAAATCCGGATTATTTTGCACCCAGTACATTCAATTGAAGTTTGAAATCGAATTATCGAACTAACACGCCATTTTCAATTCCTTTTATAAATATAAATAATTATTTATATTCTAACGACGATCTATATAAATATATTCATTTGAATTCTATTCAAAATAAATTTCTCGTCGTTATTATTTAAAATACATTTTAAATAATCAAAATTCGCTAAAATTGCCAAAATAAAAATTTTAAACTGGCCCAGATTTTCGGGTTGTTACACACTTCCCACTAGTACGACGCCTCTCCTTTCAGTTGCCAAGCAGCCAACTGAATCCTCCTCCTGTCATCAAGCTATAATGATCCAAATACATGATTGGTCTTTCTAAGCCAATTATGAGCATAAACAAATCTATCCATTCCAAGAAATGTCTTGCCGCCCACAGAAGAAAAATCCCTACAGAGACTGGAAAAATGAGTTGTTGGATTCAGTGGAACTACCGCGGCTACAACTGGAGGTTGGGCATTTCCTTACCCTTCGACTGACGTCGTAGCTTCAACATACCTACAGAACCATGTTAGGATGAGAACAATCTTCAGAAAGTTGGAAGCCCTAATCATTCTAAAAAAGACAAGGACTCAAAAAGGAATCAAGGGAATATTGTAGTTGACTTGAGGGGATATTTTTCAAAAACAAGTTTCCTTGGAAATACTTTACTTTTGAAAACATTTTTTACAAAAACTTTTCTCTTATCTTGTAACCTTATGCTCTGATACCAAATGAAACATCCCACACCACTAACGTCACACATATGAGGATGCGCTAAGATTTATGAAGCGCTTAGGTATAAAGTAACAACACAGAGACTAAAATTCACACGACAGAAATGTAAAACATAGCGGAAATTTCAAAACAACATTTAATAAAACAAGTCAAATCATAAACTTATTACATTTTCAAAATACCAGATAGCCACCAACATAAAACTAAACACACTATATCATGAAAAGCCATAATATCAAAGTACACAAGTAAAACCATCCCTCTCAAAGGTCCATACAATAATCAGAAAATGAGAAATGAACCAATATATGAGTCTGAATCCAAGCTGTACTAACAAATCAAGAATCACTGCTGAGACCCTCCAACATACGAGCCTGGGGGCAGGGAAGGAAGAGAGAAGGAGAAAACAAACTAGGTCAAACATACGTCTGGTGAGTTCTAGTAATTTCTAGCATAAGAATAAGTTAAGGAAGCATTAGACAGATGAACAGTTTTGAGGACATGAAGCAGTAAACAAAGTTAAGCATGAATAATGATTGGCTTCTCATTCATATCCAAGATTGTTGCGCTAACTTACCAAAAATATAATAATAACTAGGCTTTACCTAATTTCTGCCCGTCAATCGGCTCTTATAACTACAATGTGATAACCAGTGCCAGCTATGGAACTTGGGGTTATCAATCCCAAACTCATCAACTAAAAGGACATAGTCATTAATCACAGGTGTTACAGTAGCTTATTTTCCCCAATCGGCACAATGCACCCTCATCATCCCGCCGGAACGCACTTGTACCCACCTCGTTTGGACCTCTTACTATCTAGTGTAGAAAAGCTTGCCCTCACCATTACCTAATGTGAGACCTCCATTGATGATAATAAGGATACTTGTAATAACCCGGAAAATACGAGCCAATTTAAAATTTTTAAATTGATTATTTCAAAGCAATTTGAAGCATTGAAATAGAATATTTCAATAAATTAGTGAATTAGAATAGTAAGTCAGTTTAAAAATTGATATTTTGCATATGGCCTCAGAATTCGACGAAACCACTTTTGTCGGGTCCGGGATGTCAAACTATTGCTAGGTTTCAAATTTCATAATTTTTCAAATCAATATGTGAGCGTGGCAAAAGAAAACGCGTTTGACCAGTTTCTGTTGAATTTAATCGACTGGAAATTGGCCATTTTTCAAACAGTCTCAGAATTCGACGAAACTAGTTTTGTTAGGACCGTATCGTCAATACGAAACTAGAAAATATTTTTCTGGAATTTTTCTAGTTAGTATGTGACCCCGGTAATTTGAAATGTACGTTTAAAATTCAATATAAGGATTTAAATGTAAATTCAACGGAAACTGATTGTAACGATCAAACCAGCTTACGACACATATCCCATTGTGTTCGGAATGGGGGCAAAACGCTATGGACGACAGGCGGTGGACCTCGTTTCGAGGTCATATATAAAAGTCAACCCTAATGCAAATTTAATAATTAAATAATAATAAAATAATAATAATAAAAAAAAAAAGAATCCTCCCCTTTTCTTTCTGCTTGGCCCCCCCCCCCCCCCGATCATTTGCCAGTGGAAAAAAAAAAAAAAAAAGAGAAAAACCTAAAAACTAATTCGAAGCCGCCGCCGCCTGATCTTCGAAGCCGCCGCCGAACCCTTCGCCGAAGCCCCTGACGCTCGAGCCGCCGACCTACCTCCTCCTCCCACCGAACGACACCTCGGAGCCCCCACCACCCTCGCAAATCGAAGCAGCCTCCGCACCCTGTCGCGACGTCATCGAACCTCCGAACGCCGCCCGAGCCACCCTCGACTCCCCTCCTCCCCTTCGCATACCACGGTAAGCATTTATTTTATTTTTATTTTGCTTTATGAAACTGATTTATAGTTAATTACTGTATTATTTCTAGTTTTATAAACTGTTTTTTTTTTAGTTTTAAAACAGAAATTTTTAAAAGAAGATTTTAAAACAGAAATTTTTAAAAGAAGATTTTAAAACAGAAATTTTTAAAAGAAGATTTTAAAACAGAAATTTTTAAAAGAAGATTTTAAAACAGAAATTTTTAAAAGAAGATTTTAAAACAGAAATTTTAAAAGAAGATTTTAAAACAGAAATTTTTAAAAGAAGATTTTAAAACAGAAATTTTTAAAAGAAGATTTTAAAACAGAAATTTTTAGAAGAAGATTTTAAAACAGAAATTTTAAAAGAAGATTTTAAAACAGAAATTTTTAAAAGAAGATTTTAAAACAGAAATTTTTAAAAGAAGATTTTAAAACAGAAATTTTTAAAAGAAGATTTTAAAACAGAAATTTTTAAAAGAAGATTTTAAAACAGAAATTTTTAAAAGAAGATTTTAAAACAGAAATTTTTAAAAGAAGATTTTAAAACAGAAATTTTTAGAAGAAGATTTTAAAACAGAAATTTTTAGAAGAAGATTTTAAAACAGAATTTTTAGAAGAAGATTTTAAAACAGAAATTTTTATAGTAAATAAAAACTGGATTTTGAAAAGAAATAAAAACTGATTTTATTTTAAACTTTGAAATTAAAAAGGTTGAATCTTTTAAAAGAAAAAAGATTTGAACTTTTAAAAAATAAATATCATATTTTTAAAAATAGAAAAGACAGAATTTTGTTAAGTAGAAAAAGTAAGATGTGATTCTTATATTTTTAAAGCAATAAAAATATAATTTTTGCATCATAGGAATATTAAAAATATAATCTTTGTTTTTAAAATATAATCTTTATATATTGAATAACCTAGTAAAAATTCGATTTTTACTTATGTAGAGAATACGGGAAACGAAAGCGACAAGAAGACGAAATAGACGAAGATTTCCATAAAGGAAGAGTTGTGTTATTGGATAGCTACTGGTGAGAAATTCTCACTCTTCAATTTCATTCTTTTATATATATATATGTGTGTGTGGAAAATAAAAGTGAAGTGCTATATATAAATATTTATATATATATATATATATATACGCCCCCTCGTCCACAAACCATGGACGATATTTATTGGTTGAAATTGTGGTGAAAATTGGTTGATGGCAAATTGTTGTTTGGGATTGTTTGTGGATAGTATTGAATTGATTGAGGTTGAAAAATACCCGTTTGTGATTGGAAAAATATTTGGTTGAAACCACTTAGGATTAGTTTGTGGTAATGAAATAAATATAAACATGCCGCCTGCGTGCGAATTAGATGCATGATCCCCATTGTCAAAAACCGCGAGGTTTTAAGGTAGAGCGAGGAGCCGTACTAGGGACGGTGCCGGTTTAACTACCCTGCCGTTATGCTGCCGAAATTTCGAATAATCTTTGTGTGTTAGAATCATTTTCATATGTTGAAATTATTTTACATGCATTGAAATTAAAGCCATATATTGAAACTATGTCCATGTGTGGAAATATTCATGTGTTGAAAAGTGTTGTGTGAAAATAAAATTCATTTGTGAATGAATGAAGTGTATAAACAATAAAAATCACATTTTTATATATATATGAAGTAAGAAAAATATTCGCCTTATATAAATAGTTTCAATCATAAAAATCCCATCTTTCTAATATGAACATCATAAATAAATTGTCCATGTGTGGAATTACTCATTTGTTGAGAAGTGTGTGTAGTGGAAATATTCATGTGTTGAATAAAAAGATTGAACGATAAAAATTACATTTTTATTGAAACTATGTAGTGTTGAAACCATACGTTGGTTGAATAAATATTTTAAATGATAAAAATATGATTTTTATCATATGTGTGATGTGCTAAAGATATGCGGACATTGAAATAAATATTTGTGATAGAAATATTATTTTTAACATGCATAAGAACTAAATAAAATAGTCATGTGTTGAAATCTATTTTAGTTCGCCAAAATTATCATCTTTGAAATATGAGGTGTTAAAAATACCCACTTGTTCAAATAAACGTGCATGAGCTGAAATATACATTAACTAGCTAATGATATGATTTTAGCCTATGCATGCGACATTAGAATGAATGGTATTTTTAGACCAAAGCAAGTCAAATATGAAGTTGAATCGAAAATGATAAATATTAGGAATTGTATATATGTGCATGCATATCTGTTGAACAGGTTATAGCAAAGGGGCTAGAGAAGAGGAATAAAATTTTGTGCCCGACAAATAGGTACACGTTTACAGATTTGTTTGGGTGATGATTTTGAGCCTGTTGGCTAGCCGCTTGGCTTTTTTCTTTTTCTTTTTGAGATTAGAAGGACCGGGACGCTATTTGCGATTTCCCGATGCCCCCGGTACAGGGGAGGTTATGGCGAAATTTTCCAAAATTTTAGGGAGATAGAAAAATATTTGAAGTGAAAACGATATAGGAATTGTTGAATGGACTATATTTATATAAATATATAAATATAAATATAATTAAAACGAAACGTGGCCGTGCAGTTCATATTTTGAAACCGTGATTTCAAATGACTAGTGCGGAAGATCCGACTATTGGATTTTCCCGAAACCTCAACCGTTGGGTTCGCCTTGGAAATATCTTTCCAACGGCACCAACTTTGTGAAGATCCGACGGTTGGATTGTCTGGAATGTTTAAAACAAATTTAGTGAAAAACAGCGCCAGAAACGATTATATTTATATATATAAATATAATTAAATTAAATCGAATAACGACGCTGCAGTTCGTAAATTGAAATCGTAACTTCAAATGGTTAGTGTGGAAGATCCGACCGTCGGATTTTCCTAAAACTGGAACCGTTGGATTCATTTTGAAAAGACCTTCCTAATGATGTAAAATTTGTGAAGATCCAACGGTTAGATTTTTCTGTAAGTGTAAAACAAAATTAGTGGAAAGCAGCGCCAGTGCGTCGATACGACCTGAAACGTCGTTTAATTAAATATGGCCGTTTTAAGTTAAATAAAAATGGCGATATATCGTTATTAAGTGCTATAGACGATATAGAGTGAAAATAAACCAATTTTGTTGTGATTGCTTGATATGTGATGGTTGAATGTATTTGACGTGAAAATTATAACTAAACAACTGAAATGTGAATATTGAATAGTTCAACCCTGTGATTTATTGGTTTGAAAATCTAAATATACGTGGGTTATTTGAAAAGGCCGAGTTTATCTCATTTCAAATAATCGATCGACGTTGAGAAGTCGAAGAGTCGAAGACGACTGAAGACCGACGATCTCCACGTTGGATGGATGGGCGCTACTGATACTCGTGATTGGAGTAGCTACCATGAAGGAATTGAAGTAGTAACCGTCCAAACATAGTGTTGATTGTACGGATATGCGAGGAATTGGTGCCTCCGGTTTCGTTCAGACCCAGAACGGACTTGTAAATGGACTGTGTGTCTGACATTGGATTTTGTTCTGTGTTGATTGATCTCTGTTAAATATATATCTGTTTGGCGGCGGAGAATTTATTCTCTTGCTTAACGCCCTTCTCTGAGACGTACGAGCTTAGAGGTTATGTATTGACAGAAATCAGTCGCATGGAGTGGATTGCCTGTGTGGCACGCCTAAGTGGCATATGATCAAGGCTTCTGTTGCAAAGCAAAGTCTTGTGGTTGATGATCAAAGCATGGTCTGTGTGACTAGCTTTGTGTATAACGTGAATTCGTGAGCCTCACACCTCGGTATGAGTCAAAAACGGGAGACGGACCGCTGGGAGTGCACGACGTTTCTTTCTAGCTGTGGTGGTGTCAGTGACCTACCAGCCCTGACATTATATATACTTTTCACCTGTGTGGTTGTTGGAATGCGAGGCGCCTCGATTATAGGTCTGTAAGGACCGGGAAACGTGTGTTCAGGAATTGCCAATCCTCAAAAGTAAGAGAGGACCGGCCCAGCCGATTCCAAGGATCATAGTGGGGTCCTGGGACATTTGCTAGAGTGTCTCGAACGGAGAGGAGCTTGCCCCTTGCCTCGACTCATGAAGGGATCCAATTTCCAATACGAAATATGCGGACGTGATTGTATTACTAGTATGGCGACATAGTGGTATGGGTCATTTATGCCGCCTAGGATTGATATTTATGATTGAAATCGCTTTTGAAACATATATGCACTAGTAATAATATCAAACACCTTTGTTCATTCGTATGAAGCATATTTGGCCATTATAAGGTAAAAACTCTATCCTCCGGCTTGTGTTGCATTGTGTGATGGGACCTGAGTCTTATAATGGCTTCATTTTAGAAAAAGCATTGCGTTGATTTAATCATGTACTTTACTTTATGCACGAGCACTCATTGGAGTAAACCCGTTCCGCGAAAGTGGCGTGGTCCTTTGATTTGCCTTATTATTGTGGTTAATAAGTTGAATAGATTTCTCATACCAGTCCCATGACTGACTCGTAGTTTGTTTCACCTTGCAAACTCGGGTGCCCTTATTTTCACACGGGCAGCCTAGTTACAGGTTTCTGACGCACCTTTTGGCTCATGGCGAGGCTTGACTACACTGTGCTGACTTGGATTTTCTCCGCCATTATTGTATCTATATTATGATTCCGCCACTGGCGATGTAGACTGATATTCCTTTTGTGTACTCTTTATGTATGATTCCGCCTCAGGCGATGGTGACTGATTATGTATCATTATGCACTAAGTTGTATCCTGTACTGTGCTTCTCTGATGTGATGTTATCTATATGATTCCGCTGTCATATGTGTGTAAATTATTCTAATTTCTGTTTATGCTATTATCTGTGATCTGCTAATGATGATTAATGTGTTATATTCCAATGATTATCCTTAACACCGTGTCACGGGGTTTTGGGATCGTCACAATACTACCTAATATGGTTCCTCAACCAAATATGCAATTGACACATGTCACCCCCAGACTTAGTCCATATTTACTTTTCTATCAGGCCACTTAGTTTCCCCAATTAACCCCATGCTGCCAGAACGTACCTAAACTATGAGCCAATTATTTTCCCCAATCAGCCTCACACTGCCGGAAACGACTCCCACTATAATCTTATTATTTTATTAGGCCTCTTTTTTTCCCCAATCAGTTCCACGCTCCAGGAACATACCTTACATAGGAGCCACTTATTTTCCCCAATCAACCTCACGCTGTGATAACCCGTAACTTCCCCGTGAAGGAAAGCCCGAATTACCTTGAGAACAACACACAAAAGAACGCAGACGGAAGAACATTTCATTGCTATTACAACAATTCCATCAGAATACAAGAATATACAGAGTATAATTGAATAAATTACATTCGACAAATATCAGAGATTACAATAAATTACATAGCAGCGGAAAAATAATACAAAACACAACTGGAAGTAATACACGGATACAGAGCTTTCCGAGCATCGTCCCAGCTGTAAATCAGGATCCTGTGAATATAAATCTACAAAATCAAAACTACTAGCTGCCCGTGTAGAAAATTGGGGCACCCAGAGTTTAGGTTAAAACAATAAACTCCAGGTCAGTCATGTGACTGGTGTGAGAACTAAAACAGTTATTTAAAACTTTACTTTAAAAGAGAGTAATTCAAGGGACCACGCCGTATAACACGGAACAGGTTTCCTCCCAAGAATACCAGTGCATAGAATAAACAACGCAATGCTTTTTCGAAAAAAGAAGCTATTATAAGACCCAGGTCCCATCACACAATGCAAGGCAAGCCGAAGGATAGGGTTTCGCCTTATAATAGCCAAACATGCTTGATACGTTTAAAACAAATCATTTGATACTATAATAAGTGTATAGTTTCAAAACAATTTCAATCATAAATATAAATCATAGACGACATAGCATCCCATGCTACTATGTCGCCATACTAGGCTCTACAAATAAAACCGAGACTTCTCGTATTGGAAATTGGATTTCCGTCATGAGTCGAGGCAAGGGGCAAGATCCTCTCCGCTTCGAGACATTCTAGCAAATGCCTCAGGACTACACACTCTGGGTAACCCTGGATTCGGTTGGGCCGGTCCTCTCTTACGTTTGAGGATTAATTATTCCTGAACACACGTTTCCCGGTCCTTACAGACCTATAATCGAGGCGCTTCGCATCCAACAACCACAAAGGTGAAAAGTATATAAATGTCAAGGCTGGTAAGTCACAGACACCACCAAAGCTAGAAAGAAACGTCATGTTCTCCCAACGGTCCGTATCCCGTTTTTAACTCATACCGAGGTGTGAGGCTCGCGAATCCACGCTATACACAAAGCTGCCACGTAGGCGATGCTTTGATCATCAACCACAAGACTTTGCTTTTCAACAGAAGCCTTGATCCATGCAACTCAGTATGCCACACAGGCAATTCATGCCATGCTATTGATATCTATCGATATATAACCTCTAAGCTCGTACGTCTCAGAGAAGGGCGTTAAGCAAGAGAATAAATTCTCCACCGCCAAACAGATGTATATTTAACAGAAATCGATCAACACAAAATAAAATCCAATGTCAGACACACAATCCATTTACAAGTTCGTTCTGGGTCTGAACGAAACCGGAGGCTCTTTCCTCGCATATCCATCGATCTCCAAGTACGTCTGGACGACCACCAACTGATTCCCTCATCTTGGGTGTACAACCCAATCAAGATCATCAGTAATCACCCAAACGATGTGAAGACTTCCGGTCTTCAACCACCGTCTTTATCTTCGACATATCGTCGAATCGGTTATTCAGAATGGGTATAAACCCGGCCTTTCCGAACAACCCGCGTATATTAAAAAAAATGTTACACAAACACAGCATACGCCTCATTCCAATTCATTAGTCACTAACCGTAAATCAGTAAGAGAGCAATTCCCCAAATATTAACCCCGAAGGCCGAAACCAACATCAGATCAATACCCAGGAAACTATTCTTCTTAACTAACCTTCAGCTAGTTTCTAAATTTCAATTCTTAGGGAAAGGTTCCCGTTAATTTTATCCAAGATAAATTCTTTAAAATTTATTCTTGAATCTTCCATTGGATGTCATATCAAACCAAATTAGGGTTTTCCAAACTAGTCAGGATTAACGAACCACACCGAAGTAATTATTTATTTTATTTCCCAATCCCAACCTATTCATCCCATGAAGCAAAACTGGTAATACTCCATATCTAACACCACGGTGTTATCGGTAAAATTAATTACCATTCCACGTTCAAATCTAATTAAAGATTTGACTATCGCTTTGGAGCAACTGGTGATACTCCCTTCTCGCTCACTTTCTAAATTTGATAATTTAGATTATCAATTCACATTTCAATCTAATTACAGATTCATTAAAACTCCTTTTACTGGGTTGAAGAACTAGTGTTATTTAAAACACAATTCACGATAAACCCAAATCCCATTCTATTTATTATCGGGTTAAAGAACTAGTGTTATTTAAAACACTGTTCACGATAAACCCACAAATCACTTCTAATTTAATTTCAATCAAATATATTAGAAATTCCGATTATTTAAAACCCCTTTTTAAATCCAATTTATTTATTTAAAAATAGTTGGGTTATAATTTTAGTTCAAAACTAGTTCATTTCGATAAAAATCTATTTGTATCTTTTCAAATATGGAGTTTTTCATCCCAATTTTTCCCAAATCATTTCTTATGATTTTACACAAATTATTACTATTTTTAATAATATTATCAAGGTCCGTACAGTCGATTTCCATCAACGGCCATCGAACTGCACTTACACCGACCTTTTCCAAATTTGATTTGGACGTATCTCCAAATCCAACCGTTAGATTTTAAATTTCTATAATTCGTTAGAAAGCTCTTTTCGATACGAATCCAACGGTTCCGGTTTTAGGAGAATTCGACGGTCGGATCTCCCGTAATGTCCGTTTGAAATAAATGGTCGAAATTCACAAACTACCGCGGCGCGTTCTATTCAGGCCAGTATATTACATATATAATATATATTTCGTCGATTTCTATTTAAAAACGAATTTTATAAATAGTTTTGAATTCGTTTCAAAAACAATTTCAACCTTTATTTCAAATTCAAATCAAAATTGAATTTTCTATTATAAATCCTTTTTACTTCCATTTCTATTTGATTTCAATTCAAACCGATTTTAATTCGATTCGAATTCATTTTCTTTTCAATTCAATTCAATTCGAATTCGTTTTCTTTTCAATTCAATTCAAATTCGTTTTCTATTCAATTCAATTCAAATTCGTTTTCCTATTCAATTCAATTCAATTCAAATATAAAAACGAATATAATCGATATAAATATCGTTCGCGTCAAAATAGCGCATCTCTAATCAACACGGCTTTATATATTTCAAAAATTCCGTTATTCTATTCAACAAATGAATATTTATTTTTGTCAACACACGACTAATCTCAACGAATGAGTACTGTCCACGTGTGACTATTTTGTTATTTAATATATTTCGTTCAACACATGACTAATCTCAACGGATGGGTACGGTCAACAGATGAACCTTTATTTTATAATATTCTTTATTTTCTAAATTGGAATGAGGCCCAATCAATTACCATATAGCGTTAACTATATGGATTCCATACAACACATGTATATAATAGCAACGATAAATAATCAACCATCATCCAAAGTGCACTACACTGTATAAGCATTAAATACAGATATCTAACGCTTATAACAGCCTGTCAATCAATCGATCGACATACAACTAATTATTGGGATTAGTGTATGCCGGATTTTATCCCAATACCCGTGTGGGGTTTCAAACAATCAAACACAGATTTTATTCGTGCAGTTGGGCGATGTGTAAAATTTATCGTCCCAATCAATGTCCTTCAAATAGGTGTACATAAACAAACCGTCCGGTTTGTAAATGAATATTGATTTATTCACATTCACGTTAAAAATTATATTTTTAATGACCAAACTATTTTATTCAACCTATGAATATTCTATTCGGTTCATTTATTAAATAAAATGATATCTTTATTTTTCTAACTTATTTTAGAAAATTTCGGCGGCATAACGGCGCGATACTAGAAACGGGACGAGGCCTAGCCTTATCCCCGGTCTAGTGAAGGCCCACGCCATTCACACATCAATCAAATCCATTCCATTTCACCAAACAATTCAATTCTATTTATGATTATATATAAATATTTATATTCTAACGACGACGTATATAAATATATACATTCTAAATATATTCAAAATAAATATTCGTCGATATTATTTAAAATAATCTATTTTAAATATTCAAAATTCGCTAAAATTGCCAAAATAAAAATTTTAAACTGGCTCAGAATTTCCGGGTTATTACAAACGCTGTCAGTATGGACTCTCGCTAATTTTTTTTATTAGGCCTCTTATTTTCCCTAATCAGCCCCACGCTGTCAAAAAGGACCTAACCTACGAGCCACTTATTTTCCCCAATCAGGCCCACGCTGCCGAAACGCACTCAACTATCTTAGCTTATTAATTTATCTTCAATTTAACTTAATATAATTTAAGTTGATTAATAACCCAAATATAACCTCAGATTATATTCCTAGGTAGTATTAAACATTCCTAATTAATGTTTACCTTTTTATACAACCCAACCCCACATTACTTAGTGTCCAACTAAGTTAAACATATTCCAGTTTATATGTTCACTTGTTCTCCAATTAAGTTTTATCTCCAAATTAAAGTCTAATACTGGTTATAATATTTAATAAGTTCTAACATGCCCAATAATCCCTTTTTATTCAATTTCAACATTATTCTAATTTTAATGCGAAATAAAGATAAAGGTCTAGGCTCTCTTTTGGCCTAGGCTGAGCGCTAAAAGAAAAAGGGAAATGGTCTAGGCTACTCGTAAGGCCTAGACTCAAAAATAAACAAAACAAATAAAATAGGGCATATCCCGATCTGTAAATAAAAAAATAATAAAGAAGGGGATAAGGGAAGGAGAATTACATATGTACAGTAAATAACTGGAAAGAAATAGGCATAGACAGTAAATAAATTACACTAACTTTATGGCATAAATACTGTAAATAACTGTTAACTTTAAACTTGCAAATTAAAACTATTTAATTATCTAAATTTTCCTACATAAGTTGCTAATCTAGAAATCACATTAAAACTTACAGATCTGATGAAGAGAGCTTCCCTCATGGCCTTTCTTATTCCAACAGAATCTCCGCCTCTAGAATTATTTATAAAAACAAATATTTAAAAATACAGAACTTCTTTATCCCCATAAAAATTTAATTATTTGGCCTTTCCTAATTTTAAGGATTAGCCTGGGGAAGAAGAAGAGAGAAAGAAAGAATGGATGTGAACAAACGAGAGAGGCTTTTCTAATCTATTTATAGGGTTTACTAGGTGTCCTCAGCCATCCATATTTAGGATTAAATCTCGGCTAGTCATGTCTCTAGACAAATCAGAAAGTGCCATGTCGGCCTCTAGTTCAAAATGAACCAATGAAACTAAGCCAGCTCAGAAAATAACGTTCAAATAATAATAATAATTCGTTGTCGATACATTCGCTCCAAGGCATGCTATAATAACGTCTTAGGTCGACCTAACCACATCTTGGGTTGACATAGGTTTGGCTAATGGACCTCTGGGTCGACCCAAGTGGGAGTGGGTCATCCCACTTCACCATTTACATAATATTTTTTTTATTTTTATCTTTTGATTTTAGCTTATCTTTTGTAATTCATAACTAATTCATTTTAACTCTGTTTTCAACAAACCAAGCATCTACTTTTATGTGAAAATTACAACCGACCCAATGTTTCTAGTTCCTTTGTCAATTCTGAATGTTATTCTGATTAATAATTAGTTTATTACCCTTTTCTATTTAATTACTGTTTATTAAAATTCGAGATGTTACATTTTTATATAGTATTAAATCACAAAAATTGGAACTCTCATTCCTTTATTCAAAATTGGAAATCTCTTTTCATTACATAAAATTTATTTAGTACTACCATTCTTTTAAAAAGTAGAATTTATTTCCAATTAACGAAATATTATGATTTTTGTTTGATTATTTGGAATTTGCGATATATTTTTTCCTTCTTGATTTCACCACACTATACACTGCATATTGCAACACCAGAGAAGTGATGTAGGAAGGGTAAAAAAAGGTTGCTATAGGTCAAAAATTATATGTGGCAACACTTTCTTGGTGTTGCATTTTGCCGCGTTGCCTTAGATTCAAAGGCAACATCTTTGCGACCCTAAGGAAACATCGGTACAGGTGTTGCCACATGTACTAAATTTACAAAAATGTGGGGTCCACTAGAATCTGCATCCCGGGTTCACGGAATCCCCAATAAAATCTGTATCCCAGGTTCACAGAATCTTGTTGTGGGGCCCACATGCATTAATCTATGGCAACACTTTTACCATCCAATGACAACACTAAATCATAGCTATAGCAACATTTAACATCACATACTGCAATATTATGTCATAGCTATGGCATCATTACATAACATACTGCAACATAACAGCAATTAACATCACACTGAAATTAACAAAGAACTTTTTATTTCAAATTAACTAGCAACAAAAGCACTACTTAATCAACCACAAAATAACAAAACATAGCCACTAAATTCAATTTTACAGACATTTCAGTTACAAACACAACCAGTACTAAATTCATGTTTACTTCAAAATAAAACAATTTAAAAATATAGCTCGGGCCACCAATGCGTTCAGTGCCAAGTGCCTCTACTGCCTCGAGTACCTCTAGTGCCTTCAGTAACAAGTTCTCATCACTGCCTCCTTCACCTTCATGCCTCAGTTACATTTCAATACAAAATGAGTTTCATTTGCATTTCAACTGCATAACTGAGTTACATAATTGAGTTACATAACTGCGTTTCTTTTGCATTTCATTTACATAACTGAGTTTCATTTCATTTGCATAACTAAGTTTCATTTGCATTTCAGCACAAAGACATTTCAGTTGCATACCTCAGTTTATGGCATGCATGCCTCATTTGCAAATTTATGCATTGACTTAATTTTTTCAAAGCACAAACAAGGAGTAAACAATTAGACAGTTATAATGCGGATAAAATTATCACTAATCAACACTTTAGGTTTAATGGGCAATGTGACAAAAATTATCACTAATCTGCAATGTGGCAAAAATTATCACTAATCTGCAATGTGGCAAAAATTAAAATTATACCTGAAAAACTGTCTATGCATGCTATATTTCATGTTACTTCACTGCACTACATTGCCATAGCATCACACAAAAGGACTCCAAACATGATCCAGAACATAACTAAAGCTATTACAAAGAAATTTTCTCCTTTCTTGTGTTTTCCACATTTAATGTGCATTACGGCCAACACTTCCTTCATATCTGCCATAAATTCATCGGCTTTTGCCCTCTTTCGCTTTTTCTTAAGAAACTTTTATTCAATTGTCTTCCTTTCAAGAGCAATTGCGATATATTCTTTTCTTTTTCCATCAGTTTAACAGTAGTATCATTCAATTTTCCATTGCTATTGATTTCATACACTTCATTATGCTACATAAAATACCCGCAATCGCATTGTGCACATATTTTAAATTCTGGACTAAAACATCACTGAAAGATATGATAATTGACAAAGCAACCAAAAAAAACCTAATTTGTACTTACCGGCCACATGAAGCAACCAAAAACTTCTTCCCGCATTTGGCCCTATCTTCACAATCCTCACTTTCTTTGGGATTTTGTGGTGGCAGTTCTTTCTTGCAGCCGCTGTTGATGAATTTGAAGTAGAAATCGAATGAGCGGTCACTGAACTCAAATTGAAGGAAGAATTGAAGTGATATCACAAACTGCAAATCATTTCAGTAATATCACAAACTGCAAATAATTTTGTATATATTCCATATCATAAATTTCATGCAGTAGGCTTTCAGGCATGTATTTCATGCATTCAGTACTTGTGTGCATAACCAAAACAAAACATGCGTATATTTATTAGATAGTCCTATACACACACACCCCAAAACAAAGCTCACATTATTTTTTTGAAGCATGCATCATTAAGAAACAATCCTCCATTAGCAGTTTATTGATCCATGTGTGCAGATATATCATTGTATGGCCTTTGAAGTATATCCAAGCATTACTTAAATAATGCTTAGTTAACTGGAATACAATGATGTCAATGATGATGCACACATCAATGTACAACAAGTGTAAACATTCATAGATGAAGTGAATTTGCTTATAATTTCTAATTATGCATACATAACTTTTCAGAAATGGAACTAGGTGAAAAATCATGCATACGAAAAACATGAAAATACTTAAGAAATGAATAATATCATGTATATGTAAGCATCCTTATGGAACCATTTTCATAAACCACTGTATATCTTATTAAAAAAGCTAGCATTATCATGTCTCAATCATCATCGGCAACAACAACCTGGGAAACCTGAGCAGTTGTTTAGAACATGCATCTCATATAAGGTCGATGGTCTAATTGTTCACAACCACACTTCACTAGGAAAGTTCTGTGTTATTAAATTGAGTAACAACCCAGTAGCTGCTCAAAGAACATTTCAGCGAATAACATACAAAAGAACCACAAATAACAGAAACTAATTGTATACAACTTCAAACTGAAAAAAGTGTGGATTCATTGACAAATAACAGACAAGAATTGTTAATCACCTAACACCAATTATACTCATGGTGATAATAATTTCAGTTTCTCGATAGGTTAATTAACAGTGGTGATCAAAAGAGCAATAGAAACATACATGAGAAACATAGGATAAAAAACAAGCAACTTTCTTCTTGGATTGACTACCGTTTGATGACGGAGAAGGGAAGAAGTTGGTGCGTTTGGAGTTGTAATCGAGGACTAGCGGAAATAAGTGGAGGACGCAGAGAGGTTGGAGCGGAAGCAGCGGGTAAATGAAAATTAGGGATTAGAAATTTGGGGGTGAGAACGAACAAATATGAGAAGTTGAGAAAGAGGAATGCAATGAGTAATGTAAGTTCTTATCTAATTGGTGGTGGAGGATTATAACGGATTAGTGAGGTGTCAACTACAGATGTTTTTAAAAGGTAAATTGACGGATAAATATGCATATTTTTATAGATGCAGATTGATGTCGTGGCAAATTAAACTTATAAGTTTATAACTATAACTACTGCAATACAATTTGATATTTATGCTAACACATTGAAGAGTGCGTTGCAGTAGACAAAAATCAGCATAGTTGTGACAACATTTTAGCTGATAACACATTGGGTTTTCGTTGTAGTAGGCCATCTATGGCGTAGTGAAATCTTTATTTTTATTTTTTAGCAAAATTCATTACTATTTAGATTTCTTTTATTATTTTTATAATAATTTTTTGGAAAGCTAGCCAGTTTTATAATGGTTCGTGCCACTGTCTATTACTAAACAGTAAAGAACATGCATTCTGCACATGCGCTGAACAACTATAGCTGGCTTGAAATTGCCAGACACTTAATACAAAAAACAGGAGCATTATAGAAGTGGAACGACTGCGAAAGTGATTCTAGCTAGTTCCCAACAGGAGAGGAATAATTATAATCTTTTGTACCACTTCACTATGGGAGGTTGGGAAAGTGGAACACGCGTTGAAAGAAGCACTGGAGTCGGGGCAGCAACAGAGGTAATCAAAGCACAAGATTCACGGAAATGACCAAAGGAGTGACAAGATGAGTAAATATCTAGTTTTCATCTGCATATAACTTGCACCTCAACAATATAATATGCATTTCTAACTTTAATAGACTTAAGAACAGGTCCGTCTAGAGATATTTGAACAAGGTCCTTAACACAAAATAACCTTTCTCTTGCTATAGTCACTGGCATCAAAACACTTAAGCTTCCTAAATTTTTTAGAGAGCAAATTTAAACTAATAAGAGACTGCAATACAGAAGGAATTTATGAGAAATAGGTTTAAACCAGAATAGATAAAACCTAATCTTTAGCACTGTCTACTTTGGGGATCCAAGGAGTGATAAAGAAAGGTTTTCCTTAATAATAATTGGCTCTAAGCTTAGTATTAGTAGTCAACACTTAAGGAAAAACCTAGATTTGTCCAAACAGACCTTGAGATTTCCTCTGATTTGCCATAACTTTCTACACCGATCCTTAACGATTTGGTAGTAATATAGGGGACACATGTAAAATACTACCAGGAAATCTGACAAAAACTCCACACTAGTGACTTTCCTTAACTATCTCAGGAGGGAGTCCATCAATCTCGTCTTTTTCAATGCTCTCAAATTTCTCGGACCATAAGCTCCCATATTTTTAAGGATATTTTCAAAAAAGAAGACCATTTGGTGGTTGACCCAATATTGTGGGAAGCATTGGCATACACAATCATAAATGTTATCAAGTTGCTAGACAAAGGCATAACCTTTCTGTAAGCAACAAAAATACCAACCATAGAATTCAATCCATTATCACCATAACCCAAAACTTTCAAGGAAAAGATCTTTACCAATTAAAACATCAGTGCCATGATTTTCAGTATCCATTCCTAAAATATCAAGATAAAAACTCTCAACTTTGTCATTTACCTAACAAATTCAATAATTTGCAGCAATAAGAAAACAAGAATTTCGCTTATAAACATTAATTATTTTATGATGAATGTACTTCATAAATTTTAATGGTAGAGAAGGGTTAAAATTTTGATGGTTAAGTAAATAATTAGGGTGTTATTATTATTTAAAATTCAATTTCTTTGAAAATTGTTTTGAATGTCAATTTCTCATTTTCAAATCTATGCATTTGTGCAGGGAGTTAGTTGTAAGGGGAGCATCTAAATAGGGGAACATGATCACATCTCATCAAATATACTTAATTGGAACTATTTGGCTAAGATCCCTATTAAGCTTCAAAATACACAAAAATCCACTATCTTAAAACTTTGTAAATTAGGTCTTTATTTTTCAAAAATCATAAAAAACATCAAAAACAATGTATAAAATTACTATACTTCAAAATTTCATTAAATATATAATCATCTTCGTATTCATAGAAGAAAAGTACAATAAAAAACTTCAAAAACAATAAAAAAATCATGCTTAAGCAGAAAAAATGTAATTTTCCAAAAATTATAGAGATCACTGCAGCTATTTCAAAAAATTGCATGCATTAATGTAATTTTTTTTAATTGATTCAAAATTTTAATTTCAGTGCTTACATTTATTCAAACATCACATTATTACAGAAAAATTCTTAAAATATGATGTACATTGTATACGATTGAAAAACATATCACTTTCAATTGTAGAAATGGTAGCAACTGGGAATGAATATTCCAGACACTTTTGTGTTTTTTTTATGCATTGAGATTTTTCTGCTATACACTATTGTAATCGTTGCAGATATGTCCGACCTATTCATAATAGGTGCAGACATTTCAGCAACCTAATTTTTTCCGCATACGCTATTCCATAGTTTTTGATACGTCTTTACCTTTTTTGAGTAAACGCAAATATTTCAACAAATTATTTTTCTTTTCTAGTATTAGCATATACTATGGAATAGTTGATAATATTTCTGCGTTTTTTGTTGTAAGTGCAAATATTTTAGGAATAATTTTCTTTTTTAGTAATATTCTATTAATATTTATATATTTTTTAATTTTTTTAATGCAATGGCGGAAAAATTCATGGAGAATATGTAGCCAAAATAATAGGTACTCGCTTTATATTGAAACCTAGAAAGGAATGTGCAGTGAATAAAGTTTAATTTTAGGAACATGTCCCTAATGTTTACTTTATTTAAAGTTCAAAACCTCGTTACGTGTTTGTCATCATCAAAATAAGGGAATCTTTGATATATTAATATTATTTTTGTTTGATGATACTAAACATATGTGTATAGGGGGTTCTATGTGTGTATAATATATATATATATATATAATTGTTACTGTACTATTCTATTTTCCATAACAATATATAAATATTTGCTAAATAAAATAATCATACTCAGAACTTTTTATGGCATAGATATTTTATTCAAAAAATATGTTTTATTACATATTTGAATAATATACATTTCAGTACCACTATTTTACAATTCACATCGTTATGCAAACACTCGTATTTATACTCAAATATCCTAACTACACACCTATACATGCTTGTTCACTCACAATCAACTTAATTCGTGATTTGATTACTATATACATTGTTCAATCATCCATTTTACTTGTCAAATAAAACAACGCAGAAAACTGGAAAATGTAACAAACTTAAATTTAAATTTTGTTTGCCATAATATCTGGGTGTGTTTTTCTTTATGTTGGAGACAGGGATTGTAATGACCCGGGATTTTGTCGACTTTGGTTATCGCCATAAACTCAATGATGATTAACCAAACATCAAAAAATACTGGTCATTTATGAAAGAAATTAGAGGGTGAGGAAAGATAATATAGAAACTTAGAATAGAAGAAGAAGAAGAACACAATATCAGAGTAACACGAATCTCACAGCGGAACGATTAAATATATTTCATAACATAACTTTGAAATACAAATCTGTACTTGAATACATATCATTATCAAAGTACAGCACTTACAACACAGCGGAAATAAATATAGCTATATGATCCTGAAGCCTCCTGCTCCAAACTCTTCCAGTATATCTGTAAATCCCGACTACTTGACTGCCCGTACAAATTTAGGCACCCAAGATTTTAGGGAAACAAACAAATAAACTCCGGGTCAGTCATGGGACTGGTATGAGTAAAACAGTTTAAAACAGTTCAAGCAGGTAATCAATATCTCATAAGACCACGCCGTATAACGGAACGGGTTTTCCCTTATGAGAATCCAAATTATCTTTATATCAAAAACCCTTTGATATTATAATAATGTCTATCAACACAATATAATAATCATCTAGCAGAAACGCTTTCATCTCACGTTCTACATATATAGTGTACAATCAAAACCGCAAGCACGCATTGGGTAATGGATTTCCAACTATGACAAGGTATGGAACCACCTTTCTCTAGTGCACCTCTAGAGACGAATACATTGGGTTCAACAAGAGCATCTTGCAACCCGGCCACACATGACCGACCACTCATTTCGCTTGAGTGTATCGAATGTATATCACCAACGGTTGGGATCAGCAACCGTTTCCCGAATGGGACAGTATCGACAATAAATTTTTGAGAAGTAAATGAAACTCTAGATCAGGTGATTATACACCCTATGTAACAACCCGGAAAATACAAGCCAATTAAAAAATTTTAAATTGGTTATTTCTAAGGAATTTGAACAATTGAAATAGAATATTTCAATAAAATAGTGAATTAGAAATAGTGAGTCAGTTTGAAAATTTGAATTCAAACTTTGACTGACTGTGCAGGGTGGAAAATATAATGGATTTTAGCGAAACCGAAATTATTTGAATCTGTTTATCAATACCTTTCTAACGAATCTGAAAAATCGAAGTTTCATAATGGGAATCAAAAGTTATGACCGAATGAATTTTCAGAAAGGTCGCTATATAGAATATATAGCCATGGAAAATTAATATTTTGCAAACGACCTCGGAATTCGACGAACCCACTTTTGTTGGGTCCGGGATGTCAAATTATTGCTAGGTTTCAAATTTCATAATTTTTGAAGCTAGTATGTGAGCGTGGAAAAAGAAAATGTGTTTGGTCAATTTCTGTTAAATTGGATCGACCAGAAAATGGCTATTTTTTCAAACGATCTCAGAATCCGACGAAACTAGTTTTGTTGGGACCGTAGCATCAAAACATAGCTAGATTTATTTTTCTGGAATTTTTCGAATCAGTTTGTGGCCCTGGCAAATTGAAATGTACGTTCAAATTGAATATTAAATGTTTTATACTTTAATTTGAAAAACAACTGACTGTAACAGTCGAATTGGCCAACGAAACATATCCCATTGTGTCTGAGATAGGGGTATTTAGCTAGGGGCGACAGTCGTTGGGTTTGAATTGGGGTTCGTATGGGAAAACCCTAATTTTCTGAATAATATATATATATATATCGGCGAATCAGAAAATTCCTTCCATAAATTAAAAAAAACCCGCTTCTCTCTCGTTTAACGGCGGAAAACCGTTCGAAACTTCCCAGGCGATTTCCGACCGCCTCAGCGACCTACCGACGCCTCCACCAGCCTGACTCGACGCCGCCGACCTCCCTCTTTAAATCCGACCAAACCCCCGCCTCTCTCCCTTCGCCAGCGTCGAGAACGACGCCTAGGAAGTCGTCGACGCCACGATCGCCAGAGGCCACCAGATCCGACCACACCACCACCGACAGGTTCGCCTCGCTCCCCTCTTTCATGTCGCACCCACCGATCTTCACCACGGTGCACGGATTTCACAAAAACTGCAAACCATAGTTCGAACCACTTAGAAAGGTGAGTTCTTTTTGATGTTTGCACTTTGAAAAATCATATCTTTATGGTGTGTTGACGAAATTCGATGAAACAGGAAACATCGGGACCGCAAGGAAGCTCTCTACCACATAGAAGAGACCGCGGATTTTTCTGAGTCATCTACGATTTTTAGCACTCCGAAAACTAATGTGAGAAATCTAAATTAAATGAATTTGAATGGAAAATGTCGTGTATAAATTATATGAGCGAAATATAATTTACACACGTGTTGTATACCTCATGTACATGCGAAGTGTAAGCTATATGAGCGAAGTATGAATTATACATGCATAGAATAATTGATATATGTGTTGAAATGCAAGTGAAATATAGCAATTATATATATATATACATACATATATATATATATATATATATACTCCCCTCGTCCCCAAACCGTGGACGATATATATTGTTGTGAATTGGGGTGAAATATTGGATGAAAATGCGAATGGTTGAATAATTGTTTGTGGTTGATATTGTTTGGTTGTGGTTGAAAAATACCCATTGATGATTGAAATGAATTGAAAATAATTGTGGAAATAAAAATTAAACATGCCGTCTGCGTGCGAATTAGATGCATGAATCCCCATTGTCAAAAACCACGAGGTTTTAAGGTAGAGCGAGGAGCCGTACTAGGGACGGTGCCGGTTTTAACTACCCTGCCGTTATGTTGCCGAAATTTTGAATAATATTCATGTGTTAGAATTATTTTCATATGTTGAAATTATCTTCATGCGTTGAAATTAAAGTCATGTGTTGAAACTATATCCATGTTTGGAAATGCTCATGTGTTGAGAAGTAATGTGTGAAAATTAAATTCATGTGTGAGTGAATGAAGTGCTTAAACAATAAAAATCACATTTTTATAATATATATGAAGTATGTAAAATATTCGCCTTATATATAAATAGTTTCAACAATAAAAATTTCATCTTTCTTATATGAACAACATATATAAAATATCCATGTGTGGAGGTGCTCATGTGTTGAGAAATGCATGTATTGGAAAATTCATGTGTTGAATAAAAAGATCGAACAATAAAAATTACATTTTTATTGAAACTATGAAGTGTTAAAAACATTCATGTGTTGAGTAAATATTTTAAATGATAAAAATATCATTTTTATCATATATATGATATGCTAAAGATATGCGAGCATTGAAATAAATATTTGTGAAAGAAATATTATTTTTAACATTCATAGGAACTAAATAAAATAGTCATGTGTTGAAACATATTTTAGTTTGCCAAAATTATCATCTTTGAAATGTGAAGTGCTAAAAATAGCCACTTGTTCAAATAAATATGCATGAGTTGAAATATTCATTAATTAGCTAATGATATGATTTTTGCCTATGCATGCAACATTAGAATGAATGGTGTTTTTAAACCAAAGTGAATCAAATATGAAGTTGAATGGAAATTGATAAGTGATAAAAATTACATATATGTACATGCATATTTATTGAACAGGTTATAGCAAAGAGGCTAGAGAAGAGGAATAAAATTTTGTGCCCGACAAATAGGTACACGTTTATTGTTTTGTTTGGGTGATGATTTTATGAGCCTATTGGCTTTTTCTTTTTCTTTTTGACATGAGACGCCCGTGTGGCTATTTGGGAATTTTCCCAGCCCCTCCCGTACAAAGGAGGTTATGGCGAAATTTTCCAAAATTTTAAGGCGTTAGTGAAATATTTGAAGTGAAAACGATATAGGAATTTTTGAATGAACTATATTTATATAAATATATAAATATATAAATATAAATAAAATTAAAATGAAACGTGGCCGTGCAGTTCGTGTTTTGAAACCGTGATTTCAAACGACTAGTACGGAAAATCCGTCCATTGGATTTTCCCGAAACCGCAACCGTTAGGTTCGCCTTGGAAATATCTTTCCAACGGCACTAACTTTGTAGTGATCCGACGGTTGGATTGTCTGGAATGTTTAATTCAAATCTGAAGAAAAACAGCGCCAGAAACGATTATATATATATGTATATATATAATTAAAATAAATCGAATAACGACGCTGAAGTTCGTAAATTGAAATCGTAACTTCAAATGGCTAGTGTGGAAGATCCGACCGTCCCAAAACTGGAACCGTTGGATTCGTTTTGAAATGATCTTTCTAATGATATAAAATTTGTGAAGATCCGACGGTTAGATTTTCAGATATGTGTAAAACAAATTTAGTGAAAAACAGCGCCAGTGCATCGGCACGACCTGAAACGTCGTTTAATTAAATATGGTCGTTTTAAATAAATAAAAATGGCAATATATCGTTATAAAATACTATAGACGATATAGAGTGGAAATAAACCAATTTTGTTGTGTTTGGTTGATATGTGATGGTTGAATGTATTTAACATGAAAATTATAACTAAAGAACTGAAATGTGGATGTTGAATAGTCTAACCATGTGATAAATTGATTTGAAAATCTAAATATACTTGGGTTATTTGAAAAGGCCGAGTTCATCTCATTTCAAATAATCGATCGACGTTGAGAAGTCGAAGAGTCGAAGACGGCTGAAGACCGACGATCTTCACATTGGATGGATGGTCGCTACTGATGCTCGTGATTGGAGTAGCTACCGTGAAGGAGCTGAAGTAGTAGCCGTCCGGACATACTTTTGATTGTACGGATATGCGAGGAATTGGTGCCTCCGGTTTCGTTCAAACCCAGAACGGACTTGTAAATGGACTGTGTGTCTGACATTGGATTTTGTTCTGTGTTGATTGATCTCTGTTAAAAATATATCTGTTTAGCGACGGAGAATTTATTCTCTTGCTTAACGCCCTTCTCTGAGACGTACGAGCTCAGAGATTATGTATTGATAGAAATCAGTCGCATGGAGTGGATTGCCTGTGTGGCACGCCTAAGTGGCGTATGATCAAGGCTTCTGTTGCAAAGCAAAGTCTTGTGGTTGATGATCAAAGCATGGTCTGTGTGACGTAGCTTTGTGTATAACGTGAATTCGCGAGCCTCACACCCCGGTATGAGTCAAAAACGGGAGACGGACCGCTGGGAGAGCACGACGTTTCTTTCTAGCTAAGGTGGTGTCAGTGACCTACCAACCCTGACATTATATATACTTTTCACCTGTGTGGTTGTTGGAATGCAAGGCGCCTCGATTATAGGTCTGTAAGGACCGGGAAACGTGTGTTCAGGAATAACTAATCCTCAAAATTAAGAGAGGACCGGCCCAGCCGATTCCAAGGATCATAGTGGGGTCCTGGGACATTTGCTAGGGTGTCTCGAATCTGAGAGGAGCTTGCCCCTTGCCTCGACTCATGAAGGAATCCAATTTCCAATACGAAATATGCGAATGTGATTATATTACTAGTATGTCGACATGATATATGGTACCCATGCCGTCTAGGATTGATATTTATGATTGAATTTGGTTTTGAAACATATATGCACTAGTAATAATATCAAACACTTTTGTTTTATTCGTATGAAGCATTTTTGGCCATTATAAGGTAAAACTCTATCCTCCGGCTTGCGTTGCATTGTGTGATGGGACCTGAGTCTTATAATGGCTTCATTTTATAAAAAGCATTGCGATGATTTAATCATTTACTTTATTTCATGCACTAGCACTCATTGGAGTAAACCGTTCCGCGAAAGTGGAGTGATCCTTTGATTTGCCTTATTATTGTTGTTAATAAGTTAAGTAGATTTCTCATACCAGTCCCATGACTGACTCGTAGTTTGTTTCACCTTGCAAACTTGGGTGCCCTCATTTTCACATGGGCAGCCTAGTTACAGGTATCTGGTGCACCTTTTGGCTTATGGCGAGGCTTGACTACACCGTGCTGACTTTGACTCTTTCCGCCATTCTAGTATATGTATTATGATTCCGCCATTGGCGATGTAGACTGATATTTATTTTGTGTACTCTTTATGTATGATTTCGCCTTTGGCGATGGTGACTGATTATGTATTATTATGCACTAAGTTGTATCCTGCACTGTGCTCTCTCATGTGGTGATATCTATATGATTCTGCTGTCATATGTGTGTAAATTATTCTATTTTATGTTTATGCTATTATCTGTGATCTGCTAATGATGATTAATGTGTTATATTCCAATGATTATTCTTAACACCATGTCACGGGGTTTTGGGATCATCACAGCTGGTATCAGAGCTTTGGTTAACCTTAGTTCTGGAGTCTAACACATTAAACACTTTGTCAAAATAGAATCAGTAGTATTCTAAGGCGAGTAGCTCATTAGAGATAGGACTAGTAAAGTCCTAGAATGAGCCAAGCAGAATAGAAAAAACAATTTGATTAGTCCATCGTTATCTTTCCTTAAATTTTCTACTTAACCATACAATAAATTATCATTTCTGTAAGCTGACTCTTTTCTTGCTTATACAGAATTCAAAAAATGACAACCCGAGCAGCTGCCACTAGAGGAGGTCGTGCTGGCCGTGGCAGAGGACGGGGAGAAGTCCCGGTTGAAGAAGGACCTTTGATACAACCTTCGGCCGCTCAATACTTTGAGCTGGACCGCGTAGCTAAGAGATACAAAAACCTAGGAGGCAAGACCTTCTCGAGAACTGGCACAGTAATAGAGGCCCTTGCATGGCTCAAAACATGCGAGAAAATACTAGAAGGCCTAAGGCTTGGAGATCAAGATAAAGCTATTATGGGCGCCTAGCTTATGCAAGAACAAGCTGAAATATGGTGGGAATCTCTCACCGCCGGGAATAGAGAAGCTGGAAGAACCTGGGAAAGATTCAAAGAACTCTTCAGGGAGAAATATGTCCCGGAACAAGCCCTAGAACGAATGCACAATGACTTCGCCAACCTCCAGCAGGGGGATCTTTCAGTGCAGGATTATCTGAATAAATTTACACAGTTGTCCCCCTATGCTCCGGAGCTTGTCGCCACTACAAAGTCCAAAAATAAGAGATTCATCCTCGGGCTGAAGCGACAGTATCATGATAGAGCCATGGCCCACGTCAAGCTGGGATTTAATGAATTGGTAGAAATGACATGCAACTACGAAGACCTTGACCAAAGGCACCTGGAGCAGGATCGCGCTAAAAGCCAAGCCGGGAACAAACGCAAGCCTGCTGTGAATCAAGCTGAGTCAAGCCAAGCAGCATCCTCGAAACCACAGACTGGCAAGCCGCCAAGAGGAAGCTGCTATAATTGTGGCAAAATGGGGCACTTCTCTAATGTGTGCACAGCCCCGAAGAGACAGAAGACAAATTCACAAGGTTCAAGGCAGGGCTCTCAGAACCCTCGCTGCTGCTTTAATTGCCGCAAGACGGATTATCTTGTCAAAGACTGTCCATTGCTGAAGAAGGCCGTAGTAGCTCATGTGTATGACGGGTCGAGCCCGCCGGCTGCTTCCGATGGAGCAGGTAAATCCGACATTTTGGGAGGTACCCCTACAATTAAAAATATTCCTGTCTCAGTATTGTTTGACACAGGTGCGTCGCGTAGTTTTATTGCTAGTAACACAGTGCACAAATTAAAGTTAAAACAGAGAAAGCTTAAAGATTCGGTTGAAGTTCATAACCCGATAGGAGGATCTCTCATTCTCAGTTCATATTGTAAAGTACCTGCTTCTTTTTCTCGATACCAGTTTCCTTTCAATCTAGTCGTTATAGTTTTTCCCGAATTCGATATCATTCTCGGGCTTGATTGGTTAACAAAATATGAAGCCGAAGTAAAGTGTGCGGAAAGAATCGTTAAAATTCGAACGAAGCTTGGATATATTACTGTACCATGTCATGGTTCGAATCCAAATAGAGAAGAATTTTGGTCGGCATTAGAAGTTATCCCCACTTCTATAGAAAAGATTCCTATTGTTAGAAACTATGTGGATGTGTTTGAAGAAGTTGAAAACTTACCTCCGCAAAGAGAAATAGAATTCAGAATCGATCTAATTCCCAATGCCAGACCAGTGGTACATCCAATTCGCAGAATGACTCCGAAGGAAAAAGAGGAATTAGGCGATCAAACTCGTCAACTGTTGTGGAAGGGTCTAATCAGACCTAGCTTTTCTAATTGGGGTGCAGCTGTAGTGTTTGTCCCAAAGTCAGACGGTACTCTTCGATTGTGCGTTGATTACCGAGACCTCAACAAACAGATGCTCAAAAAATAATACCCCTTACCCTGCATCGATGATCTGCTAGACCAATTAAATGGGGCGAGAGTATTTTCCCGAATGGACCTAGCTACAGGTTTTCATCAATTGAGAATAGCAGAGGAGTGTGTTCCTTTGACAGCTTTCAGAGGTCCAGACATATTTTATGAATGATTAGTAATGTCGTTCGGTCTGTGCAATGCTCCGGCATACTTTGTCGATCTAATGAATAGAGTGTTCAGGGGAGTTCTGGATAAATTTGTCCTCGTATTCATCGATGATATTTTAATCTACTCCAAATCAAAACCCGAGCATGAAAAACATTTAGAACAAGTATTGGAGATTTTAAGAAAGAACGTCTTCAAAGCCAAATTCTCTAAATGTGTCTTCTAGCAAGAAGAAGTGAAGTTTCTTGGCCATGTTGTGTCAAAGAAAGGGATTTCTATAGATCCAAGCAAAATAACAGCGATTCAAGATTGGAAACAACCCACTACACCCACAGAGGTTAGAAGTTTTATGGGATTGGCTAGTTATTATCGAAAGTTCGTTTAGGATTTTTCGAAGATATCCGGTCCATTAACGAAGCTCACGAAGAAGCATGAGAAATTTAAGTGGACTTTCGACTGTGAAGAAGCTTTCCAGGAATTGAAATCGAAACTGACAACTGCTCCAGTGTTAACCATTATTGATGGCAATCAGGATTTGACGGTTTGGACAGATGCTTCTATTAGAGGTCTTGGTGCAGTGTTAATGCAAAGAGGCCAAGTAGTCGCTTATGCAAGCCGCCAACTGAAACCGCATGAAAAGAATTATGTAACTCATGATCTTGAGTTGCTAGCTATCGTTTTTGCGTTGAAAATCCGGAGGCATTATTTATTGGGCGAGAAATTTGTACTGTACACTGATCATCAATCATTGAAGTATTTATACACCCAAAAAGATCTGAATTTGAGACAGCAGCGTTGCCTAGAATTTCTTGCAGCGTATGATCTTGATATCCTGTATACGCCCGGAAAGGCTAACGTTGTAGTGGATGCGCTTAGTAGAAAAACCGCAATCATTGCCAATCTTATTATTACGCCTGGATTGATTGATAAGATATGTGCTCTCCAGAGGAATGATAATTTCATTCAAAGGATCAGAGGGAGAATCCTGAACGGAGAGCCCTCAAGTTTTCAGATAGATAAAAAAGAAGTTCTGAGACTGAAAGGGAGAATATGTGTTCCCAACATTCCTGAGCTCAAAAGAGAAGTGCTAGATGAATGCCATAAATCCAAACTTTGCATTCATCCTGGTGTGAGTAAAATGTACAACGATATCAAACGCACTTTTTGGTGGAAGGCAATGAAGAGGGATATTTCTTTGTATGTTAGCAGATGCCCTACTTGTCAATTGGTCAAGAGCGACCAATAGAAGCTAGCTGGATTGCTGCAACCATTGGAAGTCCCAGGTTGGAAATGGGAACAGATTTCCATGGATTTCATAGATGGTTTGCCGCGAACCAGGAAAGGTAATGACAACATTTGGGTAATTGTAGATCGCTTCACGAAGACTGCCCATTTCATACCTGTCAGATCCAATAGAACTGCTCAAAGTCTAGCACATATATATTTCAAAGAAATCGTTAAGCTGCATGGAATTCCCATCAGCATAGTCAGTGATAGAGACCCAATATTTGCTAGCAAATTTTGGGAGGCATTCCAGACATAATTGGGAACGAAACTAAATATGAGCACCGCTTATCACCCTCAAACAGATGGCCAAACTGAGCGGGTGAATAGAATTCTAGAAGATTTATTGCGGGCTTGTATAATTAATTTTGGTGGGTCATGGGAAGATCACTTGCATTTGGCGGAATTCTCATATAACAATAGCTATCAAGCAAGTTTGGAAATGTCGCCATTTGAAGCATTATATGGCAGACCGTGCAGATCTCTAGCATGTTGGGTAGAACCTGGCAACAGACTTGTGTTAGGACCCGATATGATTAGAGAAGCATCTGATAAAGTCGACTTCATCAAAAAGCGATTGAGAACCGCGCAAAGCCGACAGAAAAGTTATGCAGATTCTAGAAGAAGAGATTTGACATTTGCTGTTGGTGACCATGTTTATTTGAAAGTTTCTCCGATGAGAGGAGTAATCAGATTTGGCAAAACTAGGAAGTTGGCACCGAGATTTATTGGTCCCTTTCCTATACTCGAACGAATTGGAACTCTTGCTTATAGGGTTCAATTACCATATTGGTTCCCTGGAGTGCATGATGTATTTCACGTATCTCAACTTAGAAGACATGTGCATGATCCGGATCTTGTTGTAGAAGAGGCAGCGCAACAGGATATAGACATAACTCCAGAATTAGCAGTCAGAAGAGAGCCATTAAAGATTGTTGGCAAAGAAACTAGAGAACTAAGAAGCAAAAAGGTTCATTTAGTTAAAGTGCAGTGGAGTAGTGATCCTAGAGACCGTACTTGGGAGACTAAGGAAAGCATTAAGCAAGCTTACCCCAAATGCAGAGTGGACATCTCTGACTAACTCCGGTGCAAGGTACCTTTACAATACTTTGCATTTACATTTTGTTTCCTACTTTACTGTTGTTTCCTTTTCGAGGACGAAAAGTTTTAAGTGGGGGAGATTGTAACAACCTGGAAAATACGAGCCAATTTAAAATTTTTAAATTGGTTATTTCAAAGGAATTTGAACAATTGAAATAGAATATTTCAATAAAATAGTGAATTAGAAATAGTGAGTCAGTTTGAATATTTGAATTCAAACTTTGACTGACTATGCAGGGTGGAAAATATAACGGATTTTTGCGAAACCAAAATTATTTGAATCTGTTTATCAATACCTTTCTAACGAATCTGAAAAATCGAAGTTTCATAACGGGAATCAAAAGCTATGGCCGAATGAATTTTCCGAAAGGTCAGTATATAGAATATATAGCCCTGGAAAATTGATATTTTGCAAACGACCTCGGAATTCAACGAAACCACTTTTGTTGGGTCCGGGATGTCAAATTATTGCTAGGTTTCAAATTTCATAATTTTGAAGCTAGTATGTGAGCGTGGCAAAAGAAAACGTGTTTGGTCAATTTCTGTTAAATTGAATCGACCAGAAAATGGCCATTTTTTTAAACGATCTCAGAATCCGACGAAACTAGTTTTGTTGGGACTGTAGCGTCAAAACATAGCTAGATTTATTTTTCTGGAATTTTTCGAATCAGTTTGTGGCCCTGGCAAACTGAAATTTACGTTCAAATTGAATATTAAATGTTTTATACTTTAATTTGAAAAACAACTGACTGTAACAGTCGAATTGTCCAACAAAACATATCCCATTGTGTCCGGGATGGGGGTATTTAGCTAGGGGCGACAGTCGTTGTGTTTGAATTGGGGTTCGTATGGGAAAACCCTAATTTTTTGAATAATATATATATCGGCGAATCAGAAAATTCCTTTCATAAATTAAAATAAATAAACCGCTTCTCTCTTGTTTAACGGCGGAAAACCGTTCGAACCTTCCCAGGCGATTTCCGACCGCCTCAGCGACCTACGACGCCACCACCACCCTGACTCAACGCCGCCGACCTCCCTCATCAAATCCGACCAAACCCCCGCCTCTCTCCCTTCGCCAGCGTCGAGAATGACGCCTAGGAAGTCGTCGACTTCACGTCGACGCCACGATCGCCAGAGGCCACCAGATCCGACCGCACCACCACCGACAAGACCGCCTCGCTCCCCTCTTTCACGTCGCACCCACCGATCTTCACCACGGTGCACGGATTTCACGAAAACTGCAAACCCTAGTTCGAACCACTTAGAAAGGTGAGTTCTTTTTTATGTTTGCACTTTGAAAAATCATATCTTTATGGTGTGTTGACGAAATTCGATGAAACCGGAAACATCGGTACCGCAAGGAAGCTCTTTACCACATAGAAGAGACCACGGATTTTTCTGAGTCATCTACGATTTTTAGCACTCCGAAAACCAATGTGAGAAATCTAAATTAAATGAATTTGAATGGAAAATGTCGTGTATAAATTATATGAGCGAAATATAAATTACACACGTGTTGTATAACTCATGTACATGCGATGTGTAAGCTATATGAGCGAAGTATGAATTATACATGCATAGAATAATTGATATATGTGTTGAAATGCAAGTGAAATATAGCAATTATATATATATATATATACATACATATACACACACACCCCTCGTCCACAAACCATGGACGATATATATATTGTTGTGAATTGGTGTGAAATATTGGATGAAAATGCGAATGGTTGAATAATTGTTTGTGGTTGATATTGTTTGGTTGTGATTGAAAAATACCCATTGGTGATTGAAATGAATTGTAAATAATTGTGGAAATAAAAATTAAACATGCCGCCTGCATGCGAATTAGATGCATGAATCCCCATTGTCAAAAACCGCGAGGTTTTAAGGTAGAGCGAGGAGCCGTACTAGGGACGGTGCCAGTTTTAACTACCCTGCCGTTATGCTGCCGAAATTTTGAATAATATTCATGTGTTAGAATTATTTTCATATGTTGAAATTATCTTCATGCGTTGAAATTAAAGTCATGTGTTGAAACTATATTCATGTGTGGAAATGCTCATGTGTTAAGAAGTGATGTGTGAAAATTAAATTCATGTGTGAGTGAATGAAGTGTTTAAACAATAAAAATCACATTTTTATAATATATATGAAGTATGTAAAATATTCGCCTTATATATAAATAGTTTCAACAATAAAAATTTCATCTTTCTTATATGAACAACATATATAAAATATCCATGTGTGGAGGTGCTCATGTGTTGAGAAATGCGTGTATTGGAAAAGTTCATGTGTTGAATAAAAAGATCGAACAATTAAAATTACATTTTTATTGAAACTATGAAGTGTTAAAAACATTCATGTGTTGAATAAATATTTTAAATGATAAAAATATCATTTTTATCATATATGTGATATGCTAAAGATATGCGAGCGTTGAAATAAATATTTGTGAAAGAAATATTATTTTTAACATGCATAGGGACTAAATAAAATAGTCATGTGTTGAAACATATTTTAGTTCGCCAAAATTATCATCTTTGAAATGTGAAGTGTTAAAAATAGCCACTTGTTCAAATAAATATGCATGAGTTGAAATATTCATTAATTAGCTAATGATATGATTTTTGCCTATGCATGCAACATTAGAATGAATGGTGTTTTTAAACCAAAGTGAATCAAATATGAAGTTGAATGGAAATTGATAAGTGATAAAAATTACATATATGTACATGCATATTTATTGAACAGGTTATAGCAAAGAGGCTAGAGAAAAGGAATAAAATTTTGTGCCCGACAAATAGGTACACGTTTACTGTTTTGTTTGGGTGATGATTTTATGAGCCTATTGGCTAGCCGCTTGTCTTTTTCTTTTTCTTTTTGACATGAGACGCCCGTGTGGCTATTTGGGAATTTTCCCAGCCCCTCCCGTACAAAGGAGGTTATGGCGAAATTTTCCCAAATTTAAAGGCGTTAGTGAAATATTTGAAGTGAAAACGATATAGGAATTTTTGAATGAACTATATTATATAAATATATAAATATAAATAAAATTAAAACGAAACGTGGCTGTGCAGTTCGTGTTTTGAAACCGTGATTTCAAACGACTAGTACGGGAAATCCGACCATTGGATTTTTCCTGAAACTGCAACCGTTGGGTTTGCCTTGGAAATATCTTTCCAACGGCACCAACTTTGTAGTGATCCGACGGTTGGATTGTCTGGAATGTTTAATTCAAATCTGAAGAAAAACAGCACCAGAAACGATTATATTTATATATATATATATATATATATATATAATTAAAATAAATCGAATAACGACGATGTAGTTCGTAAATTGAAATCGTAACTTCAAATGGCTAGTGTGGAAGATCCGACCGTCGGATTTTCCCAAAACTGGAACCGTTGGATTCGTTTTGAAATGATCTTTCTAATGATATAAAATTTGTGAAGATCCAACGGTTAGATTTTCAGATATGTGTAAAACAAATTTAGTGGAAAACAGCGCCAGTGCATCGGCACGACCTGAAACGCCGTTTAATTAAATATGGTCGTTTTAAATAAATAAAAATGGCGATATATCGTTATAAAATACTATAGACGATATAGAGTGGAAATAAACCAATTTTGTTGTGTTTGCTTGATATGTGATGGTTGAATGTATTTAACATGAAAATTATAACTAAAGAACTGAAATGTGGATGTTGAATAGTCTAACCATGTGATAAATTGATTTGAAAATCTAAATATACGTGGTTATTTCAAAAGGCCGAGTTCATCTCATTTCAAATAATCGATCGACGTTGAGAAGTCGAAGAGTCGAAGACGGCTGAAGACCGACGATCTTCACATTGGATGGATGGGCGCTACTGATGCTCGTGATTGGAGTAGCTACCATGAAGGAGCTGAAGTAGTAGCCGTCCAGACATACTGTTGATTGTACGGATATGCGAGGAATTGGTGCCTCCGGTTTCATTCAAACCCAGAACGGACTTGTAAATGGACTGTGTGTCTGACATTGGATTTTGTTCTGTGCTGATTGATCTCTATTAAATATATATCTGTTTGGCGGCGGAGAATTTATTCTCTTTCTTAACGCCCTTCTCTGAGACGTACAAGCTCAGAGGTTATGTATTGACAGAAATCGGTCGCATGGAGTGAATTGCCTGTGTGGCACGCCTAAGTGGCATATGATCAAAGCTTCTGTTGCAAAGCAAAGTCTTGTGGTTGATGATCAAAGCATGGTCTGTGTGACGTAGCTTTGTGTATAACGTGAATTCGCGAGCCTCAGACCCTGGTATGAGTCAAAAACGGGAGACGGACTGCTGGGTGAGCACGACGTTTCTTTCTAGCTAAGGTGGTGTCAGTGACCTACCAGCCCTGACATTATATATACTTTTCACCTGTGTGGTTGTTGGAATGCGAGGCGCCTCGATTATAGATCTGTAAGGACCGGGAAACGTGTGTTCAGGAATAACTAATCCTCAAAGGTAAGAGAGGACCGGCCCAGCCGATTCCAAGGATCATAGTGGGGTCCTGGGACATTTGCTAGGGTGTCTCGAATCGGAGAGGAGCTTGCCCCTTGCCTCGACTCATGAAGGAATCCAATTTCCAATACGAAATATGCGAATGTGATTGTATTACTAGTATGGCGACATGATATATGGTACCCATGCCGTCTAGGATTGATATTTATGATTGAATTTGCTTTTGAAACATATATGCACTCGTAATAATATCAAACACTTTTGTTTTATTCGTATGAAGCATTTTTGGCCATTATAAGGTAAAACTCTATCCTTCGGCTTGCGTTGCATTGTGTGATGGGACCTGAGTCTTATAATGGCATCATTTTATAAAAAGCATTGCGATGATTTAATCATTTACTTTATTTCATGCACTAGCACTCATTGGAGTAAACCCGTTCCGCGAAAGTGGCGTGGTCCTTGTATTTGCCTTATTATTGTTGTTAATAAGTTAAGTAGATTTCTCATACCAGTCCCATGACTGACTCGTAGTTTGTTTCACCTTGCAACTCGGGTGCCCTCATTTTCACACGGGCAGCCTAGTTACAGGTATCTGGTGCACCTTTTGGCTTATGGAGAGGCTTGACTACACCGTGCTGACTTTGACTCTTTCCGCCATTCTGGTATATGTATTATGATTCCGCCATTGGCGATGTAGACTGATATTTATTTTGTGTACTCTTTATGTATGATTCCGCCTCTGGCGATGGTGACTGATTATGTATTATTATGCAATAAGTTGTATCCTGCACTGTGCTCTCTGATGTGGTGATATCTATATGATTCCGCTGTCATATGTGTGTAAATTATTCTATTTTATGTTTATTCTATTATTTGTGATCTGCTAATGATGATTAATGTGTTATATTCCAATGATTATCCTTAACACCGTGTCACGGGGTTTTGGGATCGTCACACCCTACTTCGGTGCGAACGACTTAGCCATGCTGCCTACCCGATTTCTGCCATTTACCGGATGTGAGGCTAGAAGCTACGCTTTATCATCACAACAGATTCACTTTGAATGCCACATCGTCAAATCCATCAAATCACCGATTGACGTCCTCAACCATACATTATGTGTTAGCTAAAAGAAGTTTCCTTCTCCGCTTCCACTCTTGGTATGGTTGGAGAAATCAATATACGTGATCGTCTAGAAAATACTCTGTCAGACATCCATCCATACAAGTCAGCCAGGAACAGGATGAACCGAAGGCACTATTCTGTAAACAGGATAGCCCTTGCATAACTCCGTCTTCTATTTCCTTTGGCATATATGATTCGCAACGCTTATGCCAATACAGAGTGGTTCTTTGGATAATAATCCAACCGGTCTCTCCATATTAACAACGTTAAAATGGTCAAAACTTCGATAGTCTGTGATTTAACTATCGAAGAAAAACAGGTGTGCAAACAATGATATTATTTCCAAACGGAAATTTATATCGATCAAACATCATTCAACATTTATCTCTTTATTTCATTAATTTACTTATCTCATGTTTCCCTATATTCAATATTTCTTATTTTCTAAATTTGGAAAATATACGTTATTAACAATGGAAAACATTTCCATTTCTTGTTTTCTATATCAGAAAACATTTCTGGTTCTTATTTGGAAAAAAACATTTCCAAAACTCCTACGTTTGGATTAAACAGATGTTTAGATAAAACATCGCTTTGCCAACTCAAACAATTTCCTTTAATTACTAAATTCACTTAACCATCCTTTACTATCGAACCTTAACCATTCCTTAGTTAAAAATGAAGTCAATCAAGTTGGGGTAATACTACCTCTCAGACCTTAGCTGAACAACGTTTCTAACCTTGAAATAGATAAAGTTCACCCTTCTAATTCTTTAACAAACTTCCTTACGTAACTCTCTTTCAAATATTTTCTATTCGATAATTCTTTCCTTCGATAAGGTATATTCGATAACTCTATTCAATTTATTCTATTCACTTAACTCTTTTGAATTAACTCTATTTGGACTAACGCTATTGGATTAACTCTATTTGGACTAACTGTGACGGCCCGCCCCGCACCAACCGACATTTACTCCAAAAGTGCGCTGTACACATGTCCAGTAGCACGGAACGGGTCGTGAGAAGAAAAGAAAGAAGGGAATGAACTAATCAAGAACCTGTAGAATGTCTCACAGCGCATGGAGTAAAATATAGTAATAATAACATACTTGACATAAAACAGGTGAGACAGTGCATAAGCTGATAACTAAAATTAATACCAACATCAGAGCAGCGGAAATCCAAATACAGCTTATTTCAACTTTCCAAATTTACTGTCTCTAATCAAAAGAAAGCTAAAGTAGAAGATGCACCACAATGCCCAAGCAGTGATCTTCAACAACACAGGGAGAATACTATATATATTACGTGGAAGCCTCCTGCTCGTCTCCGGATCATCTACCCGTGCATCTCCAGCTAACCTGTCTCTAGTCTGCTCGTGTGAGCACCCAGAGTAATAAGAGGAGACATAAAACTCTGGGTCAGACATAAAGCCTGGTATGAGCGATAAGCATCTAAACAGAACAATAACAGGTATACTAAACCATACCTGAACTTGGACCTGCAACCAAAGAGTTAGTACCACATACCGTACAATACTCTAAGGTGCCATAATAAATAGTGCAAGAATACGGGGGTGGGGTGTGCATGTCATAACGATAGCAAACAAATCAACCATAGCAACCATCCTCACATCTCTCACTCATTGCGTAAAGCATACGATGTCCACCACTGTCAATCACTAGACCCATTGAAGTAGTGACGGAGTTCGACTTGTACAACTACCGCTACTACCAAGCTTACCACATGGAGTCATGACCAAATCTTTACAAATGACCCCACTTCATTGGTTTATAGCCCTTTAGTCGTACCTAGGCCCTTTCAGCCCTGAATCCGTTCACGTGCTTCCCATACATAGTGATCCAAAGTCGTAAACATCGACAACCCCTTAGCACACGTCCCGCAGCAAAGCCCAATCATGAAGCGAACTCATTGATTCCCATCTGGATCTTGAGCTCGAGCTTCTCATTTGGACTTCCTTTGCATCTCGGGTTTGGTCGAATTGGGGTAGGTCTTCAAAAGAGTTGTCGTGCAGTAGCAGCCCTAGAATTCAATTCGGTTCGGTAGTCATTACCCTCGTTGGTTCGGTTCGGTCCTCCTTCCTTGTCATCTTTCCATTCGGTTCGGGTCGGATACTCCACTTCGGGTCGGGTCGGTGTCCTCCTCCGGGTCGGGTCGGGTTGCTGTCTTCCTTATCGTGTTCCGATCCGCTCCCTCGTTTCTTCACGTATTCCGATCCGATCCCTACTTGCCGTCTGATCCGCGTGGCCTTCCCTCTTGCTAGTTCTCCAAAATGTTTACTTCCGATCCGAGCCCTGCGTCTCCAAGTCGATCCGATCCCCAGCTCAACATGACCTTCCTTTTTGCCAAGTCTTTTTTGTGCCAGACTCCGGTTCGGGTCGGGTTTCTTGCCTAGTTCACATATCCGATCCGAGCCCACATCCGATCCGATCCGAAACCCTGCACAACTTTCTGCAACTTCTTCCAGCAACTTGTTTACGCCATTCGATGACGTTTTCGAAAAATCTAACACTTCTAATCAATCATAAAACACACCATAGAGCCATAGCAACACGTAATGGCAACCACAAACAACAAACAACAATTCAAATGAATCAAAATGGATCAAAAATGACTAAAACCTCACATTTTCCTATAATCCCTCTTAAACATGTTTAAGCACATACTTAGTAAAACTTAATCAAATCGTCTAAATTTTCTAACATGGGCATGAAATATTATTTAAGAATTTCTAAACATTTTTCCAGAATTTATTAGTGTATAAATTCGCTAATCTTCACTAATTACCCTTAATTACCGTAATTAGTGCAAAAACTATGCAAATCACTCACCTTGGCCACAAAATAAAACACCAAATCTGAAATACTCTCTGTTTGGGTCGAATTCCTACGTATAACAGCAGCTCCAACCTTGCTTTGTTGCTATTTGGCCTTGTTTTGATGTAGTTTAGGCTTAATCTTCACTAAAAATGTGTTTTGGAGTGGTTTTAGAGGATGGAAGCCATTACTAAGGTCTCAAGAAGGTTTGTGGCGGCTCAAAACTGAAATGAAAGTGATTTCCTTACCCTAATCAGCCCTCCTATGCCTCTAAACCCGAAATTCCCCTCTGGACCTAGCTGCTAATCACCCGGTTAAGCCCAATTAAGCTGTTTTTCACCATCTGAAACTTGTTTCATCCATATCTCCCAAACGGTGAGTCCGTTTGGCTAATGCGACCACTCTACGGAATTGTAAACCATCATCCGGAGCCAATGGAAGTGGTTTCAAATCAAAATTCCTTTCCAGTCAAAAGTTATGGCCAAAACAGTGCTAACTAGGGGTAAAATGGTCATTTAAAAATTGGGAAAATCATGAACATGGGAAATGACCCCAGTAGTCGTCTCCCAAAGTTACATGATCATACGACTTCGTATGTGAAAGAAATAAATATTCTACGATCCTATGATGCGTAGAATGCGGGTCGTTACACTAACGCTATTGGATTAACTCTATTTGATTTATCTCTAGTCGTTAACTCCTTTAACTCTATTCGAATAAAATATATTCGATTTAACTCCTTTTACTTTAACTCTATTCGATTAAACTAACATCGATTAACTCCTTTTACTTTAACTTTAATCGATTTAAACTAACATCGTTTAACTCCTTTCGATTTAAACTAACATCGATTAACTCCTTTTACTTTCTATTCGAATAAACTATATTCGATTAACTCCTTTTACTTCCTATTCGAATAAACTATATTCGATTAACTCCTTTTACTTTAACTTTAATGGATTAAATTAACATCGATTAACTCCTTTTAATTTAACTTTAATCGATTAACTCCTTTTAACTCGATTTGAATAATTAATATTTGAAAACTTAATTTAACTCTTCTTCGAATAACTAATATTCGATAACTCCTTTTACTTTATTTGAATTACTAATATTCGATTAACTCAATTGATTCTATTCGAATAAACTATATTCGATTAACTCCTTTCGAATAAACTATATTCGATTTAACTCCTTTCGCTTTATAAAGATTTCCCTTTTTAACAATGTTTATTCATTTTTAAAGATTTACTTTTAGTAATGGTTCTCCACTTTAAAATGATTTCTTCTTATAATAGTTTCCTTTTTATAACGTTTTCCCTTTTTCTAAATATCTCTTATTTATAAATATTCCAATTTATAAATATTTCTTATTTATAAGTATTCCATTTATAAATATTTTATTTTCAAATATCACTTTGAAAATATTCCCTTATCAACATTTCGATATGTTATGGTATTCAACATATCAAATCACGATGATCAGTATCATTCAACCACATATAATTGACAACAGATTATATATCACATCATATATCACAATATATGAAAAACAGTAAAATAAATGTTGAGGAACCCAGTTGGGTTGCTCCAACTTGTTTCCCTGCATCATAGATGTTAAACAATATAGATAACATCACTTTCAGTTCCATATGATATATTCTGTTAAACAGAATCAATATAGAAATTTAACTAACTGTCTAGCAGTTCAATCAAACAGTCAACACACAGTCAATCAGCCAATATTTAACAGTTCTAAAAATACAACATGAAAATATAAACTGTTCAGAGTTAGTGAGATTTACTCACATTGGACGATCATCGTTAATAACGATAACCATCGCTTGATTCAGACGGACAATTTATTTCGCTATAAATTGTAACGAGCTCAAATTCGCTCCCGGTCAGTTCCATCGTGTTGCTCCCGTCCATACGATCCCGACGCAACTTACGGTTCGTCAATCCTATACCGTACAAGCTAGTTATAGCGTTACAAAGTTAATAACCAATTTAAAACACTTCACTTAATAATTTAAATAAGAAATCCTCACCCCCTCATGTAAAACACGTGACCCACAATTGTTTCTTCCCCAAAGTTCAAACTCCAGATATCGCTCCTCTTCCCAACCCTTTATCCGACGTTGACTGGCCATTGTCGCACCCTCGGTCACCTCTCAGGCCCGCCACCATCACCAATAAACTTGCCACTCCCTGCTCAACTCGACTGCCACCCTGTATTCAAGCTCGACAGTACCCTCGAACCCAAACTCGAGCTTACCGACATCGACCTGACCTGTTGCACGTCCATTTACTTCACCGCCCATGCTTTACGTCTGTCCTCTTTTCTTTCCCAACGTCCTCTGTCCCCATACACGCCCTCAGTCCCAACGTTGAACTCCGCTCCTCTCTCTCTATTGTTTTCGAACTCCAGTAATGAGTCTACGGCCGTTCCCTTTCAAGCCATCCATCCCTCCTCTTCTTTCCTTGCATTTGATATGTATCAGTTCGGTGGGATGTGTTTTGACGCGAAGAAAAATGAAAGGAGAAAAGGAAACTGTGCATTTCAGTATTTTATAATGATCTGAAGACTTAAACGTTAAGCATACGTAGTGTATAAGGAACCACATGTATTTGTAGTTTATTTGTGAACACGTAAAGTATAGAGAACCACATATATTACTAGTTCATTTGTGAAACACGTAAAGCATAGGGAACCACATATATTACTAGTTCATTTGTGAAACACGTAACCAGGAAGGTGTCCATGTACAAATTATATTTGCCTATATGGGGTTCTTTTATATGCATGTTGCATTATATACATTTATATATATCTTTTAAGTTCAGCGTATCGGTTACGTACCACTTCGTTCATTTACGGATTATTATCGACAGAAATAAAAATATCGTTGAGATGAGCAAGGTGCCACGATTCCAAAAATATAATAATATAGGTCCGTTAACATATTCTGTGAAACCCCGAAATCGCTGATTAAGGGTGCAAAATACTCCAAATAAAAAGTTTCTTATTAAATTAATTAGAAATTTCTATAAAATTCTAAAAATTAAATTATCACTATTTCCCAAAAGAACCTTGTCTAAATTCAAACCCGATCTCTAGTTATATCGAATAAACCGTTATGGTCGATAACGGATTTTATAGCGACTATTTTAAAATTTGATTTGGACATATCTCAAAATCTACACGACGAAATCCCCATTATTCTCTTCCACTAGAAAGATATACTCCACCAGCTCCGCACGTTTCTTGTTTCATAGAAATCCGATTTAAAACGAATCCTGTACATTCAGTTGAAGTTCAAATCACCAAATAGCGAACTGCAGCGCCATTTCGAGCTCAATTTTAATTATAATATAATTATACGTTCAAACTATCATTCAAATAATATATTCGTTATTCTAATTCAATTCTAAACTGAATTAAATATCACAGATGATCCAGTTCACACCATATCGTCATTTCAGTCAATTCTGATTATTTTAAAATAAATTTATTATTTTAATTAAACATTCATCATTATTTAATTCCACGACCATTTAATTCACTATATCACTATTTATATAATTAAATAAATTAATTATAATACCTCTGCCAATGCAGGTCATTACAGGGATAGATATGCGCATACACACACACACACACACACACACACATATATATATATATATATATATATATATATATATATATATATATATTTGTATATATATACATATATTTGTGTGTATGTTTGCATGTGCGTATGCTCGAACAACTTATAGCATTATAGTAACGCATTGCAAATACCACAAGGCCAAGCACAATATCACCTTTACAAGTGAGTGCAAAGGTCAAGCCTAGTGGTTCACTCAGTGCAAGTGAGCACGAGGTAAAATTCAACTCAAGTACCCTATGGTTAAGACCTTTTTTTTTCAAAATCACAAGTTTTCAATTCAAAGCAAGCAAACAACAAAGGACATGTGTAGTAATCGGATCGATGCATGCATAGGCACAAAAATATACAAGTCTAATTGAATCAAGTACATACATGATTAGGTCGAACAAATGTCAAAATAAATGCAAAATGCAAGGGAACAATTTAGCATTAGCAAATCAGTCCAAACCGATCAGACCAGATGCAAATCAGTTCGTGAACATATGTGACCAAACCAAAATAGGTGCAACCAGATAGCAGCAAAACAAAATGCAAATGCATGTACGACACCAAAACTATTCAAGTCAAGTGTATATTTGCTTAAGACAAGCAACAACACAAGTAGTACATTAACAAAACTGCAACAAAATGGTCAGGTGCAAGGATGTAAGGAGTGCACAAGTAAGACTACAATTTCAGATAAGCAGTGAACAAAATGCATAAATAAGGAAGCTAAGCAACTAACATGCACAATGTACACAAGCATGTACGCACTGCAACAATAACAAGTTTAATACGGCATTGGAAATGCAACATACAACAAAAATGATCAATGGTAAGCAGTTCATCAAGAAGGAACACAAGTGATCATGAGCATAAGAAACAAAAATATGCAACATGATCAGAATTGATATAACCAATAGGCCATATCAAATTCAAACTCAAGGCAGCAAAACACAAGGATGCACAGTTATGTGACAAAAATATACCCAACAACTTAGTGCATAAGTCCATATACATGTATACGCATACAAACATATGCATATACATATATGTTATATGCAACTATAACTAAGATACCAAAAAAACAAGTTCATATTCAAGTAAATCAATGTCAATATACTATAGTCAGAGCTCAAATGGTAAGTGAGCAATTAAGTGAACAGTTCAGGCACCAAAATAATCGAAACATGGAACAAAAAATTAGGGAAATTCAAATCCGTATTAAAGCAATCAATGCAACAATTCCAAATCGAATTTAAGTTAAACAAGTCAAAAATTTCTAGAAACTAACCAAAAACCAAAATGAAAGTCAGACTGAATAAAATATCCATGATAATATATTCGAATATTTCATCAAAGAAATAGTCGAACACGTTTTCAATTCAAACAAGTCAAAAATATAAGAATGCCAAAGTCTAAAATCATAGAAATAATAGGAATTCAATTCCTATAAATACCCAAATATCATCGACATCATTTATATCAACGAACAAGTCGAGCAAAATATAAATTAGAAAGGAGTAAAAAATCATACTAGATTTTTAGCAATCAAACTCTACAACGAAGCAACCACGAGCTAATCAGAGTGGAGAATCATTTGACAAAGTGAACGAACCATTCATTTTTTCGATCGAACAAACAAAAATGTCGACTTTAATTTCACAAGAGGAAACCGTAGGTGAAGAGGGAAAACAATCGGTAGAGAAATAAAGATAGAAGCAAACGACTTTAAATTACAAACTGGCCTAATGCTATTTATTTTATTTAATACTTTTAGGCTTGCTTCTTTTAATTAGGGTTTCCTTTTAGTTTAATTTTATGTTTTTATTTCTTTTAAAAACTATTAAAATTTCTAAGCTGCAAACTACAGGTGTATTTTGAGAATTTGCAACTCAACGGCTAATTTTTGGCAGAGTTTTGAGGATACGATTAGAATAATCAAATGAGTGGGGAATGCGAGTTTACATTGTTTATAAGCGTTGTGCTATTTAATTTAGTAAAAATCTTAGGGACAGTAGTAGACATGGTTTTGGCGAAGCTGGATATATCCTGTGGGTTATTTATTTTCCACAATTACTCGGTTGATATCTATATTGGTAATTTTATTTATTATTCTATGAGAAATTATAATTAAACCTACAAACCCTCCTCCTCTAGTGTTAATTTCGATCTTGCAACATCAATAAACATTTTTTCCTAAGCAAAAATGTGAGACCCTCTTTCGAAAGCTTAACATTTTTTATCTTCCTTTCCATGTTAGTAAAGAAAATTTAACAAATTGCTTAAATTCACCAAATTCTAGTGTGATATTTTTCATACCAAATTACATATATAGCAAGATGCGAAACCCATCTTTAAGGTAAGAGTATAACTTTTATGGATGCATGTTGTTGAAATATTGCTTTGGTTAATATATTGAGTTGTTGGATTGTGATCGAAAGTATAATCAAAGAGAAATGAAAAAGAAGTTTTTTTCTATATTGAATTAGTAAAACTATATAACGTACATAGTGTTGAATTATAGATTAAACAACCTTTAGGCCTGTTGGTTGGACCATTTACCATATAACCAATAACAATGATTTAAAATAAAATATCTCGATACATATATAAGGAAAACGTTTGCCCCCTCAATTTAAAACTAGGGTTAAAGTTTTCAAAGCTTACATCTCTTCAGATCTAAGTGTGATTTCGATAAAGTTTCTTTACTTCCTTGCTCTTATTTAGTAATATAACAGTCTCCTTATCTTATCTAGAGTGACTGAAGTGAAGAGTTCCGGATTGGGGATCAATCATGGTGCAAATTAACTGACTCCTTCGATTGAATAAAATCTAGAGAGACTTAATTTGAGAGTTCTAGGTTGAGGGTTAATCATGATGCAGATGAATAGACACACACAACTAAAGAAAATCTGGTTAATTTTGATGAGATTAGGGCTGGATCTCCTTATTTATCTTGGCTTTGACTTCTTCCACTTTGAATTTAGATCTAAGTCTTTAGAAGTTTGTGCTTGACGTGGCTTTAGTAAGTATGTCTGCTTTCTGGTAGTATACTCGTACGTGACAAATTTGCAACACCCCTTTGATTACTTGGTCCCAAACAAAATATAGATCAATTTCTATATGTTTTGTTCAAGAGTGTTGAATAGGATTTTATGACATGTATATCGTACTCCAATTGTTACACCATAATGTTGCTTTGATTTCGTTTTGACTTTTAGCTCTTCGAATTAGGTCAACCACATTATTTCAACGCTAGCACTTTCCATGTTTTTGTACTATGCTTCTGCACTGATTTAGAGATGATTGCTTTTTTGAACTCTAAGAAGTTAATTTGTCATAAACGCAATAGCTTGAAACTGATTTTCTATCATCAAGGTCACTTCCCAAGTCATTATCACTATATCCAATTAGATTGAGTATCCTGCCTTTCTTTAGTAGTAATCCATAATTTATTGTGCCTTTGCGATGTCTTAAGACTCTTTAAATTGCTTTCCAATGACTATCAGTTGGATTCTGCGTGAATTATGATAATTTGTTAATGTTGAATGCCATGTCAGATCTAGTTATCGTAGCATATTGTAATGCTTCAAAGATACTTTTATATTTCTCACATCCAATATAGGTTCTCCCCCTGTTTCTAGAGTACTTTTGACTACTTATCTTTTGAGTGTGTTGCGAATTGGCACCATTCGTTTGTGTTTCTGATAACAACTCATTGATGTATTTCTTTTGACTTGAAACCATTTCTTTGTTTGACCTTTTAAAACTTCAATGCCTAGAAAGTAGTTTAAGTCACCAAGGTCTTTTATTGAGAATTGTTGATCCAAGTATTGAATCAGATCATTGATTTTGCTCTCATTATTATCTATAATGATCTAATCTTCAACATCGATTTGTATGTAAATTGATGACGTACAAATAATATTGATGAATAATGAGTTATTTGATTTGGTAAACTGATAGCCCGTGTTGGTTAAAGTGGCTTTCAGTTTATCAAACCATAATCTTGATGATTGTTTAAGACCATGTATTGCCTTACTAAGTTTGCACATAAGATTTATGTCTTGCATGTTAACTTGTGGTTGGTGCATATAAATCTCCTCCTACAGTAGACCGTTTAGAAATGCATTATTGACATGTAATTTATTATATGCCAATTTTTATACAAAACAATAGTATGAACAAGTATAATTGTTGTTGGTTTCACTAGTGGAAAGAAAGTTTCATTGAAATCAAACCCACATTCTTGAGTATTTTCCTTGGTAATAAGCCTTGCCTTATATTTGTTGATTATCATCTATGTGTTACTCTTTACCTTATAGGTACAACTTACAATATTTTTATTACTTGGAAAGGGAAGTAATTCCTAGCTTTCATTTTTAACAGGGACATTATATTCCTCTTCCATGGTTGTTTTCCATACTTTGTTGTTGATAGCTTGACTAAAGTTTTCTGGTTCATCAGAAATTGGTATTGTTGTGTAGACTTTTGGCTTAAAAATTCTACTTTTGGTCCATGTGACCATACGATGTTCAATTCTAATTGGTTTCTACTGGATGATAAATATCTTTCATTACTTTATTTAGTTTTGCTTTCTGATCTCCCTGTTCCTTCAGTTGAGTTATCACCTTCATTTTGATTAACTTTACTTGCTGATACAGTAGGAATTTGGTTTGTGTGATTGGTTGATTAGGTGGCTTCATAACTTGGCAAGGTAGGCAATATGAGTGTAACTTTGTGGAATCATTGGTTCCTTCAGTTTGCATGCTTTTTTGCAATTTTTGAGTAAACTGGTAAGTCTATGTGTAGACTTTTTTGGATTTTACAACTTTCCTATTATTTTAGTGTATATCGTATTAAATGGAATACATGTTCATTAAACACAACATGCCTACTAATGATAATTTAACCACCTTCATCTAGACACTTATATCTTTTTTGTTAGCACGATATCCAATAAAAGTGCATAGCTTTGATCCGAAGTTAAGCATATTTTTGTTACAGGGTCTGAAATAAGGAAAACATAGACAACCAAAAGTTTTTAGCATTTTGTAATCAGGTTTAATTCCAAATATTTTCTCTAATAGACTTGATCCACTTTACATTTTTTTGGCAGTTTGTTTATTAGATAAAATGGGGTGTTAAATGCATGAGCCCAAATTATTAATGGCATAGAGGCATGTGCAAGTAATGATAAACCTGTTTCAACTAAATGTCTGCATTTTCTTTCTACTAGACAATTCAATTCAGAAGTGTATGGGCAAGCGATTGTATGAACTGACCCTTTTAAAGAAATCACTAAGTGATTTATACTCACTACCCCTACTGATCTGTATAACTTTAACTTGGCAACTTATTTACTTTTCTGCTATAGTTATAAAGTGCATTACAATATTGCATACATAAAACTTTACTTTTAAGGAATAAATCCAAGTATATTTAGAGAAAGATTCAACAAAGGAAATATAACAATTGTACCCATAATCAAAACTTATGGGTGTAGGATCCCACAACCGATGCAACCATTTTCGGTGGCTACTTATATTCAGTTTGTGAGTCGGAGAATAGTAATGTATAACTTTTTCCTTGTTGGAAATAAGTACACACATACGACAAAGTACAATCATCAAAGGAAATTTCATTTCTAAAAGTAATTTTTAACAATCTTTTCATTAGGTTTGAAGCAACCACCCTACATTTCTGACATCCCGGGCAATGTAAGGTGACCATTTAGGAGGAAAAGAACTAAAACTACATGGAACCTGTCGTATATATCACAGCGCATAGAATAACATATAATAGTAAAACATACTGAAATAAAACAGGCGAGACAGGAAATAACTAAAATGTATCCTAGAAATCAGGTAACAAATTCAAAACAACAAACCATAATGTCACAGAGTTATACAAAAGAAATAACTCCAACAGAAACTATTTCTAAGTGAAATGATAAAGATACTACTGAGCCCCACAGTAGTGAACAGTGAAATGAGATAGTGTACATATAATAATACGTGGATAGCCTCCTACTCATCTCCGATCAGAAACTCGTGCTCACTCCTAACTAGGGCTGTTAATGGGTTGGGTTCGGGTCGGGTCAAGTCATGTTCAGGTTGAGTTCGGATCGGGTCAGCTCAACCCATTTATTGAACAGGTCAGTTTCGGGTTGACCCATTTATAATAATGCGGGTTTCGGGTCTGATTCGTGTAACCCGTTAACAAAAATATTTGTATAAAAAACTTTGCGGGTTTCAAATGATGGTTGCATTTGATCGAGTCTTTGTAGCATAAATTAAGAAAGAAAAAGGACTATGCTACAATGAAGTGCTCATTTTGGAAAAAATGATTTACTCAAGATCAGGAAAGATGAAACGCGCTTTGTGAAGAAAGGGTTTACTCAAGATCAGGACTATGCTACAACGCAGGGCTCGGTGTAAAAAGGAAAGAGGAAACTGAAGTCTGAAGAAGTGAAGAGGCAGAACCACATAAATTAGAATGACTGAATGAGTGGTGGCTTGGTAATTGGTAAATTAGGGTAAAGCGACAAATGGGTAGTGGACTGGGCTGTGCCTATGTTCTGTAGATTGTAGAGTAATAAAAATATGTTTTATATTAAACGGGTCATGACGAGTTAGAAACGGGTTCATGGAACGGGTCGGGTCAACCCGTTTATTAAACGGGTCAGAGTGGGTTGTCCTGAAATTGACCCGTTTATAAATGGGTCGGGACGGGTCGGGTTTTTTTGTGCATTGGGTCATGTTAGAAATTAATGGCCCTACTCCTAACCTGCCTCTAGTCTGCTCATGTGAGAGCACCCGGGGTAATAAGAAGAAAATCATGAAACTTTATGTTAGATAAAGTCTGGTGTGAATGATAAAATCTAAAGTATAGAAAATAAATGGAACACATGGTATGGTAAACTATACTAACCTTTTCCTGCATCCAAAGAGTTAGCACATAGAAGTATATATTACTCTAATAAAATAAGTAATATAGGTGTACTCTACGTCTGAGCACTGGGATGTCTAAATGTATGCATCAACGCTACCTATATCTTTGTCAATTCCACCTACGTCTAATGACACCCCTATGATTATAAATGATTTAAACAAGCATAACAAACATCATCAATCATCACATTCACTCATGCAATGCATTGGATATATAGTACATTTAGTTCCATGGTAGTTGTAATCTATCTGAGCTGAAAGAGTCTAGGTCAGACTGAAAACCTTCGTCTGGTTGAGAATAAGCACAAGTGGTATTCATGAGTCCCATTTTATTAACCACCTATCTAATAGGAAGCTTCTGAACTAGCTTACAACCTACATCAGGTCGAAGACTTGATAGAATCTTAAGCCTTAGCTCTTCAAGTACCCACTTGATCCTACATATTAATGATACCTTTCCATATGTATCTTCACTGCAGAGCTACTCTAGAATTATCTTCCTACTCCTCTAGAGTTCTCTAGTTGGGAACTACCTAAACAACTACATTTGTCATCCAACCCCGCTCCCTAACCTTTTCTTGACAACTTTCCCATCTTGACTCATGGTCTATTGCTCTGTTCTAGGAGTTCGGCTGATCGTTATTGGAGTCATTCTTTAAGATGAAAGAATCGTTGATCTTAACCAAAGTATTTTCTAGAATGGTAATTTACTAGTTTTTCGGTTTTCTTTAATGTTATTTATTTTTATTATATGTTGACATTATAATCTTTATATGGCTTGTTTATACCCAACTCAACAAATTTTATTGTGACCATGATTAGGGTATGTCAAGGGATGTGGGTTGTCACAAATTTCTTATTCCAATCATTCTCTTATGTACCTTTTTCCTGTACCCTGGAACCTTCTCTCAAGCCCCCATTCCATTTTCAGTTTTTTCCAAGTATGTGTAAAATTTTCATTATTACAGTTCAGAAAACATTCTATTTCTTTTTAAAATTGTTTCTTCAAGGGATTTATTTCACTCGTCGACAAGGCTTATTATAAAATTTTCCATTCCATAACCTTACCTTCTTATCGATCTCACCATATATTTTCATCACAAATTCAAGTTTGTACAACAATTTTCACCCATCCATTTACAGTTGATTATCCAATGTTGCTATATGATATTTAAATTTTCATAAACTCAAAAGCTTTATCTTTTTTGAAAAAAAATCTTTCAAAACATATGTATGTACATTTTCGTTTCAAAATCACATTGTGGACCCACCTTTTTTATGGCCGTCATGCTTTGGACTTGTCATATATGGATCTCTCTAGACTCGATCACGGAGTTACCCAAACTCAGGAATGCTTAGACTAAGAATTGTACTTGATAGGTACTTGGAATTATGGATTTACATAACTCGGATTAGTTGCGTAAATTGCACTTGATCGGGCTAGAATGATCACTAGTAGGCCCATGAATCACCAAGGGCCCGCTTTAGATTTGGTAAACCATGCAAATTTGATATTCAGGCATTTACCAATTTTAAAAGGCATGGTGAATATGATATTTACCAACTCTGGATCTGTCTGGTAAATCTGGCATTTGCCGAATTCGGATCGGCATGGTGAACTTGAGGATGGATCACCTTCAGGCCTCGTGCCAGATAAGCCTTACACACTGGATCTGTACTAGGACTTCTGGATTTGGCAATCTGACCCAATAACTTTGGATCAACCTTGATCGGATCAGCCTGATCTCTTATTCTGTAACACCCCATACTTTTCTAAGCTCAAATTTCGATAAAAAATGGAACTAGGACCCATATGAGCATAAAGAGTATAAATTTGGTACTTGCAAACAATAAGTGTGAGCATGGTCAGAGTATAATAAAACTAACTCACAGTGGAAACAAGATATGATTATAACTATTGACTTTGGCAACTACCTTTAAAAGCAATCCGCCACATCAATACCGAGCATTAGAAAACAAGAATGGAAAACTAAAATTGAATAGTTGCTAAGACTCGTCTTCCCCGAAATTAACCTGAAAGTTGTTATGAGGAGGGTTTAGAACAACAAGTCCTGATTAGTAGAAATGTATAACACTGTCTATAATACACAAATGCATCACATTGGTTATGTCTAACAAAGCTAGTAATTCGAAATAGACCTTATAAGAACTTACACAGGATGATTAACTACCATACCTAAGGTTACACTTGTCAAAGATAATGTTATCGCAATATACTAAGATAGAACTTTTACGCATAAATATCAAGTCTTCAAACCACCACTCTAACAAATACCAAAACTAAGAGGGGGGATCTTCAACTACTCAGCACCCTTTAAAGGTGGTGGCTTATTCTATATAGCCACTTATAGCCTCGCTCATATACAATATATGGGCAGATACCTAGGACTACATAAGGACTAAGACGAATCAATTGATCACTTAATACCTTACTAGGTGGATTACTATACGCTAATACAAATTAGAGGACATTAGCTACTACGTTTTTCTAATCCAAGGCTTCTGACATTCATGTGTATTCTCAAACCCTACGTAAGAGGGAGATAGTAAGTAGTCACTTATGACCTACAGAATAGGTAGACGACTAATGTTATCTATGACCTTTCCACAGTGGATCCCGGTGTTACTATATAGTTGTCCTTATTAGATAATCCCATAGTAACTTAACACTTCCCGCAGTATAGGCAGCTCTATGGTACCTCCGTAACCGTCATTTAATACTTAATCCCAAGGCGAACTCCAACCCTAGTCATGTAACAACCCAAATTCCGATAGAGCGAATTATTTTCAAAATTCTAATCTATCGAAACTCAGATTGGTTTGCTCTGGTATCCTGCAGAAAAGATAAAGATATAAAATATATCAAAGATAAGAAAAACATCTCACAGCCGAATGGATAAAATATAATGTAATCAAAATATAGCCTAGCTGTAGTAATAATACTACCTAACCAGTATCCAAAGCTATCATATCTCTGCCACAAATCTAACCTGCGAGTATGTTATGGGGGGGCGGGGGGGTAGAACACAAGTTCTGGTGACTAGATTTGAACTATACACTTTGGACGATCCTACATATACCGTTCAGTTACATTTTCTTATTTACTAGGTTACTTGAGTTATCAGCACTCAAGGCTTACACACACATCATACCCATCTACTTCCCAGTGGATTAACCTAATACAATATACATGTAACTACCCCCTTCCCCCCACAATATAGAGGTACACCCCATGGTACCCAACTCGCACGGTCTCCACCATAATGCCACAGAAATGTACGCAGTCCCTCATCCTACGCTAGAGTGACGTACATGTCTCTATATAACAATGTTACGTTCCATATATATCTACCATTACTACGCTACGTAAGTGTACCGACTGCCACCTTCGATCGAATTAGATTCCATCACAGAGTAATGCCCTCAAATCTACGATACACCACCCAGAGCAGATATGCATGTATCTAGACTTTCCCATGTACGTATCGTCAATCATATTCGATGCCTTAACCACAATAAACGCTAATGTGCACCGAGTTCCGTGGTAGGGCTATACAAGAAACATAGGTCCCGATCGGGAGCTTTTCCATATTTGTACAGGCCCGCCTTTAAGAGCCTCAAAATACAGATATCCTTGAGGTTTGTTTTTCATGGTGGCTATGGCCTCACCTCGGTCTCCCCCTCAACTAGTAAGGACAACTAGTAAGTGGATGTGGACTGCCTTTAAGAGGTTTTCCATATCTGTACAGACCCGCCTTTAAGAGCCTCAAAATACAGATATCCTTCAGGTCTGTTTTTCATGATTGCTATGGCCCCACCTCGGTCCCTCCCTCAACTAGTAAGGACTTCTAGAGCTAAGTGATTTGCCCCTAGAAAACAATCTAAACATCTAGTTGGCGTCTCCCCTCAACCACTGTGCCTCAATAGTGAAAGGTAGATGGTATCTTGGGTTTAGCTCTAGTTTTTCCGCATCCCACTGGCTGCCGATGACGGGTACCCAACGATCTACTATCCTTGTTGGTCATGACCTCTACCTCCCTGTTGAGGCGATCACCGAATCACCCTTGTGTCACCTCATCATAGAATTCTGTCTGCAAAGCTACTTTTGCAGTCAAGGCCCACCCATATGGTAGTAGCGCGCATACCCAACCTCTTAAAGCACAACCTAAATATCTTCCACCACATAGAGGACTACTAGGAGCACCTTACTTATCCCAGGAAGCCATGTGCTTCCCTTTATGGTTCTTCGGAGCCAACAGAATAATCTGATGAATGTGCGCTCCCAGCGTGCCTCATGACACCACGATGATCTACCCCGTTGGGTTATTCACCCACAAGCGTGCAGACTGGTCCAAGAGCTCATTTTAATATGTTCTTAGAGCCTATGTCTAAATATTCTTTTATGCGCTTGCTTTACCTCATCAGGTTTCCATTTAACTTGGTTATTCCCATTCACATTGATTTTTTATTCAAGTTACCAAGTTCCTCTTGCTTATTAATTCCAGTCTTATAACTTAACCCATTTAAGGCTATTAATAAGCCCACAACATGTTATTCTCTAGATTGTGATCCAAGGTCTGTAATCCACAATCCCTTTATATTTTTGTTTGATTTCATAGTTACAATAACGTGTTCTACTTAATATGTAATTAAGTATATCTCAATTCACATGTTTTCTGTTTAACATGTCAGTCATTATTCATGATTAAATATAACTTATTACATTTCATAACTTTGCCTCATTCTTCCTTATTTAATCATAATTCCATCTTATACTGTCACTACAACTTATCGTTGTTTACTTATTAACTTAGTTCAATTAATTAAGGTTTACTAATAAGTTCCCATTCTATAAATATAACTTATGTTGTCCTTATCAGCATATTTCAGATCCTCGTTCTTACAAATAACTTAATTTACAATTGAGTACATCTTATCTCATTACATAAGTTATTCCATTTTCTTTATCTTTTTTTATAACCTAAGTTATAACTCCCACTTGTCTCTAGGACAAGCCTACCTATTATATAACATTCTCATTAATGTAATTAATTATAATAGGTTATTATTATTTCCCGTTCATTCACTTCTTTTACTGTTGTAATTATCTTTCATTCATTTCTTTATTCATTTCCATTAATCACAACTAGTTCCATTTTATCAATCCTGCTATTTATATATATATATATATATATATATATATATATTTATGCACTAGACCTCTCAAATTAAGCTTACACTTGTGGATGCTAGATTTGCCGAACGGTTCCGGCCAGACTTCTTCTACAAGTTGACTTAACCTCGTGTCTTAGCACCGTTACATGTTTTATTTACCCACTAGACCTCTCATATTAAATTAACAACTTGTGGACGCTGGATTTGTCGGGCGGTTGCGGTCATACTTCTACCACAAGTTGAATTTAACTTCGTGTCTAGATGCGTTATAGTTTTCTATTTACTGTAAATTTAGGAATACTATTCTTTTTAAGTCTTTACTGTAATCTATTTTATGTGTCATCGTATTAAGCCCATTTTATGTCGCATGTTCTTTCTGACATGTAATTCATTCTATTCTAACATGTAATCATTAAATCATGTAATTGTTCAAATCTAACAAGTTAACATGCCATTTTCTCAATTCTACAATTAAGGGTTTAGTACAAAAATGTCACAAGTTAACATGAAATTAAAACAACAGTAATTGCTACACATATTTTAACAAGTTTACATTTCAGCATATGAACATTTCAGCACATTAAATGTTTCAACACATGAATTTTCCAACATATTAACATTTTAACATATTAATATGGGGTTTTTACCCTTAAGGACAAAAGGGACAAAAAATTCTTCCATAAGAATAAAGGGGAAAATTTTTATCCTCAAGGACAAAATTTAGTGTAAAGGGAGGAATTCAGGGAACCACTATAATTCTTCCCTTTACACTAAAACTTGTCCTTGTGGACAAATTTTTGTCTCATTGTCCTTGTGGAACAATTTTTTGTTCATTTTGCATTTCAAGGTATTTTGCTGTATTACTATTTCAACATGTCATATTAGCATTTCAACACTTTTAATCATTCTAGCAGATTTACTTTACAGATTAATGGGGAATGTCAAACGACAATATATCATTATCAAAAATGATATAACTTAAATTCTTTCATTTAATTTGCTTTCCAATTCCTAAAAATGGTCAAGATCTAACATTCTATGGTTTCCCCTATCTAGATTAAGAACCTAACAACCATGGATCCACAATTCTTACTAAAAGAAAAAGGGAAAAAGAGGAATAAAATTGAATAGACCAGATCTAAGAATTTACCTTACTTCGCACATGATTCTGAACACCTTCTTATTAATATTAATTCTTTTCCTCCAAATCTAGATTCAGAATTTTCCTAAACTAATTATCTTATTTTTCTAAAGAGATTTAAGGAGGAGGAAGAATGGAAGAGCTTAGACGTTGTCTTAGATAATATGAGATTTAAGCTAGGCTCTGCTAGCCTAGGTGTTCAGGATCTTATCTTACACGCAGCATTGAGTCAACATTGAACCTAGTTAAGAAAATAGTCCAGATACGTTAATGAATCTGCCCGGATCTTGGGGGTGTTGGCCCCAGTGTCAACCCCCCTATGGGTGCCGTGAGATGTTTTGACGCAGAAGTTTGATTTTCGAATGTTTGAATTTCTGGAATTTATTTAACTGTTATATTCATATGTAATCTTCTTATACATATACAAATCCTCTAATGACCATTTTAAGTGTGTATATATATATGCGCACAACTTTTATTTCGTTTTCAAAATTCAAACGGTGTTGCAACGTTATTTGATTTTTGCCATATTTCTTTGATTGCAACCTTTTCTTGAACTCTATCTCTCGTATATATATTCCTACACATATATACATATATATTCTCAAAAAAAATATCTATATATATATATATATATATACACACACGCGCATATATTTTCCTTACTTCCTTATATGTGCGTTTATACATATTTTTTCTTTAGAACATATGTTAATTTTGGCCATTCCCTTAAAACAAAAATATGACGCTAGTGGGGATCAAACTCTGTACCTTTCATATGCAAGACACATATTCTAACCAACTGGACTACTAAGGCTATTGTTAACAAGGCTTAGAACAATGATAACTATTGTTCTCTCCTTACTTCTCTTTTTCATGTTTGTTACAATATTTTATTTAGCCCATTGCATGAATCTTTTTCTTTTATTTTTCTTTTATTATTAATGCATAATAAGTGCATGTAACATATTTACACCGCCTGCAACCAATACTTTCTTTCTTTTAATGTGTACATTACATTTCTATTTACATTAATCTTTTCTTCTTTTTCAATGCATGTATTTAATACATGCAATTATATTATCATTATTATATTTTTCTTTTAAATGTTTATGTCTATGCATATATATACACCTATGCATCATTTAATTATTAAATTGTCATAAAATGCGGGTTGTTACATTTTCCTACCCTTAGGAAATTTCGTCCCCGAAATTTGATAAGGGTAAAAATCAATTAACCCCTCGCATTATATACATCCATCATGTGTGGATCCAACTTTTGCAAACGTTGTGCACTTATGCAAAGTGAAATACAACATAATAATACATGTATGTCTAAGCGTTACCTCCTATGTGTATGTAAGTTTTTCAAAAATTCTTTAATAACATGATGCTCACATCCTAAATATATTAGCAGTTCTACATGAATGCAATATTTTGAAAATCAAAATACATTTTCATCCAAAATTTCCCATATTTTTGCAAAGCAAGAGCGCAGTTCATCCAATTGTTGCATCCAAAATCCTACCAACCAACTTTATTTTTCGAATTTCAGAAAAAATTAATTTTCTAAATTCGATTTCTTATGTTACAAAAAGGTGGAAAACGAAAAACTTCACATCTTCCGTTTTTCTTTTATGTACCTTTTTCCAACCGTACTCGGATTTTATGTAACGATTTATAAAGATTCCCTATTTTCCTATCCAAGCACAACCCACAGAAGAAAATTTTCTTTGTTACTAATTTTCTTTTCCGTCTTATCTTGGAAATTTTACTCTTATTCTAGAAATTTTACTCTTATTCATCTTTTCTCATAATTTGCCAAGTTTATCACTTTACTGAATTTGTTGTTTACTTTTTAGTTGTACCATCACTATTTTTTTAGCTTATTTAATCATCAGATCTAAGTTTAATTTCAAATAAGCCTTCAAGTAAAATAGGAAAATAGACACTCTACTCAGCTACTACTAAGGGCCAAGAATCTCGGGACTATGTCCCCCTCAGACAGCAAGCTTGAACCACGGGATAAATGATAGGTTTAGGTGTTACCCTAACTACCCAATAGGAACAAAATAACAGAACGATCCCAACAGAAATGCAATAACGGTTTGTACCCCTAACATGAGAATTAGCAACAAGATCTAAATACTTACTTGCCATTTACTACCTAGTAGTCACCGCTAGTCCTAGCTGTGTACCAACAATTATTTCAAGCAATACCCTAGGTTTTTCAATGCTTATGCATTTTATGGGAACTTACCATTATTCCAAGATAATTCTCTCTATTTACTTCATAACCTCAAAACTTTTCTCCATCTTTCCTAAGCACTAATCCTTACTTAACCCATACTTTTAAAACACGATTTGGCCTTTTCATTTATATTTTCTTCCAAAAAATTTAAGAGTGTCAAAACTTTATTTTCCACATGAATACTTACTTTTGCCAAACCATAAAACATATCACTTTATATTAAAAAAATGTAAATCATTTTTTTCAAATCACAAAAACTAGAGTAGATAAGGACAAATATTCCTTAATCGGGTTTATAACTTGTTCTTACCTATAAGGTCGGTTCAATTACTTTCAACAAGGTGCAAACGTCTACTCTATTCTTAATTTCCATAACTTATTTTGTCCAACCAACAAAATTTTCTCTTTTAAAACAATTGATCAAAATGATTGTCAAAAGAATAGAGATTTCAAAACTTCCTTTACTGAGAATTTTAACAAAATGCAATAATTTCTAAGTATTTCCTTTAAATCCTTTCATACAAAATAACAAGAAAACTAGCGAGCTATACACGCTCTGTAATATGCATCATTTACTGAGAGTGTTTTATTTTAGACAAAATTTTCACAAGAAATCACTATTTACAAAATATACCCCATTTTACTTCAAAACCCAATATGTACTTCTTTACATATTTTAAAACTATAACCTCCAAGATTAAAACTTGAAAACACCATAAATCATCTTCCAAAAGCTTTTATAATTTCAAGTTCTTAAAAGTTAGCAATGGGGTTAGACTTAAAGTGGGTTTCTAATTTTCTAAGCTTTCCTAGACACTCCCACAAGGTCAATTCTCTCAACTATGTATATATATTCATAATCCATTCTTCTCTTTCTAGCCATTTCCAATTTATAAGGTTTTACTGCCAAGCCCACTAATATGAAATATCAACATATGGGATCCTCCTTTCTCTATTTCAAAATATATTGTACACTTCCCACCCAAATTTCTTAAGGGTCTCAATTTTCCGTATTCATCCCTTTAGTATACAAAATAGTCATCTTAATTCTTATCATATTATACTCTTTTTTTTTGTGGGTTCCTCTATAGATCTAGGTATATATATATATAATATTTATAATTTTTAAAAATACAAATAAGTTCACTCGCTATCTATACAGGAATCCTAAACCTAAGCCCTCATACCAGATGTAACAACCTGAATTCTGACAGACCGATTTTTTTTCAAAATTCTAATATATTGAAACACGTGTTGGTTTGCTCTGGTATCCTGCAGAAAAGAGAGAGATATAAAATATATCAGAGCTCAAAAAAACATCTCACATCAGAATGGATAAAATATAATGTGATCAAAATATAGCCTTACCGTAGTAATAATACTGCCTAACCAGTATCCAAAGCTATCATATCTCTGCCACAAATCTAACCTGCGAGTATGTTATGAGGAGGGGGTCATAACACAAGTTCTGGTGACTAGATTTAAACTATACACTTTGGATAATCCTATATATAACGTTCAGTTACATTTTCTTGTTTATTAGATTACTTGGGTTATCAGCACTCAAGGCTTACACACACGTTGTACCCATCTACTTCCCAGTGGATTGACCTAATATAGTATATATGTAACTACCTCCCTCAATATTGAGGTACACACCATGGTACCCAACTCGCACGGTCTCCATCGTAATGCCACAGAAACGTATGCAGTCCCTCATCCTACGCCGGAGTGACATACAAATCTCTATATAACAATGTTACGATCCACGTATATATGCCATTACTACGCTATATAAGCGCACAGACTGTCACCTTCGATCGAATCAGATTCCATCGTAGAGTAATGCCATCAAGTCTACGATACACAACTCATATTAGACATGCATGTATCTAGACTTTACTGCCTACGTATCGTCAATCATATTCGATGCCTTAACTGCACATAACCTCTAACGTGCACTAAGTTCCGTGGTAGGGCTATGCAAGAAACACAGGACTTGGTCGGGTGCTTTTCCATATCTTTACAGGCCCGCCTTTAAGTGCCTCAAAATACAGATATCCTTCAGGTCTGTTTTTCGTGGTGGCTATGGCCCCACCTTGGCCCCACCCTCAACTAGTAAAGACTAAAAGTGCTAAGCGGCTTGCCTCTAACAAACAATCTAAACATCCACTTGACGTCTCCCCTCAACCACCGGGCCTCGATAGTCAAAGGTGCATAGCATCTTGGGCTTAGCTCTAGTCTTTTCGCATCCCACTGGCTGCCGATGACGGGTACCCGAAGATCTACTATCCTTGTTGGTCATGACCCCTACCTCCCTGTTGAGGCGATCGCCGAATCACCCTAGTGTCACCTCGTCACAACATTCTGACTGCAAAACTACTTTTGCGGTCAAGGCCCACCCACTTGGTAGTAACGCGCAGACCCAACCTCAGCGAGCACAACTTAAACATCTGCCACCTCATAGAGGTCTACCAAGAGCACCTTACGTATCTCAGGAGGCCGCGTACTTCCCCTTCTAGTCCTTCGGAGCCGACAGAATAATCAGATGAACGTGTGCTCCCCTCGTGACTCATGACACCACGATGATCTACCCCGTTGGTTTATTCACCCTCAAATGTGCGGACTGGTCCAAGCACCTCATTTTAATATGTTATTAGACCCTATGTCTAAATATTCTTTTTATGCACTTGCTTTACCTCATCAGGTTTCCATTTAACTTGGTTATTCCCATTCACATTGACTTCTTATTCAAATTACCAAATTCCTCGTGCTTATTAGTTTCAGTCTTATAACTTAACCCATTTAAGCCTATTATTAAGCCCACAACATGTTATTCTCTAGATTGTGATCCAAGGTCTGTAATCCGCAATCCCTTTATATTCTTGTTTGATTTCATAGTTACAATAACATGTTCTACTTAATAGGTAACTAAGTATATCTCAATTCACATGTTTTCTGTTTTACATGTCAGTCGTTATTTATGATTAAATATAACTTATTTCATTTCATAAGTTTGCCTCATTCTTTATTATTTAATCATAATTCCATCTTATATTGTCACTACAACTAATCGTTGTTTACTTATTAACTTAGTTTTCTTAACTAAGGTTTACTAATAAGTTACCTTTCCATAAATATAACTTATGTTGTCTTTATCAGCATATTTCAGATCCTCTTTCTTACAAATAACTTAATTTACAATTGAGTACAACTTATCTCATTACATAAGTTATCCCATTTTCTTTATATTTTATTATAACCTAAGTTATAATTCCCACTTGCCCCTAGGACAAGCCTACCTATTATATAGCATTCTCGTTATTGTAATTAATTATAATAGGTTATTATCATTTCCCGTTCATTCACTTCTTTTACTGTTGTAATTATCTTTCATTTATTTCCTTATTAAATTCCTTTCACTTCCATTAATCACAATTTGTGCCATTTTATCAATCCTGCTATTTACATATACTTATATATTTTTATGCACTAGACCTCTCACATTAAGCCTACACTTGTGGATGTCGGATTTGTCGGGCGGTTCCGGGCAGACTTCTTCCATAAGTTGACTTAACATCATGTCTTAGCACCATTACATGTTTTATTTACGCACTTGACCTCTCACATTAAATTAACAACTTGTGGACGCTGGATTTGCCAGGCGTTCTGGGCAAACTTCTACCACAAGTTGAATTTAACCTCGTGTCTAGATGCATTACAGTTTTCTATTTACTGTAAATTTAGCCATATTATTCTTTTCAAGTCTTTACTGTAATCTATTTTACATGTCATCATATTAAGCCCATTTTATGCCGCATGTTCTTTCTAACATGTAATTGATTCTATTCTAACATGTAATCATTTAATCAGGTAATTGTTCAAATCTAACAAGTTAACATGTCTTTTTCTCAATTCTACAATTAAGGGTTCAAGTACATAAATGTCTCAAGTTAACATGAAATTAGAACAACAGTAATCGCTACACATATTTTAACATGTTTACATTTCAGCATGTGAACATTTTAGCAAATTAAACGTTTCAACATATGAATTTTCCAACATACTAATATTTTAACATATTAATATTTCAACATGTCATATTAGCATTTCAACACTTTTAATCATTCTAGTAGATTTACATTATAGATTGATGGGGAATGTCAAACGATAATATATCATTATCAAAAATAATATAACTTAAATCCACTCACCTAATTTGCTTTCCAATTCCTGAACCTGGTCCAGATCTAGCATTCCATGGTTTCCCCTAACTGGATTTAGAACCTAACAACCATGAATCCACAATTATTACTAAAAGAAAAAGGGAAGAAAGAGAAAGAAAATTGAATATACCAGATTTAAGAATTTACCTTACTTCGCATATGATTATGAACACCTTCTTATTAATATTCATTCTTTTCCTCCAGATCTTAATTCAGAATTTTTCTGAACTAATTATCTTATTTTTCTGAAGAGATTTGAGGAGGAGGAAGAATGGCAAAGCTTAGACGTTGTATCCGAGAATATGATATTTAGGCTAGGCTCTGCTAGCCTATTTATAGGTGTTCAGGATCTTACTGTACACGCAGCGCTGAGCTAGCAATGAACCTAGTTAAGGAAATAGTCCAGATACGTTAATGAATCTGCCTGAATCTAGGGGTGGTCGACCCCAGTGTCGACCGTCCTATAGCGGTGTCGACACCCCTACAGAGGTGTCGACCCCCCTATGGGTCCCACAAGCTATTTTGGTGCAGAAGTTTGATTTTCGAATGTTTAAATTTCTAGAATTTATTTAACTGTTATATTCACATGTAATCTTCTTATACGCATACAAATCTTCAAATGACCAATTTACGTGTATAAATATATATACGCACAACTTTTATTTCGTTTTCAAAATTCAAACGATATTGCACCGTTATTTGATTCTTGCCATATTCCTTTGACTGCAGCCTTATCTTGAGCTCTATCTTTTGTATGTATACATTCCTACACATATATACATATATATTCTCATATGTATATATATGTACACATATAATTTTTTTACTTCCTTATATGTATATTTTTCCTTATATGTGCATTTATACATATTTTCTTTTTAGAACATGTGTTAATTTTAGTCGTTCCCTTAAAACAAAAATATGACGTTGGTGGGGATCAAAATCTGTACCTCTCGTATGCAAGCCACATGTTCTAACCAACTGGACTACTAGGGCTATTGTTAACATGGCTTAGAACAATGGTAATTATTGTTCTCTTCTTACTTTTCTTTTTCATGTTTGTTACAATATTTTATTTAACCCGTTGCATGAATCTTTTTCTTTTATTTTTCTTTTATTATTAATGCATAATTAGTGCATGTAACATATTTACACCGCCTGCAACCAATCATTTCTTTCTTTTAATGCATGCATTACATTTTTATTTGCATTAATCATTTCTTCTTTTTCAGTGCATGTATTTATTACATGAAATTATATTTTCATTATTATATTTTAAATGTTTATGTCTATGCATATATATATATATATACACAACATTATTTAATTAATGAATTGTCAAAAAATGCGGGGTGTTACAAGTCACCTACTACATAGAGGAAGCAGACCGTCGTGGAAATTACCGATCTCACACCCAATTAGCCTTTTAATACTTCTTGAAGTAGGATACGCTACAAATTATTTCCTTTTTGATTTCTTCTTTTATGAAGGGAGATGGGCTCTGCAGTCACTTAATACCTCAACACTTGAAGTAAAAAAAATTGGTAATAATTCTCATGGTTTTGCGTCCCTTTTTGTATTTCATCTATAACATTTTCATATGGACTCCGTTCATAATGTTCCAAACTTAGAAGTTGACCAGAATGTCGTAACGAACGCAGCGAGTAAGTTTTTTTTTTTTGCCAAATTCCAATGTTTGCAAAAATTTTGTTTTTGGAATATAATAAATTACTAATTTAAATATTGCTCCGGGCTATTACATTCTTTTCTCCTTAAGAAAATTTCATCTCGAAATTTTACCAATGACCAAGTCATGGTGCTGGCACCTAATATCTTAAACTACTCAACCAATTAGCGTACATCAAATTTTGCAACCAAACGTGCACATGTGCACAGTGTACATCATGAATTGCAACAAAAAAATATGTTTGCATAATTATTCTAAATCGGATCCTCCTATATGTATGCATTTCATTTTGAAAGCACTTTTTGAAAACATGATGCAAAATATATTGGAAGTCCTATATGAATGCAACTTTTAAAAACTATTTTCATTCAAAATCCTCATACGACTATGAATAGAAGTGTGAAGCAACCAATTTTCATCCAAACCCTAACATCCAATTCGTCAACATCTAAATCGCTTCCTATTAATTTTCCCCAATGCCAGAAAATGAAATTATAGCAGAGAATTTCAACGTTTTTACTGCTTATAATTATCCGGATTCCCTTCATACAGTGGAATTTTACCTCAGTTCCCTTCCAAAATACTCCAAAAATTTCCATATGTAAACTGCAAAGGAGGCTTAAAACAAGCTCTAAAACGTAAAACGGGTTAAATAAAAACTCATGCACATCATTGACATGGTATGAAAACAACGCTTCCACAACTCAAACAACCTGTCCCTTGCTCCTGTTAATGTTATTAACGCATTATCGTCCCTAATGCACCACTAAAACGAGCAAACAAATCATCCAAAATCTTCCTTACACTTTACATGTGACAACAGATTAGAATTTATTTATAAAAAATTCTATCTAAAAATTCATATAAATTTAGGAGTTCTTTTTGGTACTGCTTTACGTTTCGTATGGGGTTTTGTACAAAAACTATGATTTCGGTAAAGTGCATTTTGTAGTATCTAGACTATCTATTTTTCTACAAAAAAGATATTTAAACATATGTAAATACCATACTCAAATTCTGTTTTTTTCATAAACCGAATAAAATGGAAAGAAAGTAAATCATATCAAATATTTAAAATTTAAAAAGATTTCTTTTCAAACAACATTTGCAAACAGTTTCAAAATATGTTTTTTGCAGAAACTTAAACAACTCAAGTCACATTTCTACGTAGAAGTATATCGGTTACGCGGAAAAATGCAAAAATCGTAACAACACAAAAATTCACAATAAATTTTAGCTCAAAAGGAATAGGCGACTAATAATAATCATACCTATGACGAAATAACGTAAAAACCTGTATTTTGCTAAAATTATCTACCCCAGATATCTATTTTTTTCCCAGCTTTAAAACAACTTCTAGTTAGTTATATAAGTAAACTATGATTTCCTTTTTGATTCAAATTACAGACAGACACAAATGAATCTAAATATTTTCGACCAAAGATATCTCATCAATCGATGTGCAAATTTTACAAGGATAACACACTAACAGTTATAAGAACGAACTACCACAAAGCAGAGAGACAAATGCTGGAAAGAGAAAAGAACAAAGGCAACAACACCGAAACTCCAAAACATTTCCTATAAGCGATGAAACATCTTGCTCCATGATTGGAACTCGAACCATTTCCATGACCTTTGACTAGTTATCTCATGTTAACAAATGCTCAATCCCGTGTCATAGAGACTACTGGTGTTTCTGGAGGTTTTCACTTCATTATCTTCTAAGAGAGAATTAGTGATGAAAAAAGAAACCTACCACAAACTGCTTTTCATGAAAATTCACATAACATTGTCTAAAGACAAAAGTAGATAGATGAAAACACATAAAGTAACTCTTCAAAACAACACACAAGAACTACAAGCTGAATCAAAGATGATGCAGTACAAATTAATGGTTATGCCATCGATTAAAGAAAAGACTGATTCCCGTATCAAGAGACAAATCTAGTCGTAACTTCTCAATTTCGGAATAATGTGATAAGTTAGTAACACTTCTACATAAGTAGTTCGATCGTAGATTTCCGAACTCAGAAACTGACATTAGGAAAAAGAGAACTGATGTAGAAACCTCTGAAGCCTGTCAAACCTATTTTAATATTTTACATTTTAGTTAATTTATATTCCTATTAATTTATTATTTTAGTTAACTTATATTCATGTTCAATGTACTGACTGAAAAAATCTATTTTATTATTGTTAATTTATATTCCTGTTCGTGTTACTGACTGAAAAAATCCTTCCATATTCTGAATCATTGAGATTTTTAAATCTCTGAAATGTTATTTCTAATAATTTCCATAAAACGTTCGAAATATCAAAAAAGGAATATTAAAAATCACAAGGAATGGGTGTTGATAATAAATTTTATTTTTGGCATATTCCTTCTTATTTTTAGATTCCTTCTTTTTACCAAAAATGATTATTTATTAAAATTACACAAAAACAAAACAATTAGAAACATGAACAGATTTTCTCAAACCAAAAGAATTACCTGCTCGAAGAGCTAACCCTTTTTCGTAAATCTGAATTCAATCTCTCTAATTCTTTTTATTAGATTTGTATATGTTTATATTTCGAATTTGAGGAGAGATTGGAGGGTTGGAAATGGCAGAACTTAGCTGCCGCCTCCAAAAAATATGAAAAAAGAGTGAGGGTTTAGACCTTCATTTGTAGGCATATAAATGATCCTGGACTATTAGATTTAATTTCAGAAAGATCCGGCTGTTGATTATAAAAATATATATAATAAAACCCTAGCCATCACTTCCTAAATCAATCGGTGGTCGATCACTCAATTGACCAAATAGGTCGACCTGGTAATGTTGGGGCACGGGAATAATGGTAAGATTTATTACCATTTATATGTTATTCTATTTATTTATTTTTCATATGTTTTTGTATATCATCCGTAACTTTTTCATACGGACTTCGTTCGCGAAGTTCCAAACATGAAAGTTGACAGAATCCCCACAAACGCAACGGTGCGAGTTTCATGGTCAAATTCCATCGTTTGCGAAAATTTCAATTGTGGAATATAACTTAATTACTAATTTAATTATTGCCAAAATTCTGAGTATTTACAGGTTCGCCGTTGATCGGATTGTCCCTGATCTGATTGACTTGATCTTCGAATCGGCCTTGATCGGATTTGCCCGATCTCCAAATCGGCTTTGAATGAATCAGTCTGATCTTTGGATATACCTTGCTCAGATTGACCATGACCGGGTTGGCCATATCTTTGGGTTAACCTCAGGGAATTAGATCAGATTAGGCAAAAGCTTCGGGGATCAGATCAGTCCGTTGTCTGGGATTTGGGGATCAGTTGAAGGCGGAGCGGATAAGCCATTGGATCATTAGGATCTTTTTTAGGATTTTTACCAATTGTTTGTTCAGGCACCATAAGGATCAGGGGTAGATCTGGATCAACTCGGGACGCCGACCCGACTTCTCATCATGGCTTTATGGTCAATTCATGATCCTAATTTCACTCCTTACTTTTTGGAAGACCCGAGACTCCTTGCATCCATAAATATCCCATTGGTTAAACATTATTAAAGATTTTTTGGCTCTCCTATGCTGGGACTCTGCCATTTTCACAACTCAACTTTTGTTTCTCTACTTACTTATAACCAAATTAGAACTGAATTGTAATCCAACCATATAAACAATTGAGTGGACATAGTCCCAATTTTTAAAACATTGTAAATATTGTCTTGTCTTTTATATTTCTACATGGTTTTGAGATCTATGACTGTTGTAATTTGATATATCCGTGAATTGAAATGATCCGAGTGTTAATGACCATTTTGGTGCTAACATTTCGACATGCTGGGTGGAGATCTAGAGTATTTACCTTCACTTATTTTGTATGACGGACGATTTTGACCATTGTGAAGTGAAATAAGGCAGATACTTATGATAAATTTAAAGGCACTAGACAAGGAGGAGACCAAAAGAATTCCTCAAATGAAGATCCTTATTGTAACACCTCGTTCTACAAGGTTGGATGTTCAACCCTACAGATGCTACAATCATTTCTAGTGTCAACTTTTGGAGATAGAAAATCGGATGTTGATACCATAATATCAGAAAACACAAAATTATGAAAAACTTCATAAAACATTCATTAATAATCATTTTATTCAAACATCCCTTTGCATAACCCATTCAAGGAAAATATAAGTTATTACAAAATGTCATCCCCGAGAGCAACATATGAAGATACCCCTATGTTTATTAGAGTCTAAACATCTAGATAATTGTAACTTTGCTATTACACAAAATAAAAGACAAAAAAAAACAGCGAAGCTCCTAACTATTTATATCCTTTGCTCTCTCTTTTTGAAGCTTATTAGAAGAAGAACCAAAAAGACCGTAACCTTCATCCTACTCAAATAAGCACTTTAGAGTTAAAGGGGAAAATAGAAACTTCAGGATAGTTAAAAGATAGGTGTCAATAACAATCCTTTATGCTGGAAAAAAAGAAATCTAGCAGGACCACATCACATTGTGGGACAGACTTTTCCCTCGCTAGTAGCCACAACAACATAAGTGACAATATAAACGTGTAATATGCAAAACACAATGAATTCCCCGTCCCCGTTATTTATGATATACTGCTTAATGGTTTATAATAATTTCCTATCATTTTCATTATTTATTTCGATTTCTCTTCCACGATTCTTAAGGTAACTCCCTTACTAATAAAGGAATTGATCCAACTTAATTTTTCCATGTTGCACATCTCAAGGTATCCCCTGCAAGGAAAAGGAACAATTTACCCTACCGATTCCCCTCTCATGGTTCATAAGGTATCCCTTCACTAACAAAGAGACTAAAAGATTACCCCTTTATCATATAAGTTAATTGGTTTACCCCAGTTTAATCCACCCAATTAGTCCCCTAATTTTCACACAATTACTGATGACGTGTTTATGGTTATCCACTAATTAACATATGCAGCTTTCACTATTCCCCCCACGAATTTCAATAATCAACATCTCCAAAGGAAAAACCCTCTGACACCATATAATTTCCCCAAAAGGTATCCCTTCTGAGTCCGTGCAATCAACAATCAATCAAGACCTGATGCCAAAACCACAATGGTAGGGTATAGTGACAAATACCTCTAACTACTTATGAAATCATTAAATGAAATTTGGGATATAATATCCAAGTTAGAAAACTGATAAGACTCCTTTATAGTTTCCCTAAAAGGTGTAAAGTTCCTTATACAAAGCAGTTTTCCTTTACAAAAGACACCCCTATTTCTTATACAAAGCAACTTCCTTTTATAAAAGACACCCTGTTCCTTATACAAAGCAGTTTTCTTTTACAAAAGACACCCGTATTCCTTATACAAAGCAGGTTTCTTTTATAAAAGACGCCCCTTCGTCCTTACCAAAAGAGTGGAGGCGAAAGCCTCTTGTGGAGCAGTTATCTTTACAAACGCATAAACGTCAGAACCAAAACCCATCCCAAGGTAAGATGTGGGGCCTAAATACTTTATATACAATTCTGATGATATTCCAAGTATCAAGCGCTGTCGAATGGTAGCTTTCGAGAGTAATGGAATGTTGTTTCTGGATGAGGCAATGGAATTGATAGTAAATAGAAGAAAAATCGATTTCCTTATGAAGTGATACTTTATATCGACTCCACTATATTTGTCAAATTCTCATTGGTTTGAAAAATGAAAATACAAACCGAATACAGTCTTTTTACAATGGTTTCTACCAGGCAAAGTCTAAAATATTTATATGAATATATTAACTTCTTAATTAACATATAAGATTTTCCTAAGTAGTTCCAACTCAGAAAATTCATAGTATATTCATACAATCATAAAGAATTATGGAATCCAAAACTAATCTCCAAAAACATATAATCAATATCATAACAAATTTCATGGAACTTGGAGATTTCTGACTATAGATTTTGACCTAGAACCTATCCATTTTCATATATATTAAGCATGTGTTTTATATCAAGCATAGTTATTGATTAACCACCAAATAACATCATTTCAATCATGAAAAACCATCATGAATATACATAATGTTTTTTGATATAACCCTATAAACTGAAAACATGGATAAGAGCATTGTACACCTTGATTAATAGAGTTTCTATGATTAGGTGATGTGTTCCCAGCTCTAAATCACATATTCCTTTCTTCTTCTTCTTTCCTAGTTTTAATGATCGACATCCCTTATTCTTTAGACTTTAGAGAACGAAAATGAGAAGTGAAACAATTGTGGTAGGATATGAGATAAACATATAAAAGCCAAAAGTTTACCACTTTGTCCTTCTCATGTGCCCTTCCACGCACATGTTTTAGCTGATTTGTTTCTAAGGCCAACCTACTCTTGAATAATGTTATCTAACTTTGGGGGTTTTGCACCCTTTATTCCTTAAAAGCATTTCGTCCTCAAAATTCGACAAAGGACTTAAATAAGCAAAGCAATCATAGCAACACGGTAAGAAATGCTATCACAAACGTGTACTAGCATATCCCATTGTAAGTATTATAGATCATACCGAAAGAATTTTAGAAAAATCCTCTCCAGTCATGTATTTCATTACCCAAGTACAGTCCCTGTCGTTAGCACTCCACCGGACTTTCACTAGTTTAACTGTCTCTGTTCTTAACTTATTTTCGTCTCTATCAACAACACGAACCGCCTATCTCATGATAATCAAATCAGATTCCATTACCAACTCTTTTAATGCCTTTGGTTCAATGGAAACATCTGGATCATGCATATACTTCCGTAAGTGTAACACATGAAACATATTATGGACTTACACTAGTCTGTCCAGTACCTCCACCTAATAGGTACGCTTTCAAGTCCTTACCAGTATCAAGAATGGCCCAATAAACCATGGCGTAAGATTTCTCGTTTTTCTAAAATGGATCACACCTTTCATCGGTGATATCTTGATGAAAACCGGTTATATAACAAAGAATTCTAAATCCTTACGCATTTTATCCACTTAACTCTTTGTTGGATTGAGCTTCCCTCAATTGACCTCGGATGGTCTTAATCATCTTTTTGGCCTCTTTTGCTAACTCTGGACCAGGAACTAGCCTGTTTCCCATCTCTAGCCAATACAATAGCGATTTTAATGGTTTTTCGTATAAAGCTTCGAAAGGTGTAATTCCTATGGTGGCCTAAAAGCTATTATTATAGGAAAACTCCATTAGATGCAAATGGTCCTCCCAAGAACCATCAAAATCCAGAACACAAGCTCTCAATAAAACATCAAGCATCTTATTCAACCTTTCAGTTTTCCTATCCCTCTATGGGTGATAAGTTGTACTTATCATGAGCTATGTACCCATTTCCTTTTGCATACTTTTCCAAAACTCACTCATAAACAACGGATCCATATCCCGTATGACACAAACAGTAACGCTATGAAGCCTTACTATATTCATGAATTACTCTCCCACAACTGAGGTTGTCCTAGTTGACTTCATTAGAATGAAATGGACATACTCGGTTACTCTATCCTCAACAACGTATATGCTTTAATTTCCCCTTCTCGATCTCGGCAATCCATCGATGAAATCCATGGATATCGAATCCCATTTCCAAACTTGGATGTCCAATGGTTGTAATAAAACATTGGGCTTCTAATGCTCGGCTTTCACATGCTGGTAGTTCATACACTGCTTCACCTATAAGCCGACATCCTTCTTCATCCCTTCCCAGAAGAAGCTTCTTTGCATATTGAGGTACATCTTGGTTCCTCTAGGATGTATCATGAATTTAGAATGATGACACTCTCTAAGAACTTCCCTTTTCAGATTTTCATTTTTCGAAACACATAGCATTCTATTCCTCCATAACCAACCATTTCGATCAAGAGTGAACTCTCCTGGGCTATTCTCTTTTATTCTGGCTCTTTGCTCTCTGGTCCTTTTGATTGATGAAGGATCCTCTTCTTTCCTAAAAGCAATCTTTTCTATCAAAATTGTTCGAACTTCTAAATGTGATGCCATTGGTGTGATTCTTTAAAACATATCATCGACCTGATCCTCACAGACATGTGACCAAAACTTCTAAGCACTTCCATTCGCTTAGCATAATCGACATCATCTCTTAGTGTTTTCTACTAAGGAGATCATTAATAGTATTCCTTTTTCCAAGAGTGTACTCTATGCCAAAGTCATAAGTTGCTAAGAACTCCAACCATCTCTGCTGTTGTATGCTCAATTCCTTCTCTATAAACAAATATCTCAAGGACATTGGTCCATGAAAAACTCGAACATTTCACTCAATAATAATGCCTTCAAATCTTCAAGGTAAAAACCATAGTAGCTATCTTGAGATCATGAGTTGGGTATCGTACTTCAAGAGGTCCTAGTTATCAGGAAGTACAAGCAATAATCTTTCCCTTTCGCATAAGGATAGCACCTAAAACTGTTCTGCATGCATCAGTATAAACAACCAAGTCCTATTTTCCTTTCGGCACTACTAACAAAGGAGCACTGGTCAATGAGTGATTTAAATCTTTTGAGGCTTCTTCACACTTATCAGACTAAACAAATTTAACATCCTTCCCAACCAGCTTAGTAAGTGGTGTCTCTATTCATAAATTGTCTTTGATAAACCTTCGACAATATCAAGCCAATCCAAGAAAGCTTCAGACCTACATAACACTTCCAGACCTCTATCAACTAATGATAGCATCCACCTTTGTTGGATCTACCGAAAGTCCTTCTTCCATAACAACACAACTAAAGAATTTCACTTTCCTCTCCCCAAATCAACACTTACAAATCTTGGCCATTGATTAGTGCTTTCGCAATGTCTCATGCACTATTCAAAGGTGAGTCTCATGTTCTTTTGAATCCTTTGAGTAAACCAATATATCATCTTTAAAGACCAACACTGATATGTCTAAGTATACCTGAAACATCGGGTTCATCAGATCTATGAAGAAAGCTAGTGATTTCATCATCCCGAATGGCACAACCATCCATTCATACAAATTATATCTAGTATGAAACGTTGCTATCAACAGGAAACCCTTTTCCGTTGCACTTAGGTGTTGAAACTCAATAGCCAAATCCAACTGAAAAAACACTTTTGCTCCACTCAACTGATTGAATAGATCATCAATACTAGGCAAAGGAAACTTATTCTTCACTATACTTTCATTGAGCTTTCGGTATTCAGTTCACATCCACGACAAACCATCAGGCTTCTTCACAAATACTACTTATGTGCCCCAAGGCGAACTACTTGGATAAATGAAGCTTTTACCTTACACTCAAAAAATTGCACCATTAACTCCTTCATCTCCGAAAGGGACATTCAGCCTGGTGGCCTACTCATTGGTTCAACCCTCGACGCAAGGTTAATCTGGAACTCAATAGCTTTTATTCGATGGAAATCCTTCATTGGTTTGAAGACGTCAGCAAATTCCTTAACAACAAGAAATCTACTCTCCTCTTCCTCTAATTTTAAAACACTTGTCGGTGAAAATATTTTCAGACCTGCTTTTCTTACTAAGAACACAATCTTATCATTGTTGTCGGGGTGTTTCAACGACACTTCTCTGCTGCAACCAGATATTCGTGCATCATAATAACTTAAACAATCCATACCCAAAATAATTCCATCAAACACATACAAGCTATCAACAAATGTACAACATAGCAACTGAAATTCCAGGTTATCACGTCTCAATCCAGAGTTGCATATCTTTATATATGATTAGACAACTTATAGGATGTAACAAGTTATGGTGGTTCTAAGGGCAATTTATCTAATATACATCTAAAGATAAATGAATGTGATGCACTAGTGTCAAACAAAACTTAAATAGGTATGCTACAAAACAAAAGCGTACCTTCCAGTACTCTTTCTTTGTTCTGCAGCAATAGGTCCGGAAGATGTAGGCTCTACAGAAATCTCTTACCCTTGGTTGTTTCTGGACATATATCCTTATAGTGCCTAAGGTGATTGCAATAAAAGCATCTGACATGCTGCTTCCCAGTAGTGGTCTTTGCTTCTACTGCCTTGCACTCTATCGAATGATGATCCTTCTAGTGAAACTTAAAGCAAACAACTTTTCCCTTATCATTCTTGGGCTTTCCATCTTTCTGAGTCTTCAAACCTGGGAATTTTCCTTTTCCTTCTCTGATAGCTTTGGTTTCCACCTTTTGTAAGCACTTATTCATTATGAATGATCATATCTACAACACCATCATTGGGGTCCTTCAAATGAAGCATAGATGCCCTGCTGATCTCAAACCTTAACCGCTTGATGAATTTCTCATTCCTAAAAACGACAGTATTAATTGTCCCTTGGGCATGTTGAGACAATTTATCAAATCTAGCAACATACTCAACAACTATTATATCTCATTGCTTCAAATCGGCAAACCTTCTCATCATCATTGATTGAGCGGCTTCAAAAACAAACCTTTCTCTAATCCTCTTTGGAAGTCTTTCCACGAATTTCTACCTCCATTGTCATAGTCGTTACACCATTTCACTGATGCAAAGCATTACCCTGCAGTTGTCTCAAAGCCAATCTTCTTTTTTGCACATCAGTCATGCCTGAGTCTACGAAGAATCTTTCGCAATGCAATAGCCAAGTATCAATAGCAGTAGCATCTACTGTTCCAAGCAATGACCTTCCTCTTAAGCTAGTGTAACCCCTACTCAATTTCGCAGAGTATTTTCCAACTTGCTCCCCGAGATTTATTCCTCCACGACCACCAGTGGCTTCGACTCGCAAAATCTAGATAAAAGTACGGAAAAAGTTCCCCTATCCGTTGGTGGGCTCATGGCACTTGGTTCTATTTGGACTTTTGACCATGGCCTCCCACTTTGGGTCGAACATTTCCATTAACTGTGGTGCTTCTACCCCTAATTTTCAGTCTTGTACTTTTTCTCTCTATATCTTACATCCTTCTATAAATAAACCATAGTAAGATACCAAAGGATTACCAAAAGACTTTAGAATATATATGTACTTATATAATACAATTACAAATACGTCAAAGATTCGTGATACCAACCCATAAAATATTTATCTAATTTTTATTTTTAATTAGAAAATCATAGTAAAGAAATAATACTTTTAAATTTGCATGAACCTTTTCTTTGATACCAAATTTGTAACACCCAGTTCTTCAAGATAGTAAGTTCAACCCTATAGATGTTGCAGTTATGTCTATTGTCAATTTCAGTGATAGAAAAAATGAATGTTAATAAACCATAACTTTAGAAAACACATGAGTATAGAAAAATTCACAAAACATTCATTAATAATCATTTCATTCATACATCCTTTTCTTATACTTCATTCAGAGAAAATATAAGTAACTACAAAATATCATTGCCGAGAGCAACATATGAAGATGCACGCTTAGTTGATCAGAGTATAAACATACAACAAATTATAACTTTTCCATTACACACAATAAAAGACAGAATAACAACGGGGCTCCTAAATAGCAATAACCTCTTGTTCACCATTAGAAGCTTATTCAAATAAGAACCTGAAATCCCCTAACAATCAGTCTACCGAAGTGAGCACCTGAAAGTTAAAGGGGAAGATAGAAATTTTGGCTCAGTCAAAAGACTGGTGTGAATAATAGTCCTTTACACACAATATAAAGATATCTACCAAGACCATGCCATTTTGAAAAATGGGTTTCTTCTCGCTAGTACCAACCTACCTCCGAAACCAACCCTGCGCTCCTACGCTTCAATGGTCTTTATGTACGCGCTATAACATAAGTGAGAATATAAATGTAAAATATGCGAAACATAGTTGATTTCCTATCCCTGTTATTTTTTACTTCTAATAATCTCTTATCATTTTCATTCTTTATTTCGGTTCTAACTCCATGCTTCATAAGATACCCCCTTTAACAACGAAACTGATACCACTTAGCTTCCGCATTGCACATCTCGAGTATCCCTTGCTATGTAATGAAACAATTTCTCCTAATCCCTTTCCCATGTTTCATAAGGTATCCTCTCATTAACAATGGAACCGAAAGCTCATCCCTTAATCATTAAAATTAATTGGCTTCCGCTAATTTATTCCACATATTGGCACCCTCAATGTTCACGCAAACGCAGATGTCGTGACCATGCCTACCCACCAATTAATATGTGTAACTTTCATTAGTGTCCCACCGAGTTCAATAATCAACATCTATGAAGGCAAACCCCTCCTGTACCCTACAATTTCCCCAAAAGTTACCCTTTTGGTTCATGCAATCAAACAATCAGTCAAGACTTGGTGTCAAAACCATGACAGTGGGGTGGAGAGGTAGGAACCTCTAGCTCCTTTATGAAATCATTAAGTGAAATTTGGGACAAAAGCTTCAAGTTAGTGAACATATAAGAATCCCTTTCATTTCCCCTAATGTAAAATTACTTATATAAAGAAGTTCTCTTTTATAAAAGACACCCCTTCGCACTTGCCGAAAAAGTGGAGACGAAAGCGTCTTGTGGGGTAGTTAACTTTACCAATGCATAAATATCAGAACAAAAACCCATCCGAAGTTAAGAGGAAAAAGCCTGAATGCTTGTCATACAATTGTCATGATATTTCAGGTATAAAGCGCTATAAAAGGGTGCAATTTGAAAGTAATTGAACGTTGTTTCCAGATGAGGAAGTGGCACTGACATTAAATACGGAAAAACTGATTTATTTCCTTATAAAGTGATATTTTGAACCTACTCCATCATATTTTCCAAATTCTCGTTGGCTTGCTAATTGAATACACAAACTAAATACAATCTTTTTACAGTGCTTTGTACCACAAAGTATAAAATATTCATATGAATATATTGACTTTTTAATTAGCATATAATATTCTCCTAAGAAACTCCAACTTAGAAAATTCATAACATATTCATAGAAAATTATTAAATTCGGAAATCATTAACAAAATAATATATCCAACAACGTATCAAAATTTCATGACATTTGAAGATTTCTAACTATAGGTTTTGACCTAAAACCTATCCATTTTGATATACATTAAGCCCATATTTTATATCAAGCACAGTTATTGATTAACCATTAAATAAAATCATCTCAATTATGAAAAACCATCATGAATATAGACAACGTTTTCAGATATGACCCTATAATCGAAACACATAGGTAAGAGTATTATTCACCTTGAGTAATAGAGGTTGTTAGATTTGTTGATGTAGCTTCCAAGCTCTAAATCCTAGCTTTCCTTTCTTCTACTTCTTTCCTAACTTTAATGGCCGACCTCCCTTGTTCTTTAGGCTTTAGAGAATGAAAACGAGAAGTAAAACAATTGTGGTAGGATATGATACACACACACACACACACACACACACACACACACACACACATATATATATATATATATATATATATATATATATATATATATATATATGTTTACCACTTTGCCCTTCTCGTATGCTCTTCCACATATATGTTTAGTTGATTAGTTTCTAAGGCCAACCCACTAGTTAATTTATTAAGCATAAATCTTATTTCCTCCTTTATCACATTATTCCCATTTAATTTAACGAATTAATTTCCTAAATAATGTTATCTAAATTTAGGGGTATTACAATACTATCTACCAAATGAGAAAAGGATTGGAGGGAGGAAATACTACATGAGCAACAAGCTAGGTTGTATAATGAGGAGAAGATAGTGATGGAGATAATTGTAACACCCCAAATTCGATGTTAATTAAGTTAGTTATTAAATTTGATTCCATATATGGAATTTGAGCAAACAATGGAATTTGACCACTAAGATTGCACCATTGCATTCATGATGGAATTCTAGTCAACATTCATGTTTGAAAATTCGAGAACAAAGTCAGTTGAAAAATTTGCGGAAGAAAAAAGAAAATGGATGGATAATAATTAATCAAATAAAAATATAATTACTCCTGCAATAAAAGACCCGACCTCACTGGAGTCGTTTGACCAAGACGATCGACTCAAACGATCGATTGCTACATCGATCGCTAGGTCGATTGCTCTAATAATCACTAATTTTCTTTGGTGAATAAAAGTTGTAGAAATGGAAAGATTTTTATGAACTAAAATTTGATAGTTCTGGATCATTTAAGCATCTATAAATAAAGGCCTAGACCCCCTACTTTTTCTCATATTTTCTAAAGGCAGCAACAGAGCTTTACCATATTAGTTTCTTCAAGTTTTCAACCTTTATTAAATTAGATAGATTTTTATTTAAACAACGATAATTCAATACGCCATAAATGGCCTATTACAACACAAAAAAGTTGGGTCAAGCCGAAATTTTTTGTCATAGGTCTTTGGCAACACTTTTCCTGTGTTGCAATTTTAGTCGTTGCCTTAGACCTCAAAGGTAACATTTTGACTATCTAAGGCAACATAAGAAATATGTTGCAACAGAACCCTATTTAGATCTATAACAACATTAATAAGTGTTTGTAGCAACATTCTAAAAATGTTGCTATAAATATTAATTTTCTGAATTTGTTTGGGTCCACATCTTGTATACTATAATATTTCGCATCTCATATAATAATATATATTGATATTGAATAATAATTCTATTGCAAAGAATTTAAATGATTCAACCAATATTTTATTCAATCTAATATTTCAACATTTGAATAGTACAATATTTTGAATCTCTCTTAATACAAGTTACATTCACACCTCACTACATACACTCAAACACTCAATACAGTGTTTGTCTTTGTATTTGCTCCACACTTCTGGTTCAGCTTCTGCTTTCACTCTGTCTCTTGTTTACTTATACAATAAACAACTAGTGCAATAAACATATTTAAATTTGCAAAAATATAAATTTATTCGTATGTTTATTTGCCTCAGGCATTTGAGTTGTTTGTCGTCATATTTTGATTGTGCAACATTTGTTTCTTTATCAGTATTCACATGGACAAACAAATTTCATGAGCATGCACGTATACACGTGTACGTGTACACTGCCACAACATCCCAGAATCATTTTCATGGCAGTGTAAACAACTGAGGAGCAACCACGTGGACTAACTCAACCCAGTGTCTTCCTGCTCATGCAAAACAAGAACAAGTTCAGGTTCATAAAACGTCGAGAATGTGATTCAATCTCAGGTTCAATTCAAGTATGCAAAGATGTATATACCAAGACAAATGCAACTCAGCAATGGACACAGAGTTCAAGATTTAATATGGTAGAATGTTCATGATGACTTAAACCAAGAAAAGCATCAAGTGTGTCAATAAATATGTAGGTGGTTAAAATAATATGGAATGAACAGAAGGTTAGCTCAGCTCTCGAAATTACTTTGCTATCAACCTAAGAAGCTTTTACAAACCTCCCACACTATGTTACACATTAAAGTGGAGTTAATCTACCATTTTATTGAGGAATGCGAAGATTTGAACATAACTTTTAAACCCCAAACAACAAAAAGTTCAGTTTGAAAGCTTTTATGACTCGTCAATTTATAAGCAACTTATTTTACCGTGTTATAGGTTATTTCAAATTACAGTAAGCAGCTAATAATTTGTTGTAATAACTTGTACGTAGGTAAAACTTGTTCTAAGACAACCTAGTGCCGTGGATCGTAACAATTATCGGTTGGTAAATTTTAACCAAATTTTAGATAATGATCAAAAATAAAGATTTTACAATTGGGCAAGTTCGGCAACAAGTTGCAAAATGATTTACAAGCTTCTTCTCTCAAGAGCAACTTATAAGTAAAAAAAGAACTCTTTGTTGCTTATGAAATTAGTTAAAATTCTGACTTATAAGAAATTTAAAAAAAAAAAAAAAAAAAAGTTAGCAAACACATTTTGGATAGAGTTACTTAAAAGTCAGTAAGTAGGAAAATATGTTGTTCTCAAACAAGATCATAAATACCCTGGAATCAAAAGTTAGAAGTGTTTCTTAGAACTTTCCAAAGAGATGATTCAAAATAAAAGCAGTTAGATGAGTCAACTGTGTGCGGCTTGTACCTTAAAAATGTCTTGATGGTAGGAAGCTTGTCTCGTAACCGAGAAACTTAAAAATATCATACTACATTTTTAAAACCTGACAAACACACCAAAAAGAGTTAATTAGTAATTGATATGAAATGCCTAATAAGATAATGCAGTCATCACCTCTTGCTTCATATATGTGTTATCGGTTGTAAAGAAAAACTCTTTTACATATGGAGGAGTAATTTCTTCAGGCTTACTGCAGTCAATAGCCAATATTCATCAAATTATGTATCAGATATTCTTCTACTTAAGGCAAAGGAATAGAAACTTGCGCAGCGATTAACATTGCAGAAACACCAAGAAGCTGCAACTTATGTCTACGAAGTTTGTTTGCTGATACGAATCTATCGATGTATGAAACTGTAGGATATAAAGTATCTGATACAAGCTTATACTCCTCGGCCACTTCAGCAAGCCAATCAACCAAAATTCCTCTAATCTTAGTAGTAACATCGTTATGAACTTTCTCGATGTAGTTCGCACTTGGCCTCCTTTTACCCTCGACCTGGATTCACAAAAATTAAATAACATCCATTCCAGACTTCCTACTTACGCCCAACACACAGTAAAAATTATTTCCAAATCAGTATTTGATGAAATTTACCTCCGTTTTTCTGAGGTAGGTATGTATGTCTATAGCAAAACGCAGGCAGCCGTGTGGATCTTTGTCTTCCAATTCAACCACCAGGCTCTTTCTCTTTATAATCTTCTTCTTCGATCATGTTTTCGGTTTGGAGTCCGGCAGAATTCTTCCTTACCACCGTATTATTTTAAAAACAGAGAATTTCGCATACCAGGGATCTCGACCCTTTTCTTCTAAAATGGCGGATTTGAGGTACACTAGGCTCGAATCGAACGAATTGGTGAGATTTCACGCTCCTGATTCACCCATATTCGCTTTTAGATCTACAAGGTAAGCGATCTGCAAAGTGATTTAAAAACGAATTTTGCGTGAGGATTTAGAATTGTAACTCGTTGATTTCAAAACAAGCATATTTTTGTTCTTTTTTAAGGCTTGAAACCTAATTGGCGATTTCTGAGAACGAAACGAAAAGAAAAACGGTGAATGAAAATAAAAGTGGGAAACAGTGATGGGTTGATGGTTGAGATTTTGTTTTAAATGCTGATATGGATCGTTGATGTGTAAAATTTTATTAATTTAGTATATTTATAGCTATTGCAACATCTTGTTGATATCTATGCTAACATCTTGAAGCGAATGTTGTAATAGACACAAATCAGCATAGCTATCGTTACATTGTATCTAGCAACTTCTTGTAATTTTGTTGCAATAGATCATCTATAGATTAGTGATCGGAGAGAATCAATCCAGATTTATAATAAAAGATAGGTTTTTGCACATAAAGTAATTTCTAAGGTTTCTGTTATTTATTTTATATCCCTATTCCAATAATTCTCCTAGATCTACAAGTTTTAGTATGTATATCCCTTTTTTATACATGTTTTATAGATCTGTTAGGATTTGGAAATGAAACGTTAAGGCTTAATTCAAATCTAGGATTTGGGAATGCTTTACTAATGAGTAGGAAATCTATATGTTGTTGTTATATTAGATATTTTTCATATGTATGATTCGACATATATGCCAAAATCTGATAATTGAAATTGTATGCTTTTTAATTAAAATATCCAAATCTTACCAACAATTCTTTCTATATTTACACCTAAATCTAGAAAAATTTCCCTGGATAATATTGAGGTTTGTGTTGTTTTTCGTTCCAGATTCTATAAATTGGGGGTAATTGTTGGAATCGCGTCAATTTCCCTTTTTAATACAAACCTTTCTATGTTTCAATCTATTTAAGGATTTGTCTAGTTTTTTAAAACTAACCTTTTTTCTACAAAAGATCATGCTGGAAAATAATAAGGAACATATAAATAAACAAAAGGAAGGGAAGTGTGAATTTATATGTTCTGTTATTCTAAATAAAAGAACATTTATTCTTTGTAATTTTGAGTAATCCAATATTTACTCCTTTATATGAAGGTTTAATTTGTATAAAAAGATTATATCTTAGGATTTTCTAAAGTACTATGCGAAGTTCTATCTAAAGTGTGGTAGTTTATCGTTGCACGTAAGTGTTGACGTAGGGAATTGTCGCTATTCGTGCATGCCAATGCCCAAGTGTATGTTTTGCAGAAAAACGATAATTCAAATGCAAAGTGATGTAACGTAAAGGGAGAATATATCTTTTTATATTGGTTCGCCACTAACGTCTATGTCCACGTCATAGTAATCATTCATCATATAATAGCTGATTACAAAAGTTGTACAGGTTCGGACAATTTATGTGCATAAAGTTTTATAATAGAACAACAAAATGTTTGTTAATTCTAAACTTTGACCAAAATGCTCTTCTTCTTCATTGAGCCAAAGTGTGAAGCAATGTCCAAAAAGTAGCTTCAATGTCCAAGAAATTCCAAAGATGTCCAAAAGCAGTGAAGAAGTCCAAGTAAATGTCCAGATGTTGTAGGCAAACTTTTGTGCAACGTTTAGGAATCCAAAAGAAGTCCAAATTTCATAAACATGATGAAGCTAGCCATTAATGGTGCTTGAGAGCTTCAATCGTGTATTTCAAAGTGTAGAAAGAGTGTAAATGAGCCAACACATTTGAATGCCAAGCTGTGGTATTTATATGTGAGTTTTGGGACCAACGGTCCGAATTTCGTATCCTTGGGGGATATGAAATTCGCATCCCAAAAACGAAGTCAAAAAACCAATGCCATGTCAAAAAATCGCATCCTGGTGTTGAAAAATCGTGAATCCCTCAAAATCTGGTAAAAACGCGTTGCTCAAGCCAAAACAGCTGTTCCACATGTGATTTTCCCTCGTGCCAAAGTGATTTGCCAATTTCCAAATCTCGCATCCCAAAAACCAATGCCAGTAGCATTGTGCTCAAGGAAAATGGCTTGTCTGTACGTGGTTCTTCTCCATGCCAAAGCCCTCAAAATCTGGTAAAAACGTGTTTCTCAAGCCAAAACAGCTGTTCCACATGTGATTTTCCCTCGTCCCAAAGTGATTTGCCAATTTCCAAATCTCGCATCCCAAAAACCAATGCCAATAGCGGTGTGCTCAAGGAAAATGGCTTGTCCGTACGTGGTTCTTCTCCGTGTCAAGTCCTTGGCAAATACCAAAATCTCGCATCCCTTGTCAGATCCAAAATTTGACTTGCGAAAAATCGTTATGCGAAGCTGGTGAGATTTCGAATCCTTCCGTGGTGCTCAACACTTTTTCAGGCCCAAGAAATTCGGATTCTCCCTTTACCATTTTTTCGCATTCCCCAGACCCGATGCGGAGTCGAGAAAACCTATGTCGAGGTAGAGACGCGATAAGGGATTTTGTGTCCTAGCTAGGATGTGAAATATTGGATTCGAAATCTCGATTTTTCCAAGCCATGCTCCTCAGCCAAATTTCCCAACAAATCTGCCCGAGTTAAACAAGTGGATCAGAGCGATTTTATGTGTTGATCACTGAATTTTCTACGTGCCAAGCCATGTGATCTTCCACTTTCTAGACGTGATCATCTAAGCATGAACATGTGATTTTGATGATTTTCACCTGTCGATAACCTGTTTTTGAACGTACCAAACCAGAATTTTGCCAGGTGCCAGATTTTGATGTCATGAGTCGCGTAAGCCATTTTTTATGGTCGTACCATGCCAATCAGCGGTTTTTGAGTGCATGATACTGCTTTTTTTAAACAAAATCCATATATTTTTCCACAACGAGTTTTACCACATGATCGGACCGACATGCTCAAGCATTTTGAGTTGTTCGGACTAATTCGATCGCATATTTTTACAATGTCAATTTTTTTAAGTCCATTAACGACGATTCTACTATTTCCAACCTTTTCCGAACACGTCGCGACTTCGACCAAATCGCTTCGTGTTTTCGAAGACATTCTCGAGACTTAAGCGCATCACTAACAAAAATAATTATGTGCGATGGCTTTGATCAAAAAGCGTGTCAACGGTAACTATGTAAGGTTAGGATAGAATCAATAACCTTGTTATACATATAATTCTTGTGAAACAAAGCGATATATTTTTATAATATGGACAATTTTATACATTTTCTCCTCACCAAGACTTCTTGTTCTGACCCCCTCCTCATAGATACTCTCAGGTTAAGCTTAGAGGAAGCAGGTCTTTGAAAGTGGTTGTGTTTGGGTTTTTTGTTCTTGTTGTATATAACAGTGTTGTATACACAATTATATGATTTTTGTTTGATGATAACAACCAAATATATATACTATAAATGTGTTTGTTACTGTACTGTTCTATATATACATCACAGACATGAATATAATATTTATATTTAAATAGAATACGACTGTACAAACATTCATATATTCATACAGTATTGTATTTAAATATAATATTATATTTCAGCATTCAAACAGTACAAACTATATGACTCCACTATTTGTACACACTCACAGATATTACACATGATACTGTACTTGTAAATAAACTGAATATGATAGACAAGGTTGTTTGACAACAATAAAATAATATTTTATTTCAAACAAACTTGTTTATAAACATAAGTACAATTCTGTTGTTAAACAGCTCCTCAATATAACACTGTCTATACATCTCATATTTATATGCAATCACTATTTTTACATTTTCATATCCATATACAGTCACTGATACATTTACATTCACAGACACTGTCTCTTAGTCTTCTGTCTTCATTCTTCTATCTTCAGTCTTCACAACACTTCACTGTCAGTCCAGTCATCTTCTGCTTACCTGTCAAATAAAACAGAAACACACACAGTACACTGCAATAGGAATAAAACAGAATACATGTGAATATAAATTTTATTTTTAAAATTTTATTTGCCTCAGTTTTCTGGTGTGTTTCTCATCATTTTTATGACTTGATATGTTTTATCTGTGTCCAGACAGTTTGTATAAGTACAGGGACAGGAAATTTTCTGAATGGCTGCATATACACACGTGTATATGCATACACGTGTGCAATGCCACGCCAATTCAGTGTGCAACTGAGGAGTAGCCACATGTACCTTCTCGACTCAGTGCACATGTCAACATAGTCAACACATATCAAAGTAGTCGAGCAAACATGAATGAAAACAATAAACTTCATCAAAGCAGCGTGGGAAAATCAAACTTTCAAGTGATAAGTGCATGTCATCGAGCAAAAGCAAATGCATGGTCGAGATATGGTCAAAGAACAACTCAGCATCATGATCAAATGGCAAACCAGCAAGGAAATTGTCGAGACGGATCAACATGGAGCACAAATGAGCAAAACAGCAAGTACACAATGTCGAGCACAAACCAAGCAACTTACAAGGTGTACAAATGGTCGAGACATGGTTCAGAGAGCAAGTCAAAGCAGGCAACAAATGATGGTGCAACAGTATGACCATGTACAAATACAACAGTGCAACAAAAGTTCATGCAAGGTAGCAGCATGCTCAAGGTGAAAACAAATTTATGTGTGTGAGGAACTTTAGATGTATGATGACACAGCAACAACCATTCAATTATTCCCAGATCACATTCAAATCAGTTCAGGTAAAACTAGTGGACAAACAATCATGGCAGATCAGCTATAGGGCAGTTTCAACACAACATGTTTGGCAAGTAATTTTTAAAGGACAATTCATGCAAGCATATAAAGCTTTCCAGAATTTTAATGATTCATGTTTGGCAAGTCTTTTTAATGGAATCCTAAAATCATCAATAAGTTTTTTTTTAAAGGGCAAGAAACAATTTTAAAATCAATTCTTTCTTTCCTGCTTTTACATGAGCATTTTTTTTTTTTTTTGGCAAAGAGTTTTCTTTTTATTTTTCCAAATATTCAGTGACAAATTTTCTGGCAAGAAAACAATTTCGTATCTCTTTTTTGGTAAGAATAATTTCAAGCAAAAGCCATAAAGCCAGCTCGACATTCTAGTGTCAAAATGTATCCAGAAACAAAAGAAGGAACTGTTTTTAGCAGAAATCAATTCTGTTTCAATTTATTTTCTGTTATAATTCAATCAGGAATTTCATCCACGGCAACAAGCTTTTTCAAAAAAGGGAGCAATTATCTTTTTCCAAAATTGACTTAAATCATGGGTTTTAAATTCAAAGTGGAAATCTGTTTCGAAGGATTAAATTATGTCCAGTTTCATTCAGCTGAGGAATACAAAACCAAAAGGGGAAACACCGAGCCATTTCAGCCAAGATTTCAAAAAATGGAAAGCAACCGCAAATCAGATCAAGGCATATACGAAATCAGAAGATAAGGGTTTTCATTTACCCTATTTAACACCAATTACATCACAGGCATGTATTATCGAGACCAACAATAATCAATTCAAGGAGTAAAAAAAAAATCAAATTTCAGAGAACTTACAAAATTGCTAGGGTTTCGATCGCGAGCCATCTGAGTTACAACTCGATGATAAGGAGTGTTTGAATGCCACAAGAATTCAGAGACAAGGAGGATCGATCTTTCAGCAATCACGATTTGTGGAGAAAGATGAAACCCTAGAACAATTCCTGGCCGCCATTTTTTATTCTCAGAAGAAAAGGAGACATCGAGCTAAAACAATAAGAAAAGGGGCTTTGGATTTGTTTTTTTTTAAAAGGGGATGACCCCTTATATTTAAACTCCTCTATTCATTTTAATAAGGGTTTCTTTTGATTTTATTTTTTGTTGTAATTTTTCAATTTCTTTCGTAATCAAACGAACAGTTTCTAGCGTCTGTAAAATACTAGGAAATCAGTCGGGGTGTGACTGACAGTTGACAGAGTCTGTAAAATCTGGTTTACTGGTTACGAGGTCGTAAATAGGGGAATCTGATCGAGGGGATATCGATCAGTCTATGGTTTTGAGCATAGGGTTAGAATAGGAGCAGGGTTTGCGAGTGTACATGGTCTTGTATGCGGGATTTGTTCTATCACCTAGTAGAAACCTTAGAAATGCAGCAGTAGGCAGGGTTTTGCCGAAGCTGAGTATATCTGTGTGTGATTTACTTTCTGCATTTCTGTTTCTGTAATATTCTATTCATTATTATATATATCTCGTTAGTTTTTTAATTCAGTTAAAAACTGTGAAAAACCCTATTTACCCCCCCCCCCCCTCTAGGGTTATTTTAGATCCAACAAGTGGTATCAGAGCAAGTATTTTCTTTTAACTCTAGAGTCATGGGTAATCCTAGTCGTCAGTCTAGTGAGAGTCAGTCCAGTTCATCTCCAACTATTTTCACTGGAACAGATTTTTCAAACTGGAAATCCAACATGGAATTTTATTTAAAATCTGTTAATATTAAATGTTTTATCAATGGGTTTAATAGTATAGATGTAGCTTTCAATGCTCGTGCTATGAAAATTATATCTGATTATCTTAGTACTGAACAGTTTAATCTTATATGTCATTGTTTATCTGCACAGGAAGTCTGGAGAACTCTCAGCAAGCTGTATGGAAAACCTAACAACAGCTCAAAACCCCAGGATGACAACTCAGATTCAAATTTATGCTTAACAGGTCTTACAGATGATAATTCAGATGGATCAGCTGATGGAGAATCAACAGACAATGAAATAGAAAATTTCTCATATGAAGATCTAGTTTACATGTGTCTTGATTTAACGAAATATGTTGATAAACTCCAACTGAAAAATAAGTCTCTAAAATCTAAGAATTCTGAGTTGACCAGCAAAATTGATAATTTGGAATCACAACTTGAATTTTTTAAAAACCATTCAAATTCAGTTTGTAAAAATTGTTTGAAATTGGAAACTAGTCTTGTTCATCTCAATAAAAATATTCAAAAGTTTGAAAATGAAATTCTGATTTTAAATGAGAACAAGACTGAGTTATCAAGTTTGAATAACCTTCTGCAAAAGGAATTTGAAAATTTCAAGACTGATATAAATTCCAAATTAGAAATTGCTGAAAAAGAAAATTTGTTAAAAAGTGATTCGATTTTGAATGAGCTGGAAAACGAGATTCAAAAATTCAAGAACTTTGAAAAACTTGAAACTAAAAAACAAAAATGTTTTGAATCTAAAATATTTGAATCCAAAGCCAAAATTAAGTTACTTGAAAATTAGAATTTGTTTTTAAAACAGTCCAATGCTGAACATAAGACCGCTACAAATCATTGCTCAAATTTGATAAAAGAAAATAGCGATCTTAAATCCAAAATTCAACGATTAGAATTAACTTTGGATAAATTTTCTAACGGGGAAAAATCGTTGAATATGCTGTTACAAAATCAAGTTTCTATTGGAAATAAATGTGGTCTTGGCTTTGGGAAAATTAATCTTTCTGAAAATTTGAACTCTTGTGATTTTAAAAATCCTTCAAACTGCTTCAAGAAGAGTCAATTTGAAATTTTGAATTTTGAAAAATCCAAAAAGTTTTTGAATCACAAACGAGATAAGAATTGGTTTGATAACAATCCAGTTGAACAATTGTGGACCTCAAAAAGAAACAAAATGATTTTTGGAAAAACTAAACGAATTTGGGTTACAAAGGGTACTCTAGTTGATTCTAATGGATTGTTATACAAACAGATTTGGGTACCAAAAGACATGAACAAAACTGTGAGTGGTTTTACAACCTTCGTTAGACCACTCGATTCTACAAACTGCTAGGTACCGAAGGAGGCTGAGGAACTGCTTTGCTAAAGAGAAATTGAATCCAAACTGCTTCATATCTTCAGATTATTCACAGTTCCTTAGCCAAGCTTGTTGAGTTAGAAATTCTGATTTACACTGGATTCTGGTAAGATCTCTAAACTCACCTTTGTAAATATTTCTGTTTTGATTTTTTTTTTCTTTTGCTTATTTCTTCTTCTCACTTCTATCTCTTTCTTCTGTCTTTTCTGATTTGATTTATCACTGCCATATTTTTTTTGTGCTTCTTGAATTGTAGTATTCATGATATTCTAGAAATTTGTTTTGCGTGAATAGAACTCTGATGTTTTAATTATTTCCAGATATTGAATTTAATCTTGTAAATATCTGCAATTGTTTTGAAGTTTCTGGTTCTTTGAATTCATAACAGTGTTGATGTATTCGTGTCATATCTTAAACACTGTTAATTTTGAATTCTAATTTTTTTTTGAAGATATGAATATTTAGTGGAATTTCACACTGTTTTGCTGTTTTGAGTTTCTTCTAATTCATTTTAGAAAAACTTGAAATATTATACTCATTACAGCACACCAATATTTATCAGTTGTGATAATTTCATTATTTTTCCAGATTGGCTTGGATATTTTGAATTGTATTGAATCTATGATACATCTTGGAATTCATCTTATATTCATGATCATTTTATTTGAAATTTGTTTGTTTGAAATCAACTGAAATTCATGATATTTTGAATTTCACACACCTCTTAAAATTAAAATTATCAATATTGTGTGACTGATTCATTATATCTCAAACCTTGACATCGATTCAATTGATTTCAAATAAATTATTGTTTAATTGTGTAGATCATGAATATCTCTCATTTCTAGTGTAAATGATCTGAAATAACTCTTCTATTTGTCAGAAATATTTGTGTAAATTCTTTGAGAATTGGGATTTGAATGTCATTGGTATTTCATGAATATTTGACTTGAATACTAGTTTGTTTAAAATCATTTGAATTTATTGATTTATTAAATCACACACATATTCTGAATCTAAAATTTATAAACCGTGTGATTGATTCATTGAATCCGGATATCTTCACAATTCGTTCAAATGATTTAAATAAACTATATTTAATCTTGGATCATGAACCATTCTTTGACTGTTTGAAATATCTTTGGAACATCTCCTTGACAAGTATGCTTTGAAAATGATTTTTGTGCTGCTCAGTTATAGTTTTGGGAAATATGTTTTGGTGACTGCTTGCTCTGATACATGAAATTAATTTGCTTGATCTGACTGGGCTTTGTATTTAAAATTCTTTTGTCTGTGGTATACTTGTTTGTCTCAAATGTCTTATTACCATCCTCATAAATAAAGACACCAAGTGGTATCAGTTATGCAGTATTTTTTTTTTGTATTTTTTTTAATCCCTCATGTCTTGTATAGATCTTCATATCCCTCTAGTAATTGATTTTCAATTTTAAAATTATTTATTGATTATTCATTCAGAAATTGAAATCAATATCCAAATTGAACTATATATATATAATTCATCAAAATTAGTATCAAATTTTGAAATTGTGATGAATTGTGATTACAGTATATTTTCACAACAAGAGGAGATGTTATTTTGTTTTTCATGATGATTGAACGCTTATTATAATATCTTTGAACTGGCAATTATTTCACGACCATCTCCTTTATCTATCATCTTTCTGCCATCCATGATAATTTTATATTAATGTGGAGAGTTTAATATTTTTTAAAATCATCTTGAATAAACAATGAAAATATTTGTGATAGAATTTGGACTTCGTTATTATTCAGAATTAGTGAAATTGAGAATTTTCAATGATCCCAGTACAGTTGGTCATATTTCATAATATAATTAATTTAGAAATTTATTTCACAGTCCATTTCTGTACTAACCACATCTCTGTCATTCATATTGGTTGTATATACTTGGGAATTTTTTATATTTAAAGCTGAAAATGATAAAATATATAATTGATACATAAGCGTGTCTCTAACCTCATTTAAAAATCCATGCTCTGGTTATGCATGGTTATGAGACAACTTATAATTTAAGTTGCGACTGACCTCATTTAAAAAATCCAAGCTATGGTTATGCGTGGTCAGGATGCTCTTAAATCAAAAGAAAAAGAAAAGAAAATAATCTGTAATAAATATTTTTTTGAAATTCTCCTTGGTGTATAATAACCAGCCTATCAATCCACTTTCTAATCTGTGAAATGTGTTGAAATTTTATGACGTATTATGATTTGTTGATTGATTGGTATTGGGATTTGAGTTTATTCGATTTTGTCACTTAAGTTGAATTTATAATTATAGTCCGAGTCCATCACTGTTTTTGAGCTCATTTTTATAAAATTCTTTTGAAAATATTTGGAAATCATTTTTTTTCTCTCCATTTTATATAAAATTCATCGTAAATCCGTCATTCTCTAAAATGTGAAATATGCCACTTGTTCTCAGAATATTATGATTTTTGTTTGATTGATTGAAATTTATGATGATCGTCTTCCTCTTATGCTGAAATTATATTTATTTTGGTCGTGTTTCATCTGTATTTTTAAATTCTGTATCCTTTTGATGATAACAAAAGGGGGAAATGGATTAGATTTTGATTTATGATTGAATATTTTATAAATATTTTTAATTTTGAAAATTCATTATTATTCAATTTTCATGTTTCTTCACTCATGCACAGTTATAGGGGGAGTTTCTGTTGTAGGGGGAGCTTTCAAATAGGGGGAGTTCAGTTCTTTACTTTCAAACACATTTATTATATTCAAAGTCTTCATATTTGTTTGTCATCATCAAAAGGGGGAGATTGTTGTATATAACAGTGTTGTATACACAATTATATGATTTTTGTTTGATGATAACAACCAAATATATATACTATAAATGTGTTTGTTACTGTACTGTTCTATATATACATCACAGACATGAATATAATATTTATATTTAAATAGAATACGACTGTACAAACATTCATATATTCATACAGTATTGTATTTAAATATAATATTATATTTCAGCATTCAAACAGTACAAACTATATGACTCCACTATTTGTACACACTCACAGATATTACACATGATACTGTACTTGTAAATAAACTGAATATGATAGACAAGGTTGTTTGACAATAATAAAATAATATTTTATTTCAAACAAACTTGTTTGTAAACATAAGTACAATTCTGTTGTTAAACAGCTCCTCAATATAACACTGTCTATACATCTCATATTTATATGCAATCACTGTTTTTACATTTTCATATCCATATACAGTCACTGATACATTTACATTCACAGACATTGTCTCTTAGTCTTCTGTCTTCAGTCTTCTATCTTCAGTCTTTACAACACTTCACTGTCAGTCCAGTCATCTTCTGCTTACCTGTCAAATAAAACAGAAACACACACAGTACACTGCAATAGGAATAAAACAGAATACATGTGAATATAAATTTTATTTTTAAAATTTTATTTGCCTCAGTTTTCTGGTGTGTTTCTCATCATTTTTATGACTTGGTATGTTTTATCTGTGTCCAGACAGTTTGTATAAGTACAGGGACAGGAAATTTTCTGAATGGCTGCATATACACGCGTGTATATGCATACACGTGTGCACTGCCACGCCAATTCGGTGTGCAATTGAGGAGTAGCCACATGGACCTTCTCGACTCAGTGCACATGTCAACATAGTCAACACATTTCAAAGTAGTCGAGCAAACATGAATGAAAACAATAAACTTCATCAAAGCAGCGTGGGAAAATCAAACTTTCGAGTGATAAGTGCATGTCATCGAGCAAAAGCAAATGCATGGTCGAGATATGGTCAAAGAACAACTCAGCATCATGATCAAATGGCAAACCAGCAAGGAAATTGTCGAGATGGATCAACATGGAGCACAAATGGAGCAAAACAGCAAGTAAAAGTGTCGAGCACAAACCAAGCAACTTACAAGGTGTACAAATGGTCAAGACATGGTTCAGATAGCAAGTCAAAGCAGGCAACAAATGATGGTGCAACAGTATGACCATGTACAAATACAACAGTGCAACAAAAGTTCATGCAAGGTAGCAGCATGCTCAAGGTGAAAACAGATTTATGTGTGTGAGGAACTTCAGATGTATGATGACACAGCAACAACCATTCAATTATTCCCAGATCACATTCAAATCAGTTCAGGTAAAACTAGTGGACAAACAATCATGGCAGATCAGCTACAGGGCAGTTTCAACACAACATGTTTAGCAAGTAATTTTTAAAGGACAATTCATGCAAGCATATAAAGCTTTCCAGAATTTTAATGATTCATGTTTGGCAAGTCTTTTTAATGGAATCCTAAAATCACTAATAAGTTTTTTTTAAAGGGCAAGAAACAATTTTAAAATCAATTCTTTCTTTCCTGTTTTTACATGAGCAGTTTTTTTTGGCAAAGAGTTTTCTTTTTATTTTTCTAAATATTCAGTGACAAATTTTCTGGCAAGAAAACAATTTCGTATCTCTTTTTTGGTAAGAATAATTTCAAGCAAAAGCCATAAAGACAGCTGGACATTCTAGTGTCAAAATGTATCCAGAAACCAAAGAAGGAACTGTTTTTAGCAGAAATCAACTCTGTTTCAATTTATTTCCTGTTATAATTCAATCAGGAATTTCATCCACGGCAACAAGCTTTTTCAAAAAAGGGAGCAATTATCTTTTTCGAAAATTGACTTAAATCAAGGGTTTTAAATTCAAAGTGGAAATCTGTTTCGAAGGATTAAATTATGTCCAGTTTCATTCAGCCAAGGATTACAAAACCAAAAGGGGAAACACCGAGCCATTTCAGCCAAGATTTCAAAAAAAAGGAAAGCAACCGCAAATCAGATCAAGGCATATACGAAATCAGAAGATAAGGGTTTTCATTTACCCTATTTAACACAAATTACATCATAGGCATGTATTATCGAGACCAACAATAATCAATTCAAGGAGTAAAAAAAAAAATCAAATTTCAGAGAACTTACAAAATTGCTAGGGTTTCGATCGCGAGCCATCTGAGTTACAAATCGATGATAAGGAGTGTTTGAATGCCACAAGAATTCAGAGACAAGGAGGATCGATCTTTCAGCAATCACGATTTGTGGAGAAAGATGAAACCCTAGAACAATTCCTGGCCGCCATTTTTTATTCTCAGAAGAAAAGGAGACATCGAGCTAAAACAACAAGAAAAGGGGCTTTGGATTTGTATTTTTTAAAAGGGGTTGACCCCTTATATTTAAACTCCTCTATTCATTTTAATAAGGGTTTCTTTTGATTTTATTTTTTGTTGTAATTTTTCAATTTCTTTCATAATCAAACGAACAGTTTCTAGCGTCTGTAAAATACTAAGAAATCAGTCAGGGTGTGACTGACAGTTGACAGAGTCTGTAAAATCTGGTTTACTGGTTACGGGGTCGTAAACAGGGGAATCTGATCGAGGGGATATCGATCAGTCTATGGTTTTGAGCGTAGGGTTAGAATAGGAGCAGGGTTTGCGAGTGTACATGGTCTTGTATGCGGGATCTGTTCTATCACCTAGTAGAAACCTTAGAAATGCAGCAGTATGCAGGGTTTTGCCGAAGCTGGGTATATCTATGTGTGATTTACTTTCTGCATTTCTGTTTCTGTAATATTCTATTTATTATTATATATATCTCGTCAGTTTTTTAATTCAGTTAAAAACTGTGAAAAACCCTATTCACCCCCCCTCTAGGGTTATTCTAGATCCAACAGTTCTTGTTCTCTCATGCTCAATCATTATTAAGGTAGTTGTCATGATCAACATTTATTAACCTATCTTATTTCTACTGTGAGTTTTGCTTCATTGTACACTTATTATGCTCATGCTCATTATTTGTCTATACCAGATTTACGTGATTTGTGCTTGGATGGGTTTGAGTTTCGAATTTATTTTGAAATCTATGTTCAGAAAAGTCCAGGTTGTAACATTTGGTATTAGAGCCTACGTTTAGATGATCAAAGGAATTAATAATTAGGACTCAGTGAAAGAACTCAAGCTTTCTACCCATTTTCTTTGGATTTTTATGCTTGACTATAAATGAGTTTATGTTGATGTCATCGTGATCCTACCTTATAGTAATGAACCAAACGATTATGAGTCGGAAATATTATGGAGTTCGAGTTTCTTCCCGACCCTGAGTTTACCTCTCGGTGCATTTGGTGATTATCTTGAAAAGCATTAGGACGATATATAAAGTTATCCCGTAGATTCGAGATTTAGGACAAGAAAAAAAGCAAGCTACCCCAGAGATAGTCGCAATTTTCATTGTTGTTTGGAGAGCTCCAATCAAAGAAGTTTTCTTGGTTTTTGGAAAAAATCATGTTGATATGTCTTATTATTTCGGAGGAACATTAAGAGGTATGTTCACACGGTACCTTGTTACGGAAATCAAGATATTGACTTGTTTGAAATGATTATTTTTGGTTTGCTAGTCCTATAGTCTAGAGAAATTTTATTCTAAATTTGTTTGAAAGAGAGGATTTCAAAGATTTTAAATTAATTTTCTAGAAATTGTATGTTTCGAATAAAATAGGATTTGGTTTTGAACGTAATGATAGTCAAATAAATATATAAAGCACAAGACCTTCAGTTTATAAAGAATGTTGAGTTTGGTAAAGAACTTCTATATTTTTATACCAAATGGACCAAGGAAAATTTTTGGTCTGGTTCTGGGTAATTTTTCTGGTTTAATTTTTGTTCGACCCGTTAGCTGGATAAGATGATGATTATGTACAAATTTAATACAAAATATTAGCTGAATTTTTTTGGTATTAGTTTGATTGTTGGTCTCAATTGTTTTCTGAGGTAAATGTGAAGTATGATGGAGAAGATCTCTAGACTTGATAAATGGTGGATTTTTGCATGGAATTGTCAAAAATATAGGGACGAGTTTAGCTGAGAAAGGAAGACAATACGATTCAATTTTTATTTTATTATTTCCAACTAGCCCTTACGAGTCTAGGTTTAGACCACGCCGAAAACTGGGCTAGTACTGGTGGTCAACCGCCTACCTACTCAATGGTCAACTACCCTTTGGGTTCGAGCGCGACCCGGCGCCTGAAACACGAGATATACTCTGTCGAAACCCAAGCCACCACATTTTCTTTTGGCTTCTTATTTTCAAAAAGTTGAAACCCATTTCCTTCAAATCTCCACCTCAAAACTCAATCCTCCAACCTCAATTTCTCCTCTAATCACTATCAAATCCTCCGCCCAAGATATCTAGCCCCTCTACCACTCCAAGTCTACACCTTTCTCCCTAACTTCACCATTTTTCCCATACTATACCTCATGGACCCAATGTTGCTACATGCCACCACGGTCTCACTCCGCAAGAACCAAGTGGTTAAACAGCAGCGAATGGATGATTTTCATCTACATGGAAATGGCTAACTACGAGTTTCAATAAGGGTGTCCGGTTAAATTCATGGATTTTTTCATCTTGAGGAGCATTTTGTTGATCTAGGCCTACCACCAATTCCACGATAAGATACTTTCAAGTGCAAATTCTATCCTAGCTATACTCATCTTTTCGAAATCCAGATGGATATGGATTTCGATGAGAGCGTCAGCTTGATGAGGTCAAAGCCCAAGGGAACTCCAATTAGGTTTTCTGACCATGGCCCAGTAGAGATTATGGATATATTCGCGGCTAGAGCAGATTTGGAGGCTATCAAGATGGACGACCCTCAGGTCCTTGAGTACGTCTTTCTTGGATATCTCGCCATTTGGTACGTTGGCAATCTACAACCAATCCTCTATTGGCATTTGGTACATTGGCAATCTACATCCAATCCCGTGTCTTATTGTGAGTATCGTTCATCATAACTTCATTCCAAAGATAGGAAGCTTAGATCAGATTTACCTTTTAGTGCAAAAGGCTACTTGTGCTATTTTGGGCGATATAGACGCCAAATGGACTCGAGCATTGGTGATCCACTTTGTTGAGACTCCTATTGGAATCCTGAGGACTCATTTTCCATACAGACATCTTCTTACTCATGTCTTCCGACACTATCTAGTGAATCTTGATGGTAGGTCATGATTATGAAGACTCTTGCATCCATCGATCTTGCCACCCTTCGGCGGATGAATATCTCATTGCCTCCGGCTTCGGCTTCGGCTCTCGCTCCAGCTCCGGTGCCTCCATCTATGGTTCAACATCAGTCTTAGCAGCAGCTAGGCACAATAGGAAATGAGAGCCTCATTCTTGGAGCTCTTCATAAGATCCATTCAGAGCTCTATGAGATCCATAGGGAGCAACATCGAGATGTGAACGAGTTATGTTGTATATATTCCCTTTTACGATCTTAGTGACGACGTAGAAACGGAGCTTGTTCCCGCAAAACAAGACCTTCTCATAGCCTTTAGGCATTATCTTTTAGTGTTTTTTTATCTTTTCATTTCCAGCATTTGTTTTTTTGTTCGTTTTTTTGTTTATACTGTTAGTGTCCTTGTAAAAGAGCATGATGATGTTATGCGATTTCTATATTTTGGAATTATTGGTTATGTCATTCACACCTTATGATTTGAATCGGAAGCGAGATCTCATAATTTAAACAAAATTAAAAGTAACTAAAAGGTTGGAAAATTTTGATCTTTAAGTAGTAAATTTAAGCAAAAGACAAATTATGTGTTGTTTTTCAAGGTAATTTTTTTTTGTTATTTAAAAGCTAAAGATTAATTTTTAAGTATTGTAATTTTTTTGAATTTTTGATTTTTGGGTTGGATTAGATGAGTTCGATCTATGCCTTTTTTAGGTAAAAGACTTTCGTCTAGGATGAAGTATGACCTAATTCGTTTATTTTTTTTCGAAAATATTTTTAGAAACTTTTCCTAATGTCATAAAAATAAAAAAACATTATTAAAACTTTGAGTTAATTTTTTATATCTAGAAATTTGTTTTGCGGTATTGGAAGTGCGCTAAGGTCAATGATACGTTCAAATGCTAACGTAACAAAGGAAGGGCTTCTTTAGCTTTGTAAATGTTGTTTTCATACCTTGTTGATGATGCGACCGAGTTATTACTAAAATCATTTACATTTTGGATCTTGTTATAAGCCTTCTTATGAAATTTACAAGCGAAAATTATGGATTACTCAAGGCAAACAATGCAAATTTTCGGTATAGCAGAAATAAGAAAATTTCAAAGTGGTAAGATGGTTTAACTCTTTATTAAAGTTTCCTTTTTTAGCATAGGAGAAATAATTAGAAAGCGATTTTAGATGTGTTATCGTGTTAGATGTTAGATTTTGGATGCAAAATTCATTGCTTCTTCTGTTTGTAGTCATGCGAAGGTTTTGGTTGAAAACCTTTTTTCAAGAGCTGCATACATATTGACCTGCAAGTAAAAATTAGAATGTTTGCATCGTGTTTTGAGAAGTGCTTTAAAAATAATGTACATTCTTATAGTAGGACCAAAATCAGAATCATTAGGCATGCGTATTTCTATGATTGTGACTCATTATGTATACTGTACACATTTGGTTGCGAAATTGTATGTATACATATTGGTTGTGTGGTCAGGATAATGATGTGTCAGCATCATGGCTTTATCAATGGTAAAATTTCTGGAAGAAATTTCTTTTAAGAAGGGAAGAATGTAACACCTCGAAAATTGATGTTAATTAAATTAGTTATTTAATTTGATTCCAAAAAGGGAATTTGAGCAAATAATTGAATTTGACTACGAAGCTTACACCGTTGCATTCACAATGAAATTCTAGTCAACTTCATGCTTGGAACTCCGTGAACGGAGTCCATATGAAAAGTTATGGAAGAAAAGCAAAAACATATAGATAATAGTAAACTAAGTTAAACTATAATTACCTCGATCATAAAAGACCCAACCCGACTGGAGTTAGGTCAACCAAGACGCTCGACCCTGCAGTCGACAGCTGCAACGATCGCTTGGTTGATTGCTCCAGTGGCAGGTAGGTTTTATACTAAATTAATTTTATATAAATGGATGGATTTTCATGAGACAAAAATTTTAACAATTGTAGATCATTTCGACATCTTTTAGTAAAGGCCCGGACTCTTTAGGCAACAGCGAAGCTACGTTATTTCCATTTCTCCATTCTCTTCCAAACTTTCTTAAATAAAATTGATTTATGTTCGAACAATGATAATTAGAGAAAATGGTTCCAAAATGATAAGTAAAGACTGGTTTTTGCATGTAAGGTAATTGCTTAGGGTTTAATTCTTTATTTTCTTTCTCTATTCCAATCTTTTTCCGAGATCTATAAGTTTTTATATATATATATATATATATATATATATATATATATATATATATATATATCTGTGTGTGTGCCCGTTTTTTATACATATAATATAGATTGGTATGAATTTGGAAAAGAAACCAAAGGCTTAGTTCTGTCATGAGATTTGGAAAAGCTTTACATGTCAATTGTAAATCTATATGTTGTTTATAATACCAAATCATTCTAGGCTTTTAATCTAATAACTAAATTATCTAAATCTTTCCTATAATCCTTCGTATGTTTTATGCATAAATCCACAAATCAGTCCCCTGAATATTATTCAGATTTGTATTGTTGTTTTGTTCCAAATTGTGTAAAATTGGGGGTAATTATAGGATTCATGTTAATTGCCCATATTAATCTAAATTTGTCTATGTTTTGAATTAGTTAAGTTTTTTTTTAATTTTTATAATTAGAATTTTTATTCTTTTTCTATGAAAAGACCATGTTAGAAATTATAAGGAATATGTAAATAAACCAAAGGGAGGGATGTGAAAATTTACTTATTCTGTGTACTGTCTATTCAAAACAAAAGAACATATGTTCCTTGTAATTTTGAGTAAATCAATATTTCCACCTTTTTACTATTTGATTTATGTGAATTATGGGAAATGACCTTTTCATTGAAATTTGAATTTTGATTAAGTTAGAACACAAAGAGATGGTTATTGCCATTTCTTTGGACTAGAATGTAAGTTATTTAAAACTAGTAAATTTAGAATCATAAAAATATGGAAAATAAGAACATACATAATAAATGAGCTATATATATATATATATATATATATTAATGCTTTATCCATTCAAATCTTACATAATTAATGCGTATCATCAATATTAGGTAGATATTTAGGTTAAGTTTGAATTAGAATTGTTCCCCATTAATTATGGGTATAAATGGAGTACATGTTATAAATGGAGGATTAATAATTATAACCTTGGGTTTATGAGCATTAAATATGAAAATCAATTATTGAATACATAAAAGGTTACAATTAGAGTAAATAAAGAATTAAAATTATAGCTCAAATTGTATGGGCAATTAATGTAATTAACTTAGAAAAAATTAACGATTTACAATTAAATAGGGATTAATGGAAATAAATAATAATGATATAAATAGCATTTATTGAAATGTATGCTGCCTAAGGGAAAGTAACTTATTATGGTTATTAATGGCATATGGCAGTTAAGGTTATAAAATTATGTGGAGATTCAGGTAAAATTACCATAATTAATACTAAGTCCAATAAATTATCCTATAGCTATGAACCTTTTCTTAAGAATATCAATCTTATCTTATATTTATTTTGATACTAGATTAATACCTCTAATTCATATAAAATTGGATTTAGTAGGTCAATGATGCAAGGTTAGTTGAGTTATCCAACAAAAGTTTGCACTTTCCAACTGTCGGATATAGTCACAACTGATGTGAGATATCATTTATTATAAGAACCCGTGACAATTATGTTATCATAGAATTCTTCAGAATTAAGGTCTAAAGAGGTTTTAGGATTCTCTTAGGAGTATCAATTGATCGGATTCACTTGGTCCTTAAGGTTTAACTGGGGATTTCGCATGGAGTCAAGCTCGTTCCTCTCCATGGAGTTTATTCTAGGGACTGTAAACCACAGTAGTCAAGCCCATTCCACTTCCTTAAGGTCTTACGAATAAGGGTAGAATCATAAGGTCCGCCCTTATTAGATCTTAAGTAATCTCATGATTCACCTTATTCCAAACTTAGAAATAATAAATTGCTAATTGGGTATGAACAAGGTAATCTCTTAGCATCCTCTTGCTTGGGATCTTAAGTGACTTCGTTAGAGTCCTCCTTGGGGTACGGAGGTACCGTTGGTCGAACCATCCTATGGTAAGTATTAAGCAACATTGAGGTTATCTAATATGGCTAGTTAGATACTAACGATGTTTCCACTTGGTGGGTCTTAAGTGACGAGTAGTCGTTTACCTAAACCCAGTCTTAAGTGGTTGTTATTATCTATTGTCTTACATGGAGTTGGGATATCCGAATGGAAGAAGCCTTAATTAGTGATTAATGGACTTAGTAGCTAGTGTTCTCTATTTTATCGTAGTGTGATAGTAAACCACCTACAAGACCTTAAGTGGTCGTAGGAATCCTCCTAACATATTATGTTTTAAGTAGGGTCATAAATGGTTGTAAAACATGTCTTTTCAGATATTGTGATCTATTAAATGGTTGGAAAGCTTGCCTCTTAGATAATTGGTTTATGGGGTGGTATAAAGGCTTCATTTATACGGTAAGGTTCTATATTAGGATACTGTAACCTGTTTTGGGAAGTGCTACCTCGGGTAAAGTAGTTTATCATTATGCGTAACTATGTAAGGTTAGGTTAGAATCACTAACTTTGTTTGGCATATAATCTGGGTGAAACAAAACGGGGTATATTTGTTTGTTACGAATAGTTTTATCCATTTTATACTCACCAGGGCCTGTAGTTCTGGCCCTTTCCTCATAACAACTCTTAGGTTAATCTTAGAAGAAGCATGTCTTTGGAAGTGGACATGTTTTGTTTTTAGTTCTAGTTCTCTAATGCTCAGTATTAATGTGGTGGTTCACTATTAATCTAGTTGTAAAGGTGGACACTTATTATGCTATCTTATTTCCACTGTGAGTTTAGTTTTATTATACTATGGTTATGCTCATGCTAATTACTTGCAGACACCAAATTTACATGATCCGTGCTTGGTTGGGTATGAGTTTGAAATTTGTGAAAAACTAGGCTAAAAAAGTGTGGATTACTACATTTGGTATTAGAACATAGGTTTAAATGCTCAAAGGGATTAATGATTAAGATTAAGTATGAGAATATATTTGATCTATCTTCTTATTTTCTTTTAATTTTTGTGTTTAACACCAAATAAATTTACGATGGCATTGTCATGGTTTTATCTCATATAAATGGGCCAAATGATTATGAGTTGGAAATATTTTAGAGTTAGAAGTTCCTGCTAACCCTAAATTTACCCCTCGGTGCTTTTGAAAATTGTTTTGAAGATCTAAAGACGACATATGTTGGAATCCTTTAGATTTGAGATTTAGGACTAGATAAAAAGCTTGCAACGCCTAAGATAGTCGCAATTTTGGTTGTTATTTGGAGAGCTTCACTCGAAGACCATTTCTTGATTCTTGGAGAAATAAGGAATTCATGTTGATTTGTTGTATTTGTCCAAAAGCATGTTAATGAGATATGTTCACTTGGTATCATGTTATGGCAAGCCAGATATTCTTTTGTTTGAAATGATTCATTTGAGTATCTTGGTAAATAGTAGGAAGAACTTTTTTAAACCTTATTTTGGAAAGAAAGGGTTTCAAAGATTTTAAATTAATTTTATAGAAAAATTAATTTTCAATTAAAAAAAGATTTTTTTTTGAAAGTAACAATAATAAAATAAATATATAAAGCATGAGACCATCGTTTTATAAACAAAGTGAAATTTTGAATAGAAATTTTAAATTATTCGCTGGATTAGACCAAGGAAAATTTTTAGTTTGGCTAAGGGTATTTTTTTTTGCTAAAATTATTGTCCGACCCGACAGCTAGATGAGGTGATAATTTCACATAAATTTAATATGAAATACTAGCGGAAATATTCTTGGGTATTTGTTTGATTGTTAGTCACAATTGTTTTTCGATGAGAAGTATAATGGACAAAATCTTTAGACTTGATAAATGGTGGATATTGGCATGTAATAGTCAGAGATATCGGGATGATGTCGTCTAAGAAAGGAAGGCAGTGTTATTCGATTTTTTATTTTATTATTGGACAAATTTTCAAAATAAGCTAATTTTTTAAACAAATAGCAGAAATAGGCCAGTCTTAAAACTATTAGCAGAAATAGGCCAGTTTTTGCCACCTCAGCAATGAGGTGGCAACTAAAAAAAAAAATTCATCGGGGGCGCACTTGACAAGTGCGCCCCTTAAAATTATAACTGGCGCACTTGCGAAGTGCGCTAGTTATAAATTTAAGGGGCACACTTATCAAGTGCGCCCCTTAAAAATTTTGACTGGCGCACTTCGCAAGTGCGCTAGTTATAATTTAAACTAAAACCCTAACGCTTCCTACTGCTCCCTGTTACTCTCTGCCATCCTACTTTTTACTATTTCGGGTAAAAAGGTACCAATTCGTACCATTCTTCCACTGACTCCAAAAAACCCTAAAATCTTCAAAAATTATCAAAATAAATAAGGTTTATTGATTGGGTTACTTCTATCAGCTATTGCACATCAATTTGAAGGTATTGATTTAGATTAAACTCAAACCCTATCTCAAATTCTTATATTTGCCAAGTTCATTCATACCCTAAGTTTAGTTTTTCTTGCTTTCTTATGGTACTAATATTTGTTTAACAATTAATTATCCTTATACCTTGCAAAATTTTCATTTAGACTATGTCCGATTTCATCCCTATTATTTGCTATTTTGATGGAAAGTTGAACTTAAAAGAAAATAATACGCCGGTGTATGTTGGTGGCAAACAAAAAGGCTCAAAGGTCAAAAAAAATTACTCCTACCATGCATTAAAGGAAACGGTGTATAGAGTTACAAAAATTGATTCACAAAAGTATGATGTACGATTGGTAAGCAGGTGGGTGACGGATTCTGGATCTTCTGTTATTGATGTAAATGATGATGATGATGCCGATGCAATGTTTTCGGTTAGTATGAAAGTTATTGAGTTATTCTTAATAAAAGAGGAGCTGAGACATAAAGAGGCAATGGATACTAATTTAAACCAACATTCTACTCAAATTATCGGAACTATTCCGAGTTGTGCTCATCAAAGCAATCCAACTCCAATATTTCCTCTATTCATGAATACAAAGTAAGTTTGTAAATTTTGCATTTGAGTAGCTAAAATTCATAGTGTTATGTTTTCATACTTTTTTTAAACAGTTATACGGTGCATGCGGGTGGTTCAAGCTGTAGACCGGCAAATGATGATGTAGGTTGTAGCTCACCACATATTGATAGCATGCAAATTGCTTCAATGGATAATGATATGACATGGATGGAAAATATGGAAGCTAACAATGATCCACTTGAGTTTGGAATTGGTAATGCGAATGAAAACGAAAATAATGAAGCATCGTTGGTGCAAGAAGAGGAAGATGATAACAACTAAGAAATGGAATTTGAGATGCCTCTGACAGAAGATTTATGTAGTGCACAAATTATGGCAGCATCGTTGATTCAAAATGTGGCTCCTATTAGAGAAGCATTTACTGCAGATTGTGTTGATTCGGGTTTTCATGTGGGAATGCAGTTTCAACCAAGGAAGTGCTTATTCAACAGCTTAGTGAGTGGTCTATAAAAAATTCTGTCTCTTTTAAACCTGTAAAATCCCGTAAAAAACAATACACTGCAATTTGTAATGTCGATAACAATTGCAAGCGGAGAATACATGCTATTGTCCCAAAAAAATCATTGACGGGAAGGTGGGAAGTTAGAAAATATGATGGCAATCATTCTTGTGTTAATCCGGTCATCAATTCTAATCACAAGCAAGCGACAAGTAGATTTGTTGCTAACAAAATTCTTTCTTTCGTGAAATCTGATTTGAATACCACTCCTGCTGCGATTCAAGTTTTGATGTATGAAACTTTTTTCATCAAAATAAGCTACTTCAAGGCGTATAGAGCATTGCGGAAAGCACTTGAGACAGTTTTTGGAGATTGGGAAACATCTTATGCTGAGCTACCACAATATTTGGCTACTATTAAAAAACATAATCCGGGAACTGTTTTTAAGATTGAAAATGAAAGAATCACGAATGACAAAGTTCGTTTCAAAAGTGCATTTTGGGCATTCGGTGCTTCTATTGATGGCTTTGCGCATTGTCGACCGTTAATTTGCATTGATGGCATACACCTATACGGCAAATACCAAGGTACGTTGCTAGTCGCGACTGGAGTTGATGCAAATGATGGTATATTTCCATTAGCATATGCAATTGTAGACTCCGAATCAAAAGACAATTGGGAATGGTTTCTTAGATGCATGTACTATCTCATACATAGCGTTCGCAATAGATGTTTGACTTTTATATCCGATCGAATGAAAGGCATTCCGGGAGCATTAGAAAATTGGCCTCAAGAGCACTATCACCGCTTTTGTGCTAGGCATCTCAAAGCAAACTTCCAAGTTGCCGGATTTACTCAAAAAAACTTGGTAGATTTATTCTATTCATGTGCTAGTGCTACCGATGAGTTGCAATACAAAGAGTTAAGAGATCACTTGAGAACCATTTCGCCGGATGCGCATGCTTGGGTTGAAAAGAGCTTACGTGGTGCGGAGGAAAATTGGGCTCTATGCAAGAATAACGGTGGACGATTTATGATGATGACAACAAATGTATCCGAAAGTTTTAATGGAGTTCTACGAGGTGCTCGTGCTTTGCTAGTCAAGTCTTTAGTATCACGAACGTTTTACCGTTTAAATGATTATTTCATGAAACGTTGTTCCGATGCCAAAGGATTTGAAATGCAAATGACTCCAAAAGTTGAAACTCTTTTAGCCAAAAGAGCAAAACAAGCACGACTTCGTGGAATTGTTAGATTCAATCAAACCGAATGGCAAGTAAATGATCAATTTGGAAAAGCATTTACCGTGACTTTACATGATAATGTGTGTACTTGCACTTGCAACATTCCGCTATTGCAAAAATTGCCATGCTTGCATGTGATGGCCGCTTGTGCTCAAACCGTTGGCGGAGCGAATATATCATACTATGAATTTTGTTCATCGTGGTTTTCCATGGAAAAATATAAAGCAACTTACGATCCAAGTTTTCATCCAATTCCCGTTAGTAGATATTAGGATGCCTATCACGGTCCGACCATATTGCCTCCGCATACAAAAAGAAAGACGGGGCGTCCGTGTTTGACAAGCATTAAAGGTATGATGGATAAAATGGGAGAAAGTAAGCAAAATACTTGCAGCAAATGTGGTCAAAAAGGGCACAAAAGATCGACATGTCCGTCAAAATGAGTTCTATAAGATTGATGTAAGAAAATGTGGTCAAAAAAGTTTGAAAATGTATTTTGAGATTTTGTTCGAATGATTTGTAATGTAATGAATGATTTGTAGTTTCAGTCTGATGAATGAATGAATGAATAATTTGCATTTCAGTAGTGCACGTTTTCATTTTATAAGCATAAGAGTTGTATTTGATTTGGTATTATGATGCGGTTTGTAACGTGTTAGGTGTAGGTGAGGCAGAAGTTTGGAGCTGTAGCTCTCGGGTAGGGCGCACCTGCAAGGTGCGCCCTTGTAAATTTACACGGGCGCACTTGACAGGTGCGCCCTTGTAAATTTACACGGGCGCACTTGACAGGTGCGCCCTTGTAAATTTACATGGGCGCACTTGACAAGTGCGCCCATGTAAATTTACATGGGCGCACCTTGCAGGTGCGCCCAAACCGGGGTTAAACAACCCAGCTTCTCTCCTGTTTCCTCACTTCCTCCAAGCATCCTTTCCTCTCCAAAATCCCTAAAACTAAAAACCCAAAATCCTATTCTTCTAAACTTTCTAATACTTCAATTTTCATTACTTCTACACTAAATTAATTCTACAATGGAAGGCTCATCCTCCTCTTATGAAGTTAGAGGTAAATTCTTAAACAACATTACTTATTCATTTATTTGACTAACCCTAGCTAATTACTTGCTCATTACTTGATTAACCCTAATTCATTACTTGTATTTGGTGATTTACTTTAGTTTATTACTTTTTCATTGCTTGATTTACCCTAATTCATGCTTGATTTACCCTAATTCATTATTTGATTAACCCTAATTCATTACATGTGTATGGTGATTTACTCTAGTTCATTACTTGTATATGGTGATTTACTTGTTCATTACAATAGAAGACGCATTTCAATGGTGATTTTACTTGTTCATTTACTTGTATTTGGTGATTTGCTTGTTCACTTACTTGGTAGTTTACTTGTATATGATGATTTACTTGTTCATTACAATGGATGACTCATACCAATTCTTAGTTCATGTATATGGTGATTTACATAATCATTTCAAAACCTAGTTCATTGCTTGTTCATTTCATTTCAAATTTTTTCTTGTAGATTTAGCACCCGGTCCAGTGGATGCAAGTGTCTTGTATCTTCAAAATGAGCATAGAAGCAATAATATGGACTTGATGAAGGTATTTAAAAAATCCAAATGGAAGAATTCAATACTTTTTTCATTTCTCATGCAATAGCTAATTACTTTCTTTTCGTTTTGAATTTTGTAGAGCGACGAGCCAATTGATTGTCAAGATCATTCTAGCAAGTTAGCGTTGATTACTTCAAACACACCTAGAGTTCAACTTGCGCTAGAAAGAGATGGATTTAGAGAAATATCCAGATTAGGGTTTTTTAAGATTGACCATGCACTTATTACTGCATTGATAGATCGGTGGAGACTGGAGACTTCCACCTTCCATCTTCCCACTGGTGAAATTACTATCACGTTGCAAGATGTTAGTTGTCTTTTGGGTGTTAGAGTGGAAGGAAATCCTGTTACTGCTACATATCTCAATAATTATGAAGATATTTGTTATGAGTGTTTAGGCGTTGTCCCAAATCGAAATGAGATAAGAGGCGCAACAATTAAGTTGACTTGGCTTCGAAATATGTTTCACAATGAGCCAGCAGAGGATGCATCAGATGAGCAAGTTGAACGTCATGCAAGAGCTGTCATTCTGCACTTGATATCGTGTTGTGTATGTCCCGATCATTCTAAAGGACGACTAAATCTTTTTTGGTTCTTATTTGTGAGAAATTTGTAAGAATGTGGACGATATTCTTGGGATAGTGCGGTATTGACAACATTATACACTGAATTAACAAATGCTGCGCTCGGTAAATCAAAATCCATAGCCGGTTGTCTTTCTCTTCTACAGGTAAATATTATTATGCATAATTTTTTATGGCCACTTGTAATATGAAATCCCAACATTTTTTTATATTTTACAGCTTTGGTCATGGACACATCTTCCTATCGGTCGTCCAAACGTAACTTTATCTGCGCAGATCGACAGATCATTACCTTATAGTGCAAGGTAGTTTATGTACATTTGCATATTCAATAATGATGTTTATGCTTATGCTATATTACTTACATTTACATATTTTATATGCATTACTTTATATCGCAGGTGGTTTGGAAATAGGAGTTGGATTGAGTCTCCAAAGCAAGTTACCACTTACTACCATGACCAGCTTGACATGCTGACAGATGAGGCTATTGTATGGAATCCCTACACACAAGATGTGCTAGTTGATCTGCCTCAAATATGTATAAGCGGCATGCCTAGTTGGCTTTGCAAAACACCGATCATATGCATGCGAACTGTTGAGATGTATAATCCTGATCGAGTGATGCGACAATTTGGTCTTCAGCAACACATCCCTGAGCCTTGCGAAGCAAAGCCGAATTTGCATTTTGCTATCATTCAGTGGAACGATAGACATAACCGTATCGTTCGTCAAGAAATTCCTACCACTCATATTTCAGCATACTTGACTTGGTATTGGTCGATCACTTGAAGATTCATTCTTGCGGATCGGGCTCCTCAGGAACGAGCATACACCGCTCGTGCACCGCTTGAGCGAGATGTCGTACGTCTTTTACATTACTTTACTGTTTTAATTTGCTAACTTAAATATTCTAATTTGTGATTATAAATAACACAATCTGCAGGTCGATGTGCTAGAGGCGGTTGGTAGAGGATTGGAGGATATTGGACGTGGTCGAGTACCGGAGCACGATGTCCAACCACGATGTATTAGCTTGAAAAAACTCATTGACACATTACTCTTTAGACGAAGACTGGAATGCCCGGGAGAGCGAAGAACTAAAAGAAGACATGATCCTTCTCCAGCTCCACCTCGACAAGACCCAGCTCAATCGCAGGCGGCAGGACCTTCTCAACCTCCCCTTACTTAAGATTAAGCATCGCCATGAACGTATTTATAAGTGTTGTATTAGCGTATGTTTGTGTTTTAGACTTATGTTTATGTTTGAAGTTTATCTAGACTTATGTTTGTAATCGAATATTGACGTTGTTTTTTCATATTTATGTTTGAAGTAGATTCATATATGTGTTATGCTTTATTTGGGCTAGCGTATGTTTGAAATTAATTCAATTTACAGTGAAAAACTGCTACGAAACAATTGTATAGCAGCTGTGAAGTTATTGGGTCGAAAAAGAGATGCTGCTGTTATAGCAGGTTGAAAATATAATGGGCGCACTTGGCAGGTGCGCCCGTTTTATTTATAATGGGCGCACTTGTCAAGTGCGCCCGTGTTATTTATAATGGGCACACTTGACAAGTGCGCCCGTGTTATTTATAATGGGCGCACTTGTCAAGTGCGCCCGTGTTATTTTTAATAGGCGCACTTGTCAAGTGCACCCCCGATGATTTTTTTTTTTAGTTGCCACCTCATTGCTGAGGTGGCAAAAGCTGGCCATTTCTGCTAATAGTTTTAAAACTGGCCTATTTCTGCTATTTGTATAAAAAATTAGCTTATTTTGAAAATTTGTCCTTTATTATTTTGTGTCGACCCCAACAGGTCTAGGTTTTCATCGTGCCTAAAAATAGGGCCAGCGGACGACCAACACGTCGACCGTCTCCTATGTAACAGTCAACTACCCTCTAGGTTTAATTGTGACCTGAACTTGGAACGCGAGATATACTCACATCCAAGCCCAAGCCACCTCATTTTCTTCTTGACCCATTTCCTCCTAAATGTCCACTTTAAAACTCAAGCTTTCGACCTCTGTTTATTTTTCAGTCACCCCCAATCCTTTGTGTAGTATACCGAGCCCCTCTACCACTCCAGATCCACATTTTTCTCCATAATTTTATCATTTTTTAATGGCTCTACCTCATGCCTCCAATGTTGCAGCATTCCACTCCGATCTTACTACGCTAGAGGTAGCATTGTTAGAATGCAACAAATGGAATATTTCCCTCTACATGGAAACAACTAACCACGAATTTCACTAAGGGCATCCAGCGAGATCCACGGATTTTGCTCTTTTCCCACTCGAGGAGTTTATAGCCGTAGGTCAGGACCAGTCCTATGCTATGATACCTTTGAGCACGAATGTTGTCGTCACTCCATTCGTCTTTTAGATATCGAGATGGCTATGGATTTCGATGAGGGTGTCATTTTGATTAGATTGGAGGTAAAAGGAGCTTCAATCAATTTTTCCGGCCATGATCTTGCAAAGATTTTGGATATGTCCGCGGTCGGAGAGGAGGATTTAGAGACTATCGATGTACAACCCTCATATCCTCGAGCACATCTGTCTTGGAGACATTGGCATTTGAAACATCAGCAATATACGACCAGTTGCTTATCTAATTGTATGTATCAATAAACACAACATCATTTCCAAGGCGAGAATTTTATATTAGATTTACCTTTTAGTATAAAAGAATAATTATGTTATCTTGGGTGATATAGCCATCATTTTGGCTCTAGAACTAATGATCCACCTTACTGAGCCTCTATTGGCACCTTGAGGACTCATTTTCCTTATAGTTGTCTTCTCATTCTTACCTTTTGATGCTATCTAAGGAATTTTGTTGGGGATGTCGTGATTAAGAAGACTCTAGAACCCATCGATCCTGCCACTCTTTAGTGGATGGATACCCCATTACCTACAGCTCTGGCTTCCGCTTTAGCTTCAACACCTCCAGCTCTAGTTCAGTAGCAACAACTGGGCGTAGCAGGCCATGAAACCCTCGAGCTTTCCACTCTTTGTGAGATCCAGGAAGAGATCTGTGAGGTTCGAAGGGATTAGAGTTTACAAGAGCATGAGATAGATTGTTTTTCCTCTTAGCTACAGTCCTAGCGAGGACATGGCAATAGAGCGAGTTCCAGCCACAAAGATTGACCTTCCAGCATCCTTTAGGCGTTATCTTTTAATGTTTGTTGCATCTTTCCCTTTCTGACATTTGTCTCTTTGTTTGTTGCAGTTATGTGTTTGTATTGTTAGCGTCATTGTAAAGTCGCACCTATGGGATTGCTATCTCTTGAATGCATTGTGTATGTCATTTAGGCCTTATTTACGATTTGAGTTGGAAGCAAAATCTCATAATTTAAATTTAACTAACACTAACTACAAAGCTGGAAATTTTTGATCTTTATGTAGTAAATTTTGACGAAAAACAAGTTATAAGTTTTATATCATGGATAATTATTTTTTCTTGTTCCTTAAAAGCTAAAATTTAATTTTGGGTATTAGCATTTTTCGGAATATCTAATTTTTAGATAGGATTAGATGAGTTTGGTCAATGACTTTTTCATATGACTAACTTTTGTCTATGTTGAACAATAACCTAAATCGTTTCAGTTTCTGGAAAATATTTTTACAAGCCTTTTCCTAATGTTATCAAAAAGAAAAGAAAAAGATTTTTATTCTCAAAATTTTAAATTAAGTATTTTATTTAAAGAGGAATGTGCATTTGCACGCTAAAGCTGATTTTTCCCAAAATAAACATGCAATTTTAAGAAGTAAAAATACATTTTTTGGAAATCACAATTTTTAGGGCCACATGTGAACCTTAGATTAGATGACCAGAAATTTGTTTTGTAGTTCAAGCTGTGCACTAAGGTCGACAATACATTCAAATGCTGACAATAACAAGGACAAAGAAGTTTTAACTTTGTAATCGTTTTCTCCATACATTGCCGACGATGCAAATGAGTAATTATTAAAGAAATTTATGTATAGAGCTTGTTATATGACTTCTTATGCAGTTTACGGCAGAAATTTTGGAGAATTTCAAGGCAAACGAGGAAAATTCCGCTATATAATGCAAACTGGATAATTTCAAAGTGGTAAGAAGGCTGATTTCTCCAATAAACTTTCTTTTTTAGGAATAAGAGAAATAATTAGTGATTTTAGATGCATTATTGTGTTTGATGTTATGATTTTGATGTAAAATGGTTACTTCATACATCTTTCATGGTTATGTGAAAGTCTTGGCTGAAAAATGTTTTTGGAAAGCTGCATACATATAGAACTGCTGATATGTTTTAGGATGTGTGCATCATGTTTTGAGAAATATCTTTAAAATAAAGTGCACTCATATAGAAAAATTCGATTTAGAATCGTTATGCTTGCATATTTTTATGGTTGTGAGTCATTAGTTACACTTTGTACATAGCACAAATTGGTTGTGGAGTTAGGATAATTAAGTGTCGCACCAAGGCTTAATCAATGGTAGAATTTGGTTAGGAAATTTCTTTTGAAGAGGCAAGAATGTAGCACCCCGAATCTAATATTAATAAAATTAGTTATTTAATTAAATTCCAAAAATGGAATTTGAGAAAATAATAATTTGATTACAAAATTTGCACCTTTGCGTTCACAACGAAATTCTGGTCAACTTACATATTTGGAACTTTACGAACAGAACCCGTATGAAAAAGTTATTGACGAAACACGAAAACGGATGGTCAATAATCAATTAAATAAAACCATAATTATTCCATCATTAAAGTCCCAACCTAACTAGAGCCAGGTTGACCAAGTAGGTCTACTCGGTGGTTGGCTTCTACATTGATCACTTAGTTGACTGCTCCAGTGGAGGCAAGGTTTTTATGGTGAATAAAATATATATAAATGGATGGATATTTATGATATAAAATTTGACCGTTCTAGGACATTTCAGCACCTATGAATAAAGGCCTAAATTTCGTATCGTTCTCATGTTTTCTAGAGGCAACATGCCATTTTCATTTCTCTAATTTCTTCCAAAATTTCTTAAATACAATAGATTTCTATTCAAACAACGAGAATTAGAGATAATAATCCCGATTTACAAGAAAAGACAGGTTTTTTAATGTATGGTAATTTCTTATGTTTCCTTTCTTTGGTTTCTTTCCCATTTGAATTCTTTTCCCAGATTTCAAATTTTTATGCTTATGTATATCTCTTTTGATACATATTATATGGATTTAACGATTTGGAAATGAAACTTAAAGGCTTAATTCAGATTTGAGATTAAAGAAGGCTTTACATGTGAATGAAAAATTTATATGTTGTTTATAATATCAGATCTTTTTCATTGGTATAATATGAATCCATATGCTAAATCTTATAATTGAAATTATAGGCTTTCTAATTAAAATATCCACATCTTGCCTACAATTCTTTCTATATCTTTTGTCTAGTCTTTACACCTAAATCTAGAAATCAGTCACGGAGTATTATTGAGTTTTGTATATATTTTTGTTCAATATTCTGTAAAAATCGGTGTAATTGTTGGGCTCATGTTAATTGCCCTTCTTAATCTAAATATGTCCGAGCTTTGAACTATTTAACGAATTGTTTAATTTCTGTAGCCATCTTGTTATTTTCTTTAAAAAGACCATATTTGAATTTACAAGGAATATGTAAATAAACCAAAGGAAAGGACGCATAAATTTACATGTTATGTGCGTACTTTACACTGTTTACTCCAAATAAATTAACTTTTGCTCCTTGTAATTTTGAATAAGTCAAAATTTCCTTCTTTTAACTATTTGGACTCATTTGTGAGAATTATTACAAAAGACATTTTTATTGAAATTTGAATTTTTAGCAAGTCAAAACACAAAGAGACATTCTAGTCATTTGTTTGGGCAAGAATGGAAATTAATAGAAATTAGTAAATTAATAAACAAAGAGATACGGAGAATAAATATATACGTAATAAGTGCTATATTATATATATATATATATTAATGCTTTATCCATCCATATCTTATGTATTTAACGCGTATTATTAATATCATGGAGATATTTAGGTTAAGTTTGGATTTGAATTATTCTCCATTAATTATGGGTACAAATTGGAATATCCATAATAAATGAAAGGTTAATAATTGTAATCTTAGGTTTACAAGCATTACAAAAGGTTACAATTAGGGTAAACAATGAATAAAACATTATAACTCGAAATTTATGGGCAATTAATATAATTAACATGAAAGAAATTAATGAGTTACAATTAAACAGAGATTAATGTAAATAAATGGGACTGGTATTAATAGCATCTATTGCAATGTTCATTGCCTTAGGAAAAGCAACTATTATTGTTATTAATGGCGTGTGGTACTTATGGTAATTAAACCAATTGAGGATCTGGGTAGAAGTGCCAAAATTAATACTAAATCCAATAAATCATTTTAGAGTTATGAACCTTATCTTTGAATACCAATCTTATCTAATCTCTTATTTAATTCTAAGATTAATACCTCTAATTAATTGGACTTACTAGATTAATGATGCAAGGATAAGTGAGTTATTCGACAAACGTCTGCACTTTTCAGCAGTTGGATATACTTTTAACTGATGCAAGATATCATTGATCATAAGAACCCATGACAATTATGTTATCGTAGCCTGCTCCGAGATTATGGTATTAAGTAGTTTTAGAATTCATCTCTAGTGGGAATCAAGTGTTTGGATTCACTTTTTCCTTAAGATTAAAATGGGGATTTCACGTGGTAGTCGGGCCAGTTCCTCTACTTGGAATTTACTCTAAGAACTGTGATCTATAGTAGATTGGTCCATTCCTCTTTCTTATGGTCTTAAGGAATAAGGGTAGAATCATATGGTCCACCTTCATTAGGTCTTAAGGGATCGGATGACTCACCTTATTCCAAATTTAGAAGTAATAAATAGCTAATTGGGTTTGGACAAGGTAATCTCTTAGCATCCTCTTAATTGGGGTCTTAAGTAAGTGGATTAGAGTCCGCCATGATGTATGGTGAGTGTAACGCAGGCATCACTGATAGAGCCATCCAGTGGCAAGTATTAAGAGGTACTGAGGTTTCCTAATAAGGCCAAAAAATAGTAATGATGGGTTTATCGGGCAGGTCTTAAATGATGAGTAGTTGCCTACCAAAACCCAGTCTTAAGTGGTTGTTATTATCTCCCATCTTATATGCAGTTAGGATATGTGAAGGACAAAAGTCATAATTAGTTGTTATGGGACTTATTATCTAGTGTCCTCTAAGTTATCGTAGTGTGTTAGTAAACCGCTAGTCAAGGCCTTAAGTGCTCATAGGATTCCTCTTTATATATTATATTTTGAGTGAGGTCATAAATGGCTATAAAACCCGTCTCTTTAGATATTGTGAGGTATTAAGTGGGAAGAGAGGTCGCCTTTTAGATATTTGGTTTGTAGGGATGTTTTAATGTCCTTATTTATACGAAAGGGTACTTTCTTTGGATTTTGTAAACTATTTTGGGAAGTGCTACCTTAGGCCCGGTAGTTTATCATTGTGCGTAACTATGCAAGGTTGGGTATAATCACTTACCTTGTCGGATATATAATTTGGGTAAAAAAAAATGGTATATGTTTGTATATTGTAGACAGTTGTATATATTTCCAACTCATCAGGACATGTTGTGTTGAACCCTCCCCATAATAATTCTCACGTTAATCTTAGAGGAAACATGTCCTAGGAAGTGGTCATGATCGATATTTATTACCCTATCTTGTTTCCACTATGAGTTTAGTTTATTGTAATCTAATTATGCTCATGCTCGTTATTATATGTACCAAACTTACAAGATCCATGCTTGGATGGGTTTAAGTTTCGAATTTTTCAAAACTTAGGCTTAGAAAAGTAAGAGTTGTTACAGTAATCTCGAAGCTGGGAAGACTGGGAGTGTAGAAACAAAGCAGTGGCGCAGGAACCATCTGGGACCAGAGGCCAGTTCGGCTTGGTAGTGACCGAGAGCCTTAAGTCGATAATGACCCGGATCACATGAGAAGCATGCCTTAGGTTTCTTGAGTTACTAATGTTGGAGGTTACGCAGAGCATGCGTGAGCTGGGGATGGTGATAGACCTGTGGTTGGTGTAGGTTGGACTATGACCGAAGGAAATGTTGGACTAACATATGAGAAGCATATACCAAAGTTTCCCTTAGACTCCGGGGGCAGGCGACTCAACCTATTGATGAAAGTGAAAGACTGGCTGATATGATGTGTGACGAGAGGTGGGATACTTAGTCAAGGATACAAGGATGTTCGTAGAAATACATTCACTCCTAACATAAGAAATGCAAGGACCTTACTGGATTTCAATTTTTCGGTGTTTAACATCCTATAATGGAAGATCATACCCAATGGTGCATCTAATGTGCTACGTCAAGCACATGGATATATTGGGTGCAACTGATGAATCGAAGGTGAAGTTTTTTTCGCTATTCTTATCTGATTTGGTCAACTCTTGTACAGGTAGATGAATAATGAATCAATCAATACTTGGAATGAACTTGTGGATAGGTTTGTGAGGCAATTCCGAGTTCACATTACGCAATCGAAGACTGTGATGACACTAACAACGATAAAGTGGAGACTAGGAGAAATAATGAGGATTCTTATAGAAGCATTTAATGCGGTGGGGGCATCGGTGCATAAGCTGGAACTGTTAATGGTGCTGACAGATGTATCTGGAGTGGCCAATCATTTTGAGTTTAAAGCGCACCTGGAAAAAGATGGCCCTCAGACATGCTCTTTGCTATTATTAAGTCATGAAGCCCTGAGAGGTTTAGTTTAGTTTTTCATTCATTACTTTTTTATTCACTATGCATTTTCTTTGATCTGCTATAGGCGATGAATAAGATTTGGTTGTGGATTTGCTTCAACCAAAGAGATGGAGTAAATGCAAGGTGCGAGTTATTTTCACTGGAGAGTGACTGGATGGATTTATATGAGGTAACCATGGATCCTTTTTGCTAGAAAGCAAACGGATGGGTTTACGTGAGTGAACCACGAATTCTATTCATCGAAGCATGGCTAAATGGATTCGTATAGATAGATTCTTAATCCCTTTTACCGGATAATGATTGGATAGATTCATACATATGTGTTATGATTCCTTTCACCAAAGAGCGACTAGATGAATTCCTACAGAGTGGAATATGAGTTCCTTTCACCGAAGAGTAACTGGACGAATTCATGTGAATCCCTTTCGCTAGAGGGTGACTGGGTAAACTCATGCAATTGATTTACGAGTTATGTTTACTGCAGAATGATTAGATGAGTTCATTTGAATTGAGCATGAATCCAATTAATTAGAGAATGGTTGGATGGGTTCATATGAAGGAACATGGTTTTCTCTTGTCTGAATGTGATAGGATGGATTCATGTAAGAAAACTAAATAATTAAGTTACCGATCAAAAATTCGAAATAATCACTCAATTGAGATAAATAATAAATAAACATTCTTAGACGACGCTAAATGTAGATGATACTTGGCATGAGAGTGATCGCTATATATATCCCCGACTAGAGAGTCGAGAGTGGAATGCAAGAGGTAATGCTACTTATCGAAGAGCATCCAAATTGGCTTACTTGTTAGTAAGCGTTATTCACTATGAAGTGGTCGATGTTAATCTCAAATAAGGGCTCTGAGAGGGTATGAATTGTCAAGTATGGAGCATGCTTGGTAAGAAACAGAAGAGGCCACATATTATCGATCTTGGTTCGCACTTTGCACGCATGACGTAAGTCGTCCGATTATACAGATCTGGAAAGAGCCGATGAGGCTATGATTGGGAAGCGCCAATGGCATTTGACTCAAACACGCAATGATTGCTGGGTGCAGTTTACACTCAACAAAAGGGCAGGAATGACCAAAGATTAGCCCAGTATGGCTGCAAAACTCAATGATGGCTCGTCCAAGCTTCAAGAACTAGCTCGATAAAGCTATACATGACTCTTGAGCAATCTAAAGAGATTGAGAGCATCAAATGAATACAAAACTCATCTTCCACCGAAGTCTTTTTTAGAGGGCTAGTGTTGACTTTCCTTTTTGCAAGGGCATCATGCTTTCAATTTGTCATCACTGGATCGCTTCATAATCGAGCATGGACTTACTCAAACTAGCTAACGATTGGACTAAGCGTTGGACTAGACAAATACTTGAAATTCAATATTTACATGACTCGGATTGATCATATACACAACTCGGATCGATCATGTACACTAGCACTTTATCAGGTAGGATTAATCACATAGGCTCATGGATTACTAAGGACCGCTTTGGATTTAGTAAAATCTAGAAAATTTGGTATATCAGATATTTACCAGATCCAGATCGGCTTGGTAAATCTAGCATTTACTAGAATCGAATTATTCTGATAAATTTGGTAAACTAGTATTTATCAAATCTTGATTGTCATGATAAACTTGAGGATGATCACCTTTGGACTCCGTGCTAAAAAAGGACTACGCACTAGACCAGTACTGGGACTTGAAGATTTGGCAATCTGGCATATTCACTTCGGATCGGCCTTGATCGGATAGACCCTGATTGGGTTGGCCTACTCTTTGAATCAACCTTGATTTGATTGTCCTGATCTTCGGATCAACCTTGATTGGATCTGACTTGATCGGATTGGCTTGATCTTTTGATTGGCCTAGATTAGATCGGCCTGATCTTCAAATTGGCCTGATTTGCTGATCGACCTTGATTGGCTTTGCTTGGTGTCTAGATTGGCCTCCATAAAAGATCGAATCGGGAAAAAGCTTCGGGGATCAGATCAGCTAGATATGGTAAATTTGGCATTTTGGGAAAGGATCAATCAGCAATATGGGCACTGTGGATCACATGAGGCATGGAGTGGATCAGCCTTTGGATTAGTGAGTTTTTTCGGTATTTTATCAACTGATCAATCCAGCACCGCTGGGATAGGGGCTGATCTGGATCGATTGGAGATGTCGATCCAACTTCTCACTAGGGATTTTTGGTCAATTTAAGATCCTATTTTCAATCCTTACTTTTGGCCAACTCGAGCTTCTTTGCAACTATTAATACACCATTAATTGGACTTTTTGTATGGATCTTTTGTCTCTTCTATGCTTGGACTTTGCCATTTTCATAAATCAACTTTGATTTCTTTACTTAATTGTAATGTATTGTAGTCCTACTGTATAAACAACCAATTACATTGAGTGGCCCTAGGCCTGATTATTAACCACTATCAATCTTACTGTGTCCTTTATTTTTCTGCATTACTTTTTGATATGTGATTGCTATTATTTAAGATTATCTGTGAATTGAATTGGACTGAGTGATTTTTGGTGCTCACGTTGTTTATTAAAACCTTTTAGTTGACACCAAAAATAGTTCAATGCTCCAATGAATGAAGTAGAGAATAAAACTGAAGAAAGTAAATTAAAAATGAAGAAACTAGAGACAACACATGATTTATAGTGGTTCGACTCATATTTGCCTACGTCTACTTAATAGTTTGTACTAATTTCTCACTACTTTGATGAGTATTGAGAGTGAAAATGAAATAATATCAAGTAAAAAAAGAAATAGTAAATTCAGAGTGTTAGAAATTGAAGAAGATACTTTTGAATGTGCTACAAGATGATATTTATAGGTGAGGTTCGAATTCAGTTCGACCAAGCAAGCAAGCAAGAAAGTAGGAGTGGTGGAATGAATTGGAAAAGTGGGCCATGTCATCCACGTTTATCAATGTGGTCGGCTAAAGCTCAGTTTTTCATAGGTCATGTCGATCCAGATCGTGTCGTACCGGACTAGAAGGGTAGTGGTGTCATGTCACTTAGCTGATCTGAGGGATGCCGAGTATATTGAGTGCTGACTCAAAGGTTTGACGAACCAAGCAGAAGTAATATGGTCGAGTCATAACTCTGCCGATCTAGGCTATTTGTCTCCGCCGAACCCAGCATGAGAAGGTCTAACTGTAAGAGCTTGGAGAGTTAGTCTTCCATTTTGGACCATTCGGACTTTGAATCCACTTCCGTTCGAGCCTCGAAGGACTAGCTGTGAAGAATTAAGATTGTGATGGCCTTGTTAAAATGCGGGTCAATATTTCCCCTAGATATGTTGTGTCATTGACGGGATGTGCTATGAACTAATTGGGTCGTCCATTTCTGTCGTTGGTACTTCCAAACACCTATGATGCTTGAGGAATTTCTTGTTTGTAATCATTCCCAAGCATGCTTCTGATTGCATCTTTAACCAAGTCTATCAGATTACAATCCTCTAGTCAAAAATCCCTGAAGATCGCACGTAACTACGAACCCCATTGAGTCAAGAGGTCAAGTACATGTTTTCATTTTGTTATGTATGTCAAGTCACCGGTTTCCACTTGCACTTAAATGTGCATAGGTCATTACCGCACAAAGTCATATGTTCTAGTCGAGCACATCGCCCAGTCAAGTTTATTTTTGCATGTGTGTCAACACGCACGTCCTTTATCATGCCAATGTTCGAGTGCGGCCTCGGTTTTTGTCTTTACACTTGTACTTTCCTACAAGTGTAGATAAAACGATCTCTTTTGCGCATAAGTTGCTAAGTGTTTTCGCTTTCCATTCAATGTACTCGAGTGTTTATTATGCTACACTTAACCCATAAGCAATCTCACTTAAAGTAAGCATTGGTCCAAAACCAAAGTAGTGTATATGCCCCCAATTAACTTTGAGTCACGCATATAATTCAACTTCAACACAAACAACTATATCAATTTTTATAAAAACATATATATTTCCCGCTCACATGAAAGATATCCAAATCCGAATCTGACACATCTCTTAGGCTTATAATTCCCAAATCCTACAAATCCATAATTTATTTCCAAAGGGTATTTACAAACAAAGATTTATATTTATAGATCTGAAAGAAGAACAAGAAAAGAAGAAGGAAATTTAATAATATAAACTACCTAAGCAAAGAACCACTTTTTTTTCATTGATCTGAATCTATTCTCCCCAATTCTTGTTAATCTTATTTGCATATGTTTATAATTTATGCTTTGGAAGAGACTGGAGGATTGGAAATGGAAGAAATGTCTGTCATGGAAGAAGTGTAGATAAAACGATCTCCAATTCTATTCTCTCCAATCCTTGTCGCCTCAGTTATGAATAAGAGAATGAGGTCTAGCCCTTTAATTATAGGTGTAGAAATGACCCTAGAACGTTAGTTTTAATTCAATAAAGATCCATCCGTTAATTTAATACATATTATATAAACAAACCCTAGTCGCCACTGTCAGGATCAACCAGAGGTCAATCCAGCAGTCGAATACTCGGTCAACCGCCTGGGTCGACCTGGCAGTGGGGGCAGGAAGAATATATTTATTACTATATATAAATAGATTCTGCTTATATTTTCCGTCCGTTTTCGTATTTCGTCCGTAACTTTTCCATACAGACTCTGTTCGCAAAGTTCCAAACATGAAAATTGATCAGAATTCCTTCATGAACGCAATGGTTCAAATTTTATGGTCAAATAAATACCATCGTTTGCAAAAAAAACTTTTTTGGAATTAATTTAATAACTAAACTAATTATCGCTAAAATTACGGGTTATTACAGAATTTGACCATGAAACTTGCACCGTTAAGTTCACGACGGAATTCCGGTCAACTTTCATATTTGGAACTTTGTGAATGTAGTCGCATGAAAAAGTTGTGGACAAAATACAAAAACGGACGAAAAATAATAAAGTAGGATATTTTTATAAGGTAGTAAATATAACCGTTAAAACCACGTCCCCCACCACTGCTAGGTCGATCGAGGGTAGGTCGGCGTTCAACTTCTGGTTCAACCCGTTGGTTGAACTAGGCAGTTGTGGCTAGCTTTTGTTTATACATTTTATTTTATCGATGTAATGATCTTTATAAAATTAAACCTAACGGTCTAGGGTCATTTCTATGCATATAAATAATAGGCTATACTCCCACTCTCTTATTCATATTTTCTATAGGTAGCGGCGAAGCTCTTCCATTTCCAATCATTTAATTTCTTCTAAAACATAAATTATGAACATATACAAATCATATTTACAAGATTGTAGAGATTTGATCCAAATCTATCAAAAGGAGGTGTTTCTTCGCTTAGATAATTTATATTATTGAACTTTCTTGTTCTTTACCTATTCTTTTTTCAGATCTACAAATTTAAATCTTCGTTTTTAAATCCCCTTTGGAAATAAATTGTAGACCTATAGGATTTGGAATTACAAGCTTAAAAGTTGTGTCAGATTCTGATTCTGATAGTTTTCAGTTGAGTGGGCAATATATATATATATATATACACATATATATGTTGTTTATAATAACTTATATAGTTCGTTCATACTGAATCTGAATTATATGTTGTTGACTTCAAAAGTTGGTCTAGTGACGACCAACCCCCAACATGTGACAAAATCACACGAGAAATAATCACAGAAGTGCGAAAAATGCAAATAAACAAGGGAGACACAATATTCTATAGTGTTTTGGCTTATATCGGTGCATACTCATTTACAATCTTTGTTTATTATGACGATTACAGGTTATAGTGATTTTTCAATGGAGAAAAGTAAAGAAAGAGGAGATCTTTACACAAAATCCTTGTGTACTTCGAATATATGACATGTTATTTTCGGAAGTTGAGTGTTAAGCTTTTTTGTGGCCGATTCCAGATAGTTTTCCATTTCAGGGAAGGACTGTATATATATAGGCCATGATCCATGCCAAGGTGGTATGCGGCGTGGCATATCTTCTTTTTATGCTTGGATACATGTAATTCGACCCATAAATGTAGTTGCAAGCGGCGGGACCCGGTACTGGACATGAATAGTTCTTTCTCGAAATATGCGGCATACGTGGAACTGAGTACTTGGCGTATAAAAAGAAGGGTTCATCTAAGCTTATCCGCTGCACCTGCCTCAGGAAAAGGATTTCGTCTGATAGCATATTACTTGCTTGTTGATCTGATACTATAGGAGATAATTTTACTTAGATAATTCTGCTCCGGTATTCTGGCCCTTTCCGATTTCTTAGGAACATGTCGGTCGATCTATCGATGACTCGACCGATTGTCTCGATCCTTTAGGAGGATGTTGTCTTTACTCGTTATGGCATAGTTTCGAGTCGACCTAAGGTGAAAATCATCTCTTAAAGTCTGGAATGGACCGATTTCTAGTTGTAGTCTTCGACTTCGGGTTGGGATGGCTTTTTTCCAAAAAGTTAACCAACACTTTGCCCCTCCAAAACACATCTTCTTAAGGAAAGGAGATGTGTTCCAGTTCTTCCAAAGGATGTTGTATAGTAGAAATCTAGGAAACCATGGTCACGCCGAACCATACAAAGGACAGAAAACCTACGATCATCAATGATTGTATTAAGGCCAGAAGTTTGACGACCGCGGGGGATTGTATTAAGGCTGGAAAACCGAAAACCATTTAGGATCATATTAAGGCTGAAAATTTGTGTATGCCAAGTCGACCATTTTGGGTCGATCTTGGTGGAAGCAGAGGAACCGAGATTCCACCTATTACATGATACCTGCAAAGAACTGGGGTACGATCACAAACAATGTTCGGTTTCATAAAGTGGGGTATAAACCATACCCGGAGGACGAGTATAAAACATACTCGGTTTTGCTTGGTAAGACGGTATAGTCTTGTGTACCAAGGTTTCTTAGGTTCAAACATTAACCATGTTCGTGGAATGATCAGAGGATTAGATCATAAACCATACTCTTGAGTTGATAGTTTTTACCTGTCACACCCTACCAAGGTTTAGTTCGAGTATTATCCATACTCATATTGAGAGAGAAGTTTTTCATATCCTGACAGTTAGAGTATTAGTGACGGTATTATCCATACCTGAGGGACGAGCATAAACCAGGCTCGGTTTTGTGAAATGGGTGAGTATTAGCCATACTCGGCTCAGGGAAGGAGGGTGAGCATTAACCATACTTGGCTTATGGAGGCGGCGAGCATTAACCATACCCGGCTTAATAAAGGAGGGCGACTATTAGCCATACTTGGCTTGTTAAAGTGGTATAGGGATGGTGGAAGGCGTTGGCCATGCTCGATTTGGAGATGGTATCTAGCACTGACCATATCGGGTTGGCGAGCATTATCCATGCCCTGCTTTGAGAAAATTGGCGAGTGTTTACCATGCTTCGCTTGAAGAGTTTGTTTAAGTATAGTGGCGGGTATTGACTATGCTCGGTTTAGAGATGGTGGCTAGCTTTGACCATACTTGGCGAACATTAACCATGCTCGGCTTAGACTAAACATCCTGGCAAATCCTGACAAGGTACTTAAATCAATCAAACATAATCCATGTTCGAGAAAGAAAGTTTATTACCGCTAATAAAGCTATTACATAAACAAGTCCTAACGGGTTAATAGTTGAATCCAGAGCACGCCTAGGGATTGAATCCTAACCCCGTACTTGTGTACTTCAACATAACCACATTATTGAAAATAATAAAAGTACATTTCTTATATCCTAAGAAATGAGTAAAACCCATGATGATCTAAACCAGATCGGTTAGTGATGATGTCGTGATTGCTGGGCTCAGGGTCCTTTCTGTCTCGAGGATCTCGAGGACCGGCCTTTGGAGCTTGGGCAGAAGGTTGTGGCAGTGTGGTCAGTACAGGTTTCTTGATGTACTTGGATAGTTCTCCACGCCTAACCGTATTCTCGAGGAGATTGCGTAAATGCATGCACTCACTGGTGTTGTGGCCTTCCATGTTATGATACATGCAGTGCTTTCTTGATACGAGTTCTTTTTGAGTCGGGTCTCTTTGAGGAGGTCTAAGGAAGGGTAGAGATCCTCGTACGTCAAGGTAGATGTCTAGCAGGGATGAATTGAGCTTAGTGTATTGATCATACTTGTTCTCTCTTCGGAATTGTACGTTTCGATCATTCTTTTCCGAGGCTTTTCCTTTATTCTAGCCATTGGTGTTGGATGGACCTTCGTCCTTGGTAGCAAGCACCTCGAGTCTTTCCATCTCAATGCTAGCATTCTCTTGCAAGAGGAATCTATCGGCTTCGGCATAGAAGTCTTCAATGTCCTTGGGAGGGTCTCTGGTTAAAGAGATTCTGAATTCTGATCGGTTCAGAACACTAGCTATGGCGGCCATAAGCATCATCGATGGCTCGGGTCAATTGACTGATGCTATGGCCACATTGAATCTTTCTAAGAAAGAGCGTAGGGTCTCACCGGATCGTTTCTTGATGGATGTAAGGAACATGGCGCTCTTCCGTCGAAAAATGTGGACTTTGAAATGTTCGATGAAGCGGGTGACCAAAATATTCCAGTCGTTGATCGACTCAATTGTTAGTTGTCGAAACCACATACCAGCCGGTAAGAAAGAGTGGGTAGCACTTGGCCATGACATTGGTCGATGCAGAAAGTACTTCTATGTGACGCATGTATTGCATGAGGTGAATGGTCGAGTTGATCCTATTGTTGTAGGGCTCCAGGACCTGAAGCTTGAAATCGGGAAGATTTCTGGAGTTTCTGATTTCTCGTGAGAATGGACTGCGATGGATGTCATCCACATCTTGTTAAGAAGATGTGCCTCAGGTGAAGCGTTTGATGATGCTTGCAAGTTGGCTTCCATATCCGAGGAGTTGTTGCCACGAATCCAATTCTGCATTAGTGATGTGGGTGAGAATCCCAGTACTGTCATAGGGTGGAAACATGCCCCGAGTTCGTGGGTTCTGTTTGGTTCATTCTCTGGGAGTTGAATGAAGGTAAACCCCAGCCTTGGTTCGGACGCAGCTAAAGTCGCTTGGTTAGTGTTGGACCAAACCATGTCCGCTTTGGTTGGAGTATCCGTTGATATTGGAATCCCACTCGGTGGGGTCATTTTGATTTACTATACTCACTTGTTTTCATAGCGTTATTCGAGGGGCAAGATGCCTACAGTTACAAGCGATTCGACTGGGATAGTGGCGTAACCGTTGCGTAACTGCGATTAATAACCATAAGTAATTTCGAGGGGTGAGATACCTATAATAACAAGTGATTCCACTGGTATAGTGGCGTAACCACAGAGTAACTGCGATATATGCAACAATAATGGCGAAACTTGAAGGGCGCGATGCCTACGGTTACAAGCGTTTCTACTGGGATAGTAGCGTAACCGTCGGGTAGCCGCGATCCATGGGGGAATGTTATTTCTATATTTATTTTTCAAAAGTTTTCAAGTATTTTCACTGGAAGTTGAAACAAGCATATTGAGTACTTGGAAATTTTTAGTCGTGCGTTTGATCAACGTATGTCTAAATTTTGTAAGAACGAAAAAAAAACTTGTTCAGCCTTCGAGTTAAAAAAGTATTTTGAAGTTAATTAAAAAATCAATAACATGCAAATTTAACCTTGTATCACTTCAACATAATAAACTAAGAAAGAGATTTTAAATGTATTGAAAGTTCACAACTTTGAAAAAAAAATATCAAAATACTAATTTTCGTCTCCGGAAATGTAAAGAACTAATGGAATGAATATGTAGTTAAACATAAATCATTATATTGGCCTAACGGTTTTGATTTAGTTTAAATATACAATGTTGATTCTAAATAGAATTGTTTGCTCGATTCTCGATGACGGACACTGACAAGAGTTTTTGATGTGAATATGAAATTTTCGTATATTGTTATGTAAGGAGAATAGAAGTTTTAATCAAGAAAGCGAACCAGAAGCTCATACTAGAGTTATCGGGTCAACAATACCAATTGGAAGTAAAAAAAATTGTTTCAATAAACAATCGAAGTTGATATGCGTATAAATGGTATATCATTTAATTAATAGTTCCTTGTTTCGTTCCTTTTCGAGGACGAAAAGTTTTTGAGTGGGGGAGAGTGTAACAACCCGTTATTTTTAACGATTTAATTTTCGATTTGAATTGAATTTTTATTTTGAAAATAATCTATAATTTCTCTTAATGGGAAGTTGGATTTTGAAATATGTTCAATGAAACATAGCAACTATGAAAATTTCGTTGGAAAATTTGAATGTTTGTTGGTCGTGCAATTTTCAGTGCAAAGCTACGCATAACAGTTCAAATTTTTGCCAATGTAAAATATCTCTGAAACCAGTTCGGACAAACACGAAAAATATTCTATTCGTTGCCACAAATCCAACGCTGTAGTCCGTTTCGTGAAAATTGGAAGTTTCAAGATCTATAAAAATATTTTCCTATACAAAATTTGCACCGATAAAAATCTTTTCGAAACCAAAATGTCCCAACATGAAAAAGTTTTCCTTCTTCGTTCTATTCTTTAATTTGCAATTCGTTTCGAGTAAATCAAACATATTGATCTCCGTTTAGTTGTTTTTTCATGCGAATTTATTGTTTAAAGGGGCCCATAACGCTTTTTAACGGAGCATCGTGACACTGCAAATTGTATACCGTTGCGTTCGTCTCGTTGAGCTGATTACCGCGATATATTGATTTGACAGTTTAAGTGCTTGGTTCACAACGAAATTACAAAAAGGTTTGCGCAATTCATTTTAAAAATAAACCATTTGAGTTCGACGTGTCCCTATTTAAATTTAACATATTTTTCTAATTATTTTGGGTCTGCAAACTCAGTTTGTAACTTTCCCATGGCACTTGAAAGGACAATAATTCTAACAGGCGTATATATTTCCAAATCCATTCTTTAATTTTCAAATTTCATTGGTACTTTTTTTTTTCAAAACATTATTTACATTCCCACCCCTTCGTTGCCTTCAGCCTTCACATTTTCAAAGCCTCGTTTCATTCAAAAAAAAAAGCATGTGTTAAAAGCCATGCTACCCTTTTGTTTTCTTCCTGAAGCTACAAAGCCATGGGTATTCACTACAAAAGAGAAAGGAAATAAAATGCCTATACATAATATAATATAATAAAAAAATTAGAGTGATGTAAAGCCTGAAGCTGTTATGTTTCCTTAACATTCGTTCATTTATAAATTTGTAGTTGCGTCTCCCATCCACCTCTTAGTTTAGCCGAGTCCCCTCTTTAAAAGAGAGAGAGAGAGACCAAGCTTGTCGAACTTTAGCCATGTCTGACCTGAACCAAAGCACGTCTCTGCCTCAACCGCCGCCCATGAGCCTTTGCCTAGCCGTTCAAACCCATTTCGATTACCCCATCTCTGTCGAGCAACCCCAAACAGTCACAACTATACTGTAGCTCCAACGTTGTGATTCTGTTTCATTCCTTCAAGCGCTCTTTAGTTTTCATTTATAATTCAATATAACTTTATTTGTGTTGAACGTCAGTTGCTTTATATGTTGCATAAGGATATTCGATCTTGGAATTTGGAGACTTGTTTCATGTAGAATATTGTAGAAGAAAGATGGAGAAATTTTGTAGAAAGAGAATTTTTTATTGCTTGATTATTTGGTTACATTGCAAATCTTTAACTTCATTTATACATGCTTCATCCTTATCCAAAAAAGTATTCTAGATAAGAATATTCCAGAATATATTTGGGTTTTTCACAATAAATAATTCAATACCAAATATAAACCAAATACCAAAATCAAGGCATTATATATTGCAATTAACAAAGAAAATATATATTGACATTTATTGTAATTTAATTTATTGCCAACATTTCAGTGATAGCTGTTTTCTGTGGTATAGCGCATGTACGAAGTAGGTATGGACCGCATCCGGTATCATAGTTCATAACTTCATATCGTGTTCTATGTATCGTGGGAAATTCTTCGCTTGTCGGAAAGGTGAGCACCCTCTCACGATTTCCTTTAATTTAAGTGTTTCAAAATCGTTTAACCTAGCATATAATAGAAAATCTGATAGAAACTGTTTGCCTTTTTTTGAAGTTAACACCTAGATTTATATGCCATACACTACTTTAGTAATGTGGTTTAGGATTATACTTAATACTGATGTGACACAGTAACATTTGGTACACTCATTTATTAAACCAGGAGAATTTCAAATACTTTCACCTGCAAGCATCATTGGTTCGCTTGAAGCTTGATTCGTGTGTGTGTATTAGTACACCTGCACTGTCTTAGTTTCAGCTTGAATTTATTGGTTGGAACCTGTGCTTGGCCATTCCCCATGCTATTCATACTTGGTTGATTTATTAAAAATATATAAATAGGAACTCTTCTATATCGCACCATGTTACTTTGTACACTGGTCATGATCTTTGATTGCTTACTGTTTTGCTTGAACTCTTATGAATTTCCATGCACCAATATTTATTTGTTGGTTCAGTGTTCACTGTGCCATTTTCTAGAGCTTGATACTGTTGCACTTATTAGTCCATATATTTGCTATATCCATGGTTGGTGTCTATACAGTGCTCTATTGTTAAAACTAAAATAATTATATTGTTCCTGTTTATATTTTGAGATACATGTTCCTTATATTGCATGAGACTAAGAAATTTCTCTCAATGAACTTTGAAATGAAAGATATGGGGGAGGCATCCTATGTGATTGGAATAGAAATATTTCGTGATCGATCACAAAGAATATTGGGATTGACTCAAAAAGGGTATATCGAAAAGATTCTAGAGAGATTTGGAATGAGTAAATGTTCACCTAGGAGAGTTCTTGTATAGAAAGGTGATAAATTCAATCTCATGCAATGTCCTAAGAACAATGTTGAACAAAAAGAAATGGAATCAATTCCATATGCATCTGTAGTTGGTAGCTTTAATGTATGCTCAAACATGTACTAGACCGGATATAAGGTTTGCGGTCGGTATGTTAAGGAGGTATCAAAGTAATCCAGGGTGGGAACATTGGAAAGCTGCAAAGAAAGTTTTAGGATACTTACGATGCATGAAAGATTACATGCTCATGTATAGTATATCCAACGAATTGGAGGTAATTGGATATAGCGATTCAGATTTTGCTGGATGCATCGATACTAGAAAATCGACTTTTGATTACCTGTTTATATTTGCTCAAGGTGTCATATCATGGAAAAGCAAACTATCATTGCTTCATCTACTATGGAGGAAGAATTTATGGCATGTTATGAAGCTACAATTCATGCATTATGGTTGCAGAACCTTATTTCAGGACCTGCGTTTGTCGACACCATTAGCAAGCCGCTGAAAATTTATTGTGATAATTCTGTAGTAGTATTTTTCTCAAAAAAAGTAATCTAAAGGTGCCAAACATATGAAACTAAAGTATCTTGTTGTGAAAGATGAGGTTCAGAAACATAGAGTGTAAATCATGCACATCAGGACAGAACTTATGATTATAGACCCTTTGACGAAAGGGTTACTGTCAAAACAATTCGAGTAACATGTTCACAGAATGGGTCTTGGTTGTATTAATAATAATTGGTATGTGACATTTTGATCTCTTTTATGCGTTTATGATATACAATTATGTATCTCTTGTTTTAGTGTGGTAATATGTACTTTATGTAATTTTAAACAAGAAAGAGTCCTATAAAAATATTATGATTAATCATTATGATATAAGACAACATGCAGACCATTATGCTGTTATATACAAATTATGAATGTAAATTGTTGGATAGCTGGCATTATAGTATATGGAAGGGAATGCATTGACTTAGTAGTGTACAACCACCATAACTCTCAGCAATTTAACATAGTATGATGTCCAATGCTTGATATTATAAAGAATCGGGTCAAGTGGGAGAATGTTAGAAATCTGCTATTGGAAACTGCAATAAAACGTTTCATTTACCTTTAACGTTACGTATTTTCTAATCTTAATGTGACCGTATTAATTGGGTCATAAATAGAACGTTTTATTTTTCATTATGCATTTTCTAATCTTAATGTGACCCTATTAATTCGGTCATAAATGGAACGTTTCATTTTCCATTATGCATTTTCAATCTTAATGTGACCCAATTAGTTAGGACATAAATAGACCATTCATCTTTAGAATATAGGTATGTGATTAATTTTAAGCGTTAAATTGGTATATGATGGACGTACCATACTTAGAGTTAAATGTTATATAAATGATTGGGTCCTTTCTCTCCCTAAGAAAAGAGTTGTATTCTTCTCCATCTAGAAACACATAAGGAAATAGGGTAAGAGAGAGAAACTGAATTATGAGAAGAAGAGTAAACATTAGAAGTCAAAGAAAGAAGATGACAACCATTACATCTTCCACAGCTAATCAAGGTACGTCATCTTAAACAATAGATCTTATTTAGTTTCTCCCTTTTTGTTTGTGAAATATTCGGTATTGGTGATCCTTGGACTATTCAATTGAATTGTACGTCATTAATAATGAAATTCTGAAAAACAAAGAAAATTCTAACATTATGTTCAAATCCCAAAAAGAAGTCTGACTTAAATATTCGTAGGTGCTGAACCAAATAATGAGAAGTTTTATACTCCTATCAGTTCACCAACATATGGATCATTAAGTTCAAGATGCAACAGTTCACCGTCAATTTCAAGTAAAAACATTTCATCTTTGCAAGAACCATCTGATGAAATGCCATAAGTGAGGGTTAGATCTTTGAGATAGATTTATGAATCATGCCAATTTGCACTTTTTGTTTCATATCCTACAACTTTTGAAGAAGCAACAACTAAAGAAGAGTGGAGGAATGCAATGAAAGAAGAATTGATGGCAATTCAGAAAAATGAGCCATGTGAGATGATTGACCTACCAAAAGAAAAGAAAGCAATTGGCCTTAAGTGGATTTTCAAAACAAAATATAGTGCAGATGGAAAAATTTAAAAGCATAAGGCTCAACTCATGGCAAAAAGATATTCGCAGCAGAAAAGTATTCATTTTAAAGAAACTTTTTCACACAATTGCTTGATTTGAGACCATAAGAATTGTTTTAGCATTATTGCACAACTACGACTCCCCATTTTTCAATTTAATATCAAGTCTGCATTTTTAAATGAAGACTTGCAAGAAGAAGTTTATATCACTCAACTGGAAGGATTTATTGTCGAAGGCAAGGAAACAATGGTGTACAAATTAAAAATGCACTTTGTGGATTGAAACAAGCTTCACGAGCATGGTATAGCAAGATTGATAGCTACTTTCATCAAAATAGCTTTGCAAGATGAGAAAATGAGCCCACTCTCTATTTAAAAAAGAAATGTACAGATTTTATTATTGTATGTCTCTATGTAGATCATATTATATACATGTGCTCATCTGATTCTCTTGTGATTGATTTTAAATCTAACATAATGAAGAAGTTTAAGATGCCAGATATGAGGTTATTGCATTAATTTCTGGGTCATGATATAACATAAGGAGTTGATGGAATTTTTATTTCACAAAGGAAATATGCAATAGATCTTCTAAAAAGATTCAACTTACTTAATTGTAAACCAGTTCCTACACCCATGAATGTGAACAAGAAACCGCAACTTGAAGATGGCATGGAGGAAGCTAATGTAAAACAATTTAGAAGGTTGGTTGGAGGTTTGATTTATTTAATAACAGGCCAGAAATTGCTTTCTCTATTAGTATTATTTCTAGATTTATGCAAAATCCCATAAAACATCACATTGGAGCAGCAAAAAGAATTTGAAATACATTGTTGGTACGTTACATTATGGAATTTGGTGCACTAAGTATCTGATTTTAGACTCTATGGGTATATGGATAGCGATTGTGTAAGCTCGTTAGATAATCGAAGAAGTACATCAGTCGTTGTTTTCAGTCTTGGATCAGGAGCCATCACACGGAGCTCAAAGAAGCAAGCTACGGAGCGTTGTCTTCTTCAGAAGCAGAGTACGTCGCAGCCACTTTAGCTGCTTGTTAAGCAATTTGTCTTAGAAGGATTCTTACAAATCCGCATCAAGAACAGAAGGATGCAATGGATATATTTTGTGATAACAAAGCTGATGTTGCAATGACAAAGAATCCTTCTTTCCATGGAAGGACAAAACATATTGATATTTGGCTTCATTTCATTCGAGATTTGGTTGCAAAAGGTGATTTAGTTTTGAAACAATGCAGTACACATGAGCAAGTGGCTGGTATTCTTACAAAATCACTTGCAAGATATAAGTTTGCTTAATTTAGATCATGATTAGGAGTGTGTAGCTTTGAATCACGGGGGAGTGTTGAAGAATGATTCAAATATGATGATCCTAGTTTGCAGTAAATAAGTTCTAGTCTTTTGTTATCTGACTTGTTATCCAATTGATAAGCTTAGTTGATATTTTCTTATTTACTTGGCTATTTTTGTGCATAGTTCTTAGCTATAAGCCTATATATATAAAGTGGGATGAAGTTAATAAAAGTGGGCAGTTTTTAATTATTATAACCTCTTTTTTATTATATACCTCTCTTCCCAACATATTAATGGTAAGTTCTTTTCTATCTAATATAAGTTTGTTGTGTGCAATCTTTTAAAAAATATATTTAATCAACTATCATTATTTTATGTTTGTCGTTTCTGCCTTTTCGCCAATTCATAACATTTAACATTCAACATATGCACATCTTCTATATATTCATCATTAATGTCACAACGTTATCAATATTATCAATGTTGCAAGTTTGACAATCTACCCGAATTTTCTCATCTCAATTTAGTAAGAGGGAGAACTAGAGTACATATTACTTTTTCTATGGAGAAACCAAATTTCGCAAGTTCTTCGAAGCAGCTTACTCCTTCAACTTAGCCAGGGTATCCATTAGTCACCGTATTTAAAATTCTTTTCCATTTGATAAGGCTAAATATTTATAATTGCATAATTAATGTAATTACTTTATGGATGGGTAAAATTTAGCTGAAAAACTTAGAAACCCAATAAGCAACATATAATGTATTGTCCCAAAAAAAGTTCCATCTTATTCAATGAATCATGCTTGCATCTAGACAATTAAAAAAATTATACTTATAAAATATAATTTCATCTCCATGTCATTACAAAAGTACTTCAATAAAAAATTTGTAACATCATCCGTGTGTATAGCACGGGAGGTCACTAGTTCCATATGTAATATGAAGAACGTACCATAAATTTATGATAGTAGTAAATATTTAATGAATATTAAGATTAGGTCCTTAAAATCAAACTAATCTTCTTTCCAAAAAAAAGTTTCGAAATTAGGTCCCTAAAATGTAGTTACTGAAAATTTCATAAGATTATGCAATTATTCTGTAATGACCCGAAAATCCGGTCCAATTTGAGCTGATCAAATAACACAAGTCCAACCCCAAATTGCACTGGAAATTCAAGAAACTAATAGAAAGAAGATAGAGGGTGAGGAAAGATAAGATAGAAACTTAGAATAGAAGAAGAAGAACACAACATCAGAGTAACACGAACCTCACAGCGGAACGAATAACATATAATATATATAACATAACTTGAAGTAAAAGATTTTACTTGAATATACATATCATTATCAAGTACAACACTTACAACACAGCGGAAATAAACAATAGCTATATGATCCTGAAGCCTCCTGCTCCAGCTCTTCAAGTATCTGTAAATCCCGACTACTTGACTGCCCATACAAAATTGGGCACCCAAGAGTTTAGGGAAAACAAAACAAAATAAACTCCGGGTCAGTTATGGGACTGGTATGAGTAAAACAGTTTAAAATAGTTTGAACAAGTAAACGATATCTCATAAGACCACGCCGTATAACGGAACAGGATTTTCCCTTATGAGAATCCAAAATATCTTTATATCAAAAACCTTTTGATATTATAATAATGTCTATCAACCACAACTATAATAACCATCTAGCAGAAATGCTTTCATCTCACGTTCTACATATATAGTATACAATCAAAACCGCAAGCACGTATTGGGTAATGGATTTCCAACTATGACAAGGTATGAAACCACCTTTCGCTAGTGTACCTCTAGAAAGGAATACACTGGGTTCAGCAAGAACATCTTGCAACCCGGCCACACATGACTGACCACTCATTTCGCTTGAGTGTATCGAATGTATATCACCAACGGTTGGAATCAGCAACCGTTTCCCGAATGGGACAGCATCAACAATAGTTTTTTAGAAGTAAATGAAACTCTAGATCAGGTGATTATACACCCTACTTCGGAGCCACCGACTTAGCCATGCTGCCTGCCCGATTTCTGTCATTTACCGGTTGATGAGGCTTGAGGTTACGCTTCATCATCACATCAGATTCACTTCGAATGCTACACTGTCAGATCCATCAAAAATCACCGATTGACGTCTACAACAGTACATTACGCGTTAGCTAAAGAAGTTTCCTTCTCCGCTTCCACTCTTGGTACGGTTGAAGAAATCAATGTACGTGACCTTTCTGGAAATACTCTGTCAGACATTCATCCATACAAGTCATCCAGGAACAGGATGAACCAAAGGCACTATTTAGTACATCCATCTTAGGCACTGTTATCTAAGATTTATACAACAGCCCTTGCACTTTACTCTGTCTTCAATTATCTTTGGCATATATGATTCGCAACGCTTATGCCAATACAGAGTGGTTCTTTGGATAATAATCCAACCGGTCTCTCCATATTAACAACGTTAAAATGGTCAAAACTTTGATAGTCTGTGATTTAACCATCAAAGAAAAACATGTGTGCAAACAACGACATTATTTCCAGGAGGAAATTGTATTGATCAATCATCATTCAACATTTATCTCTTTATTTCATAAATTTACTTATCTCCTGTTTCCCTATATTCAACATTTCTTATTTTCTAAATTTAGAAAATATATGTTATTACCATTGGAAAACATTTCCATTTCTTGTTTTCTATATCAGAAAACATTTCTGGTTCTTATTTGGAAAACACTTCCAAAACTCCTTCATTGGACTTAGACAGATGTTTAAACAAACCATCGCGATGCCAACTCAAACGATTACGCTTAGTAACTAAATTCTTTTAACCCACCTTCACTATCGAACCTTAACCATTCCTTAGTTAAAAATGAAGTCAATCAAGTTGGGGTAATACTACCTCTCAGACCTTAACTGAACAACGTTTCTAACCTTGAAATAGACAAAGTTCACCTTTTAATTCTTTAACAAACTTCCTTACGTAACTCTCTTTCGAATCATCTCTATTCGATAATTTTTTCCTTCGATAAGGTATATTCGATAACTCTATTCAATTTACTCTATTCGATTAAACCTCATCAATTAACTCTATTGGACTAACGCTATTGGATTAACTCTATTTGATTTAACTCTAGTCGATAACTCCTTTAACTCTATTCGAATAAACAAATTCGATTAACTCCTTTAATTTCATTCGAATAAACTATATTCGATTTATTCCTTTAACTCCATTTAACTCTATTCGAATAACTAATATTCGATAACTCTATTTAACTCTTATTCGAATAACTAATATTCGATAACTCCTTTTACTTCCATTCGAATCACTAATATTCGATAACTCTATTGATTCTATTCGAATAAACTATATTCGATTAACTCCATTTGAATAACTCTAGTTCGATTTAACTCTATCGATTTACTTTAACTGATTAACACTAACTGTTTAAATCTAATTGGTTAGCCCTAATGGTTTTACTCTAACTGGTTTAACTCTAACTGATTTACTCTAACCGATTAACTCTAACTAGTTAACTCTTATTCGAATAACTAATATTCGATTAACTCTATTCAACTAACTCGACTCGACTAACCCCTTTCGAATAACTAATTCGATTTACTAACTTTCGAATACCATATTCGATTTAACTCCCTTCGAATAACTTATATTCGATTTAACTCCTTTCGAATACCATATTCGATTTAACTCCTTTCGAATATCATATTCGATTTAACTTCTTTCGAATACCATATTCGATTTAACTCCTTTCGAATACCATATTCGATTTGCTGACTTTATTCGCTTTATAAAGAATTCATTTTTAACAACGTTTATTCACTTTTAAAGATTTACTTTTAGTAACGGTTCTCCACTTTAAAATGATTTCCTTCTTATAACAGTTTCCTTTTTATAACGTTTTCCCTTTTATAACGTCCTATTCCGTTATAAATAAATTTCCCTTTTTAACTGTATTTATTTTCTAAATATTTCCTATCAATTCTATTTGTAAATGGTTTACAAATCTTTCCTTTTATATTATTCTATTTGCAAATGGTTTGCAAATATTTCCTTTTCAAATCTATTCTTTGATTTTTTTTTTAAATTTCCCTTTTCCTAAATATCTCCTATTTTAAAATATTCCAATTTACAAATTTTTCCTATTTATAAATATTCCATTTATAAATATTTTATTTTCAAATATCACTTTGAAAATATTCCCTTATCAACATTTCGGTATGTTATGGTATTCAACATATCAAATCACCCAAACGTATATAATTAACCACAGATTATTAACCACATCATATATCACAATATATGAAGAACAATAAAATAACTGTTGAGGAATCCAGTCGGATTCCTCCAACCTGTTTCCCTGCATCCACAGATGTTACACAATAAAATCAACATCACTTTCAGTTCCATATGATATATTCTATTAAACAGAATCAACATAGAAATTCAACTAACTGACTAGCAGTTCAATCAAACAGTCAACACACAGTCAATCATCCAATATTTAACAGTTCTAAAAAATACAACATGAAATTATAAACTGTTCAGAGTTAGTGAGATTTACTCACTTTGGCAGTTCATCGTTAAAGAACGATAAACTGTTGTTGATTTGAATCAAACAGTTTATTTCGCCATAAATTCAAACGAGCCCCAATCCATTTCCAGTCAGCTTCATTGTGAAGCTCTCGTCCATGCGGTCTTAACGTGACTGATCGTTCGAATTTCTGATACAGTATGGCCAAGATATGTACCGTACAAGTTAATACAATTTAAACTGAAATTAAACTAAACATTAATCAACTAAACGGGCCCTCAACCCCATTTAAACCTTGCGGCCCATACTCCAACCCATACCAGACCCGCTCTACACTTTCTTCCCCAAATCCTATCGCGACCTGCTCCTTCCACAGCACCAAACCCAAACTCCTTCTTCACTAAATCCCCCCTTATCTCCACATTAAAAACCCAAACTAAAATCACCAATGCATTCTCCTTCGAACGCCGATCAACTTCATCCCCTTTTCATCAAGCTCGGATCCCAACTGAAGAATGCGACTTCAGCTTCCACCGTGAAAACATGCGATAGATGTTATCACAGAAATTGCCAAGAAAACCCCAACCCCTTTGATTTTACACCCTGGATCCGAATTCATACTCCATTTCGAATATCAGTAACTCAATGAAACACAAAACCCAACCCTAGGCTCGCTGCTGTAAACCGCCATCGAACAGAAAGGTTTCGAACCCATCAAAACAAGTATAGAAATGAAGAGATTCTCCTCACGAACTCACATATTCTAACTTTGGAATTAAAAAGAATTTCTATGGTTTTTATTTGATTTTTGATGATCGAAGAAATTTACTGAAGGAAGCAAAAATCACGGCGGAAATATTGTTTGACCAGAAGAGAAAATTAGATCTTAAGGTTTTCCAAAGAGGGGTATTTATAATGAAGATAAATATCTAGATATTTGTTAGGATATTATTATTATATTCAACCGCTATTTATAATTGTCGTTAAAAATCCCTGTGATCACCCATGATATCCAAAAATCACAAGACTGGACATACAGCTAAAGTTCGACATTACGGTCCCAACGAAACTGGTTTCGTCGAATTCGACTTCGTTTGCAAAAGTGGCTATTTTTAAAGCTTTGGATGACCCATTTAAATATAAAAATATATTTAAATATAATTAAATAAAATAGTAATAAATTAATATTATCGTATATATTCACAGTGGAATACCATATAGATTCAGAAAAATCTTATATGGATTTCTAACTTGATATTTCAATCTGGGTCAACCCGATATTCGATTTATATTGAAATTCCTTTTTAAAATATAAATAATTACTTTATAAATTATAAAAGAATTCCACAGCGACTTTTCTGAAATTTGATTTGGACGTGAATCACAATCTACACGACGAAATCCCGATTTTTCTCTTCCACTAGAAAGATATACTTCACTAGCTCCACATGTTTCTTGTTTCATAGAAATCCGATTTAAAACGAACCCTGTATATCCAGTTGAAGTTCAAATCGCCAAATAGCGAACTGCAGCGCCATTTCAAGCTCGGTTTTAATTATATTATAATTCTATGTTCAAACTGTCGTTTAAATAATATATTCGTCATTCTAATTCAATTCTAAACTGAATTAAATATCATAGTTGATCCGGTTCACACCATATCGTCGTTTCAGCCAATTCTGATTATTTCAGAATTAAATATATTATTTAATTTATTATTTTAATTAAATATTCATTATTATTTAATTCCACGACCATTAAATTCTCTTGATCACCATTTATATAATTAAATAAATTAATTATAATACCTCTGCAAATGCGGGTCATTACATTCTTCCCCACTTAAAATAATTTCGTCCTCGAAATTGCTAAGGTAGAGAATAAACCCAATTGACTGGTTAGAACTTATTTGTTCACCTTCTCAACTTCAATTTCAACTGAACCAGTTTAATTTCAATTAATTCTTATCAACGAAAATTTTCAAAAATCCTGAAAATTTTCTAACCCCTTAACTTTTTGAAAAATTTCGCCAGCACCTCCTTTGTACTAGTTAATAGTTCAAACTCCAACTTGCTTCTCTGGGCCATCTCCAACCCAAAAGAAAATCAAACAGCCAAGCGGCTTGCCAATTCGGCTCATAAATCTTATATCCAATAGAAATATAAACTTGTACTTTTGTCGGCATATCAAATCTATCACTTCCATATGTTATCAATTCAGTGGATACAAGGGTCATCCCAATCATATTCCAACCTACTTTTATCCACAACACAACCATTCACTTATATCCGAGCCAAATATCATTTCAACTCGAGTCTTCTCGATTCCCAACTCTTAATTTGATTATCACATTACACTTCAAATTTGAATCTCACAATCCAATTTGTCTTGATATCATTCTAATTCAATCTCAGTTACCACCTTACTGGCTTTACTTTTAATTCAATTTTGCTTTCACAAATTTCTTTTAAATTTGTTTTTAATTCAAACAGTCTTTCCCTGGGAGTTTTCAAACAGTTTACTCCTTTCAAAAATCAAATTTTCCTTTTGAACATGTTACCGAGCCCTTAATTAATATTCCATTAGTTAAATCACTTCTCTATTTCTTTATCAATATTTGTTAACCAAATATTTTCAATAACCATGTTGGCCTTTTATGTTATTTGGAAAACATTTCCGAATATCACCTTCCTTTATTTTCTAAACTTTAGAAAATATATGCTATTTATAATTGGAAAATATTCCAATTACTTATCTCTTTTCCGATCTCGTTTATTTATATACTTAGAAGATATTCTTTATTATATTTCTAAGCTTACACTTATTTGGGTTAAAACAGATGTTGTGTAAAACATCGTTACGACAACCGAAATACTATATTCAACTAACTCTTATTCAAATTGATCTTCGAGCCCGAAATCTTACTATTTATTTGTTAATAGTGAAATCAATCAAGTTGGGGTACAACTACCTCTCAGACCTTGACTGAATAACATTTATAACGTCAAAACAGATATGACTACTTACTCGAATAATCAATACCATACAACTACTTATTCACTTTTAAACACGTATGCACTTCCTCTTTCTATTCTTACTATATTGTATTCTTAGTCTTCCTTTTTGATTTTACTATTCTATTTCTAAGTTCGTTTCCTTATCGACTTCTATGTATATATCGATACGTTGATTTCTAACTATCAAATTATCTTAAAAATATTCTAACTCCTTAAATTCCCGGAAAAATTCGCCATAACCTCCTTTGTACCAGGAGCATCGGGATATTTCAAATAGCCTCCCATGGCCCTCACCAATCCAAAAGAAAAAGAAAAAGCCAAGCGGCTAGCCGATACGGCGCATAAAGTCTCATATATGAATTAAATACATACCTTTTCGTCGAGCATTCTATTTATATACCTTCATACCTTATCCAAACCTATCTCATGTATATTTATACCTGCCCAATCTATTTTAACTTTACCTGATCGTTTTAACTCAATTCGGTAATTAATTTGTTAATTAACTCTTTAGTCTATTTCACTTTTATATTTGAACATGGTATGTTCAAATATATTTTAACTTGCTTATTAACTAATTTGAATCCAAATTTCAAATTTAAGTTCTATATTCGATTTCGAATATCCATTTACAAATCCAATTCACCTTTCAAAGTTCAACTTCAAATTCAAAACTCGATTAACTAATTCCTCTTCGACTTAGTTAATTCTATTCAATTTCTATTCAAATTTTATATCACTTCTATTATTCAAATCTATATATCAAAAAATATATATCAAATTCTATTCAAATTCTATATTATAAATCCCATTTGAATTTGTAACGAACCAGGCATTTCCGGCCCCGAAAATCGACATAAATACCTTTACTATAACTCATGCCGACCCTCTAAGCACCGAAACACTGGATAGTTATTAGAAAGAATTTAGAGAGTGAGAAGAAAGAAAGAAATATTAGAATAGAAGAAGAAGAAGAACCAACACAACACAGAGTCTCACATCGCAGCGGAACAAAATATAATACTGAAATAAATCTTTACTGAGAGATTTAAAAATACTTACAATATCAGAGTGCACCACACATCTGGACAGTTATAATAACCTATCCTCAGATACAACACACAGCGGAATAGTAGCTATAAAATATCATACGTCTGAACATCTCCAGCTCGTCTCTGGACTTCACAGCATCCTATAACATGAACCTGTTAACCGGGGCTAACCCGAGCATTTACAAAACATCGGGTCAGTCTGGTGAACCAGAGTGAGATAAACTCGCACAGTATCAAGGGTATCACACAACCTGATTTTAAAGTTCAAAAATCCTTTCAAAAGAAAAGGATAATCGTAAGACCGAATCCACACATAAACACGGATGATTTTTACCTTACGATAACCCAAAATATTTTTGAAATCAATATCTTGTCTGATATTACAATAATGTCTATATACAAGTAAATAACAATCCAGTGGAACGCTTGCATCTCACGCTCCACATATATAGTATACAAACAAAACCGCAGGCGCTTATTGGAGATTGGATTCCAACTATGACAAGGTATGGGTCCACTTGCCGATAGTGTATCTCTAGAGACAAATACACTAGGTTCAACAAGAACGTCTTGCAACCCGGCCCTCACATGACCGACCACTCATTTCGCTTGAGTGTATCGAATGTATATCACCGACGGTTGGGATCAGCAACCGTCTCCCGAACAGGGACAGCATCGAAACATAGATTAAAGAACAAATAGGAATTTCTCTAGATAGGTGATTATACATCCTAATGGGAGCGACCCACATAGCCATGCTTCCTGCCCGATTTTTGTCATTTCCCGGTTGATGAGGCTTGAGGTTTAGATTAACTTTTGATCATCTGATTACTATTCACTTTGAATGCCACATCGTCAGATCCGTCAGATATCACTAATTGACGCCCACAAAAATACTCTACCAGGAAGCTAAGAGAACGACAATTCTCCGCCAACAACTATAGCACGTTTGAAGGAATCAACATACGTGACCCTTTGGAAATACTTTGTCAGACATCCGTCCATACAAGTCATCCAGGAACAGGATGAACCGAAGGCACTCTCCTACCGCATCTCATATAGCAATCACCCCATGGATCAGTAGCAAGAAGTCCTTGCAACCCGTAGATTCCAACCATGATAGAATCACAGCTTATCTTTGCTTGCCAGGCAGAGAAAATTAGTGGTTCCTCCATTTATGAAAATCCACGGTCTTCAATGCTCCATCTAGACCATCTTCTGATATCCTCACGTATTTGTTGGTTGGAACGGTTTTCGAATATAAATTTGATCCCGGTCTTTCCATACCAACAATCGTATTGGACAGATTTGATAGTCGGTGATTTAACTATAAAAAATAAACAGTGTTTCAATCATGACACTCCAATGAGTTCATTGGTTCAGTATTCAGCACCACTTGGCCTTTCAACAACTAATTCACTTTAGCTTAATTAAAACTTCTAACTGTTTTAATCTTTAAAAATACGATAATTGAATTCTTATATACTAACATTCTCAAAACCCTTTCTATATAATACTTAGTAAAATAACCATATTCAATTCTTACTTCTCCTTTCAAATCTATTCTACTGTTGCATGCTTTGGAAATCCCATTACACTTTCCCTCTTTTTACTTGATCTCATTTCAAATAACGTTAATTCAATATTAATGCTTTTACACTTTGAATCTCATTTATATACTCTGATTTATCTTAAACCCTTTTATCATTATCTCCTTTCACTTAATTCATAAATTAAGTAACATTTATTTCCTTTCACTGTTCAATTGGATTACATCTCACATTCGGTCACCTTTTAAATGAATTCCCATTTAAAAAAGTAAATTTCCAAACTATCATTAATTACAATAATAACTTATTTCAATCATTTATTACTTCAGTAGTTAATTCCTTTATTAACTAAATTAAATAGTAAATCCCTTTTAAAAACCTTATTTAAATTTAAACAATATTCATTTAACGATTTTAATCAAAACACATTAGTTTGAAATCAATTCCAATTCAAGATGGCCGCTTTAATTAACTCAAAACTTGATTATCTCGTTAGCTGATTCCGATTCATTCCCACTTAAAATTAATATAATTAATTTAAATCACATCCATTTAATTGTTTTCCTTACAACCCAAGTTATCAAAATTTAACCAATCGATTTATTTCTTATTCTCATACTTGTAAATCTGATTAATATCGGGATTTAACTTTATAAAATAACTTAATAATAAATCAAAGTCTTAAATAAATAAAATATTTATTTATTTCTCTTTAATAACTCGTATTCAAAATCATATATTCAAAAATCTATCTCCAGTTATAAAATAAATTTTATAACTTTATCTCTATCGACTCACCTGACGGTGAATCAATATTTATAAAACGATTGGTTTTATAAGCCATACGCTGCCAAATACCCAACCAATATCACCCATTGGTTTAAATTAACAGAGGTTGAACATTCAATAATCAACCGTCAAATCAACCACTCCAAACATGACAGTTCATATGTTGATAATATGAGATAAATAATATATTGAGGAATCCGGTTGGATCCCTCCAACCTGTTCTTCCCTGTATGCAAAACGGTTATCACAAACCAGATCATTAAGTTTCATATAACTGAAAAGAATAACGACCATTTAACATCAACCACACGCAATTCAAACAATTCAACCAATTAAACACGTTTATTTTATAAACGTGACCAACCAAGGTGAGTTACCTTTATTGGAACCAATCGTTAAAAATAACGATTTGGTATTTCACTGAAATTAAACGATGGTTTAATTTCATCAGTTAAACAACAAAACAAATGTATAACTGGCAAACAGACAACCATCAGTAAGCAGAGCACACAAAATAAAGAACCCAATTTATATAAAATATAAATGGGAAAACTGAGTGAGTTTAACTCACCTCGAATTGGTTCGTTGATAAAACGATTCATTTTAAGCATTTAATCCGAATGGAAATTCTCGCTGCTTCCATCTCCGACCAAATCAGCTTCAAAATGTAATGTTCGCCGATACAGTTCCAACATGTCCAACTTTGTCACACTCTGATCACATATGCACATGATATTTACATTATAAGTTTATACGCTAAATTCAATTAAATGACTATTGTTTAATTATAATTTAACTAACTCTTTATATATATATATATATATACTAGTCCTATATTAGTTATTACATATAACCTTATATGGTTAAGCCCTCAACCATTGTTAGACACGAACAAAAGAAAAACTGCTCGTGTATGAAAAATATACCAATTATAAGGTGCTGCTAAATTAATAACTCTATATACATTAATTATACTTTTAACACCATGGTTATGCCATGTTGAAATTGGTTAGGTCCGATCTAACAAAAGTTGGGCAAGCCGTGACTAATATTGGGCATATATAAACTAAATTGTTTACCTGAACTAGCCTACGTTACTATTAAGCCTTGATTAGGCTCGGTTAACTCATATAATTAGGCAAATGTACTACAGGTAGGCTTAGGCAAAATATAACTTTTGGTTGGAACCTCTAAATGATAACAAAATTATGCTTATAATTAATTATTTGATTATGTAGACTAAACTAGATTAGGCAATAAAACAGGGTTAAGGCATATTAGAGGAATTTGGTTAGGCATACTTGAGCTCGACCCCGTTGTACGATAACTTAATATTATAAGTAACTTCAGCTTTATCCACAACTAATTACTACTTACTCTTAATAAAGCTGTGATTAGGCACTTGGAATTTAATGTTCACGTTTCTTCTACAAGGCATATTTCGGAACTGCTCCAATTATGCTCCCTCTCCATCAATACGCCTTGCACCCACTACAGACCGACGTCGCCAGTCCAACTGTTTCACCATAGCACCGCCAGATCCGTTGTTTCCATCCTCCCATAATTCCGCCCTCCTTCCAACTGTCCTACCCTTTCACAACCGATAGCAGCCACCAGCCTATCGGATTGCACCAGCAACCCTTACATCGACTACCATCCACCACAACTCCAGCCAAGTAACGTCGACTTCCCACTTTCACACACACAACCGAGCTTCCCACCCCACTGTTTCCGATTGTCTTCTCATATGCATGTTCATCCACTTCGCTGTTTTTGGGGACTCGCGAGAATCCATTTCCATTCTTACTGCTTCCATCCGCTATACCCTGTCCACACCCACATTGCTTCAAACCACTGTCGTCTCTTTCCTCTATTTTTATCACATGTAGACAGAACCAAGTATGTGTATTGGGATCAAGAGAAAGAATAGGAAGATCATGTTTTTGTTCTGGGTTGATGAAAGGAATGGGGAGATCTGTAGCTATTTATAGAAGAAATGTAAGAAGGGATAAGGAGAACGTCCATCAGCAGACGGTAGGTTAATAAATGATAGCTTCTTATGTGCTTTCACTCCGGCATAGCTGTGTCGAATTGAAAATACTTGATAGGCTAAATGTAGGTGGCTATAGGAAATGGGTTGCAAGAAAAGTTGGCTACAGCATGTGCAAACGCGAAGGAACAGAAGTAGTGTGACCGTATCTACTAAAATATGAAGTTACTAGTCTCTACGTGAGTTTTCTTTTCAGTTGTAGCTGTCTTAATTTGAGAATGCATGCAGGGGTAGCTGCTGATCACTGTAGCACGTGCTGAGAAGGCCTTAAGCCGGAAGAAAAGAAGGGTTGCAGTGTTTTCAGTAGGTACGAAATGGAAGAAACAGTAGCTGTAGTAGGCATGTTCTGAAACGAAGGGACGAAGCAGTGTGTTTTCACTTCGCTATCTGTCGGAGTTCACACTGTGGAAGTGGAAATGTATGCGCAGTTGTCTATAGATACATTGATAGAGTAGGCTTTTAGAGTTGCAGCGTAAGTTCTATTCACATATAGCTAGCTCTTTATCGGGTGGTGTTTTCCTTTCAATACAGGAATGGACAAATATATGTACCTTTGTAGTTGCATGTTGTCTTTCAAAAATACATATGCATGTGAAATTACAATATGTAGGATGGGAATGTTTTATTTATATTATAATATAACGAACTCCTGCTGCCAGCTTTTCAAGAGAAAAACATTTTATACGGCCTTTGTTTTCTGATAAAAAAAGGTAACTTTGGTGTAAAAAAGTATTCCGGACCCAATGGGACAAGTTTCGTCGAAATCCGACATCGTTTGAAAAAAATTCCTTTATAAAACCAGAAATGAACACGCGTTTAATTTTTTCACGATCACCAGATAAATCAAATCAACTTGAAACCTTGCAATCCTACAATAATTTGTTGATACGAACCCAACAGCACCAGTTTCATCGTATTCTGAGACTGTTTCCCCGGTAGGCTGTTTTTACGTGCATCGCAATGCCTTTCTGAACACCAAATTTGCCGGTCTCTAAAAATAACAAACTATATACCTATCCTGACTCTAATCGACGATACGAACTCAACGGGACTGGTTTCGTGGCTTAATTCGATCGTCTGTTCAAGTTACACTCAAATATCCATTTATTTAATTACGCGTTATAGAAATTTAACGGGCATTTATGGCTACCGTGGTCACATACGACATCGGTTTTCCACGCAATTCACCTCCGTACAATAATTTAACAATACGGTTTCAATGAAACCGGTTTTGTCAAAAACTGAGTCCGTTTGCAAAACGGCTATTTTAAAGGTCGATATTTAAATAACGATTTCCGCAGCGATTATTTCAAATTTTGATTTTCCCATAACTTACACTCTATAACACGAAATCTGAATTTTTATCTTTCATATGAAAATTATCGTCAATACGGTTCCAACGTGTCTTGTTTCACAGAAATCCGACTTATATCGGACTCTGTATATCTAGTTGAAGTTCAAAACTCGAATTTACGAACTGCACGCCATTTTCAAGCTCGGTTTATAATTTTATAAATATATAACGTTCGAACTTCGTTTTAAATAACGAATTCAATATTAAATTCCATCGATATTCAAAATAAAATATTTAAAACTAATTTAAATATTCAGATTCAAATGGTCATAAAACACAGGTCCTTACATTCTTCCCCCCTTAAAATAATTTCGTCCTCGAAATTGCTAAGGTAAGAAAAAACGTTATAAACCCATTCATTTCCAAATCCAATTTATTTTAAATCAAACCCCGACTTATTACCGTATATAAATATTTTCAAAAATATCGAAACTTTTCTTTTTGTTCAGACAATTTCCCTAGGAGTTTTAAATAGTTCAGCTTTTTCCAAAAATCAAATATTCCTTTTCAGGATTCAAAACAACTTCTTTTTCTCAAAGCAATTCAAAACAAAATCTTTGGTAGTAATCCATCTCTCAGAACTCGGAAATGAACACTGATGATGTGGCCAACATCATAAGAGTTATTCCCCAGCTATCGAAGTGAGTTCAATACTATATAACTTTCCAAATCATATTTAAACACTTCCTTTTGAAATTATTTCAAAATATTCATCTCAATGTTTGTAAAACAACTTAAAATCTCCCAGGATCTTAAATTTCTCATATATACAATCCAAGTTCATTTACACACCTTTTCCACATTTAGGAATTTTAATTCAAATCCTAATTTCAATGTCAGATTTAATAAATCTGCTTTTATATTATACGAATTCTAATTGGTTATTTATATAACCATTTCAATTATAACCCGCCAACACATCCAATATACTATAATACTTCAATATATATATATATATATATCTTCTTTATATCAAAATATAATTTGGGTAAATTTATTTCATTTACCCTCCTTCAAAACACACTGTGTCGGTTTATCGTACTTGATTGTTTTGGAACCCATATCTATACAGTGGATCAAACTGATCAACCAGAACTCACAAACAACTCAACCAAATAAATCTCCACAATATAAAACAAGTTTTATAAAATCTACAAATATGTTTACTCGTATATATATACTCAACTCAATCTAGGGTATTGCTAACCCAATCTCTACTGAGTCACACCACAGAGCCAAGGTAATCACTTAACCTTCAGCTCTGATACCACTGTAACGACCCAGGGGCAGTGGGCTAACCTCCCACCGTAGCTTACAAAGATACCTCATAACTGCTTTTACGACCAGCCTCTCGACTCGACCAACCCACAATGTCGGGAGATGTAGGGGTAAGAGTCTCCCGTTCACCACCAAACGCGAAGCGAGAACCCCTATCATCCGTACCAATTAAGCAACCAGCTCTGATACCACTGTAACGACCCAGGCATTTTCGGCCCCGAAAGTCGACATAAATACCTTTATTATAACTCATGCCGACCCTCCAAGCACCGAAACACTGGATAGTTATTAGAAAGAATTTAGAGGGTGAGATAAGAAAGAAAGAAATACTAGAATAGAAGAAGAAGAAGAACCAACACAACACAGAGTCCCACATCGCAGCGGAACAAAATATAATACTGAAATAAATCTTTACTGAGAGATTTAAAAATACTTACAATATCAGAGTGCACCACACATCTGGACAGTTATAATAACCTATCCTCAGATACAACACACAGCGGAATAGTAGCTATAAAATATCATACGTCTGGACATCTCCAACTCGTCTCTGGACTTCACAACATCCTATAACATGAACCTGTCAACTCGGGCTAACCCGAGCATTTACAAAACACCGGGTCAGTCTGGTGAACCAGAGTGAGATAAACTCGCGCAGTATCAAGGGTATCACACAACCTGATTTTAAAGTTCAAAAATCCTTTCAAAAGAAAAGGATAATCGTAAGACCAAATCCACACATAAACACGGACGGTTTTTACCTTACGATAATCCAAAATATTTTTGAAATCAATATCTTGTCTGATATTACAATAATGTCTATATACAAGTAAATAACAATCCAGTGGAACGCTTGCATCTCACGCTCCACATATATAGTATACAAACAAAACTGCAGGCGCTTATTGGAGATTGGATTCCAACTATGACAAGGTATGGGTCCACATGCCGATAGTGTATCTCTAGAGACGAATACACTAGGTTCAACAAGAACGTCTTGCAACCCGGCCCTCACATGACCGACCACTCATTTCGCTTGAGTGTATCGAATGTATATCACCGACGGTTTGGATCAGCAACCGTCTCCCGAACAGGGACAGCATCGAAACATAGATTAAAGAACAAATAGGAATTTCTCTAGATAGGTGATTATACATCCTAATGGGAGCGACCCACATAGCCATGTTGCCTGCCCGATTTTTGTCATTTCTCGGTTGATGAGGCTTGAGGTTTAGATTAACTTTTGATCATCTGATCACTATCCACTTTGAATGCCACATCGTCAGATCCGTCAGATATCACTAATTGACGCCCACAAAAAAACTCTAGCAGGAAGCTAAGAGAACGACCATTCTCCGCCAACAACTATAGCACGTTTGAAGGAATCAACGTACGTGACCCTTTGGAAATACTCTGTCAGACATCCGTCCATACAAGTCATCCAGGAACAGGATGAACCGAAGGCACTCTCCTACTGCATCTCATATTGGAATCACCCCATGGATCAGTAGCGATAAGTCCTTGCAACCCGTAGATTCCAACCACGACAGAATCACAGCTTATCTCTGCTTGCCAGGCAGAGAATATTAGTGGTTCTTCCGCTTATGAAAATCCACGGTCTTCAATGCTCCATCTAGACCATCTACTGATATCTTCATGTATTTGTTGGTTGGAACGGTTTTCGAGTATAAATTCGATCCCGTTATTTCCATACCAACAATCGTATTGGATAGATTTGATAGTCGGTGATTTAACTGTCAAAAATAAACAGTGTTTCAAACATGACACTCCAATGAGTTCACTGGTTCAGTATTCAGCACCACTTGGCCTTTTAACAACTGATTCACTTTAGCTTAATTAAAACTTCTAACTGTTTTAATCTTTAAAAATACGATAATTGAATTCTTATATGCTAACGTTCTCAAAACCCTTTCTATATAATACTTAGTAAAATAACCATATTCAATTCGTACTTTACTTCTCCTTTCAAATCTATTCTACTGTTGCATGCCTTCGAAATCTCATCACACTTTCCCTCTTTTTACTTGATCTCATTTCAAATAATGTTAATTCAATATTAACGCTTTTACACTTTGAATCTCATTTACATACTCTGGTTTATCTTAAACCCTTTTATCGTAATCTCCTTTCATTTTATTCATAAATTAAGTAACGTTTATTTCCTTTCACCATTCAATTGGATTGCATCTCACGTTCGGTCACCTTTTAAATGAATTCCCATTTAAAAAAGTAAATTTCCAAACTATCATTAATTACAATAATAACTTATTTCAATCATTTATTACTTTAGTAGTTAATTCCTTTATTAACTAAATTAAATAGTAAATCCCTTTTAAAAACCTTATTTAAATTTAAACAATATTCATTTAACGATTTTAATCAAAACACATTAATTTGAAATCAATTCCAATTCAAGATGGTCGCTTTAATTAACTCAAAACTTGATTATCTAGTTAGCAGATTCCAATTCATTCACACTTTAAATTAATATAATTAATTTAAATAACTTCCATTTAATTGTTTTCCTTACAACCCAAGTTATCAAAATTTAACCATTCGATTTATTTCTTATTCTCATACTTGTAAATCTGATTAATATCGGGATTTAACTTTATAAAATAACTTAATAATAAATCAAAGTCTTAAATAAATAAAATATTTATTTATTTCTCTTTAATAACTCTTATTCAAAATCATATATTCAAAAATTATCTCCAGTTATAAAATAAATTTTATAACTTTATCTCTATCGACTCACCTGACGGTGAATCAATATTTATAAAACGATTGGTTTTATAAGCAATACTCTGCCAAATACCCAAACAATATCACCCATTGGTTTAAACTAACAGAGGTTGAACATTCAATAATCAACCGTCAAATCAACCACTCCAAACATGACAGTTCATATGTTGATAATATGAGATAAATAATATATTGAGGAATCCGGTTGGATCCCTCCAACCTGTTCTTCCCTGTATACAAAACGGTTTTCACAAACCAGATCATTCAGTTTCATTTAACTGAAAAGAATAACGACCATTTAACATCAACCACACGCAATTCAATCAATTCAACCAATTAAACACGTTTATTTTATAAACATGACCAACCAAGGTGAGTTACCTTTATTGGAACCAATCGTTAAAAATAACGATTTGGTATTTCACTGAAATTAAACTGAAATTAAACGATGGTTTAATTTCATCAGTTAAACCAACAAAACAAATGTATAACTAGCAAACAGGCAACCATCAGTAAGTAGAGCACAAAAAATAAAGAACCCAATTTATATAAAATATAAATGGGAAAACCGAGTGAGTTTAACTCATCTCGAATTGGTTCGTTGATAAAACGATTCATTTTAAGCATTTAATCCGAATGGAAATTCTCGCTGCTTCCATCTCCGACCAAATCAGCTTCAAAATGAAACGTTCGCCGATACAGTTCCAAAATGTCCAACTTTGTCGAACTCTGATCACATATGCACATGATATTTACATTATAAGTTTCTACGCTAAATTCAATTAAATGACTATTGTTTAATTATAATTTAACTAACTCTTTATATATATATATATAAATATATATATATATAAATTAATCCTATATTAGTTATTACATATAACCTTATATGGTTAGGCCCTCAACCATTGTTAGACACGAACAAAAGAAAAACTGCTCGTGTAAGAAAAATATACCAATTATAAGGTGCGCCTAAATTAATAACTCTATATACATTAATTATATTTTCAACACCAAGGTTATGCCATGTTGATATTGGTTAGGTCTGATCTAACAAAAGTTGGGCAAGCCGTGACTAATATTGGGAATATATAAACTAAATTGTTTACATGAACTAGCCTACGTTACTATTAAGCCTTGATTAGGCTCGTTTAACTCATATAATTAGGCAAATGTACTACAGGTAGGCTTAGGCAAAATATGACTTTCGGTTGGAACCTCGAAATGATAACAAAATTATGCTTATAATTAATTATTTGATTATGTAGACTAAACTAGATTAGGCAATAAAACAGGGTTAAGGCATATTAGAGGAATTCGGTTAGGCATACTTGAGCTCGAACCCGTTGTACGATAACTTGATATTATAAGTAACTTCAGCTTTATCCACAACTAATTACTACTTACTCTTAATAAAGCTGTGATTAGGCACTTGGAATTTAATGTTCACATTTCTTCTACAAGGCATATTTCGGAACTGCTCCAATTATGCTCCCTCTCCATCAATACGCCTCGCACCCACTACAGACCGACGCCGCCACTCCAACTGTTTCACCATAGCACCGCCAAATCCGTTGTTTCCATCCTCCCATAATTCCGCCCTACTTCCAACTGTCCTACCCTTTCACAACCGATAGCAGCCACCAGCCTATCGGATTGCGCCAGCAACCCTTCCATCGACTGCCATCCACCACAACTCCAGCAAAGCAACGTCGACTTCCCACTTTCACACACACAACCGAGCTTCCCACCACACTGTTTCCGGTTGTCTTCTCATATGCATGTTCATCCACTTCGCTGTTTCTGGGGACTCGCGAGAATCCCTTTCCATTCTTACTGCTTCCATCCGCTATACCATGTCCACACCCACACTGCTTCAAACCACTGCCGCCTCTTTCCTCTCTTTTTATCACATGTAGACAGAACCAAGTATGTGTACTGGGATCAAGAGAAAGAATAGGAAGATCATGTTTTTGTTCTGGGTTGATGAAAGGAATGGGGAGATCTGTAGCTATTCATAGAAGAAATGTAAGAAGGGATAAGGAGAACGTCCATCAGCAGACGGTAGGTTAATAGATGATAGCTTCTTATGTGCTTTCACTTCGGCATAGTTGTGTCGAATTGAAAATACTTGACAGGCTAAATGTAGGTGGCTATAGGAAATGGGTTGCAAGAAAAGTTGGCTATAGCATGTGCAAACGCGAAGGAACAGAAGTAGTGTGACCGTATCTACTAAAATATGAAGTTACTAGTCTCTACGTGAGTTTTCTTTTTAGTTGTAGCTGTCTTGATTTGAGAATGCATGCAGGGGTAGCTGCTGATCACTGTAGCATGTGCTGAGAAGGCCTTAAGCCGGAAGAAAAGGAGGGTTGCAGTGTTTTCAGTAGGTACGAAATGGAAGAAACAGTAGCTGTAGTAGGCATGTTCTGAAACGAAGGGACGAAGCAGTGTGTTTTCACTTCGCTATCTGTCGGAGTTCACACTGTGGAAGTGGAAATGTATGCGCAGTTGTCTATAGATACATTGATAGAGTAGGCTTTTAGAGTTGCAGCGTAAGTTCTATTCACATATAGCTAGCTCTTTATCGGGTGGTGTTTTCCTTTCAATACAGGAATGGACAGATATATGTACCTTTGTAGTTGCATGTTGTCTTTCAAAAATACATATGCATGTGAAATTACAGTATGTAGGATGGGAATGTTTTATTTATATTATAATATAATGAACTCCTGCTGCCAGCTTTTCAAGAGAAAAACATTTTATATGGCCTTTGTTTTCTGATAAAAAAGCTAACTTTGGTGTAAAAAAGTATTCCGGACACAATGGGACATGTTTCGTCGAAATCCGACATTGTTTGAAAAAAAATCCTTTATAAAATCAGAAATGAACACGCGTTTAAATTTTTCACGATCACCAGATAAATCAAATCAACTTGAAACCTTGCAATCCTACAATAATTTGTTGATACGAACCCAACGACACCAGTTTCATCGTATTCTGAGACTGTTTCCCCGGTAGGTTGTTTTTACGTGCACCGCAATGCCCTTTTGAACACCAAATTTGTCGGTCTCTAAAAATAACAAACTATATACCTATCCTGACTCTAATCGACGATACGAACTAAACGGGATTGGTTTCGTGGCCTAATTCGATCGTCTATTCAAGTTACACTCAAATATCCCTTTATTTAATTACGCATTATAGAAATTGAACGGGCGTTTATGGCTACCGTGGTCACATACGACATCGGTTTTCCACGCAATTCACCTCCGTAAAATAATTTAACAATACGGTTTAATTGAAACTGATTTTGTCGAAAATTGAGTCCGTTTGCAAAACGACTATTTTAAAGGTAGATATTTAAATAACGATTTCCACAACGATTATTTCAAATTTTGATTTTTCCATAATTTACAATCTATAACACAAAATCTGAATTTTTCTCTTTCATATGAAAATTATCGTCACTACGGTTCCAACGTGTCTTGTTTCACAGAAATCCGACTTATATCGGACTCTATATATCTAGTTGAAGTTCAAAACTCGAATTTACGAACTGCACGCCATTTTCAAGCTCGGTTTATAATTTTATAAATATATAACGTTCGAACTTCGTTTTAAACAACGAATTCAATATTAAATTCCATCGATATTCAAAATAAAATATTTAAAACTAATTTAAATATTCAGATTCAAATGGTCGAAAAACACGGGTCGTTACAGAATTTCTATATTCAAATTTTATATATTCAAATTCTATATATCAAATTCTATATATTCAAATTCCATTTTGAAATTCAACACAACTTGTCTTTCCCAAAACAAATTCAAAACAGTATCTCTGGTAGTAATCCGTCACTTACAACTCGAAAATGAACACTGATGATGCAGCTGTCATCATCAGATTCTATTTTCCAACGATCAAAGTGAGTTCAATACTATAAAACCATTTCTAAACATTTCCACTTTGAAATTCATTTCAAAACATAATTCACACTGCTTGTAAAACAATTTAAAATCTCCCAAGATCTTAAATCTTCCTTATTTTTAATCCAAATCCATTTACAAACACTTATCCAATTCTCTAGAGTTTTAACTCAATTTCTGGCTTAAAATTTTAGATTCAACTCATCTGATTTCACGTATTTCACTTATATGAATTCTGATTGGTTATTTACATAACCATTTAATTTATAATCTTACTCGATTATAATAACAACCAATATATCCACTATATTATAATTTTGATATATATATCTTCTCTATATCAAGATATACCATGGGTAAACTTATTTTCATTTACTCTCTTCCAAAACATATCATGAGGACCCATCGTATTCGAGTGTTTTGTAACTCCTACCGATACAGTGGATCAAACTGATCGACCATAACTCATAAACAACTTAACTAATAAATCACCATAATATAAAACAATTTTTATATCAATAACAAATACGATCACTCGTATATATACACTCAACTCAATCTAGGGTATTACTAACCCTATCTCTACTGAGTCATGCCACAGAGCCAAGGTAATTCACTTAACCTTATGCTCTGATACCCACTGTAATGACCCAAAAATCCGGTCCAATTTGAGATGATCAAATAACACAAGTCCAACCCCAAATTGCACTGGAAATTCAAGAAACTAATAGAAAGAAGATAGAGGGTGAGGAAAGATAAGATGGAAACTTAGAATAGAAGAAGAAGAACACAAAATCAGAGTAACACGAACCTCACAGCGGAACGAATAACATATAATATATATAACATAACTTGAAATAAAAGTTTTTACTTGAATATACATATCATTATCAAGTACAACACTTACAACACAACGGAAATAAACAATAGCTATATGATCCTGAAGCCTCCTGCACCAGCTCTTCAAGTATCTGTAAATCTCGACTAATTGACTGCTCGTACAAAATTGGGCACCCAAGAGTTTAGGGAAAACAAAACAAAATAAACTCCAGGTCAGTCATGGGACTGGTATGAGTAAAACAGTTTGAACAAGTAAACGATATCTCAAAAGACCACGCCGTATAACGGAACGGGTTTTTCCCTTATGAGAATCCAAAATATCTTTATATCAAAAACCTTTAGATATTATAATAATGTCTATCAACCACAACTATAATAATCATCTAGCAGAAATGCTTTCATCTCACGTTCTACATATATAGTATACAATCAAAACCGCAAGCACGTATTGGGTAATGGATTTCCAACTATGACAAGGTATGAAACCACCTTTCGCTAGTGTACCTCTAGAAAAGAATACACTGGGTTCAGCAAGAACATCTTGCAACCCGGCCACACATGACCGACCACTCATTTCGCTTGAGTGTATTGAATGTATATCACCAACGGTTGGGATCAGCATCCGTTTCCCGAATGGGACAGCATCAACAATAAATTTTTAGAATTAAATGAAACTCTAGATCAGGTGATTATACACCCTACTTCGGAGCGACCGACTTAGCCATGCTGCCTGCTCGATTTCTGTCATTTACCGGTTGATGAAGCTTGAGGTTACGCTTCATCATCACATCAGATTCGCTTCGAATGCTACATTGTCAGATCCATCGAAAATTACCTATTGACGTCTACAACAGTACATAACGTGTTAGATAAGGAAGTTTTCCTTCTCCGCTTCCACTCTTGGTATGGTTGAAGAAATCAATGTACGTGACCTTTCTGGAAATACTTTGTCACACATTCATCTATAAAGTCATCCAGGAACAGGATGAACCGAAGGCACTATTAAGTACATCCATCTTAGGCACTGTTATCTAAGATTTATACAACAGCCCTTGCACTTTACTCTGTCTTCAATTATCTTTGGCATATTTGATTCGCAACGCTTATGCCAATACAAAGTGGTTCTTTGGATAATAATCCAGCCGGTCTCTCCATATTAACAACGTTAAAATGGTCAAAACTTCGATAGTCTGTGATTTAACCATCAAAGAAAAACATGTGTGCAAACAACGACAATATTTCCAGGAGGAAATTATATCGATCAATCATCATTCAACATTTATCTCTTTATTTCATAAATTTACTTATCTCCTGTTTCCCTATATTCAACATTTCTTATTTTCTAAATTTAGAAAATATATGTTACATTGGAAAACATTTCCATTTCTTGTTTTCTATATCAGAAAACATTTTTGGTTCTTATTTGGAAAACATTTCCAAAACTCCTTCATTGGACTTAGACAGATGTTTAAACAAACAATTGCGATGCCAACTCAAACCATTACGCTTATTAACTAAATTCCTTTAACCCACCTTCACTATCGAACCTTAACCATTCCTTGGTTAAAAATGAAGTCAATCAAGTTGGGGTAATACTACCTCTCAGACCTTAACTGAACAACGTTTCTAACCTTGAAATAGACAAAGTTCACCTTTTAATTCTTTAACAAACTTCCTTACGTAACTCTCTTTCGAATCATCTCTATTCGATAATTTTTTCCTTCGATAAGGTATATTCGATAACTCTATTCAATTTACTCTATTCGATTAACCCTTATCAATTAACTCTATTGGACTAACGCTATTGGATAAACTCTATTTGATTTAAATCTAGTCAATAACTCCTTTAACTCTATTCGAATAAACCAAATTCGATTAACTCCTTTAATTCCATTCGAATAAACTATATTCGATTTATTCCTTTAACTCCATTTAACTCTATTCGAATAACTAATATTCGATAAATCTATTTAACTCTTGTTCGAATAACTAATATTCGATAACTCCTTTTACTTCCATTTGAATCACTAATATTCGATAACTCTATTGATTCTATTCGAATAAACTATAATCGATTAACTCCATTTGAATAACTCTAGTTCGATTTAACTCTATCAATTTACTTTAACTGATTAACACTAACTGTTTAACTCTAACTGGTTAGCCCTAATGGTTTTACTCTAACTAGTTTAACTCTAAGTGATTTACTCTAACCGGTTAACTCTAACTGGTTAACTCTTATTCGAATAACTAATATTCGATTAACTCTATTCAACTAACTAGACTCGACTGACCCCTTTCGAATAACTAATTCGATTTACTAACTTTCAAATACCATATTCGATTTAACTCCCTTCGAATAACTTATATTCGATTTAACTCCTTACGAATACCATATTCGATTTAACTCCTTTCTAATACCATATTCATTTTAACTTCTATCGAATACGATATTCGATTTAACTCCTTTCGAATACCATATTCGATTTACTGACTTTATTCGCTTTATAAAGAATTCATTTTTAACAACGTTTATTCATTTTTAAAGATTTACTTTTAGTAACGGTTCTCCACTTTAAAATGATTTCCTTCTTATAACAGTTTCCTTTTTATAACGTTTTCCCTTTTATAATGTCCTATTCCGTTATAAATAAATTTCCCTTTTTAACTCTATTTATTTTCTAAATATTTCCTATCAATTCTATTTGTAAATGGTTTACAAATCTTTCCTTTTCTATTATTCTATTTGCAAATGGTTTGCAAATATTTCCTTTTCGAATCTATTCTTTGATTTTTTTTTTAAATTTCCCATTTCTTAAATATCTCCTATTTATAAATATTCCAATTTATAAATATTTCTTATTTATAAATATTCCATTTATAAATATTTTATTTTCAAATATCACTTTGAAAATATTCCCTTATCAACATTTCGATATGTTATGGTATTCAACATATCAATTCACGATGATCAATATCATCCAAACATATATAGTCAACCACAGATTATAAACCACATCATATATCACAATATATGAAAAACGATAAAATAACTGTTAAGGAATCCAATCGGATTCCTCCAACCTGTTTCCCTGCATCCACAGATGTTACACAATAAAATAAACATCACTTTCAGTTCCATATGATATATTCTGTTAAACAGAATCAATATAGAAATTCAACTAACTGACTAGCAGTTCAATCAAACAGTCAACACACAGTCAATCAGCCAATATTTTACAGTTCTAAAAAATACAACATGAAATTATAAACTGTTCAGAGTTAGTGAGATTTACTTACTTTGGCAGTTCATCGTTAAAGAACGATAAACTGTTGTTTGATTTGAATCAAACTATTTATTTCGCCATAAATTCAAACAAGCCCCAATCCACTTCCAGTCACCTTCATTGTGAAGCTCTCGTCCATACGGTCTTAACATGACTGACCGCTTGAATATCTGATACAGTATGGCCAAGATATGTACCGTACAAATTAATACAATTTAAATTGAAATTAAACTAAACATTAATCAACTAAACGGGCCCTCACCCCCATTTAAACCTTGCGGCCCATACTCCAACCTATACCAGACCCGCTCCACACTTTCTTCCCTAAATCCTATCGCGACCTGCTCCTTCCACAACACCAAACCCAAAATCCTTCTTCACTAAATCCCCCTTTATCTTCGCATTAAAAACCCAAACTAAAATCACCAATGCATTCTCCTTCGAACGCTGATCAACTTCATCCCCTTTTCATCAAGCTCGGATCCCAACTGAAGAATGCGACTTCAACTTCCACCGTGAAAACATGCGACATATGTTATCGCAGAAATTGCCAAGAAAACCCCAACCCCTTCGATTTTATACCCTGAATCTGAATTCATACTCCATTTCGAATATCAGTAACTCAATGAAACTCAAAACCCAACCCTAGGCTCGCTGCTGTAAACCGCCATCGAACAGAAAGGTTTCGAACCCATCAAAACAAGTATAGAAATGAAGAGAATCTCCTCACGAACTCACATATTCTAACTTTGGAATTAAAAAGAATTTCTATGGTTTTTATTTGATTTTTGATGATCGAAGAAATTTACTGAAGGAAGCAAGAATCACGGCGGAAATATTGTTTGACCAGAAGAGAAAATTAGGTCTTAAGATTTTCCAAAGAGGGGTATTTATAATGAAGATAAATATCTAGATATTTGTTAGGATATTATTATTATATTCAACCGCTATTTATAATTGTCGTTAAAAATCCCTGTGATCACCCATGATATCCAAAAATCACGAAACTGGACATACAGCTACAGTTCGACATTACGGTCCCAACGAAACTGGTTTCGTCGAATTCCGACTTCATTTGCAAAAGTGGCTATTTTTAAAGCTTTGGATGACCCATTTAAATATATAAATATATTTAAATATAATTAAATAAAATATTAATAAATTAATATTATTGTATATATTCACAGTGGAATACCATACAGCTTCAGAAAAATCTTATATGGACTTCTAACTTGATATTTCAATCTGGGTCAACCCGATATTCGATTTATATTGAAATTCCTTTTTAAAATATAAATAATTCCTTTATAAATTATAAAGCAATTCCACAGCGACTTTTCTGAAATTTGATTTGGACGTGAATCAAAATCTACACGACGAAATCCCGATTTTTCTCTTCCACTAGAAAGATATACTCCACCAGCTCAACACGTTTCTTGTTTCACAGAAATACGATTTAAAACGAACCCTGTATATTCAGTTGAAGTTCAAATCGCCAAATAGTGAATTGCAACGCCATTTCAAGCTCGGTTTTAATTATATTATAATTCTATGTTCAAACTGTCGTTTAAATAATATATTCGTCATTCTAATTCAATTTTAAACTGAATTAAATATCACAGACGATCCGGTTCACACCATATCGTCATTTCAGCCAATTCTGATCATTTCATAATTAAATATATTATTTAATTTATTATTTTAATTAAATATTCATCATTATTTAATTCCACGACCATTAAATTCTCTTGATCACCATTTATATAATTAAATAAATTAATTATAATACCTCTGCAAATGCAGGTCATTACATATTCAGTGAATAATCGCAGATATTTCTGCAATTATGTCAATAAATTGCATAATTTTCTACAACTTTTTGGATGAATAATTGCAAAAATTTTCGCAATTTTTTTGATGAATAACTGCGGAAATTTCAGCAATTTTTTAATATACTTGCATAAATGTCTACAAATATTCATTGAATAAAGTTTTCAAAAAAAAAATATTCATTGAATAATTGCATAAATCTATACAATTATTGCTTAACTTAATTCTAGGGATCTAATTGTTAGGGTTTTGTGCGTAGTGGAAGTTTGGCAAAACGCTAAGAAAAATAGGATCTTTTTCACCCAATCACTTAAAGACGGATGTGATTGAAAAATAAACAACACCACAAAAATATCGGAAATACGAACACATGATATTTCACCCAACCACCCTCTTTATTGAGTCACCAATAAAAAATTGTTTACAATCGATCTCAACTATTATTACAAACAATTACAAGTTGAACTAATATCCTTATTGAGAAATAGGTAGAGAATATTTAATGGCTAAAAAATTTGAGGAGAAAGACAATGAAGAATAATGACAAATTTTCCACACCTAATGAAGATGTTACCTAGGCCTTTTATAGAGTGAATTGCTTCATACCCAAGTTTTCTTGACCTCCAAGTAAACTTGGCATCCAAATTATCTTCATATATGTCATAAATTTATTTATATAAGCACCAAATAATCCTTGCCTTAATTATCCCATAAATATAGCAACAAATCTCTCCACAAAATCTGCATAGATAATTTGTTACCCATAATTGTGATTTGCATATCACAAATTTCAACACTTCACCTTGATATCAAATCACAACATCTCCTCCATTCAACAACAGCCAACTTAGCTCTCACTTTCAACCTTCATTTCTCAATTAGCATCATTACAAACCTCCACCATCACCCACTAATGGTGCACCTCCCTCATCCGTGCACCACACCAACGATCTTCAAAAGCGTTTGTAATACCACAAAGACCTCCATCTCATCTTTGTGGATTTCACAACTCCACATCTATCTTTCGCTTGACATGATCTCTTCATCTCCGGGATCCCTCGAGCATCATCAACATCTAGACCCTTGTCGATACCATGATCTTCCACCTTAGGACCATCATCAATGACCGTATTAACCTCTCCACCTTGTTGTGGACTAGGTTCTTCAACCATCACCCGCCTTCCACTGTTGACCACCGAACTGACCAAACTATATAGGTTTCCCTCCTCCAAAACTTCTCGCATCATCATACGACCACCCTTCATCACTCTCAAAACTCCACCTCGAATCTCGTACGTACAACTGTAGCGATCTAACTGACCAAGAGATATGGGGTTATACGAACAAGTGGGTATGTGCCTCACACCGGCCACTTCTCTCACCACTCCATCATGCATCTGAAACCTAACAGCTCCAACTTCACAAATTGGTAGCTCTACTCCATTGGTCGTCTTTATCATGCCAACACTCTTCTCATACGAAGAAAAACTCTCACATCTCGACATATGTGAAAACTGGCTCCTGAATCCATCTTCCAAGGCTCCACAACACTAAATAGGACATCACATGAAGAATCGCTGTCGGTACCTTCAACAAAGGCTGCCTGTGTGTGACGAGAAGGAATTTCGCTCGGTCCGAACCAGTCGCTAAACCGATCCAGGCCGTTCGAAACGCCCTATCGTTTGAGAACAGGACAAATCAGAACACATACAGAAGAACATTTCATTGTATATTACAACAATGCATCAGATTACAAGAATAAACAGAGTATGAATGAATATTACACAGAAATATCAGAGATTTAAATTACATTTAAATACATAGCAGCGGAAAATAATACAATACACAACTAGAAGAGATATACGGATACAAAGCTTTCCGGATATCGTTCCAGCTGTAAACCAGGATCCTGTGAATATAAATCTGCAAAACCAAAACTACTAGCTGCCCGTGTCAAAATAGGGGCACCCAGAGTTTAAGTTAAAACAATAAACTCCAGGTCAGTCATGTGACTGGTGTGAGAACTAAAACAGTTATTATTCTTCATTTTAAAAGTTAGGTAAATCAAGGGACCACGCCGTATAACACGGAACGGGTTTCCTCCCAAGAATACCAGTGCATAAAACAAACAGCGCAATGCTAAATAAAGAAAAATGAAGCTGTTATAAGACCCAGGTCCCATCACACAATGCAACGCAGCCGAGGATAGGGTTTTCCCTTATAACAGCCAAAGAATGCTTGATACGGTTAAAACAAATCGTTTGATACTATTATAAGTGCATAGTGTATAAAACAACTTCAAATCATAAGTATCAATCATAGGCGGCATGGGTACCATATATCATGTCGCCATATATAGGTTTACAAATAAAACCGCAAATGTCACGTATTTGGAAATTGGATTTCCATCTATGAACCGAGGCCAGGGATCGTCCTCTACCGATTCGAGACAATCTAGCCCATGTCTCAGGCAAGTACTCAGTCAAGCCTTGGAGCGACAGGGCCGGTCCACCGATGTGGATTAAACTTAAACCCCGAACATGCGTTCCCCCGCCCTATGGGGCGTAAATGAGCCAACGAATGACTCCATCGGACCCGGATCGTCCGATCAAACCGAGGCGCCTCGCAACAGCAACAACCACATAAGTCAAACTCGTCAGGGCGTGTAAAACCACTGACGCCACTTCTAACTAGAAAGAAACGCATGCCCTCCCTGAGGTCCGTCTCCCGTTTTTGGTTCATACCGGGTGTGAAACTCGCGAAGTAAACGTTACACAAAGCTACGCCACAAAGGCCATGCTTTGATCATCACCACAAGACTTTGCTTTTCAACAGAAGCCTCGATCAATTGCCACTTAGGCATGCCACACAGGCAATTCACTCCATGCGTTTGATATCCATCAATATATAACCCCTGAGCTCGTACGTCTCAGAGAAGGGCGTTAAGCAAGAGAATAAATTCTCTGCCGCCAAACAGATATATATTTAATAGAAATCAATCACACAGACTAAAATCCAATGTCAGACACACAGTCCATTTACAAGTCCGTTCTGGGTCTGAACGAAACCGGAGGCACCTAGTACCTCGCATATCCATCGATCTCCAAGTACGTCTGGACGATCCCTAACTGTTTCCATCTTCTTGGGTGTACAGCCCAATCAAGATCATCATTAATCACCCAAACGACATGAAGACCTCCGGTCTTCGACCGTCGTCTTCATCTTCGACACCACGTCGAGTCAGTTATTCAGAATGGGATAAACCCGGTCTTTCTGAATAACTCGCGTATATATTATAAAAGTGTTACACAAACACAACATACGCCTCATTCCAATTCAGAATATTCTTTTATTCAAATATTCCTATACTTTGGGAAAAGTTCCCATTAATTTTATCCAAGATAAATTCTTTAAATTTATTCTTTAATCACCTTTGAATATCAATTCAAACTAGTCGGGATTAGCGAACCACACCGAAGTAATCATTTATTTTATTTTCCCAATCCCAACCTATTCATCCCATGAAGTAAAACTGGTAGTACTTCATATCTAACACCACAGTGTTATCGGTAATTCGATTACCATTTCACGTTCACATCTAATTAAAGATTTAATTATCGCCTGGAGTAAAACTGGTGATACTCCATTCTCGATCATTTCAATCTAATTAAAGATTCATTAAAACTCCACTTAGTTTTAATCTTCAACTGGGTTAAAGAATCGGTGTCATTTAAAACACGGTTCACGATAAACCCAAAATCACATTCATTAATTATCGGGTTAAAGAACGAGTGTTATTTTAAAAACACTGTCCACGATAAACCCAAAAATCAATATCAATTCAATTCCAATTAAATATTATTTAATTGGTACACTTCATTAAATCTAAATAAAAAGATTTAATCTTTTCTCAACTGGGTTCAAGAACAGTGTTAGTGAAGACACCATTCACGACAAACCCAAATCACATTCGATATTCAATACAAGGCTCTGAATGGAAAATATATCGGCTTATATTCAATATCGAATTCTACGACTAACAAATGTCGTATTGGAAATAACGATATAAATATATATCTTTCAAATTTCCCTAACAACACCTGTATAATCACGAATTCCAACATCGAAATATTCCGAAGACAATTTCGATTCAAATCCACTCCAATGCAATCATTGGAAATTTTGGTTATTTTCAAAACCATTTCAAATTCAATTTATTTATTTAAAAATAAATAGAATTTTAATTCTAGTTCAAAACTAGTTCATTTCGATAAAAATCTATTTTTATCTTTTCAAATATGGAGTTTTTCATCCCAATCCTTTCTAAATCATTTCTTATGATTTTACACAAATTATTAATATTTTTAATAATTTTATCAAGGCCCGTACAGTCGATTTCCACTAATGGCCATCGAACTGCACTTACAGCGACCTTTTTCAAATTTTATTTGGACATAATTCCAAATCCAACCGTTAGATTTCAAATTTCTAATATTCATTAGAAAACTCTCTTCGATACGAACCCAACGGTTCCGGTTTTAGGAGAATCCGACGGTCGGATCTCCCGTAATGTCCGTTTGAAATAAATGGTCGAAATTCACGAACTGCCGCGGCGCGGCGCGTTCTATTCAGGCCATTATATTATATATATAATATATATAATATATATTTCGTCGATTTCTATTTAAAACGAATTATATAAATAGTTTTAAAATTCGTTTCAAAAGCAATTTCAACTTCCTTTTCAATTCAAATCACAATTGAATTCTTCTTTATAGATTCGTTTTAAAATTCATTTCTATTCAATTCAAATTTCAATTCAATTTGAATTCGTTTTCAATTCAATTCATTTCGAAATCATTTTCAATTCAATTCATTTCGAAATCGTTTTCAATTCACTTCATTTCGAAATCGTTTTCAATTCACTTCATTTCGAAATCGTTTTCAATTCACTTCATTTCGAAATCGTTTTCAATTCACTTTGAATTCGTTTTCAATTCACTTTGAATTCGTTTTCAATTCACTTTGAATTCGTTTTCAATTCATTTCGAAATCGTTTTCAATTCACTTCATTTCGAAATCGTTTTCAATTCACTTCATTTCGAAATCGTTTTCAATTCACTTTGAATTCGTTTTCAATTCACTTTGAATTCGTTTTCAATTCACTTTGAATTCGTTTTCAATTCATTTCGAAATCGTTTTCAATTCACTTCATTTCGAAATCGTTTTCAATTCACTTCATTTCGAAATCGTTTTCAATTCACTTTGAATTCGTTTTCAATTCACTTTGAATTCGTTTTCAATTCACTTTGAATTCATTTTCAATTCATTTCGAAATCGTCGATTTCGAAATCACTTTTCAATATTCATTTTAAAATGAATAAAGTCGATATAAATATCGTTCACGTCAAAATGGCGTCAATCTAATCAACACGGCTTCATAAATTTCTATTTTCAAATTTTCTTTATTTTTCAAATTGGAATGAGGCCCAATCAATTACCATATAAAATTAATTATATGGATTTCCATACAACACATGTATATAATAGCATTGAAAAATAATCAACCATCAACCAAAGTGCACTACACTGTATAAGCATCAAATATAGATATCCAACGCTTATAACAGCCTGTCAATCAATCGATCGACATATTTAATCAATCAGGATGAGTGAAATTCATATTTCATCCCAACACCCGTGTGGGGTTTCAAACAATCAAACACAGATTTTAGTTGTGCAGTTGGGCGATGTGTAAAATTTATCGTCCCAATCAATGTCATTCAAATAAGTGTACATAAACAAACCGTCTGGTTTGTAAATGAATATTTATTTATTCACATTCACGTTAAAAATTATATTTTTAACGATAAAACATTTTATTCCAACATATGAATTTCTATTCAATTCATTTATTCAATAAAAATGATATTTTTATTTTTCTAACATATTTTAGAAAATTTCGGCGGCATAACGGCACGATACTAGAAACGGGACAAGGCCTAGCCTTATCCCCGGACTAGTGAAGGCCCACGCCATTCACACATCAATCAAATCAATTCATTTCACCACACAATTCAATTTCAATCAAATAATCTAACTAATCTATGCAACCAAACAAACAAGTCCATGGTCTGTGGACGATTGTGTCGGGTGCTACTAAGCACCGTCTGCATCCTAGTATATATATATATATAGAAATGAAATTGAAAGGTGAGAAGTTCTCACAGATAGCTATCCAATCATCCTGACTCTTCTTTAATAGAAATCATCGCCATTCTCGCCCATTGTCGCCTTCGTTGCCCGTATTCTCTACATACGTAAAATCGAATTTTTACTTTGCTAGTCAATATATAAAAATCGAATTTTTACTTTGCTATTCAATATATAAAAATCGAATTTTTACTTTGCTATTCAATATATAAAAATCGAATTTTTACTTTGCTATTCAATATATAAAAATCGGATTTTTACTTTGCTATTCAATATATAAAAATCGAATTTTTACTTCTCTATCTTATATAAAGATCACATCTTTTTGCTAACGTTCATATAAGAAAATCGGATTTTATATTTATAAAAATCTATGTTTTACATACAAAAATCATATCTTTCCTCTTCTAAAAATATAATCTTTTTCGTTATAAAAATATAATCTTTACAAATTAAAAATCATTTCTTTTCTTGTTTAGAAAAATAAATTCTTCCTTTAAGTTAAAAATCATAACTTCATACACAATAAAAATTCCCTTTTTTTTCTATTAAAAATATGATCTTTTCTATTCTAAAAATATGATATTTTCTATTCTAAAAATATGATATTTTCTATTCTAAAAATATGATATTTTCTATTCTAAAGTTTAAAAATAAAATCAGTTTTTAAATGCTAAAAATAACAGTTTAAATCCCTTTCAAAATTCAGTTTTTAAATGCTTAAAAAAAACAGAAATTAAAATTAAAATAAAATACTCACTGCCGCTCGAAGAAGGGGGGCTGCTGTGGTGGATTGGCGTCGGCGCAGGTTGGTGGTGGTGTCGGGGTCCAGGGGATGGCGGCTTGGGTTTCCGGCGATGGGGGTTTGGGCGCTCGCGCCCTTCGATGCAGGGGGGCGGGTCTGCGTCGCATCGAGGTGACGGAGGAGGAGCAGAAGGGGAGGGTGGAGAGGAAGCAGCGGCGGTGGCGGCGCCAGCCTCTGGCGGCGGTCGAGGCAACGGGGGGGGGGGGGGGGGATCGCGATTTTCGTTTCTCTTTTTTTTTTTCCTGTTCTGAAATAATGATTTGGGGGGGGGGGCAGAAGGATTAAAGGGGAGGAGGGAGGTAATTTATTTTTTTTATTTTATTTTAATTATTTAATTCGAAAAAAAGTTGACCTTTAAATACGAACTCGAAACGAGGCCCACCGCCTGACGTCCTTAGCATTTTACCCCCATTCCAAACACAATGGGATATGTATCGCAAGCTGATTCGACTGTTTCGATCAGTTTCTGTTTAATTTACATTTAAATCACTATATTGAATTTTAAACGTACATTTCAAATTACCGGGGTCACAAATTAACTAGAAAAATTCCTAAAAAATATTTTCTAGCTTCGTATTGACGATACGGTCCTAACAAAACTAGTTTCGTCGAATTCTGAGACCGTTTGAAAAATGGCCAATTTCCAGTCGATTAAAATCAACTGAAACTGGTCAAACGCGTTTTCCTTTGCCACGCTCACATATTGATTCGAAAAATTATGAAATTTGAAACCTAGCAATAACTTTACATCCCGGACCCAACAAAACTGGTTTCACCGAAATCCGAGGTCGTTTGCAAAATGTCCATTTTTAAGGGCCTGAATTCCATAGCGACTATTCAGAATTTTCAACTGGACATATCTTTTGATTCCCGCTATGAAATTTCAATTTGTCGGATTCGTTGGAAAGATATTATCAATTAGATCCTAATGTTTTTGGTTTCACTAAAATCCGGATTGTTTTGCACCCGGTACATTCATTTGAAGTTTGAAATCGAATTATCGAACTACCGCGCCATTTTCAATTCTATTTATATTTATATATAAATATTATATATTCTAACGACGGCGTATATAATATATACGTTATAATTATATTCAAAATAAATTTCTCGTCGATATTATTTAAAATAATTCATTTTAAATAATCAAAATTCGCTAAAATTGCCAAAATAAAAATTTTAAACTGGCCCAGATTTTGCGGGTTATTACACTGTGCCAAATCACTATTATTATCACCTTGCGCCTTCTTCTTCTTCATATCTCGTATATATGAATAGCAATCATTGCGCTTGACCTTCCTTCTTGCAATGAAAACAAGTGATTGCACCTTTTCTCTTGGCTCCCTTTTTCTTCCAAACCGTATCCTTCGAGTCCCTTGCTACCATCATCTCATTTTGAACCGATTTCAACTATGATCCGTTCCTTCTTAGCTCCTCATTCAAAAGACTGCTTCGAACCGTTTCCAAAGAGATAGTTCCATTAACATTGAAATTACTTGTTGATACAACCAAAGTCTCCCAGCTTTCCAAAGAGAACTCATCCGCAAAAGAGCCTGCAACTCATCATCAAAATTGACCTTCATGTTTGCCAATTGATTGATCACATCTTGAAATTTGTTCAAATGCTCTACAACCGACTTTTCCTCATCCAATCGAAGTTGCACCAACTTTCGAACCAAAAAAGCCTTACTTGTAGCACTCCTTTACTCGTACAAAGATACTAATTTGTCCCATAATGCCTTCGTGGATTCACAACTAGCTACATGATGGAATACCGAATCATCCAAATATAGGCGAATCAACACAATCGCCTTTTTGCCCGTTTTCTTCCACTTTCTCTCATCCATATTCGAGGGCTTCTCCCCATCTCCATCAATGAGATCACGCAAATCATTGAGATATAGAATGTCCTCCATCTTCGGCTTCCATATACCCCAATTCTTCCCATTCAAAATAGCCATCTTCGAAAACGTCATCATCACTGACATCTACAATCTTCAATCCAACAAATACTCAAGCTATGTGATGCTCTGATACCAACTGCTGGGGTTTTGTGCACAGCGAAAGATTGACAAAACACATAGAAAAATAGGATCTTTTTCACCCAATCACTTGGAGATGAATGTGATTGAAAAAAAAACACAAATAATATCGGAAATATGAGCACATGATATTTCACCCAACCAACCTCTTTATTGATTCACCAATAAAAAATTGTTTACAATTGATCTCAACTATCGTTATAAACAATTACAACTTGAATCAATAGCCTTATTGAGAAATATGTAGAGAATATCTAATGGCTAGAAAATTTGGGGAGAAAGACAATGAAGAATAATGGCAAATTTTCCGCACCTAATGAAGATGTTACCTAGGCCTTTTATACAGTGAATTGCTTAATACCCATGTTTTCTTGACCTCCAAGTAAACTTGGCATCCAAATTATCTTCACATATGTCATAAATTTATTTAGATAAGTAACAAATAATCCTTGCCTAAATTATCCCATAAATATAGCAATAAATCTCTCCACAAAATCTGCATATATAATTTGTTACCCATAATTGTGATTTGCATATCACAAATTTCAACACTATACCTTTTTGTAAAGGATGTTTTTGCTATTTTGAAACTTAATACGGACTTTAGTCAAACTGTACCAAATATTTATTACCATATTTAACAATTTAATTAGAAAAATATACAGAATATAATCAACATCCTTGTCTCATTTGATTAAAGCGTTGCTGTAGAATGTAAGACGTCATGTGTTGATTCGGTCACACCTTTTTGTCATGATAGTACAGTACATACTACTAAATCTTACATTATATTAAAGCAAAGACCACTGAGGCCACGTGTCATTAACATGTTAATCCTTTTCCCGCCAAAACCTACTTATTGTACTAAAAGCTCTCAAACATTTTTTAGTAAATTAAATTAATTAATTATTAACAAGTTTATGTGGTTTGTGTTTTCAAGGCGTACAACCATTTTTTATAATAAAAAATACCAATAATTATTCCTCGGTTCGGGATTCTACATAGTTCTTTACATTTTTTTCTCTCTACTCATCATAAAAGTAAATTTTCATTTCTTCTTCCATTCTCCAAGCGGCTTCTACATAGTTACCTTTAAACCTAAGCTCCTCTTTCTTTGTATCTGCTCCTCCTGAAAAGCTCTCTAACATAATACCAAAATTGATTCATGAAAATTTCTCAAGGCTCCAAAATCGATCTGAGATTTCAAAGATCCGTTGTCTCAAGGCTTTAAAATTGATCTGAGATTTCAAAGCTTTGTTGTTCCTGCTCTTCCATTAACTGAGGCCACATGGTTCATGCAACTAAGGCTTTAAAGTTCGAGAGACACATGCATTGTCCTCTTCCTTCTCCGATTTGTTAACGAAAACCTAAAATTGTTTTTCCTGCTCTTGATTTTAATGTTGTATCTTGATGTTTTCTGGATCTTACAACTCTCAAGCAAGGTAAGTTCAGTTATTTCATTTCTGATCTTAAGTTTTCATAATTTTTGTGGTTTTTTCTAAGTTCGATAAGCATTGAATTAATTTTTCAATTTTATTTTTGTAGAACTATGAGTAATTTTACTCGGTTACATTCAGATCTCAATTCTAGATTGATCGGTTGAAGGGTCTCCCGACTTTGGTTGTTGGAATTTGCTCTCTTCTTTCTCCATCTAGGTAGTTTCTCTATCAAATCACTATAGTTATCTATGAATATTCTGTCTATTTTATATTTTTCTTCTGTGTGTATTACTGGCTTTTATAAATTTATATTAGCTATTACTTATAAAATATTATTTTAAAAGACGAGGTTGCAACCAATATGGTTTATAGAGATGTAGCCTTTATGTCTAATTTTTTGGTTCATCAAATTTCATCCTGCATTACATCGCATTACCAAAATAAGTTGGTTTATTTTTTTTAATCAAACTTGATGGGTACATTCTTTGTTTCTGTAACAACTAACTATAAATTAACTACATAATTAGTATATAGATTTTTTTTTAAAATTTGTTTCAAATAAAATGTTGTTGTTTATTGGTGTATTTATGTGTTTAATAGAAATAATAAAGCTAGCCTTAGAAAGCTTTTACTTACCTTCTACTTATTTTCTTAAGCATTCATTATTTATATGCAGGAGCATAGTGATTACATTGGCATATTTTTTGGGATCAATAGCATGTAGGACCAGAAACTGCCTACTGCCTTCAAAATCAACAAGATCCATGTAATTAATCTAAAAAAATTATACTCATTTTCTAATATTTATGCATGTAAAAATAAACTACAACATCATTGCATGACTAATTTTGAGAGATAAGTTTTATTGCATTCGAGAAGTAAACTATTTGCAGTTTAATGAGGATGAGTGTACCACAACGACAAAGGGTACAGTTTTCCAAAGTGTATTGAGATATATGCTTTTTTGTTTTTTGATCGGAATTTAAATTATCTAAATTAGTCATATTTATATGTTTCTTTAGCATAATTTATAGGTTTTAAACATAATACTTCAAGCTTTAGTTATATTTTAACAGTTTTTCCATGCAAGTAATTTTAGTATCACCATTTTTGGGTATTAATTGGTCACCCGAATGCAATATTTACTAGTTGTTATGTTTATAACAATTATTTTGGTCTGGTTTAATTCTCTTTAATCACCTGTTATATGACCTCACCTACCTACTGAAACTTCATGGATCGATGCTTAATGCAGACCCAATAATGCTATTTTCACAAAATATAATTGTTTCTGTACTTATCTTTGTTAATCATTTACTAAGAAGTGTTTTTTATCTATGTACATGATTATACTTTAGTTCTGTATTATTTCTGTAGGATTTACTATTTTTAGGTGCTTAGATGTGGCTACTAATGTATTGATCAAATTTAGGTATGCTTTCCTTGAATATACAACAATTTTCCTATGTAATATGTTATTTTCTAATTTCATTTAGGTTGTGAATGACTTGCTAAATCATCCATGTACTTATGTTACATGTTTGTTATCTACACCAGTGAAGTTTTAAATATTTTTATACGCATGATTTTGCATTGTGTATCTTTCATCATTTAAGAATTCAATGATTATCAACATATATGGCATATATAAGGATAATAGTAGTGTACATAGATGGAAAGCTTTAGGAAGCATGGTGAATCTATGTATACAAAAACTTTATGGTAACCATATTTGACCCTTACACATGAACCACACAAATATCTGTTCCTGATTGAAATTCTGATATAACAAGAAAGTAAATACATGATTGACTTTGTTGTAATATGTTGTTGGATTTACCACTTTACTGGATATTATGCAGGCTACAACTTATTTTTTATACTTCTCCTTATACTTTGCATTTGTAACTTTTTTTATATGCAGGTTAGTTCTCTTTTGTTGCAAACCAACTATTTTAGGTGGCCAAGAGAGGAATACTCAAGTTATCAGGCTTTCTTAAACCTAATATTTGCTGCATTCTCCACAAAGATACACTATGTTGAATGTCTTGCATGAGTTTTTGGTGACAGAGTCTTATGAGGTACGATTTAAAATTGATGTTCTTACCTTTAATGTGGTTATGCTCCTATTGTTTGACTATGTAAGATGGCTAACTTACTATGAATTATGCAGTATCTTATTGATTTTGTTGTCTTTATTTTACTATGGTTTAGGAAATCAGTAGTGAAGATCATAATTTCTAGAATCAATATTGCTGACAAGCAGCAGGTTTGGGAATTCAAAATAAATAGTTAGAACTTCATCACTCATTTTGTTCGAATTCATCACTCAATCTTTATGTTTTTATGATGAAGCAACGGTTAATCATGGCTCTTTTTTTTTTTTGCAGTGAAGGTATCTATCCCAATGTTTTAAGAGTCTTCTGAAAATTTCAAAGTGCTCAGTGGGATTTCTGATATTTCTACTATGGATGAATACTTTCTTGGGAAGCTCTGTTTTGATTCAACCGCACCCAAATAAGGTAATAAGTAATCTCCATGCTTTGGTTCAGTTATGCACTTCATTTTTTGTTGAAAACTAAGATATTGATTTCTAATATATGAATTTGTGCTACGAGTTTTTTTGGATTAAGTTTTCAATTTTGGTTACCTTAACTTACATTATAATGGGGACTTTTAATTCTTTAGTTATAGGTCACACAACCACAGAGTTTACCATTTGTAGAAAATTACTCAAAAACATAGAGGATAGTTCTGTGAGAACGAGGGTAGAACGAATGATGATGCCTGAACAGTGATTGGTAAGTTCAAGGTATCTGTAATGACCCGCATTGTCAGAGGTATTATAATTAATTTATTTAATTATATAAATAGTGATTTAGGGAATTTAATCGTCGTTAATTAAATTATAATGAATATTTAATTAAATTAGAATAATATATTTAATTCAGAAATAATCAAAAATATTGGAAATCACAATATTCTGTGAACGGGGTCGTCCCTTATATTTAATTCAACTTAGAGTTGAAGTATATTGACGAATATATTCAATCGACGTCAGTTTGAACGTAGAATTATATTATAATTAAAATCGAGCTTGAAATGGCGTTGCAGTTCGTAAATTGGCGATTTGAACTTCAACTGAATGTACAGGATTAATTTTAAGCCGGATTTCTATGAAACAAGAAACGTGTGGAGCAGGTGGAGCATATCTTTCTAGTGGAAGAGAAAAATCGGGATTTCGTCGGGTAGATTTTGATGTATGTCCAAATCAAATTTTAGAAAAGTCGCTGTGGAATTCCTTTATAATTTATAAAGGAATTATTTATATTTTAAAAAGGAATTTCAATATAAATCGAATATCGGGTCGACCCAGATTGAGATATCAAGTTAGAAATATATATAGGATTTTTTTGAAGCTGTACGGTATTCCATGTGAATATAGACGATAATATTAATTTATTAATATTTAATTTAATTATATTTAAATATATTTATATATTTAAATGGGTCATCCAGAGCATTAAAAATAGCCGGTTTTGCAAATGAAGTCGGAATTCGACGAAACCAATTTTGTTGGATCCGCAATATCAAATAGTTGCTAGATGTCAAGTTTCGTGATTTTTAGAGTCACTGTGTGGCCGTACGGATTTTTAGAGTGTAAATCAGTCAGTATTTTGACGGTTAAAAATACGCTGTGTGAGCATACAAAGTCGGAATTCGACGAAACCAGTTTCGTTGGGACCGTAATGTCGAGATGTAGCTGCATGTCCGTTTTCATGATTTTTGGGTATCGTGTGTGATCACACGAATTTTTAGAAGTTAAAAACAAATTTAACGATGGAGAATATACCGGGAATATTCCCTTACTAAAATATCTAGATATTTGTGGGCCTTATAAATACACCACACCTTACCCTTAAAACCTAAATTCACTTTCTGAGGTCAACAGAAAATTGCGCTGCAGGATTTTCTCTTTACAGTTAAACATTTCCATCCTCTTAAATCAAAATAAAATCCAAGAAATTTCCTAAAATCCTCAAATATATATATATGTAATCTGCATCAAAACCTCTTCAATCTAGTGTTCATTTTGTGTGTTGCGATGCAGTTCTATCACGATCAAAAATAGCAGTCGCGAGTTAGGGTTTGACTTGGCGAAAATTGTGGTGATCGGTTCGTCAGACGGAGGTTTGCTTTGGGTTGGTGGTTGAGTTTAGCTGCGGTTTGAGGTCTTTGGTAGAAATCCGAGAGTAAGAGTGTCGATCTGGTAACTGAAGTCCTCCGTAGTCGTTCGAACACAATAGAAAGGGGAAGCATCGAATTGTCCTTTGACGGTTTGGGTGGAAGCAGAACTTGAAGAGAGATTTTTTGGTGAATTTAGTTGGATTTTCCATGAAGTATTGAAGGAGGGAGAGGAGCTAGAAAATTCGATAATGGCTCGTGTGTACTGCGTTGAGATATCTGGAGCTCGTTTAGGAAGAAGGGTGTAAGGGGGTTTGGGCTTTCAACGTAAGGAAGATGGGCCGGTGGGAAGGAAAGCTAAGCCCATTTAAAATGTTAAGTTTATTTTTAAATTTCTAAATAGCGTATTAACTTGTGTAATGCATATCTAATTCGTACGTGAACGAAATTCAGCGAAACAAGATCCGTTGGGATCGTAGGGACGGGAGCAACACAATGAGACTAACTGGAGGTCCATCGGAGCTCGCTACAATTTATTGCAAAATAAATTGTCCGACTGAATCAAATAACGCAAACCGTTATTTAACGACTAACGCGCAAAAGTGAGTAAAACTCACCAATTCTGAACAGTTATATTTTTATAATGTATTTTTAGAACTGTTCATCATCTGTTGATTGTTGTGTGCTGGTTGATTGATTGAACTGCTAGTCAGTTAGTGAAAATTATATATATATATATATATATATATATATATGTAATTTTATATATATATATATATATAAACCGTCAAATATTTATATATTGATTCTGCTATCAGAATAATTTATATTGAACTGAAAGTGATGATAATCATATTGTGTAACATCTGTGGATGCAGGGAGACAGGTTGGAGGAATTCGACTGGATTCCTCAACAGTTATTTTATTGTTTTTCATATATTGTTATATGATGTGATATAAAATCTAGGGGCGATTATATGTGCTTGGGCGATATTGAACATCGTGATTTGATATGATTGAATACCATAACATACCGAAATGTTGTTAAGGGGATTTTCAAAGTGATATTGAAAATAGAATATTTATAAAATGGGATATTTATAAATAAGAGATATTTATAAAGTGGAATATTTATAAATAAGAAATGTTTATAAATTGGAATATTTATAAATAGGAGATATTCAAAAAGGAAATAATTACAAACCATTTTCTTTTTGAATGGAAAGGCCTGTGTGGCGGGTTTGGGGATTTTCCCGATGCTCCCGTTACAAAGGAGGTTATGGCGAATTTTTCAGAGAATTTAAGGAGTTAGAATATTTCAAGAATAAATTTGAAAAGGAAATATTTGTAAACCATTTACAAATAGAATATTTAAAGTGTAGAACCGTTATTTAAAAGTAAATCTTTTCAAATGAATAAAATGTTGTTAAAAAGGAAATCTTTATAAAGTGTATAAAGTAAATCGTATATGGTATTCGAAAGGAGTTAAATCAAATATGGTATTCAAAGGGAGTAAATCGAATATGGTATTCGAAAGTTAGTAAAATGAATATGCTATTCGAAAGGGGTTAGTCGAGTCGAGTTAGTTGAATAGAGTTAACTAGTTCAGTAGAGTTAACCAGTTCAGTAGAGTTAACCAGTTCAATAGAGTTAACCAGTTGGGTTAAGTAAGTCAAGTTAACTAGTTAGGTTAAGTATGTCAAGTTAACCAGTGAGTTAAGTAAGTCAAGTTAACCAGTGAGTTAAGTAAGTCAAGTTAACCAGTGAGTTAAGTAAGTCAAGTTAACCAGTTGAGTTAAGTAAGTCGAGTTAATCAAGTCGAGTTGATCGAGATAGAGTTACTCAGTTAGAGTTAATCGATTAGAGTTAAAACTAACTAGAGTAAATCAAATATAGTTATTTGAGACAGAGTTAGTCAAACATAGTATTCTGGGTAAGTTGCCATCTCGTACGACTACTAGCGTAATTTGCAGGGCTGTAAATAGCCTAAGGCAGTTGGATGTTGCCTAAGGGAATCAGGCGTAACCATTGTGATCGTTGCGATCTAGAGTCAAGCGAACGGAGTTAAATCGAATCTAGTTATTTGATAGGAGTTAATCAAGATGAGTTAAATAAGTTAAGTTGATCGAATCTAGTCATTCGATAGGAGTTAATCAAGTTAAGTTAAATAAGTTAAGTTAATCGAATCTAGTTATTCGAGAGGAGATTATCGAATATAGTTTATTTGAAGGAGTTATCAATTATTAGTTATTCGAAGTGAGTAGTCGAATATTGGTTATTCGAAGTGAGTTAATCGAATATTGGTTATTCAAAAAGGGGAGTTATCAAATCGAATAGATTAAAGGAGTTAATCGAATATAGTTTATTCGACTAGAGTTAGAGGAGTTATCGAATATAGTTTATTCGATAGGAGTTAAGTGAATAGTTAGATTAATCAAAGTGAATTAGTTAAGTTAAACTAAGTGAATTAGTTAAGTGAATTGGTTAAGTTAACCAAAGTGAATTTGTCGAGTTAATCAAAGTGATTAGTTCAGTTAATCGAGTTGAATTTGTCAGTCGAGTTAATAAATGGAGTTAGTCAAACCAAGTAAAACCAGTTAGAGTTAATTAATTAAGGTTGACCAGTTAGAGTTAATCAATCAGAGTTAATCAAATAGAGTTAAGTAGAATTAAAACTGACTAGAGATTAGTAAATTAAATGGTTTTCTAAGTGTCTATCTGATGTTGGTTTCGGCCTTCGGGATTTATACTTAGGGAATTGTTCTCATACTAGTTCACAGTCAGGGACTGATAGTTGGGGAAGAGTAGTGATTTGTAAATAAGGAAATGGAAATTTTTTCCAGTGTTAATAACATATATTTTTTAAACATAAAAAATAAGGCAATGTGAATATATATATAGATATATGTTGATGATTTACCGATATAATTTCCATCTGGAAATAATATCGTTTTTTGCACACTTGTTTTTCTTTGATAGTTAACTCACAGACTATCGAAGTCTTGACCATTTTAACGTTGTTAATATGGAGAGACCGGTTGGATTATTATCCAAAGAACCTCTCTGTATTGGCATAAGCGTTGCGAATCATATATGCCAAAGATAATTAAAGACGGAGTAAAATGCAAGGGCTGTTGTATAAATCTTAGATAACAGTGACTAAGATGGATATACGGAACAGTACCTTCGGTTTGTCCAGTCCCAGGACAACTTGTATGGATGAAGGTCTGACAGAGTATATCCAATGGATTGCGTAAGTTGATCTGTTCAAACGTATTCACGTTTGGTGGCGGAGGAATTCGTTTCTCTTAGCTGTATACCCGTTGTATTTTTGAGGAAATCAATTTGTGATTTGGCGGGTATGACGATGTGACATTCTTAGTGAATGAAGATGGATGTCTGACAGAGTATTTCCAGACGATCACGTACATTGATTTCTCCAACCATACCAAGAGTGGAAGCGGAGAAAGAAACTTCTTTTAGCTAACACATAATGTATTGTTGAGGACGTCAATCAGTGATTGGATGGATTTGATGATGTGGCATTTAAAGTGAATCTGATGTGAAGATAAGCGTAGCTTCTAGCCTCACATCCGGTAAATGACAGAAATCGGGCAGGTAGCATGGCTATGTAGGTCGCACCTATTAGGGTGTATAATCACCTGATCTAGAGTTTCATTTATTTCTAAAAATCTATTGTTGATGTTGTCCCATTCTGGAAACGGCTGCTGATCCCAACCGTTGGTGATATACATTCGATACACTCAAGCGAAATGAGTGGTCGGTCATGTGTGGCCGGGTTGCAAGATGTTCTTGTTGAACCCAGTGTATTCCTCTCTAGAGGTACACTAGCGAAAGGTGGTTCCATACCTTGTCATAGTTGGAAATCCATTATCCAATACGTGCTTGCGATTTTGATTGTATACTATATATGTAGAACGTGAGATGAAAGCGTTTCTGCTAGATTGATATATATTTGTACTTAGACATTATTATAATATCAGAATGATATTGCTTGTCAAAGATGTTGGATTCTCATAAGGGAAAAACCCGTTCTGTATTCACGGCGTGGTCTTATGAGATATCATATATATATTAAACTGTGTTAAACTATTTTACTCACACCAGTCCCGTGACTGACCTGGAGTTTACTTTGTTGTTTTCCCTAAACTCTTGGGTGCCTAAATTTGTACGGGCAGTCAAGTAGTCGGGATTTACAGATATACTTGAAGAGCTGGAGCAGGAGGCTTCTGGATCATATAGCTATAGTTTATTTCCGCTGTGTTGTAAGTGCTGTACTCTGATAAGTTCTATTGTATACATAACTGTTATATTTCAAAGTTATGTTATATATTATATGTTATTCGTTCCGCTGTGAGGTTCGTGTTACTCTGATGTTGTGTTCTTCTTCTTCTTCTTCTATTCTAAGTTTCTATCTTATCTATCCTCACCCTCTAATTTCTTTCATTAATTACCAGGATTTTTCGATGTTTTGGTTATCGACATCGAGTTTATGTCGATAACCAAAGTCGCCGAAAATTCGGGTCGTTACAGTATCTATATTTACTATTTGCTGAAAACTGATTTTCTCATGATATGTAGTAGTACTTCACTAGAAAATTTCTTATTTACAAATTATAATACTCAAATTGTAATGACATTTGAATTTTACATCTGTTTTTATTACCGGATGTTCTTTACAAATCAACTTTGGTTTCTTCATTTTGTACTGCATTTGTGTTACCTAAAATAATTACGTATATAAGATGATTAGGAAGCTAAGAACCTAAAACATGCATTTATTTATACAAAGCACTACATATGTGCAACATGTGTGTATAATACTAAAATGTTTCTTTTAAGATTGCTAAAGCAGTTGCTTCATGTTTCAGGTGTTAACCTCCTATTTTATATAATAAACAATGTGGTAACAAACAATTATCCTTAAAGAGACTACATATATGACAATATGCCTAATATTTTGATTTATCCTACTATGTTTCAACTTATTTGTTATTTTATATTATATCGAGAAAACACTTTTTAAATCAGGCAAACTATCTTCCATGTTTGGTGGGTTACTACTACATTAAAGAAGGTACTCACTATATTTTCTATGCTTCAACCATGTCCACTAAAACCACGTTATCTTCCTATCTCAAATTATCCCATATTAAACGGCCCTTCCATCTTATTTTGTTTATTTAAGGAGTAATTCAATTTATAAACTAAGAATTCCCACTTGGAAGTTGTCTTATTTTCGCATTATCTACACTACTGGCAACTTAGTATGGCAATAATTATGGAATAGTTTTATAAAATTACCTAAAGTTCCTATATTATATTTCTATGCTTATATCATGGTGCAGAGTAGGTTTTCCATTGGGAAGTTTTGGAACTATTTTAAGTTATAGTCCACGTAACATCCGAGATTTTTGAACGTTCAAATTGACAATGATCTTCAATGTTGACATAAGAAAATCAAAAATACGGATAGTTATTGGGATTTATATAATAAAAAAAAAGAGAAGAAGAAAAACCAACATAGAATCTCACAACGGAAGGACAAAATATAATAATTAAATAACAGTTCATAAAGCTACTAAAACATACATTTGATTATATTTTACGACAATTATCAGAGTTTAACTACAATAAACATACCAATATTTGCAGCGGAAATAAATAATAATACTTCTAGCAAGCTCCATCTTCATCTTCATAACGTCATCGTCAATAACTAAAAACTCAGGCTGACCCGAGCACAAATGAAAAGACAAAATACTTGGATCGGAACTAAAATATTCTCATATTAGTTAAATCAAATTCATGCGATAATATGAGTGCAATTACTTAAGAGATGTTGCCGGTTCTATCTCCTAAGGATCCGTTAAGCTAGATACTATATAATACAATACGCTATTATAATAGTGTCTATGTTTAAATATATACCATTATTACCCTTACATCGTTTATAATAACGTAGTCTATGCAGATACCGTAAAGTCCATAGTACGTAATGGCTATCAGAGGGCACTCCATAGGTACGGTACAAATCAAATTCGTAGGGGCCTCGATAAGAATAATATGACAAAGCACACGAGGAATGCCCAGAGTAGGAATATACGCCCAGACTGGTAGTAACGCATAGCCGCGACTACCGCCCACCTCGAACAACACTCCCAAATCATGGATGCGCATCAAATCGAATCAATCAAACCGAGGGACTATAGTAATAAATGAAGAAGTGATCCCGATGGAGGTAGCTAACCCCACTTGGTCACGGTATACCCTTGTTTTAGTCATTTTAATTTTGAACCGAAGGTCAAGGATATCCATTATCATTCTCTTTCTTCAAATCCAGTAATCTCCTCCAAATCAACCTACTTCATTCTTGAACTCCACCGCGTACACAGCTGTTAAAGTGGTTTTCAGTATTGGTAGAGAGTATGACAATATCCGATCCTGGTGTCTTTAATAACCAATCGTTTACACTTTTCACACCGGTGAGTTCTTTTACATTTCAAAGGGGTTCATACTAACATTTCATAAAAATCATTTCAGTATTCAAGAGAGAATATTATTCATCATAAAATCTACATTTAAACTAATTTAAAATCTTGAAACAATTCCAACTTTAAATTAATTTAAAATAGATTTTTTTTATTTTAAATATATAATATAAATACTTTGAAAATAAATAATTTGTTTTTAAAATAGAATTTTTGATTTAGTAAAATCTATTGGTAAAATATTAAAATAGTTTATAAAATAAATAGTAAAATATTAAAATAGTTAATTTAAAATAAATAATAAAATAAAGTAGTTATAAGGTGAATAGTTTATAAGAAAATTATTATTATAAAACTAAAATAGTTTATAAAATGGTTTCAAAATACTATAGTTGGAATTAGAATCATATCTTCAAAACTTAACCAAACAGGAAATCATATTTTCGTTTCAAATCAATTCGACTAAATTTCGATATCTTAATTCAAATCGATTCAACTTCACATATTTATTTCAATTTGATTCAACAATTTGATTTCAAACAATTCGATTTAATAATTAAATTTCAATTATAATTCTCACTTTGAATTATACAATAAAAACTCAAGTTCACAATTCAAATTTTTACTATAAATCGGGTTAATTTTAAAGTAATATCAAAGATGGATAATCAATTCAATTTTGATAAATTTAGTTCATATTCAATTCAGTTTAACTTCAGTTATCCACATTTACGAATTCTTTTAAAATTGAAAATTTTAATTTCAAAGCACAAAGTCCAAAATTATAGAAAATCGATTAATAATGTCACTTATTTTGTCCTTTAAAATAATATTCAAAAATTCAAGAAAAAAAACATTTTTTTAATATTCAAAAAATTCAAAAAAAAAACATTTTTTTATTTAACCAACCGGTGTCCGTATATAATTTTCTATCTTATGGCCAAGTAATACTTAAAATTTAATTTAAGTATTTTGGGAAAGAATATATATCATTTCAATCCAAATCAGGGTCATAGGTATTTATCATTTTAACCTACATTCTTAATTCATTTTAATGATTAATCCCAGTTTTATTTGATGCCCGTAACATCGAGGGTAAAGGTTGGGATTAATCAACAAAAATCAATAACATACATAAACAATGTCGATAACAAGATGGATTACATATTAACACATTAAATATATAAATTCAAGGCATACATCAAAATCAACACATCTAAACAGTTCAATAATATCAGTTACTAGTCATCAGGTATGAGGTTCTTTTTTTGTAATTATTAAAACTAGAAATTAATCTATAACAGTAAAATTTATATAACAGTTAAATTAAATTATACAATCTATGCAGATTTAACATAAATATGCAAATTAAACAATAAAAAAGCAAACAATACAATCATATCATGTCATTAATTTAATTTAACTAGCAATCAAATATTTTAGTTAGATGTGAGTGGGTTTAATCACTCACCTTTGATCCTGAATGCATTCAAAATCCAACTTAGGCCCAAAACTTGACAGTCTCCAAATCTAACCAAACCAACTCCATGTCGTCCGAAATTTCGATACGATTCCAACGCAACAAACCGCTCGTCAATCAGAGATCGTATGAAGAAGTTATTCATGTATTACGATTTGAATAAAAATAAAATAAAAACAATACTCACTTAACATATATACCACATCACACCCATACTCTCCTTCTTCTCCCTCATGCATCACGTATTCATTCTCGGAGCATTTCATGGCTGATTTACCGTGACTTAAATCTTCCTTATCTCCCACGATTCTGAACGAAATCCAGCCTCGTCAGAGTCATTGAACTTCTCTTTGAAATCTCTACTTTTCCATCACCAAAACTTCATGATAGCTCACCCCCTACAAAACGCGTTCAACCTGTTTATGCCGCTACAGTATTTTTTTTATGCGACAAAAATTTCTTTTGAATCAATTAAATTTGAACACAAGGTGCTATTCATCCTCGCGAATCCAAATATGATCACGAAAATGCGAATAAATCCCCAAGAGAATCACAAAATCCAACCCTAGTTTTGACAATCCTCACGCATGAAATCTATAGATTTCTAGAACCCATTCGCACCCTTCAATATGTATACGAAAATGAAAATCTTCTTCTCACAAGCTCAACAATATAAGTATTGGCATTTGTTTGCCTGTATACGATTTGATTTTTGAAAGAAAAAGAAAAAATGTTTTTTTTTTGAAAAACAATGTCAAATACTACTGTGAACATTTGAAAGAATAGGAGGAAATAGACAATTAGGTTAGAATTTATGATAATTTATAGGTAACGGAATTAAATGGTAACTTAATTTATTAAAATTCCAATTTTCTTTTTTCACTTATAAAAGAAAAAAAATACCTTATAATCATCATTCAAATCCCATAGAATATAAATGCTTTTAGATATCAAATTTTATTTACATATTATCATGAGTTTATCATTTAGAATACTATACTTTATATGACATTTTTATTTGCAATTTCCATTTTACGCTTTCTTCACTTATAATTCGAATTTTGAAGGTTATAGATTAATTCTAATCCAAAATAAGGCTTATATTATTACCATATAAATTAATTTTAAAATTTCCAACATAAATGAAATTCCAAAATTTAGTAATTCATTAATTTTAGTATTTAAAGCAATTTTGTTCCAAAAACACATTATTATTATTTTAAAATTATCGCAAATCTCGGGATATTACACTCTGCCCAACTTAAAACTTTTTGTCCTCGAAAAGGCGTAGTAAGAAAGTTGTCAATTTATATATGTTTCCATATAATTTCTTATTCAACTTGTCTTGTTTGTTAGTTTATATAACTAATTTCATTAATAATTTAATTCTGAGTCATGAATTTCCAAACTGTGATTTTTATGAAAAATTGAATTAAACATATCTTAAAATCTACAAGCCGAAATCCAAATTTTTCTCTTTCTGTAGAAAACTATATTCCAATAGATCCAAAAGACTCTTGTTTCAAAAAATTCTGACTTATTTTTAATTCTATACATTTTAAACTTTAATTCGGAAAATAACGAACTACAGCTTCGCGACGAGCCCGTTAAATTTAATTAATTCGTTAAATCTTCATTTAGGTCTTAAAATTTATAAACCAATTCACTTTTATTTTCACAAAACAAGTTAAACATTTATTTTCGACTTGGTAATATCGACTATCTTTAGTTGCCAAATATGTAACTATCAATAGCCATACATTTAATTCATAACCAAACAATTTATTTTAATAGCTTATTTCATTGATTTAGTTTATCTTCATTACCTAGTAGATTTCAATTTCAAACATAACCAAGTATATATCGTTCATTCCATAACTTAAATCTCATTCGTATTTATAACTCATCAAATTTTCCTATATTCATTATTCATATGAGTACTAGTATATTATCCAATTTTATTCCAAAAACATGTTAACTATTTATTAATTGGTAAGTTATATATGCTATGGAAATGTTTGATTTTTATACAAGTTCAATAGTTTCGGTTTATTTTGAATTCATTATATCAAACTACAAAAGGTTTTATTTCAATTATAACTCTCTTGGATTCACTTTCTTATTATACAATTTAGAAGTTTCTATAATTTCAATTTTAGTTCATTTCAACAATTTGGAATTCATTAACTATTTAAGAACTTAAAAGTTTCAACTTCGCGTTCGTTTCCAAATCAACTTTAAAATATTAATTATATATATTATACCTTTTATATCAAAACATATTATAAAATATTTAAATAAATTTCAAATTTTCCAAGCAAAGTATAAAGTTCTAAGTGGTCTCTTCCCACTCAGTCTCTTGAAAATAATATCGATAATGCGTGCACTCATTACCGAGATCATTTTCCAAAGGCAAGGGGGAAAATATAACTTATTTCAAAATCCATTTGAAAATAATTACTATATGAAATAACTTTTAAAATATAAATATATTATTTCAAACCATTTGCAAAACAATATTACAAATCCACCCGAAATGAAATTCTCAAATTCATATTTAACTTCTTATTATTTCATTACCAATTAATTTTTAATATTTCACTTTTCTTAAACCATTCAATAACCAATAGTTTTAATTATTGATCAATCGAATGATAAATGATGAAAATCTAACATTATCATCAACAAAAATCAAAATTCATAGATTTTCAAATAAATCTGTATGTAAAAAATATAAATCAAACAATATTGTCGATAAGATCTATTCGAGTGTTTAGAAATACGAATCGATGTCTTGGCGTCCCAAGCACCGACCAGAATTCATAAAAACTCAATAGAACGAATCAACACAATACAAAATCATTTTATATCAAAATTACAAGTACGTTCTCTCATATACACTCAAACTCATTCTAGGGTATACTACCCCATCTTTAATGAGTTAATCCCAAATAGAGCCAATGTTTTTGCTATACCAAAGCACTGATACCAAATGTAACATCTGAGATTTTTGACCATTCAAATTGACAATGATCCTCAATATCAACATAAAAAAATCAAAAATATGGATAGTTATTAGGATTTATATAATAAAAAAAGATAAAAAGAAAAACCAACATAGAATCTCACAGTGGAAGGACAAAATATAATAATTAAATAACAGTTCATGAAGATGTTAAAACATACATTTGATTATATTTTACGGCAATTATCAGAGTTAACTATAATAAACATACCAATATTTGCAGCGGAAATAAATAATAATACTTCTGGCAAGCTCCATCTTCATGTTCATAACCTCATCTTCAATAACTAAAAACTCAGGCTGACCCGAGCACAAATGAAAAGACAAAATACTCGGATCAGAACTAATATTCTCATATTAGTTAAATCAAATTCATGCGATAATATGAGTGCAATAACTTAAGAGATGTTACAGGAATTTCCTTCTCGTAAGGATCCGTTAAGCTAGATACTATATAATACAATACGCTATTAAAATAGTGTCTATGTTTAAATATAAAATATTAAAATAGCGTAAGAGGGATTACTATTATTACCCTTACACCGTTTATAATAACGTAGTCTATACAGATATCGTAAAGTCCACAGTACGTAGTGGTTATCAGAGGGCCCTCCATAGGTATGGTACAAATCAAATTCGTAGGGGGCTCGATCAGGATAATATGACAAGGCACACGAGGAATGCCCATAGTAGGAATATACTAGTTGCATGCCCGGACTGGTGGTAATGCATAGCCGCGACTACTGCCCACCTCGAGCAACACTCCCAAATCACGGATGCACATCAAATCAAATCAATCAAACCGAGGGACTAAATTAATAAAGGAAGAAGTGTGTAACAACCCAGAAAATCAGAACCAATTTAATTTTTTTATTTTGGCAATTTTAATGAATTTTGGATATTTAAAAGGAATTATATTAAATAATAACGACGAGAAATTTATTTTGAATAGAATTAGAACGTATATATTAATTTGAATCGTCGTTAGAATATAAAATATTTATTTTAATTATAAAAGAAATTAGAAATGGTGCGGTAGTTTGAAAGTTCGATTCAAATTTCAAATGAATGTACAGGATTCAAAATAAACTGGACTTTAGCGAAACCAAAAATATTAGAATCTATTTGAAAATATCTTTCAAACGAATCCGAAAAATTGAAATTTCATAGTGGGAATAAAATGTTATGCCCAGTTAAAAATTAAGAATAGTCGCTATTGAATTTTAGCCCTTAAAAATGGAAATTTTGCAAATGACCTCCGTTTCGACGAAACCACTTTTGTTGGATCCGGGATGTCAAATTATTGCTAGATTCTAAAATTCATAATTTTTAGGACTAATATGTGAGCGTGGCAAAAGAAAATGTGTTTTGACAGTTCTAGTCAATTTGGATCGACCAGAAAATGGCCATTTTTCAAACGGTCTCCAAATTTGATGAAATTAGCTTTGTTAGGACCGTATCTTCAATACAAAGCTAGAAATAATTTTTATGGAATTTTTAGAATCAGTATGTGGCCCCGGTAAATTGAAATGTACGATTAAAATTGAATATATAGATTTATATTTTAATTTTTATGAAAACTGATTGAAACGATCGAACTGGCATACGAAACCTAGCCCACTGTGTTCGGAGTGGGGGTGATTAGTTAGGGGCAATAGTCTTTGGGCTCGATTTCGAGTTCGAATGAAAAGCTTTCTTTTTATGGAAAAATATATATAATAATAATATATTTTTTTTATAAAAACCCTTCCACCTTTTGAAATCCTCGTTCATTCTGAGATAGCCGCCCCTTACTTTAACAACCTAACCCGTCGCTCCTTGATCTTGCCGCCGTCGGCCTTGCTGGCACCGCCGCCCCTGGCGCTCCGGCCATCCATCATCGGTCGCGCCCCCTTCAGCAACCATCGCCCCCTCATCTCCTTCCCAGCTCCTCCTTCCACTGTACAATGCCACCACCCACAAAACAGCCCACAACCCAGCGCCTCAGACCACCAATGACCCACGCCGCCTCCCTCTCCATGTCAACAAATGCATGAACCCTCCACCGATGCCACGGGCCCTTCCACAGCCCCCAAACGCCTCCTACAGCCTACCGTGGGCCCTGCCTCCGACCGTCGTCGACCCGAGCACCTCCCCCGAGCCTCCTCCGACTATGGTGAGCGTTTAATTTCATTTTTTTATTTGTTTAAGTAACTAAAGATGCGATTTTTAATTATAAATATTATATATAAAAATCTTATTTTTTACTTATATGGATAGCACGATATTGAAAATGCAATTTTTCTTATAAATTAGCGTTGTATAGAGAAGAATAGATTTATATATATATATATATAATGCATAAAGATTTGATTTTTATAAATAGAAAAAAAATGGATTTTTTATATAGAAAATCACATAGAAAAGTTGGATTTTTATTATGAAGTTAGTGAAATAAAAATATGATTTTTATATTATAGAGATAATAAAAATATGATTTTTATAATATAGAGATAATAAAAATATGATTTCTATATTAGAGAGATAATAAAAATATAGTTTTTATATGGAAAGTAGCGTTGTAAAATATAATTTTTATACAAACATCGTTATAAAAATATAATTTTTGCATAGGAAGTAGCGATATAAAAACGTGATTTTTTAATACAAACATCATATTAAAAATGTGATTTTTACTGTGAACTGCAGGAAAAGATCGCATTGGAATTTTGGGCAAATCCGAACCATTCAGAAATACAGAATGGAGGAGTGGAACCCACGATGAGAACTTCTCACTTTAATTTTATTTTCTAGTTAAAATATATACTAGGATGTAGACGGTGCTTAGCAGCACCCGACACCCGTCGTCCACAGACCATGGACGACTTGTTTGTTTGATTGATTGTGTTGTGAAAATTGATTGTGTAATGTGGAATGGAATAAAATGTATGATAGTTAAAAAGAAAAAAAATTAACGTGTATACGAATAAAATAAATATTCATAAACAAATCGGACGATTTGTTTATGTACACACATTAGACTGATACTGATTGGGACGATATAATTTTACACATCGCCCAACTGCACAAATAAAATTCATTATTTGTTGATTGAAACCCCCCACGTGTATTGGGATGATATATGACATACACTAGTCCCAATAATTAGCTGTATGTCCATCGATTGATTGACAAGCTGTTGTAAGCGTTAAATATTTATATATGATGCTTATGCAGTGTAGAATGCACTTTAGATGATGGTTGACAGTGTTTGGTTGTTGTTGTTTACATGTGTGTATAAAATCCATATAATCAATATTATATGGCAATTGACTGTGTCTGATTCCGGTTCAGAAAGAATGAATATTTTAAAATAATGAACATTTTAAAATAATGAATATTTTAAAATAATATTCAGTAAAAGATCAAAATCTGATTTTGATGTCCGATTTGGGATGGACACGAATATACTTAAATATATAAAGCCGTGTTGATTAGATTAACGCCATTTGGACGTGAACGATATTCATATCGATTTTATTCATTTTTATAATGAATATTCAAAAGGAAATGATTTTGAAATACAATGTTTTGAAAATACTGTCATTTAAATATCGATGATATGGAATATTCAATTTTGATTTGAAATTGAATATGAAGTTGAAATCATTTTGAAAACGAATTCAAAACGATTTATAAAATATGCATTAAATGGAAATCGACGAAATATATATATATATATATATATATATATATATAATGGCCTGCATAGAAAGCACCGTGCCGCGGTAGTTCGTGAATTTCGACCATTGACTTCGAACGGACATTACGGGAGATCCGACTGTCAGATTCTCCTAAAACCGGAACAGCTGGGTTCATATCGAAAAGAGTTTTCTAACGAATATTCGAGATTTGAAATCTAACGGTTGGATTTGGAATTATGTCCAAATCAAATTTAGAAAAGTTTGCTGTAAGTGCAGTTCAATGACCGTATATGTAAATCGACTGTACGGGCCTTGATAAAATTATTAAAAATATCAATAATTTGTGTAAAATCATAATAACTGATTTGAAAGGAATTGGGATGAAAAATTCCATATTTGAAAAGATAAAAATATATTTTATCGAAATGAACTAGTTGTGAACTAGAATTAAAATCCAATATTTTTAAAATAAATAAATTGGATTTGAAATGGTTTTAAAAATAACCAGAATTTCCAATATACGAATTGGAATGGATTTAAATCGAAAATATCTTCGGAATATTTCGATATTGGATTACGTAATTATATAAATATTGTGAAGGAATTTGGAAGATATATATAGTTATTCCAATACGATATTTGTTGATTTCAGAATTTGATATTGAACATAAGCCGATATATTTTCTATTCAAAGCCTTGTATTTAATATCAAATGGGATTTAGGTTTGTCGTGAATAGTGACTTCGTTAACACTGTTCTTAAACCCAGTTCAGAAAAGATTAAATCTTTTTATTTAAATTTAATGAATTATACCAATTAATTAATGTTTAATTGGAATTGAATTGGAATCGATTTTTGGGTTTATCGTGAACAGTGTTTTAAATAACACTTGTTATTTAACCCGATAATAAATGGAATGTGAATTGGGTTTGTTATGAACTGTGTTTTTAACGATATTCGTTCTTTAAACCGATTTACAAAGAAAGGTGATTTGGAATTTATAAATCTTTTTATTTAGATTTAACGGGAATTTTCCAAAGTAAAGTTTTCCAATTTAATATATTAAATTGGAATTGAATGGAATTCGATTGATAATAATTGAAGTGAACTTCTGTGGAGGACGATGTTAATACATATGGAGTTTAAAAGGCTTTGCCATTATTCCATTTATATTATTAGTCGGATACGGAAATTGATATCGGTTATATATTGATTTGTTTTTCCGTGAAGATTCCATAATTAATGGAATGTGATTTGGGTTTATCGTGAACTGTGTTTTAAATGACATTAGTTCTTTAACCCAGTTAAAGATAGGATTACATGTTTGTCATTGTATTTCGATCTGTATAGTTGATCTCTGCTAAATATATATCTATTCGGTGGCATAGAATTTATTCTCTTGCATAACACCCTTCTCTGAGACGTACGAGCTCAGAGGTTATATATCAGCAGAAATCAATAGTACGGTGTAGACTGTCGATGCGATGTGTTTGTGTTTCCAAAGTTAAATAATCATTAATATTGATTTTTGGAAAGATTAAAACTAAGTGGTGTTTTAATGAATCTTTAATTAGATTGAAATGTGAATTGATAATTTAAATTATCAAATTTGGGAAATGATCGAGAGTGGAGTATCACCAGTTTTGCTCCAAGCGATAGTTAAATCTTTAATTAGATTTGAACGGGAAATGGTAATTAAATTTACCGATAACACCTTGGTGTTAGTTATGGGGTAATACCAGTTTTTCTCCATGGGATGAAAAGGTTGGGATTGGGAAATAAAATAAATGATTACTTCGATGTGGTTCGCTAATCCCGACTAGTTTGGAAAACCTTAATATGTTTTGAAATGATATCCAATGGAAGATTAAAGAATAAATTCAAAAGAATTTCTCTTTGATAAAATTAATGGGAACAAATCCACAAAGATGTGAATATTTAAATAAAAGAATATTCAAAATTGGAATCAGGTGTATGTTGTGTTTTTATAGCACTAGTTTATAATACATGCGAGTTAATCAGAAAGACCGGGTTTATACCCATTTTGAATAACTGATCGACGATATGTCGACAATGAAGACGGTGATTGAAGACCGGAGGTCTTCACATCGTTTGGATGATTTCTGATGTCTTGATTGGGTTGCACACCCAAGATGAGGTAATAAGTGGTGATTGTCCAGACGTACTTGGAGATCGACGGATATGCGAGGACCTCTCTCCTGTATTGGACATATGGGACGAGGAATAAGGTGCCTCCAGTTTCGTTCAGACCCAAAACGAACTTGTGAATGGATTGTGTGTCTAACATTGGATTTTATTCTGTGTTGATTTATTTCTATTAAATATACATCTGCCTAGTTAAGGGGAATTTATTCCCTTACTTCACCCTTCTCTAAGACGTACGGGATCAGAGGTTGTATATCGATAGACATCAGTCGCATGACGTGAATTGCCTATGTGTCATGCTGATATGCAAATGATCAAGGCTTCTGTTGAAAAGAAGAGTCTTGTGGTTGATGATCAAAGCACGGCTTTAATACATCATAGCTTTGTGTATAGCGTTAATTTGCGAGCCTCACACCTCGGTATGAGTTAAAAACAGGATTGGACCGTTGGGAGAATACGACATTTCTTTCTAGCTATGGGTGGTGTCAAAGTTTTACATGCCCTGACATTTATATTAGTTTTACCTATGTGGTTGTTGGATTGCGAGGCGCCTCGGTTATATCGGTCTCTTCGGAGCCAATGGATAGGTCCGATAGGACCAGGAAACGTGTGCTCAGGAATTGCCAATCCACAAACGTAACGGAGGACCGGCCCAACCGATCCAAGGTTACCCAGAGTGTGGAGTCCTGAGACATTTGCTTGCGTGTCTCGAAGCGGTGAGGAGCCATCCCTGGCCTCGACTCATGACGGAAATCCAATTTCCAATACATGACATTTCGGTTTTGATTGTAGAGCCTAGTATTGCCACATAATGGGATGGGGCACTATGCCGTCTATGATTGATACATTTATATTTGAAGTTGTTTTCATATACTTTACATTATAATAGTTTCAAAATGATTTTTAAACGTACCAAGCATGTTTGGCTATTATAAGGTAAAAATCTATCCTCTGGCTTGCGTTGCATTGTGTGATGGGACCTGAGACTTATAATAGCTTCATTTTTACAAAAAGCATTGCGCTGTTTGTTTTATGCACCGGTATTCTCGGGAGGAAACCCGTTCCGTGTTATACAGCGTGGTCCCTTGATTTACCTTATTTGTAAAGTAAAGTTTTAAATAACTGTTTTAGCTCTCACACCAATCACATGACTGACCTGGAGTTTATTGTTTTAACATAAACTCTGGATGCCCTTATTTTCCACATGGGCAGCTAGTAGTTTTGGTTTTGAAGATTTATATACATAGAATCCTAATTTACACCTGAAGCGATATTCGGAAAGCTCTGTATCCATGTATTACTTTCAGTTTTGTTTTATATTGTTTTTCCGCTGCTATGTATTTAAATGTATTTAAATCTCTGATATTTTACAATGTGTAATATTTATTCATACTCTGTATATTCTTGTATTTTAATGGAATTATTGTAATAAGCAATGAAATGTTCTTCTGTTTGTGTTCTGATTCGTCTTGTCCTTAAAGCAATCCGGGCTTTCCTTCACGGGGAAGTTCGGGTCGCCATATTTGGTATCAGAGCTTTGGTTTACAGAGCTCGAGAACAAGACATAATAGAACCATACGAAAGAAATCATCAGAGTTTGGATTAGTAATATCCAATGGGAATGACTCATTATAGATAGGATCAGTAGCATCCTAGAATGAGTGTGAAGAGTATATTTTTAAAAAAATGAAAACAAATATTGTTTTCAAAATTTAAATCTTATTCAACGTATTTGAATAATTATTTGTATTGAATTTGGGCAATCCAATATATAAAGATTTTGCATATACGCCTTGCAAACGTGTATACAAAGCCTCAAATATATTAGATAGATATAGAATCACACTCTAGTCGCCTGGAGATGACACTGATGATAGCAGCTGCATCATCAGTATATTTATGTTTGAGTTTCGAAAGTGGGATCGCTATATATTTCCAATTGATTGGTGTGAGAACCAAAATTAGATAGGGTATTGTTGTGAATTGACATCAAAAACATGATTTTCTGTATATGTATTAAAATTATGAATTTGAAACGTTAACCAACTAATTGGTTGATGGTTGTGTTCTATGATTATTTGTTAACCAATAAAACCCATATGTGAAAGAATGGTAAATGTAGCCAAATTGTGACGAATATTGAACTGCATTGAAAATTGTTTGGAAATGCATGCATGTACACATATATGTGTGAATAGGTCATAGCGAGGAGGCTAGAGCAGAGGAATAAAGTTGTATGCCTGACAAATAGGTACATGTCTACAAATTTCTTGGGTTTGGATGATTTTATGAGCCGATTGGCCAACCGCTTGGCCTTTTCATTTTCTTTTTGAGATGAGAGGGCCTGTGTGTTGGTTTGGGGATTTTTCAAGTGCTTCCGTACAAAGGAGGTTATGGCGAAATTTTTCGAAAATTTAGGGTGTTAGCCAAATTTTTGAAGAATTGGAAAATTCTTAGAAACTGAAAAGTTGAAGAATGAAGGCCAAACTGAAAGTTGAGTTGATTAATAAAACAACTTTTAGCTTCGTTCCTTTTCGAGGATGAAAAGATTTTAAGTGGGAGAAATTGTAACAACCAAGAAAATCAGAACTAATTTAAAAAATTTATTTTGGCAATTTTAATGAATTTTAGATATTTAAAAGGAATTATTTAAAATAATAACGATGGGAAATTTATTATGAATATAATTAGAACGTATATATTAATTTGAATCGTCGTTAGAATATAAAATATTTATTTTAATTATAAAAGGAATTGGAAATGGCGTGATAGTTTGAAAATTCGATTTCAAATTTCAAATGAATGTACAGGATTAAAAATAAAACGGATTTTAGCAGAAAAAAAATTTAGAATCTATTTGAAAATATCTTTCCAACGAATACGAAAAATTGAAATTTCATAGCGGGAATAAAAAGTTATGCCCAGTTGAAAATTCAGAATAGTCGCTATTGAATTTTAGCCCTTAAAAATGGAAATTTTGCAAACGACCTCCGTTTTCGACGAAACCAATTTTATTGGATCCGGAATGTCAAATTATTGCTAGATTCTAAAATTCATAATTTTTTGGATTAATATGTGAGCGTGGCAAAAGAAAACGTGTTTTGATAGTTTCAGTCAATTTGGATCGACCAGAAAATGACCATTTTTCAAACGGTCTCCAAATTTGACGAAATTAGTTTTGTTAGGACCGTATCATCAATATGAAGCTAGAAATAATTTTTTTGGAATTTTTCGAATCAGTATGTGGCCCTGGTAAATTGAAATGTACGATTAAAATTGAATATATAGGTTTATATTCGAATTGATGAAAACTGATTGAAACGATCGAACTGGCTTATGAAACATAGCCCATTGTGTTCGGAATGGGGGTAGTTAGTTAGGGACGGCAGTCGGTGGGTTCGATTTCGAGCTCGAATGAAAAGCATGCTTTTTATGGAAAAATATATATAATAATAATATAAAAAATTTATAAACATCCTTCCCCTTTTGAAACCCTCGTTCATTCTGTAATAGCCACCCCCTTTCTTCAACAACCAAACCCGTCGCTCCATGATCTCGCCGCCGTCGGCCTTGCTGGCGCCGCTGCCCCTGGCGCTCTGGCCATCCACCATCGGCCGTGCCCCCCCCCCCCCCACGCCACCATCGCCTCCCGGCCCCCAATCTCCTTCCCCGCTCCTCCTTCCGCTGTACAACGCCATCACCCACAAAACAGTCCGCAACCCAGTGCCTCCGACTACCAGTGACCCAGGCCACCTCCCTCTCCACGTCAGCACCCCCATAAACCCTCCACCGACGCCACGGGCCCCTCCACAGCCCCAAATCTCCTCCTACAGCCCACCGTGGGCCCTGCCTCTTACCGCTGTCGACCCGAGCACCTCCCCCGAGCCTCCTCCGACCGTGGTGAGCATTTAATTTCATTTTTTATTTGTTTAAGTAATTAAAGATGCGATTTTTAATTATAAATATTATATATAAAAATATGATTTTTACTTATATGGATATCAAGCTATCCAAAAATGTAATTTTTCTTATAAATTAGCATTGTAAAGAGAAGAATGGATTTATATATATGTAACAACCTGATAATTCGGGCAGCAAATATTTAAATATCAAGGTTATTTAAATATTTAATCTTGGATTTAATGGTTTTATAACCTTGATTAAATCGCTTTATAAATAATAATTAAAGAGAAGAAAATAAGTTGTTAAGTTTTTGTTTACAAAGGTAAGTAGTTCAAAGAAAAATCGATAATGTGACCGAAAACAGCTTTATCGATAAACGAGGTTTTGCTTATTAAAAGTTGTTGGAATATCATGTGCATGTAATAACGTTAGAAAAACACATATATGTGTATGTACATATCATAGAAGTAACATACAAATGATATATGTGTACATATTCTAGAAAATGGAAAATGGCTTAACATGATAGGGACACATGTCACCAAAAGAATGGAACACATGTCTTGTAAGTAAATAATGTAATGACACATAACCATATTAGGTGTCTATGTGTAGAATAATCTAAAGAAACCTAAGTAGACATGTGTATACATCCTAAAGCATGGTTGTTAAACATGAATATATGTATTCATGTAAGGAAAAATAAATTTAAAATAAGAAGCTTATCATGTAAGCTAAAAGAAAAAGAAAAAGAAAAAGAAAAAAAGAGATAAGGACACATAACCCTCTTAGGTGTCCATGTGTAGAAACATCTTAAGACACCTAAGTAGGCATGTGTCATCATCTTATGGTTTGCATGAATGATGAAGGACAAGTGTCCAAAACCTAAATTACCCAACTAGCCTTGAAAATTTCTATATAAAGGGTGGAAGGGTTCATTTCATACCATGCATTCAAAAAACATAAAAAACAAGAATAGGAAAGGAAGAGTGGTTTGGGAGAAGCCTAGAGGATAAATACAAGATCAATGCACAAGTATAAGGTAAGAAAAACGATGTAAGTTCATATATTCATTTCATATTTTGAAGAAAAGTTGTGAAAGTTACGAAGAAACGATAGAACCCGAAACATTGAAAATGACGTTTGGTATTTTGGGCATAACTTTTGCAATTCGTGATGAAATTTCTACTTCTCTATCAATTTGGAAAGCTAATTAAAAGAGCTACAATTTTGTCTTGCGCCACCGTTTCTAATTTGGCCGTTTTCATACCTGAAAACTGGATGCAAAGTGAGTTTAAAATCAGCCCGAAAATGACATGTTAAAAATGCCTCATGATGTTTGATTTTACATATCAAATTGATAAATGATTTTGAGGATTTATTTTGATGATAATTAAGTAGACTAAGAGAGCTTCTTACTATAGGAAAATTGGAGTCAAGATCTATTTTTATCATAGAGAAACAACGTGAAACATTTTGCCCAAAAACAGGCTAAAATCTGATTTTCGGAACTTTTTAATAGCACTCTGAAACGCTATCTTTTCTATTAATGAAGCACGAAACCAAGCCAGAACCTTTCTATAGCACCCAGAAACGCTATAGTAGCCGATTTTAGTTTAGAATGATTATAAACCATCCAGAACTTGTCATAGCACTTCTGAAAGCGTTGTCTTTTCTCTAAGTTGACTACGAAGTATTTTAAACGAGTAGAACTTTTCATAGCATGACTAAAATGTTGTTATAGATGTTTTGAGTATAAAATCATGGTATACGAGTGTAAACGAAGTATGAAGAGTATTTAAAAGAGGTATGGAAAATGTTTAAATGAGATATGATTAGTGTTTCAACGAGGTATGAATTGTGTGTAAACGAGGTATGAATACTATTCAATCAGGGAATGAATAGTATGTGATAAACGAGGCATGATTAGTGTTTTCGAGGTAATGAATGGTATTGAACTTAACTATTTCAGTTCAATCTTTATCTTTCCAAACATATATTATAGCGATATAAAGGTGTTTTGAGATTGTTTATAAAGGAGTTTGTTTTGCATAAAGAAATGGTTAAGTATTTAAAATAAAAGATGTTATCATTTGAAACGAAGTTCTATAAGAGATATGTAGGTATTTTTCAAAATAAAAGACTGGAACGTTCTAGGGTGACAGTGAGGATAATGTCTAGGCTTGGGTTTGGAAAATATAGTTTCCTGCTCTCCCTGGCTATCCCTAACTGATCCGACAAACGGGATGGTTAATTAGAATTATTTGAAAAGTAATTTAAGATTAATTTTGAAAATCTCTACATGATACAAAGAGTATTTTGAAAGTAAACAATAATGATGATTTTAAATGTTTTGTGTAAAGAAGAACTACGTCGGCTTGATCCTATATCTAATAACCAATTAGATAAAGGTACGTAGGCAGTCACAAGGGGTAGTGACGCAGCTGCTTTATTGATAAAAAATATTTTTTTTGTTGATATTACAAAATAGAGCTATCATAAAATGGTAATTCGCGTATTTGAGTTATAAACTTTAAACGTTTATAACTTTTGGAATTTAAATCGGATTTTCACCAAACAAAGAACGTTTTATTTATATTGACAAAAGCTTTCAAATGAGTGAAAGCAGATTTTAATTTCGGGGTATAATTTTCAAGTTATGTTTCAAACTATTTCGGAAAAGAATGCTATAAGTGCAATTATCGACCGTAACCATAAATAGTTATTTTTAATGTTTATAAAATATGAAAAAATATTGTAAAATTATTATAAATTATGTAAGAGTGGATTGAATTGGATTGGTGCAGTTTTCATGTTTATTATTTAAGTCATGCTAATGTGTTTATCATGTGTGCAGAAATGAATATCGATGTCCATCTTATTAGAGTTGCACAATGGTAGATTTACGGTAATTGTGTTTAATTTAAGCACAAACCGTTAATTAGATAAGTGGCATTTATTTACAAAAAAAATCATGTAGAGCAATTATTGATATTGTATGCTTATTAAATAAATGGCAACTATCATTGTTTGTTGTTTTTTGGAAGGCACGGGGTTTCGGCAATTTTGACTGGTCGGAAAATTCCGGGGAGTCACAAAGTGGTATCAGAGCTTAGGTTAGGTGCCTAAATAAAATTTCATATAATATTAGAAAATCATTTTTTAGAAATTTTAAAATGAAGTTACCTTAATTTGGTGAATAAAAGTGGATAAGGTAAGGCACCATTCCTCTGACCAGGTATATGAGTAATATTTATTTGTTTAACTTTTGTTTATGAATAATGTGTGGATTCTTTTTTAAGCATCACATAAAGAGGTTTAACGAAGTTGTAAGTGCATATGACAAGATAAAAAGTAACGAAGAAATGAATGAAGTGGTTTGCAAAGGAAGGAATGTTACAGCTTGAAATAGATGCAACAGAGTGGCTTAAGAGGAATGAGGTATTGCAACTTATCAAGGAATGAGTTAAATGAGCTTCGACAAATAAACTTGAGGAAGACCAGGAGGAGCAAAATTGAGCACTACATTCATGCCAAATCAAGGTGAGAAATTTTTATATAATATGATATTAGAATTGTTTTGCATTAATGGTGTTAGCTTAAAAAGCTTTTGAAACATATCTCAACAATTCAGTCATAACTATTGATTCCTTGATTTGGGTTTAGACGAAGTTAATCTTATTGGGAAGCTAGATTAATTATCTAGAATACTTACGACATATTTTGAAATTTTGAATGTTTGCTATCTCAAAACATTTTTGCAAACTGAATTATGTGTTTGACAAAAAAAGGGGGGGAGGGTTATACTTAAGATGATTTTCGAAGTTGAAAGTATGGATTTTCCAAAATAAAATGGTTATCCATATGAAAGTAATGATTACAAAGTATAAAAGTACTTTGAGAATACTTTGTTTAAACTTATAAAAGGTTTTTGGAGATTATTTCATTAATGATGGATACCTTCGGGTGACGATGACGATGCGCGGTATAAGACAATAGTTCTTGGGTAGTGCACTATTACTCTATGTTGGTATCGAGCCGAGTAGAGTACATCCTATTTGATGACGGGATGCCAACATAAGACAATAGATCTTGGATAGTGCAACTATTACTCTGTGTTGGTATCGAGCCGAGTAGAGTACATCCTATTTGATGACGGGATGCCGGCCACAATAGGATAAAATATCCTAAACTGAGTGTGGATCCACTTTGATGAATATGATCCTACTTTTGACAAAAGAATTTTTATGAAACTTATTTGAATTAATTAAAATATTGATTAGAGTCTATTACTCTTGGTACATTTTGATGGGTACTGCAACAAGGAGAGTACAACATAATTGATGAGTTGACTTTGATGAATATAATCATTAAAGATATTATTTGAGATGTCTATTTTGAAAGAATTACTCTTTGGTACATTTCGATGGGTACCACAATATGGAGAATACATCCTTATTTGATGATGATGAGGATGCTGAGTCGGATGAGCTGGAGTATGATTTTTATTTGGTACATTTGGATGGGTATCACACAAGAAGACATGCAGGATTGCTAAGATATGGATCACAAATTGAGAATTCCAGGTATGCCTTGAAATTTCGATTTATGAAATTATTTCGAAGTATACTTTCAAGAAAAATGTCCTGCATACTAAGAGTTTTATTTGTGGAATAATTGGTTTTCTTTTGATCAAGTATAGCATAGAATTTCGGGGACGAAATTCCTTTTAAGGGGAAAAGAATGTAACAACCTGAGAATTCGGGCAGCAAATATTTAAATATCAAGGTTATTTAAATATTTAATCCTGGATTTAATGGTTTTATAAACTTGATTAAATCCCTTTATAAATAATAATTAAAGAGAAGAAAATAAGTTGTTAAGTTTTTGTTTACAAAGGTAAGTAGTTCAAAAAAAAATCGATAATGTGACCGAAAACAGCTTTATCGATAAATGAGGTTTTGCTTATTAAAAGTTGTTGGAATATTATGTGCATGTAATAACGTTAGAAGAACACATATATGTGTATGTACATATCATAGAAGTGACATACAAATGATATATGTGTACGTATTCTAGAAAATGAAAAATGACTTAACATGATAGGAACACGTGTCACCAAAAGAATGGAACACATGTCTTGTAAGTAAATAATGTAATGACACATAACCATGTTAGGTGTACATGTGTAGAAAAATCTAAAGAAACCTAAGTAGACATGTGTCTACATCCTAAAGCATGGTTGTTAAACATGAATAATGTATTCATGTAAGGAAAAATAAATTTAAAATAAGAAGCTTATCATGTATATTAAGGGATGAGGAGGAGAGTTATTAGAGAGGAACAATTGCATTTTTTATTGATGCAAAACATGATACAAAGTGCACATATATATAGTGCTATGAGCCCAACGGCTAGTACAAAATATACCAAATATGTATGAGTATAACGGCTAGTATTAAATATACCAAGTATGCATGAGCCTAACGGCTAGTAGATAATGACAAAGCATGCTAAATATTACAAAAACGTGTTCACACTCTAACGGCTCTATTGTAACGGCTCTATTGTCTTCATTATGCCCCCTCAGTTCGAACTGGGGTTTCCTTGCTCATTCTGGCTTCCGCCTGCACTGATAACGCGAAGTTCCTCTCTCATTCTGATAAAATTTTTGGTCGAAAGGGCCTTTGTGAGAGCATCTTCTCGCTGATAGTATGCGGGCACATGACATAGTGTAAGTCTTCCTGATTGCGTTCTTTCTCTCACAAAGTGGAGATCAATTTCAAGATGTTTCGTCCTTGAATGTTGAATAGGGTTTAGAGATAAAGATACTGTGCTCTTATTATCGCACCAAATGACCGGCTTTCGTCTTGGAGTGAAACCAAGCTCCTCCATCAGTGATTCTATCTACATGATTTCGGCTGTAGCGCTTGCCAGTGCACGGTACTCAGCTTCTGTGCTAGATCTTGATGTGGTATGTTGTTTCTTCGTACACCAGGAAATGATATTGGAACCGAGGTAAACGCAGTATCCTGAGACAGACTTTCGATCGTCAATATCGTTGGCCCAATCGGCATCGCTAAAGCACTGTAGGTTAAGTTCCTTTTCTGAATTTAGGCGTATGCCGTAATGTTTTGTGCCTTGTAAGTATCGTAACACTCTCTTTAATGCCGTCCAATGTTCTGATAAAGGGTTCTGCATGTATTGACTGAGTTTATTGACGCTGTAGCATATGTCTGGTCGAGTAATAGTTGCGTATTGTAACGCTCCTATTATGCTTCTATATTGTTTGGCATTGTCGATAGCTTCTCCTTTATGCTTAGATAGTCTTAGGTTACTAATCATAGGCGTACGTAATGAGTTTGCCTTGTGCATATTTGCCCTTTGCAGTATTTCAGTGATATAATTTTGTTGGGATAATATTAATTCACCATTGTTTTTCCTAATCACTTGTATTCCAAGAAAATATTTTAGTTCCCCCAAGTCTTTAATGGCGAAATTTTGATCCAGCTTGTGAATGATTCTGTTTATTTCTTCGTTGTTGTCTCCTGTTATTAGCATGTCATCAACGTATACTAGAATGAACACAGTTCCATGTATGCCCTTCTTCATATATAGAGAATTGTCCGATTTAACTTGTGAGAAACCCATGTTAGACAAAGTTGACTTTAGCTTTTCATACCAAGCTCTCGAAGCTTGTTTTAAGCCATATATTGCTTTGTGTAGTTTGCATACTTTATCACCAGTACCATATCCTTCAGGTTGTTGCATGTATACCTCTTCAGTCAATTCCCCATTCAAAAAAGCATTGTTGACGTCCAGTTGCCTCACATTCCACCCTTTATTTAGAGCAATGGTCAGTATAATTCTGATGGTTGTGGGTTTTATGACTAGGGAAAAAGTTTCATTGAAATCAAAACCAAATTGTTGCGCGTAACCTTTTGCAACCAGTCTGGCCTTGTATTTGTCAATAGATCCATCTTCTTTTCTTTTTATTTTGTATGTCCACCTACAACCAATCAAATTTTTGTGTTTTGGTTGAGTCACTAAGCTCCAAGTGTTGTTTTTTATGAGAGCTTTATATTCAGTGTCCATTGCCTCCTTCCATTTGTTTGATCTTATAGCCTGAGTGAAATTCAATGGTTCGATCTCATTGGCAGAAATATTATATACTTTTGGTTTGAAGATGCCTCTCTTTGACCTGGTGATCATGTGATGTCCAGTTGATTGTGGTGGTGTTTGCTGCTGTGTATCATTGTTGCTGGTATTGTCAACATTGTTGTTGTTTTCTGTATCTTCACTATGCTGCATGTTTTGATGTATGTTTGTATCTTCTGAGTCATTGTGTGTCTCATTGGTTTGCTCGTTTGTTTGATCCATAGTTTCTTCCTGGGTGTTTAAATTGCTTGTGCGTTGTTGCTCTTCATTTCTATCGATTGAAGGTGGTTCAGTAATGAATGGCTCGAACCGTATGTTATTGTTTATGCTTTGTTCCCCATCCTTTTTGCCGATTTGCTTTTCTGCATAAGGAAACTTGTTTTCATCAAATACCACATGTCTAGAAATATATATTTTTCCATTTTTGTCCATGCACTTATAACCTTTTTGGTTTTGTGCATACCCAATGAATGTGCATGGGCTTGATCTCATACTTAGTTTATGATTGTTATAGTCTCTCAAACATGGAAAACATAGACATCCATAGGCTTTCAGAAAACCATATTCTGGTCTAACACTGTATATCATTTCATGTGGGCTTTTATTGTTTAAGACTTTAGTTGGCAACTTGTTAATGAGGAATCCAGATGTGTAGAAAGCTTCATTCCAATATTTCATGGGTAATGAGCTTTGTGATAACAAAGTTAGACCAGTCTCTACTATGTGTCGATGTTTTCTTTCGACTAAACCGTTTTGTTCGGACGTATGCGGGCAAGTTAATCTATGTTTGATCCCTCTTTTGAGAAAGTAATTAGTTAGAGGTTTAAACTCAGCTCCCCCATCTGTCTGAATAACTTTAACAGTACTGTTCATTTGTTTTTCGACATGAGTTATAAATTGCATAACTGTATTGCAAGCTTCTGATTTAGTTTTCAGCATGTATATCCAAGTATATCTAGAATAAGCATCCACAAAAGAAAGATAATACCTGTGTCCCTGATATGAATTTAGAGGCGCGGGTCCCCACAAGTCAGCGGCTATAAGTTCCAGTGGCTCATTATAACTGGTTTCAGAATCACTAAAAGGGAGCTTGTGGCTCTTGCCGAGTTGGCAGTGCGTGCATGTGTGTTTGATAGGTACATTTTTATAATGAATGTTATTATTACGCAGAACAGTCTTAACAGTTTCCAGATTAGGATGTCCTAATTTTATATGCCAAGAATTAATCACGTTACATTCATCGCTATTATTGTCATAATCAACATTATTGCAACTATTCCTAATACAGTCATTGTCACTACTAGCATCTACATTATTATACCAGAATTCTCCACTTGAGTTTGCAGTCTTGAATTTGTATAAACCATCATATAGGTTACCTCGAAGTAATATTTCATGATTTAGGGAATCTTTAACTAAACAAAACTTAGGATGAAATTCAAAGTAAACATTATTGTCGTTGGCAAATTTTGATACACTTAACAAATTTTTATTAATCTTAGGTACCTTAAGAAGATTGTTTAATTTGAGTTGTCTTTTCCCAAAGATAGTCCCTTTGCCTATGTGTGTGATACTAGCAGTACTACCATTACCCATATGCAAATTTCTCATACCTGAGTAATTTCTGCTCCCAATGTTTAAATTTTGAAGATTGTTAGTTATGTGGTGAGTCGCTCCTGAGTCAGGGTACCATTCTTCGAAGCCATTGTCTTTATTTTTTACTTCATCATCATCTGCAGCATTATGTCTTCGGTTTGCGTTATTATTATTTTGAGTTGAATTCCCTGTTGTTGCCATATTTGCTTGTGCTCTTCTTTGTGAAAAGTAATTTTGTCTTGCCTGTTGTCTACCTATGTCTAAATTGTACCTGAAGTAACATTTGTTCGCCATGTGACCAAACTTTTGGCATATTTGACATTTCACACGATAGTTGTTGTTATCTCGTTGTATCTTCTTATTTCTGATTGTGGTATAATTGGCAGAGAACTTATTTTGTGCTGTTTTTCTTTGGTCAATTCTGCCTTCATGAGCAAGGAGTGCTGATCGAATGAACTGTAAATCAGGTAAAGCTTGTTGTGTGGCTAACACAGTTACTAGAGATTCATATTCTTCATCTAATCCACCAATAATAAATAGGATTTGCTCATTGTCGCTGATCTTATGACCAACAGCATTTAGCTTGTCACACAGATTTTTAATTTTTCCTAAGTATTCTTTCATGCTTGCCTCCTTTTTTCTAGAATTTTGTAATTCCCTTCTATATTGCATGATTCTAGCAGCTGATTGTGAACTGAAAATTTGTTCAACTGTTTTCCATATTTCATAAGACGTGCTACATCCAACTATTTGTGATAATAAATTCGAACTTACTGACGATAGGAGCCATGAGGAGAGGAGACTGTCTTGTTTTTGAAACTTTGTGTAGTCTGTGTTAGGCATAATTTCTCCTTTCGAATTGGTTATCGTCACTGGTGGGACTGTTATTGTCCCATTAATGTACTGCAGTAAATCATACCCTCTTAAAGCGATCTCTACTTGATATTTCCATAAAATGTAATTGTCTTCATCTAGAGATGTGGTGATAATTTGGCTTTTTGGTTTAATCAGGTCATGATAGTTAGGTGGAGCACTATACCCCAAGCTTCCTGAAACAGCGGAGGTTACTTCATTGTTGTTGGCCATAAAACAAAAACAACTTTCTGCTTGAAGATTAAGCCTTTCGGCAATTTTGCCCTGATACCATGTTAAGGGATGAGGAGGAGAGTTATTAGAGAGGAACAATTGCAATTTTTATTGATGCAAAACATGATACAAAGTGCACATATATATAGTGCTATGAGCCCAACGGCTAGTACAAAATATACCAAATATGTATGAGCATAACGGCTAGTATTAAATATACCAAGTATGCATGAGCCTAACGGCTAGTAGATAATGACAAAGCATGCTAAATATGATAAAAACGTGTTCACACTCTAACGGCTCTATTGTAACGGCTCTATTGTCTTCATTAATGTAAGCTAAAAGAAAAAGAAAAAAAAGAGATAAGGACACATAACCCTCTTAGGCGTCCATGTATAGAAACATCTTAAGACACCTAAGTAGGCATGTGTCATCATCTTATGGTTTGCATGAATGATGAAGGACAAGTGTCCAAAAACTAAATTACCAAACTAGCCTTGAAAATTTCTATATAAAGGGTGGAAGGGTTCATTTCATATCATGCATTCAAAAAACATAAAAAACAAGATTAGAAAAGTAAGAGAGGTTTGGGAGAAGCCTAGAGGATAAATACAAGATCAAGGCACAAGTATAAGGTAAGAAAAACGATGTAAGTTCATATATTCATTTCATATTTTGAAGAAAAGTTGTGAAAGTTACGAAGAAACGATAGAACCCGAAACACTGAAAATGACGTTTAGTATTTTGGGCAAAACTTTTTCAATTCTTAATGAAATTTCGACTTCTCTATCAATTTGGAAAGCTAATTCATAGAGCTACGACTTTGTCTTTGGCCACCTTGTAACAACCCGAAAATCTGGGCCAGTTTAAAATTTTTATTTTGGCAATTTTAGCGAATTTTGATTATTTAAAATGAATTATTTTAGATAAATCGACGAGAAAATTTATTTTGAATATAATTCGAACGTATATATTATATACGCCGTCGTTAGAATATAAATAATTATTTATAATTATAAATGGAATTGAAAATGGCGCGGTAGTTCGATAATTCGATTTCAAACTTCAATTGAATGTACCGGGTGCAAAACAATCCGGATTTTTGTGAAACCAAAAACATTAGGATCTAATTGATGATATCTTTCCAACGAAGTTGAGAAACTGAGATTTCACTTTATAAATGATGAGATATGTCCAGTTGAAAATTAGAAATAGTCGCTGTGGAATTTATATATATTTTAATATAATATATAGCCCTTAAAAATAGCCATTTTGCAAACGACCTCGGATTTCGACGAAACCAGTTTTGTTGGGTCCGCAGTGTCAAGTTATTGCTAGATTCCAAATTTCATAATTTTTCGAATCAATGTGTGAGCGTGGCAAAGGAAAATGCGTTTGACCATTTCAGTTGATTTTAATCGACTGGAAATTGGCCATTTTTCAAACGGTCTCAGAATTCGACGAAACTAGTTTTGTTAGGACCGTATCGTTAATACGAAGCTAGAAAATATTTTTCGAGAATTTTTAGAGTTAGTATGTGGCCCCGGTAATTTGAAATGTGCGTTTAAAATTCAATATAGTGATTTAAATGTAGATTCAAAGGAAACTTACCGAGACGATCGAATCAACTTGGGGTACATATCCCATTGTGTTCGGAATGGGGGTAAAACGCTATGGACGACAGGCGGTGAGCCTCGTTTAGAGGTCGCAGGTAAAAGTCAACTTTTTGAAAAATTAAATAATAAAATAATTAAAATAAGTTTTAATTTCCCCCTCTCTCCTTTATATCCTTTCTGCCCCCCCCCCCTTTTTTTTAAAATCAAATCGCTCAGGAAAAAAAAAAAAAAAAAAAGAAACCCTAAACCTAACGATCGCCGAGCCACTGCCGAACCACCAGCCTCCCACCGCTCCGCCCAGTTCGACGCTCGAGCCATCGCCACCCAGTTCGACTCCCGAAGCCGCCCCTCTCGAAACCCGAAGCCCCCCCCTGATCGTACTATCTCCGACGTCGTCTCCTTTCCCCCCCGTCTCTGTAAGTTTTTAATTTTTTAATTTTGTTTTATTTTTATTTATTTTATTTTTATTTTATATATGAACTGATTTGTTTAAATTATAAAAACTGATTTTTAGATAAGAAATTTAAAACTGAATTTTTTGTAAAGAAAGTAAAAACTGATTTCCTTTAAAAGAATTTTAAAACATGATTTTAAAGTTATAAAAACTGAATTTTAATAGCAAGGAAAAACTGAATTTTTTTTAAAGAATAAAAACAGTTGATTTTTAAAAAAGGTTAAAACTGATTTTAATTTTAAGTTTAAGCAAAAGGTTTAAACTTTAAAAAGATCGGATTTGTAGTCGAGATAAAAATCATATTTTTATATATTGAACTTCGAAGAAAAATATAGTTTTTACATATTGAACTTCGAAGAAAAATATAGTTTTTACATATTGAACTTCGAAAGAAAAATATAGTTTTTACATATTGAACTTCGAAAGAAAAATATAGTTTTTACATATTGAACTTCGAAAGAAAAATATAGTTTTTACATATTGAACTTCGAAAGAAAAATATAGTTTTTACATATTGAACTTCGAAAGAAAAATATAGTTTTTACATATTGAACTTCGAAAGAAAGATATAGTTTTTATATATTGAACTTCGAAAGAAAAATATAGTTTTTATATGTTGAACTTTGAAATAAAAATTCGATTTTTATATATTGAACTTTGAAATAAAAATATGATTTTTATATATTGAACTTCGAACTAAAAATATGATTTTTATATATTGAACTTCGAACTAAAAATATGATTTTTATATATTGAATAGCGATGTAAAAATTCGATTTTTACATATGTAGTGAAAGCAGCAACGAAGGTGACAAAAAGGCGAAACGACGAAGACTTCTGCAAAAGAAGAGCCGTGGAGCTAGGATAGCTATATGTGAGAATTTCTCACCTTTCAATTTATTTTTCTAGTTATATATATATATACTAGGATGCAGACGGTGCTTAGTAGCACCCGACACAATCGTCCACAGACCATGGACTTGTTTGTTTGATTGTTTGGTGATTGATTGCGATATTGGTTTGAATGTGGTTTGTGATGTGAAAAAGCGAATTGATAAATTGGTTAGGATTAGACGTGCGCCGTTATAAGGCGAAGGAGTAAGGCTAGGTTAGACTCTTACTCCAAATTTTGTGGTTTGCATAACGAAATTGATTTGATTGATGTGTGAATGGCGTGGGCCTTCACTAGACCGGGGATAAGGCTAGGCCTCGTCCCGTTTCTAGTATCGTGCCGTTATGCCACCGAAATTTTCTAAAATATGTTAGAAAAATAAAAATATCATTTTATTTAAAGAATGAACTGAATAGAAATTCATATGTTGGAATAAAATGTTTTATCGTTAAAAATATAATTTTTAACGTGAAAGTGAATAAAATAGAATATTCATTTACAAACCAGACGGTTTGTTTATGTACACCTATTTGAATGACATTGATTGGGACGATAAATTTTACACATCGCCCAACTGCACAAATAAAATATTTGTTTGATTGTTTGAAACCCTACACGGGTGTTAGGATGAAATATGCAGTTCACTCATCCTGATTGATTAAATATGTCGATCGATTGATTGACAGGCTGTTATAAGCGTTAGATCTCTATATTTGATGCTTATACAGTGTAGTGCACTTTGGTTGATGGTTGATTATTTTTCAATGCTATGATATTCATGTGTTGTATGAAAATCCATATAATGAACTTTATATGGTAATTGATTGGGCCTCATTCCAATTTGAAAAATAAAGAATATAAAAAAAATAAAAGTTCATGTGTTGACAGTACTCATCTATTGAGATTGGTCATGTGTTGAACGAAATATTTTAATATTAAAATTTACATCTTTATCAATATAAAATAAAGTTCATGTGTTGACAGTTTCATTCATTGAGATTGGTCATGTGTTGAACGAAATATTTTGATAATAACAACGATTTTGAAGAAGAAATATTTGAAATAGAATATTTGAAAATAGAAATTTGTGAAGCCGTGTTGGTTAGATTGACGCCATTTTGACGTGAACGATATTTATATCGATTTTATTCATCTTAAAATGAATATTGAAAAGTAATTTCGAAATCGAATATAATGAATTGAATTGAAAACGATTTCGAAATGAATTGAATTGAAAACGATTTCGAAATGAATTGAATTGAAAACGATTTCGAAATGAATTGAATTGAAAACGAATTCAAAGTGAATTGAAAACGATTTCGAAATGAATTGAATTGAAAACGATTTCGAAATGAATTGAATTGAAAACGATTTCGAAGTGAATTGAATTGAAAACGAATTCAAATTGAATTGAAAGCGAATTGAAATTTGAATTGAATAGAAATGAATTTTGAAACGAATTTATAAAGAAGAATTCAATTTTGCTTTGAATTGAAATGGAAGTTGAAATTGCTTTTGAAACGATTTTAAAACTATTTATATAATTCGTTTTAAATAGGAATCGATGAAGTATATATTATATATATTATATATATAATATAATGGCCTGAATAGAACGCGCCGCGCCGCGGCAGTTCGTGAATTTCGACCATTTATTTCAAACGGACATTGCGGGAGATCCGACCGTCGGATTCTCCTAAAACCGGAACCGTTGGGTTCGTATCGAAAAGAGCTTTCTAATGAATGTTAGAAATTTGAAATCTAACGGTTGGATTTGGAGATACGTCCAAATCAAATTCGAAAAAGGTCGCTGTAAGTGCAGTTCGATGGCCGTTAATGGAAATCGACTGTACGGGCCTTGATAAAATTATTAAAAATAGTAATAATTTGTGTAAAATCATAAGAAATGATTTGTGAAAGTTTGGGATGAAAAACTCCATATTTGAAAAGATAAAAATAGATTTTTATCGAAATGAACTAGTTTTGAACTAGAATTATAATTCTATTTATTTTTAAATAAATAAATTGAATTTGAAATGGTTTTGAAAATAACCAAAATTTCCAATGATTGCATTGGAGTGGATTTGAATCGAAATTGTCTTCGGAATATTTCGATGTTGGAATTCGTGATATTACAGGTGTTGTTATGGAAATTTGAAAGATATATATTTGTATCGTTATTTCCAATACGACATTTGTTAGTCGTAGAATTCGATATTGAATATAAGCCGATATATTTTCTATTCAGAGCCTTGTATTGAATATCGAATGTGATTTGGGTTTGTCGTGAATGGTGTCTTCACTAACACTGTTCTTGAACCCAGTTGAGAAAAGGTTAAATCTTTTTATTTAGATTTAATGAAGTGTACCAATTAAATGATATTTAATTGGAATTGAATTGGTATTGATTTTTGGGTTTATCGTGAACAGTGTTTTAAATAACACTTGTTCTTTAACCCGATAATTAATGGAATGTGATTTTGGGTTTATCGTGAATCGTGTTTTAAATGACACTGATTCTTTAACCCAGATAATGATTAAAACTAAGTGGAGTTTTAATGAATCTTTAATTAGATTGAAAAGATCGAGAATGGAGTATCACCAGTTTGGCTCCAGGCGATAGTTAAATCTTTAATTAGATTTGAACGTGAAATTTAGAAACTAACTGTCGGTTAGCCAAGCAGAATGGTTTTCTGGATATTGATCTGATGTTGGTTTCGGCCTTCGGGGTTAATATTTGGGGAATTATGCTCTTGATTAATTTACGGTTAGTGACTAATGAATTGGAATGAGGCGTATGTTGTGTTTCTGTAACACTTGTTTAAAATATACGCGAGTTATTCGGAAAGACCGGGTTTATCCCATTCTGGATAACTGATACGACGATAAGTCGAAGATGAAGACGATGGTCGAAGACCGGAGGTCTTCACGTCGTTTGGGTAATTACTGATGATCTTGATTGGGCTGTACACCCAAGAAGATGGAAACAGTTAGTGATCGTCCAGACGTACTTGGAGATCGATGGATATGCGGGGTACTAGGTGCCTCCGGTTTCGTTCAGACCCAGAACGGACTTGTAAATGGACTGTGTGTCTGACATCGGATTTCATTCTGTGTGACTGATATCGGTTGCATAGGATGGTTTGCCTGTGTGGCATGCTAAGATGCAAATGATCAAGGCTTCTGTTGAAAAGCAAAGCCTTGTAGTTGATGATCAAAGCACGGCCTTTGTGGCGTAGCTTTGTGTAACGTTTTCCTCGCGTGTTTCACACCCGGTATGAACCAAAAACGGGAGACGGACGTCAGGGGGGACATGCGTTTTCTTTCTAGCTAGAAGTGGCGTCAGTGGTTTTACACGCCCTGACGAGTTTGACTTATGTGGTCGTTGCTGTTGCGAGGCGCCTCGGATTGATCGGTCGTTCTCGAACCGATGGAGTCATTTAGTTGGCTCATTTACGCCCCAAAGGGCGGAGAAACGTATTGTTCAGGCATTATAATCCACTTCGTGTGGACCGGCCCTGACGATCCAAGGTACGGTTGCGGCTGTGCCTGAGACACGGGCTAGAGCGTCTCGAATCGGTTGAGGACTATCTTTTGCCTCGGTTCATAGATGGAAATCCAATTTCCAAATACGTGACATTTGCGGTTTTATTTGTAAACCTATATATGGCGACATAGTGGGATGGGGCGCTCATGCCGCCTATGATTGATACTTATGATTTGAAGTTGTTTTACACACTATGCACTTATTATAGTATCAAATGATTTGTTTCAAACGTATCAAGCATTCTTTGGCTGTTATAAGGGAAAACCCTATCCTCGGCTGCGTTGCATTGTGTGATGGGACCTGGGTCTTATAACAGCTTCATTCTTCTTTATTTAGCATTGCGCTGTTGTTTTATGCACTGGTATTCTTGGGAGGAAACCCGTTCCGTGTTATACGGCGTGGTCCCTTGATTTACCTAATGATTTAAAATAAAGATTAACTGTTTTAGTTCTCACACCAGTCACATGACTGACCTGGAGTTTATTGTTTTAACCTAAACTCTGGGTGCCCCTATTTTGACACGGGCAGCTAGTAGTTTTGGTTTTGCAGATTTATATTCACAGGATCCTGGTTTACAGCTGGAACGATATCCGGAAAGCTTTGTATCCGTATATCTTCTTCTAGTAGTGTATTGTATTATTTTCCGCTGCTATGTATTTAAATGTAATTTAAATCTCTGATATTTCTGTGTAATATTTATTCATGTATACTCTGTATATTCTTGTAATCTGATGCACTGTTGTTATATATAGTGAAATGTTCTTCTGTATGCGTTCTGTTGTGTCGTGTTCTCAAACGATAGGGTGTTTCGAACGGTCTGGGTCGGTTTAGCGACTGGTTCGGACCGAGCGAAATTCCTTGCCGTCACATTTGGTATCAGAGCTTTGGATTACAGAGCTCGAGAACAAGACACATTAGAACCATACGAAAGAATTCATCAGATATTGGATTAGTAATATCCAATGGGGATGACTCGTTAGAGATGGGATCAGTAGTATCCTAGAACGAGTGGGAAGAGTAAATTTTTAAAGTGAAAACAAATTTTGTTTTGAAAATTTAAATCAATTATTCGTATTTGATTATTTATTTATATTGATGTGGACAATCCAGTATATATAGATTTTGCGTATACGTCTGATCCGCGTGTATTCGAAGTTTTAATATATTGGATAGATATAGAGTCGCACTCTAGTCGCCCGGACATGGTCCTGATGATGAAGTATACCATCACCAGCATTTATTTTCGAGTAACGAAAGTGTGATATCTATATATTTCCATTAGACTGGTGTGAGAACCAAATCTTATATAGCTAGAATACATTGTTGTGATTTGGCATCAAAAACATGATTTTTGGTATATATATCAAAATTATGGATTTTAAACTCTAATCCACTAATTGATTGATGTTTGTGTTGTTTGTTTATTTGTTTGATAATTTTGAACCATTATGCCTAATAGCATCAAATATTGAACTGTATTGAAAATTGGTTGCATTTGTTTGCATATACATATATATCATTGAACAGGTCATAGCAAGGAGGCTAGAGCCAGAGAATAAAATTTGTTTGCCCGACAAATAGGTACATGTTTACTACATAATTTCCTGTTTTGTTTGGGTGATGATGATTTTGTGAGCCTATTGGCTAGCCGCTTGGCTTTTTCTTTTTCTTTTTGAGATCTGAAGGACCGGGGAAGCTATTTGAAATTCCCCGATGCTCCCATTGCAGGGGAGGTTATGGCGAAATTTTTCAAAAATTTAGGGTGTTAGCCAAATTTTTGAGATTTTGAAAATTCTCAGAAACTGAAAAGTTGGAGAATGGAAGCCAGATCGATCGTAGTGTTGAATAATCAAACCGCTTTCGACTTTGTTCCTTTTCGGGGACGAAAAGTTTTAAGTGGGGGAGATTGTAACAACCCGAAAATCTGGGCCAGTTTAAAATTTTTATTTTGGCAATTTTAGCGAATTTTGATTATTTAAAATGAATTATTTTAGATAAATCGACGAGAAAATTTATTTTGAATATAATTCGAACGTATATATTATATACGCTGTCGTTAGAATATAAATAATTATTTATAATTATAAATGGAATTGAAAATGGCGCGGTAGTTCGATAATTCGATTTCAAACTTCAATTGAATGTACCGGGTGCAAAACAATCCGGATTTTTGTGAAACCAAAAACATTAGGATCTAATTGATGATATCTTTCCAACGAAGTTGAGAAACTGAGATTTCACTTTATAAATGATGAGATATGTCCAGTTGAAAATTAGAAATAGTCGCTGTGGAATTTATATATATTTTAATATAATATATAGCCCTTAAAAATAGCCATTTTGCAAACGACCTCGGATTTCGACGAAACCAGTTTTGTTGGGTCCGCAGTGTCAAGTTATTGCTAGATTCCAAATTTCATAATTTTTCGAATCAATGTGTGAGCGTGGCAAAGGAAAATGCGTTTGACCATTTCAGTTGATTTTAATCGACTGGAAATTGGCCATTTTTCAAACGGTCTCAGAATTCGACGAAACTAGTTTTGTTAGGACCGTATCGTTAATACGAAGCTAGAAAATATTTTTCGAGAATTTTTAGAGTTAGTATGTGGCCCCGGTAATTTGAAATGTGCGTTTAAAATTCAATATAGTGATTTAAATGTAGATTCAAAGGAAACTTACCGAGACGATCGAATCAACTTGGGGTACATATCCCATTGTGTTCGGAATGGGGGTAAAACGCTATGGACGACAGGCGGTGAGCCTCGTTTAGAGGTCGCAGGTAAAAGTCAACTTTTTGAAAAATTAAATAATAAAATAATTAAAATAAGTTTTAATTTCCCCCTCTCTCCTTTATATCCTTTCTGGCCCCCCCCCCTTTTTTTAAAATCAAATCGCTCAGGAAAAAAAAAAAAGAAACCCTAAACCTAACGATCGCCGAACCACCAGCCTCCCACCGCTCCGCCCAGTTCGACGCTCGAGCCATCGCCACCCAGTTCGACTCCCGAAGCCGCCCCTCTCGAAACCCGAAGCCCCCCCCCTGATCGTACTATCTCCGACGTCGTCTCCTTTCCCCCCCGTCTCTGTAAGTTTTTAATTTTTTAATTTTGTTTTATTTTTATTTATTTTATTTTTATTTTATATATGAACTGATTTGTTTAAATTATAAAAACTGATTTTTAGATAAGAAATTTAAAACTGGATTTTTTGTAAAGAAAGTAAAAACTGATTTCCTTTAAAAGAATTTTAAAACCTGATTTTTAAAGTTATAAAAACTGAATTTTAATAACAAGGAAAAACTGAATTTTTTTTAAAGAATAAAAATAGTTGATTTTTAAAAAAGGTTAAAACTGATTTTAATTTTAAGTTTAAGCAAAAGGTTTAAACTTTAAAAAGATCGGATTTGTAGTCGAGATAAAAATCATATTTTTATATATTGAACTTCGAAGAAAAATATAGTTTTTACATATTGAACTTCGAAGAAAAATATAGTTTTTACATATTGAACTTCGAAAGAAAAATATAGTTTTTACATATTGAACTTCGAAAGAAAAATATAGTTTTTACATATTGAACTTCGAAAGAAAAATATAGTTTTTACATATTGAACTTCGAAAGAAAAATATAGTTTTTACATATTGAACTTCGAAAGAAAAATATAGTTTTTACATATTGAACTTCGAAAGAAAGATATAGTTTTTATATATTGAACTTCGAAAGAAAAATATAGTTTTTATATGTTGAACTTTGAAATAAAAATTCGTTTTTTATATATTGAACTTTGAAATAAAAATATGATTTTTATATATTGAACTTCGAACTAAAAATATGATTTTTATATATTGAACTTCGAACTAAAAATATGATTTTTATATATTGAATAGCGATGTAAAAATTCGATTTTTACATATGTAGTGAAAGCAGCAACGAAGGTGACAAAAAGGCGAAACGACGAAGACTTCTGCAAAAGAAGAGCCGTGGAGCTAGGATAGCTATATGTGAGAATTTCTCACCTTTCAATTTATTTTTCTAGTTATATATATATATACTAGGATGCAGACGGTGCTTAGTAGCACCCGACACAATCGTCCACAGACCATGGACTTGTTTGTTTGATTGTTTGGTGATTGATTGCGATATTGGTTTGAATGTGGTTTGTGATGTGAAAAAGCGAATTGATAAATTGGTTAGGATTAGACGTGCGCCGTTATAAGGCGAAGGAGTAAGGCTAGGTTAGACTCTTACTCCAAATTTTGTGGTTTGCATAACGAAATTGATTTGATTGATGTGTGAATGGCGTGGGCCTTCACTAGACCGGGGATAAGGCTAGGCCTCGTCCCGTTTCTAGTATCGTGCCGTTATGCCGCCGAAATTTTCTAAAATATGTTAGAAAAATAAAAATATCATTTTATTTAAAGAATGAACTGAATAGAAATTCATATGTTGGAATAAAATGTTTTATCGTTAAAAATATAATTTTTAACGTGAAAGTGAATAAAATAGAATATTCATTTACAAACCAGACGGTTTGTTTATGTACACCTATTTGAATGACATTGATTGGGACGATAAATTTTACACATCGCCCAACTGCACAAATAAAATATTTGTTTGATTGTTTGAAACCCTACACGGGTGTTAGGATGAAATATGCAGTTCACTCATCCTGATTGATTAAATATGTCGATCGATTGATTGACAGGCTGTTATAAGCGTTAGATCTCTATATTTGATGCTTATACAGTGTAGTGCACTTTGGTTGATGGTTGATTATTTTTCAATGCTATGATATTCATGTGTTGTATGAAAATCCATATAATGAACTTTATATGGTAATTGATTGGGCCTCATTCCAATTTGAAAAATAAAGAATATAAAAAAAATAAAAGTTCATGTGTTGACAGTACTCATCTATTGAGATTGGTCATGTGTTGAACGAAATATTTTAATATTAAAATTTACATCTTTATCAATATAAAATAAAGTTCATGTGTTGACAGTTTCATTCATTGAGATTGGTCATGTGTTGAACGAAATATTTTGATAATAACAACGATTTTGAAGAAGAAATATTTGAAATAGAATATTTGAAAATAGAAATTTGTGAAGCCGTGTTGGTTAGATTGACGCCATTTTGACGTGAACGATATTTATATCGATTTTATTCATCTTAAAATGAATATTGAAAAGTAATTTCGAAATCGAATATAATGAATTGAATTGAAAACGATTTCGAAATGAATTGAATTGAAAACGATTTCGAAATGAATTGAATTGAAAACGATTTCGAAATGAATTGAATTGAAAACGAATTCAAAGTGAATTGAAAACGATTTCGAAATGAATTGAATTGAAAACGATTTCGAAATGAATTGAATTGAAAACGATTTCGAAGTGAATTGAATTGAAAACGAATTCAAATTGAATTGAAAGCGAATTGAAATTTGAATTGAATAGAAATGAATTTTGAAACGAATTTATAAAGAAGAATTCAATTTTGCTTTGAATTGAAATGGAAGTTGAAATTGCTTTTGAAACGATTTTAAAACTATTTATATAATTCGTTTTAAATAGGAATCGATGAAGTATATATTATATATATATTATATATATAATATAATGGCCTGAATAGAACGCGCCGCGCCGCGGCAGTTCGTGAATTTCGACCATTTATTTCAAACGGACATTGCGGGAGATCCGACCGTCGGATTCTCCTAAAACCGGAACCGTTGGGTTCGTATCGAAAAGAGCTTTCTAATGAATGTTAGAAATTTGAAATCTAACGGTTGGATTTGGAGATACGTCCAAATCAAATTCGAAAAAGGTCGCTGTAAGTGCAGTTCGATGGCCGTTAATGGAAATCGACTGTACGGGCCTTGATAAAATTATTAAAAATAGTAATAATTTGTGTAAAATCATAAGAAATGATTTGTGAAAGTTTGGGATGAAAAACTCCATATTTGAAAAGATAAAAATAGATTTTTATCGAAATGAACTAGTTTTGAACTAGAATTATAATTCTATTTATTTTTAAATAAATAAATTGAATTTGAAATGGTTTTGAAAATAACCAAAATTTCCAATGATTGCATTGGAGTGGATTTGAATCGAAATTGTCTTCGGAATATTTCGATGTTGAAATTCGTGATATTACAGGTGTTGTTATGGAAATTTGAAAGATATATATTTGTATCGTTATTTCCAATACGACATTTGTTAGTCGTAGAATTCGATATTGAATATAAGCCGATATATTTTCTATTCAGAGCCTTGTATTGAATATCGAATGTGATTTGGGTTTGTCGTGAATGGTGTCTTCACTAACACTGTTCTTGAACCCAGTTGAGAAAAGGTTAAATCTTTTTATTTAGATTTAATGAAGTGTACCAATTAAATGATATTTAATTGGAATTGAATTGGTATTGATTTTTGGGTTTATCGTGAACAGTGTTTTAAATAACACTTGTTCTTTAACCCGATAATTAATGGAATGTGATTTTGGGTTTATCGTGAATCGTGTTTTAAATGACACTGATTCTTTAACCCAGATAATGATTAAAACTAAGTGGAGTTTTAATGAATCTTTAATTAGATTGAAAAGATCGAGAATGGAGTATCACCAGTTTGGCTCCAGGCGATAGTTAAATCTTTAATTAGATTTGAACGTGAAATTTAGAAACTAACTGTCGGTTAGCCAAGCAGAATGGTTTTCTGGATATTGATCTGATGTTGGTTTCGGCCTTCGGGGTTAATATTTGGGGAATTATGCTCTTGATTAATTTACGGTTAGTGACTAATGAATTGGAATGAGGCGTATGTTGTGTTTCTGTAACACTTATTTAAAATATACGCGAGTTATTCGGAAAGACCGGGTTTATCCCATTCTGGATAACTGATACGACGATAAGTCGAAGATGAAGACGATGGTCGAAGACCGGAGGTCTTCACGTCGTTTGGGTAATTACTGATGATCTTGATTGGGCTGTACACCCAAGAAGATGGAAACAGTTAGTGATCGTCCAGACGTACTTGGAGATCGATGGATATGCGGGGTACTAGGTGCCTCCGGTTTCGTTCAGACCCAGAACGGACTTGTAAATGGACTGTGTGTCTGACATCGGATTTCATTCTGTGTGACTGATATCGGTTGCATAGGATGGTTTGCCTGTGTGGCATGCTAAGATGCAAATGATCAAGGCTTCTGTTGAAAAGCAAAGTCTTGTAGTTGATGATCAAAGCACGGCCTTTGTGGCGTAGCTTTGTGTAACGTTTTCCTCGCGTGTTTCACACCCGGTATGAACCAAAAACGGGAGACGGACGTCAGGGGGGACATGCGTTTTCTTTCTAGCTAGAAGTGGCGTCAGTGGTTTTACACGCCCTGACGAGTTTGACTTATGTGGTCGTTGCTGTTGCGAGGCGCCTCGGATTGATCGGTCGTTCTCGAACCGATGGAGTCATTTAGTTGGCTCATTTACGCCCCAAAGGGCGGAGAAACGTATTGTTCAGGCATTATAATCCACTTCGTGTGGACCGGCCCTGACGATCCAAGGTACGGTTGCGGCTGTGCCTGAGACACGGGCTAGAGCGTCTCGAATCGGTTGAGGACTATCTTTTGCCTCGGTTCATAGATGGAAATCCAATTTCCAAATACGTGACATTTGCGGTTTTATTTGTAAACCTATATATGGCGACATAGTGGGATGGGGCGCTCATGCCGCCTATGATTGATACTTATGATTTGAAGTTGTTTTACACACTATGCACTTATTATAGTATCAAATGATTTGTTTCAAACGTATCAAGCATTCTTTGGCTGTTATAAGGGAAAACCCTATCCTCGGCTGCGTTGCATTGTGTGATGGGACCTGGGTCTTATAACAGCTTCATTCTTCTTTATTTAGCATTGCGCTGTTGTTTTATGCACTGGTATTCTTGGGAGGAAACCCGTTCCGTGTTATACGGCGTGGTCCCTTGATTTACCTAATGATTTAAAATAAAGATTAACTGTTTTAGTTCTCACACCAGTCACATGACTGACCTGGAGTTTATTGTTTTAACCTAAACTCTGGGTGCCCCTATTTTGACACGGGCAGCTAGTAGTTTTGGTTTTGCAGATTTATATTCACAGGATCCTGGTTTACAGCTGGAACGATATCCGGAAAGCTTTGTATCCGTATATCTTCTTCTAGTAGTGTATTGTATTATTTTCCGCTGCTATGTATTTAAATGTAATTTAAATCTCTGATATTTCTGTGTAATATTTATTCATGTATACTCTGTATATTCTTGTAATCTGATGCACTGTTGTTATATATAGTGAAATGTTCTTCTGTATGCGTTCTGTTGTGTCGTGTTCTCAAACGATAGGGTGTTTCGAACGGTCTGGGTCGGTTTAGCGACTGGTTCGGACCGAGCGAAATTCCTTGCCGTCACACACCTTTTCTAATTCGGCCGTTTTCATACCCGAAAAATGGATGCAAAGTGAGGTAAAAATCAGCCCAAAAATGACATGTTAAAAATGCCTCGTGATGTTTGATTTTACATATCAAATTGATAAATGATTTTGTGGTTTTCTTTTGATGATAATTAAGTAGACTAAGAGAGCTTCTTACTATAGAAAAATTGGAGTCAAAATCTATTTTTATCATAGAGAAACAACGTGAAACATTTTGCCCAAAAACAGGCTAAAATCTGATTTTCGGAACTTTTTAATAGAACTCCGAAACGCTATCTTTTCTATTAATGAAGCACGAAACCAAGCCAGAACCTTTCTATAGCACCCAGAAATGCTGTAGTGGCTGATTTTAGTCTAGAATCGTTATAAACCATCCATAACTTGTCATAGCACTTCTGAAAGAGTTGTCTTTTCTCTGAGGTGACTACGAACTATTTAAACGAGTAGAACTTTTCATAGCATGACTACAATGCTGTTATAGATGTTTTGAGTATAAAATCATGGTATACGAGTGTAAACGAAGTATGAAGAGTATTTAAAAGAGGTATGGAAAATGTTTAAATGAGATGTGATTAGTGTTTCAACGAGGTATGAATAGTGTGTAAACGAGGTATGAATATTATTCAATCAAGGAATGAATAGTATGTGATTAAACGAGGCATGATTAGTGTTTTCGAGGTAATGAATGGTATTGAACTTAACTATTTCAGTTCAATCTTTATCTTTCCAAACATGTATTAGAGCGATATAAAGGTGTTTTGAGATTGTTTATAAAGGAGTTTGTTTTGCATAAAGAAATGGATTAGTATTTAAAATAAAAGATGTTATCATTTGAAACGAAGTTCTATAAGAGATATGTAGGTATTTTTCAAAATAAAAGACTGGAATGTTCTAGGGTGACAGAGATGATAGTGTCTAGGATTGGTTTTGGAAAATATAGTTTCCTGCTATCCCTGGCTATCCCTAACTAATCCGACAAACGGGGTGGTTAATTAGAATTATTTGAAAAGTAATTTAAGATTAATTTTGAAAATCTCTACATGATACAAAGAGTATTTTAAAAGTAAACAATGATGATGATTTTAAATGTTTTGTGTAAAGAAGAACTACATTGGCGATCCTATATCTAATACCCAATTAGATAAAGGTACGTAGGCAGTCACGAGGGGTAGTGACGCAGCTGCTTTATTAATAAAAAATATTTTTTTTGTTGATATTCCAAAATAGAGCCATCATAAAATGGCAATTCGCGTATTTGAGTTATAAACTTTAAACGTTTATAACTTTTGGAATTTAAATCGGATTTTCACCAAACAAAGAACGTTTTATTTATATTGACAAAAGCTTTCAAATGAGTGAAAGCATATTTTAATTTCGGGGTATAATTTTCAAGTTATGTTTCAAATTGTTTCGGAAAAGAATGCTATGAGTGCAATTATCGACCGTAACCATAAATAGTTATTTTTAATGTTTTAAAAATATGGAAAAATATTGTAAAATTATTATAAATTATGTAAGAGTGGACTGAATTGGATTGGTGCATTTTTCATGTTTATTATTTAAGTCATGCTAATGTGTTTATCAAGTGTGCAGAAATGAATATCGATGTCCATCTTATTAGAGTTGCACAATGGTAGATTTACGGTAATTGTGTTTAATTTAAGCACAAACCGTTAATTAGATAAGTGACATTTATTTATAAATAAAAATTATGTAGAGCAATTATTGATATTGTATGCTTATCAAATAAATGGCAACTCTCATTATTTGTTGTTTTTGGAACGCACGGGGTTTTCAGCAATTTTGACTGGTTGGAAATCCCGGGGCGTTACAATATACATATACATATACATACATATATATATATATATATATATATATATATATATATAACGCACAAAGATTTGATATTTATAAGTAGAAAAAAAGGGATAATTTTATATAGAAAATTACATAGAAAAGTTGAATTTTTATTAGGAAGTTAGTGAAATAAAAATATGATTTTTATATCGTAAAGATAATAAAAATATGATTTTTATATTATAGAGATAATAAAAATATGATTTTTATATTAGAGAGATAATAAAAATATAATTTTTATATGGAAAGTAGCGTTATAGAAATAAATTTTTTATATAAACATCATTATAAAAATATAATTTTTGCATAGGAAGTACCGATATAAAAACGTGATTTTCTAATACAAACATCATATTAAAAATGTGATTTTTACTATGAACAGCGGGAAAAGATCGCATTGGAATTTTGGGCAAATCCGAACCGTTCAGAAATACAGAGTGGAGGAGTGGAACCCACGGTGAGAACTTCTCACTTTAATTTTATTTCCTGGTTAAAATATATACTAGGATGTAGACGGTGCTTAGCAACACCCGACAGCCGTCGTCCACAAACCATGAACGACTTGTTTGTTTTATTGATTGCATTGTGAAAATTGATTGTTTGATGTGGAATGAATAAAATGTTTTATAGTTAAAAAAATATAATTTTTAATGTGTATATGAATAAAATAAATATTCATAAACAAATCAGACGATTTGTTTATGTACACACATTTGACTGATATTGATTGGGACGATATAATTTTACACACGCCCAACTCCACAAATAAAATTCATTATTTGTTGATTGAAACCCCACATAGGCATTGGGATGATATATGACATACACTAGTTCTAATAATTAGTTGTACATCGATCGGTTGATTGACAGGTTGTTGTAAGCATTAAATATTTATATTTGATGCTTATGCAGTGTAGAATGCACTCTGCATGATGGTTGACTGTGTTTGGTTGTTGTTGTTTACATGTGTGTATGAAATCCATATAATCAACATTATATGGTAATTGACTGTGTCTGATTCCAGTTCAGAAAGAATGAATATTTTAAAATAATGAATATTTTAAAATAATATTCAGTAAAAGATCAAAATCTGATTTTGATGTCCGATTTGGGATGGACACGAATATATTTAAATATATAAAGCTGTGTTGATTAGATTAACGCCATTTGGACATGAACGATATTTATATCGATTTTATTTATTTTTATAATGAATATTCAAAAGGAAATGATTTCAAAATACAATGTTTTGAAAATACTATCATTTATATATCGATGATATGGAATATTCAATTTTGATTTGAAATTGAATATGAAGTTGAAATCGTTTTGAAAACGAATTTAAAACGATTTATAAAATACGTTTTAAATTGAAATCGACGAAATATATATAATATATATATTATATATATAATGTGCTGAATAGAACGCGTCGCGCCGCGACAGTTGGTGAATTTCGACCATTGACTTCGAACGGACATTACGGGAGAACCGACTGTCAGATTCTCTTGAAACCAGAACCATTGGGTTCGTACCGAAAAGAGCTTTCTAAATAATATTAGAGATTTGAAATCTAACGGTTGGATTTGGAGTTATGTCCAAATCAAATTTAGAAAAGGTCGTTGTAAGTGCAGTTCGATGACCGTTTATGGAAATCGAATGTACGGGCCTTAATAAAATTATTAAAAATATAAACAATTTGTGTAAAATCATAATAAATGATTTGAAAAGAACTAGGATGAAAAATTCCATATTTTAAAAGATAAAAAATATTTTATCGAAGTGAACTAGTTATGAACTAGAATTAAAATCCAATATTTTTATAATAAATAAATTGGATTTGAAATGGTTTTAAAAATAACCAGAATTTCCAATATACGAATTGGAATGGATTTGAATCGAAAATATCTTCGGAATATTTCGATATTGGATTTTGTGATTATACGGATATTGTGGAGGAATTTGGAAGATATATATATATCGTTATTCCAATACGATATTTGTTGATTTCAGAATTTGATATTGAATATAAGCCGATATATTTTCTATTCAGAGCCTTGTATTTAATATCAAATTGGATTTGGGTTTGTCGTGAATGGTATCTTCATTAACACTGTTCTTAAACCCAGTTGAGAAAAGATTAAATCTTTTTATTTAGATTAAATGAAGTATACCAATTAATTAATATTTAATTGGAATTGAATTGGAATTGTTTTTGGGGTTTATCGTGAGCGGTGTTTTAAATAACACTTGTTCTTTAACCCGATAATAAATGGAATGTGAATTAGGTTTGTTGTGAACTGTGTTTTTAATGACATTCGTTTTTTAACCCGATTTACAGAGAAAGGTGATTTGGAATTTATAAATCTTTTTATTTAGATTTAACGGGAATTTTCCAAAGTAAAGTTTTCCAATTTAATATATTAAATTGGAATTCGATTGATAATAGTCGAAGTGAACTTCTGTGGAGGAAGACTGTTAATACATATGGAGTTTGAAAGGCTTTGCCATTATTCCATTTATATTATTAGTCGGATACGGAAATTGATATCGATTATATATTGATTTAGGTTTATTGTGAACTGGGTTTTAAATGACATTAGTTCTTTTACCCAGTTAAAGATAGGATTACATGTCTTTCATGTATTTCGATCTATATGGTTGATCTCTGCTAAATATATATCTATTCGGTGGTGAAGAATTTATTCTCTTGCATAACACCCTTCTCTGAGTTGTACCAGCTCAGAGGTTATATATCGGCAGAAATCAATAGTACGGTGTAGATTGTCGATGCGACATGTTTTTGTTTTTAAAGTTAAATAATCATTAATATTTATTTTTGGAAAGATTAAAACTAAGTTGAGTTTTAATGAATCTTTAATTAGATTGAAATGTGAATTGATAATTTAAATTACCAAATTTGGGAAATGATCGAGAGTGGAGTATAACCAGTTTTGCTCCAAGCGATAGTTAAATCTTTAATTAGATTTGAACGGGAAATGGTAATTAAATTTACCGATAACACCATGGTGTTAGTTATGGGGTAATACAAGTTTTTCTCCATGGGATGAATAGGTTGGGATTGGGAAATTAAATAATTGATTACTTTGGTTTGGTTCGCTAATCGCGACTAGTTTGGAAAACCTTAATATGATTTGAAATGATATCCAAAGGAAGATTAAAGAATAAATTCAAAAGAATTTGTCTTTGTTAAAATTAATGGGAACAAATCCCCAAAGATGTGAATATTTAAATAAAAGAATATTCATAATTGGAATGAGACATATGTTTTGTTTTTATAGCACTTGTTTATTATACACGCGAGTTATTCAGAAATGCTGGGTTTATACCCATTCTGAATAACTGATTCGACGTTATGTCGACGATGAAGATGGTGATTGAAGACCAGAGGTCATCACATCGTTTGGATAATTTCTGATGTCTTGATTGGGCTGTACACCCAAAATGAGGTAATAAGTGGTAATCGTCCAGACGTACTTGGAGTTTGATGGATATGCGAGTACCTCTCTCCTGTATTGGACATATGGAACGAGGAATAAGGTGCCTTCGGTTTTGTTCAGACCCAGAACAAACTTGTAAATGAATTGTGTATCTGACATTGGATTTTATTCTGTGTTGATTGATTTCTATTAAATATATATCTGCCTGGTGAAGGGGAATTTATTCCCTTAATTCACCCTTCTCTGAGACGTATGGGATCGGAGGTTGTATATCGATAGACATCAGTCGCATGGCGTGAATTGCCTATGTGTCATGCTGAGATGCAAATGATCAAGGCTTCTATTGAAAATCAGAGTCTTGTGGTGGTGATCAAAGCACGGCTTCAATACAGCATAGCTTTGTGTAAAGCGTTAATTCGCGAGACTCACACCTCGGTATCAGTTAAAAACTGGATCGGACCGTTGGGAGAACACGATGTTTCTTTCTAGCTATGGGTGGTGTTAGCGTTTTACATGCCCTGATATTTATATTATTTTTACCTATATGGTTGTTGGATTGCGAGGCGCCTCGGTAATATTGGTCTCTTCGGAGCCGATGGATAGGTCCGATAAAACCAGGAAATGTGTGTTTAGGAATTGCCAATCCTCAAACGTAACGGAGGACCAGCCCAGAGTGTGTAATCCTGAGACATTTGCTAGAGTGTCTCGAAGCGGTGAGGAGCCATCCCTGGCCTCGACTCACAACGGAAATCCAATTTCCAATACATGACATTTCAGTTTTGATTGTAGAGCCTAGTATGGAGACATAGTGGGATGGGGTATTATGCCGTCTATGATTGATACATTTATACTAGAAGTTGTTTTCATACACTTTACATTATAATAGTATCAAAATGATTTGTTTTAAACGTACCAAGCATGTTTGGCTATTATAAGGTAAAACTCAATCCTCCGACTTGCGTTGCATTGTTTGATGGGAACTGAGTCTTATAATAGCTTCATTTTTACAAAAAGCATTGCGCTGTTTGTTTTATGCACTGGTATTCTCAGGAGGAAACCCATTCCTTGTTATACGGCGTGCTCCCTTGATTTACCTTATTTGTAAAGTAAAGTTTTAAATAACTGTTTTAGCTTTCACACTAGTCACATGACTGACTTGGAGTTTATTGATTTAACCTAAACTCCGGGTGCCCTTATTTTCCACACGAGCAGCTAGTAGTTTTGGTTTTGCAGATTTATATTCACAGGATCCTGATTTACAGCTGAAGCGATATTTAGAAAGCTCTGTATCCGTGTATTACTTTCAGTTGGGTTTTATATTGTTTTTCTGATGCTACGTACTTAAATGTATGTAAATCTATGATATTTTACAATGTGTAATATTTATTCATACTCTGTATATTCTTGTATTCTGATGGAATTGTTGTAATAAGCAATGAAATGTTCTTCTGTTTGTGTTCTGATTTGTCGTGTTCTCAAAGCAATCTGAGCTTTCCTTCACGGGGAAGTTCGGGTCGCTACAAAGTGTTATCGATGGAGGTAGCTAACCCCACTTGGTCACGATATAGCCCTATTTTAGTCATTTTAATTATGACCCGAAGGTCAAGGATATCCATTATCGTTCTCTTTCTTCAAATCCAGTAATCGCCTCCAAATCAACCTACTTCATTCTTGAACTCCACCGCGTACATAGTTGTTAAAGTGGTTTTCGGTATTGGCAGAGAGTATGACAATATCCGTTCTCGGTCTATTTAGCAACCAATCGTTTACAATTTTCACACCGGTCAGTTCTTTTACATTTCAAAGGGGTTCGTACTTCAGATCGAAATATCAACTTTTCATAAAAATCATTTCAGTATTCAAGAGAGAATATTATTCATCATAAAATCTACATTTAAACTAATTTAAAATCTTGAAACAATTCCAACTTTAAATTAATTTAAAATAGAATTTTTTTATATTTTAAATAGAATTTGTTTTTAAAATAGAATTTCATATTTAGTAAAATCTGTTGGTAAAATATTAAAATAGTTTATAAAATAAATAGTTAAATATTAAAATAGTTAATTTAAAATAAATAAAAAAATAAAGTAGTTATAAGGTAAATAGTTTATAAGAAAATTATTATTATAAAAATAAAATAGTTTATAGAATGGTTTCAAAATACTATAGTTGGAATTAGAATCATATCTTCAAAATTTAACCCAACAGGAAATCATATTTTCGTTTCAAATCAATTCGACTAAATTTCGATATCTTATTTCAAATCGATTCAACTTCACATATTTATTTCAATTCGATTCAACAATTCGATTTCAAACAATTTGATTTAATAATTAAATTCTCAAGACTTTGGTGTTCTTGACCTTCACCACTTTAATGTAGCTTTGCTGGCTAAATGGATTTGGAGACTCCTTATTCCTGGAAATTTCATTTGGAAAAATTGGTTTTTGGCTCGCTACTTTTCTTCAAATCCTCATCTTGTTTTGCATCATCATCCTTCCTCAAGAATCTCTCCCTTCTTGCATGGGATTCTATCTTGTCTTCCTCGTATTAAATTTCTGTTTTATGTCTCTTTGAGGGGTGGTTCATCCTGTTTATTTTGGCATGATAGTTGGCACGGTCAGTTACCTCTCTCTCTCTTACCTTTTCTTCACTCTTTTCTCTTCAAACTAATCCTTTGCTTTCTGTTGCTGATGCTTTTAACAGTGGTTATGTTAGCTTAGTTCCAGGTTCGCTTTTTGATCGGCGTATTCTTTTTCAGTTGCTGAATATCTTTGCACTCATTCGCAACACTCAGCTAAATATCTTGGTTGATCATTTTGTTTGGGTTCCCTCTCCATCTAGAGGCTTTTCTGTATCATCATGTTACAATTATCTGAATTTTTCTGGTAGATTGTTTAAATTCTCAAGACTTTGGAAATGCAAGCTGGCTCCAAGAATTCTCTTCTTCCAATGGTGTTTGATTCATGAAAAGGTCAATACAAGAGAGAAGCTTTTCAAATGCAATGTGGTTTCAGACCCTAACTGCCCTTTCTGTAATTCTCATGCTGAATCCATTCATCACCTTTTCTTTTCCTGTGACTATACCTACCCAATTTGGGCTGCATCAAGTACCCACTTAATTGGTTTCATCCCCATCATTTCTTCTTTCTTTGATCATTGGGAATCTGATTCTTGTCCACTACTTGATATCTTCCTGGCTGTTTATAGTTGGTGTGTGTGGAAAGAAAGAAATGCAAGGATCTTTAATAATAAATCTAGTTCGATCATGACTATTTTTCACCGCATCATTCATATTTTTTCGTCCTGGTCAGGTTCTGGAGACAATCATGCTGCTGTTTTCAGGTTTGCTCTGCCGGTGGCCGCTTCTCCAGCTACTTCTGTTGATAGCAATGATACAGCATGTAGCATGGAGCTTATGTGATGACTGTTGATGCTTCTTTAATTCTCATCGTAGTATTTGTATAATTATGATGGTTAACACTTTGATCTGCAAGCTTTTGTAGTTGTATTCGTAGTTTGCTCTATGTGTGTTGTATGAAGTGTCTTAAACTTTGGGGTGATGGTTGTTTTTTGGACTACCAACTGGGTTTGTCAGTTGGAAAACTATTACTATCTATTATTTAACCGGCTGTGTAGCCTCGCGCTACATATCCGTTTGCTCTAAAAAAATTAAATTTCAATTACAATTCTCATTTTGAATTATTCAATAAAACCTCGAGTTCACAATTCAAATTTTTACTATAAATCAGGTTAATTTTAAAGTAATATCAAAGATGGATAATCAATTCAATTTTGATAAATTTAGTTCATATTCAATTCAGTTTAACTTCAGTTATCCACATTTACGAATTCTATTAAAATTGAAAATTTTAATTTCAAAGCACAAAGTCCAAATTTAAAGAAAATCGATTAATAATGCCACTTATTTTGTCCTTTAAAATAATATTTAAATTCAAGATAAAAAACATTTTTTTAATATTAAAAAAATTCAAAAAAAACATTTTTTTATTTAACCAACCGGTATCCATATATAATTTTCTATCCTATGGCCAAGTAATACTTAAAATTTTATTTTAGTATTTTGGGAAAGGATATATATATATATATCATTTCAATCCAAATCATGGTCATAGGTATTTATCATTTCAACCTACGTGCTTAATTCATTTTAATGATTAATCCCGGGTTTATTTGATGCTCGTAACATCGAGGGTAAAGGTTGGGATTTGTAATAACCAGGAAAATACGAACCAATTTAAAAATTTTATTTTGGTAATTTTGATGAATTTTGAATATTTAAAATGAATTATATTAAATAAAAATGACGATAAATATATTTTGAATAGAATTAGAACGTATATATTTATTTGATCGACATTAGAATATAAATATTTATTTTAAATATAAAAGGAATTGAAAATGGCGCAGTAATTCGAAAATTCAATTTCAAATTTCAAATGAATGTACAGGATTCAAAATAAACCGGATTTTAGCGAAACCAAAAATATTAGAATCTATTTGAAAATATCTTTCCAACGAATCCGAAAAATCAAAATTTCATAGCAGAAATAAAAAAGTGACGACCCCAAACCCCATATCCACGGTGGCAAGGGTAATCTTTGCAATATAACACATAAACAGATAATAGCAGAACAGAATTAAATAAATACACCAGATAATGTACAATAGAATACACTAGATAAACATAATCATCAGAGTTACACAGTATATAGGATCATACTTAGTACAAATACAGTTCAGCTATACATAAATGTCTATAGTGGAAAACAAACATAATATGTATGATATGAGCTGAACAGCATAAAATGAGATAAATGATAGAATCCATCTTCATCTCCAGCTATCCAGAAAGATCCTGCTAAAACCTGAACACCAGGCTGCTCGTGTAGAAAAGGGGCACCCGAGTTTGCAAGTGAAACAAACTACGAGTCAGTCATGGGACTGGTATGAGAAATCTACTTTACACATTTTATTATATGGCTAATCACAGGACCACACCACTTTCGCGTAACGGGTTTATTCAATTGGATTGCCAGTGCTTTTAAAATAAGTAAATCTTTTAAACATCGCAATGCTTTTTATAAAAATGAAGCCATTATAAGACTCAGTTCCCATCACACAATGCAACGCAAACCGGAGAATAGAGTTTTTACCTTATAATGGCCAAAATATGATTGATACGAATAAAACAAAATCACTTAAAATGTAAATTTTATCGTTTAATTCTTAATCAGACTCCAACCATAAATTAGTAAGAGAACGATTCCCTAAGTATTAACCCCGAAGGTCGAAACCAACATCAGACCAATACCCAGGAAACCACCCATCTTAGCTCGTTTCAAGTTAGTTTCTAATTTTATATACAATCATAAATATCAATCATAGACGGCATAAGTGCCCCATAACACTATGTCGCCATATATAGGTATACAATCAAAACCGCACATGTCATATTTGGAAATTGGATTTTCGTCATGAACCAAGGCAAAAGATAGTCCTTACCGACTTCGAGAAAATCTAGCCTACCATGTCCCAGGATCAGAGCTCGAGTGACCCTTGGATTGTCAGGGCCGGTCCACTCGATGTGGATTAAACTTAACCCTGAACAATACGTCTCCCCGCCCTATGGGGCACAAATGAGCAACGAATGACTCCATCGGTCTCGGATCGACCGATAAAACCGAGGCGACTCGCAACAGCAACAACCACACATGTGAAAATAATATAAATGACAGCCAGTTCAAGAACTGACACCACCTCTAGGTAGAAAGAGACGCATGTCCTCCCTGAGGTCCTCTCCCGTTTCTGGTTCATACCGGGGTGTGAGGCTCACGAGTTAACATTATACACAAAGCTACGCCACACAGGCGATGCTTTGATCATCAACCACAAGACTTTGCTTTTCAATAGAAGCCTTGATCATTACATCTTAGCATGCCACACAGGCAATTCACACCATGCAACTGATGGCTATCAATCACACAGAATGAATTCCAATGTCAGACACACAGTCCATTTGCAAGTTCGTTCTAGGTCTGAACGAAACCGGAGGCACCATATACCTCGCATACCCATCGATCTCCAAGCACGTCTGGACGATCACCAATTATTATCTATATTTCGGGATGCCTCCCAATCAAGACATCAGTTACCATCCAACCGAGGTGAAGATCTCCGGTCTTCAACCATCGTCTTCTTTATCGACTTCTTATCATCGATCAATTATTTGAAATGAGATCTAACTCGGCCTTTTCAAATAATTCACGTATATTTAGAATTTAAATCAATTCATTTCAATGGTTAAATTATTCGACAACAATTCACGCCTAACACATTCAACCATCAAATATCCACTAAACCGGGTAAATTCGGTTTATTTCCATTCCATATCATTTATAATATTTTATAACGATTTATCACTATTTTTATTTATTTAAAAATAGCTAATTCATTCAAACGACGCTTCAGGCCATAACGCGGCTGTGACGCTGTTTTTCTTTAGATTTGATTTACCCATATCTGAAAATCTAGCCGTTGGATCTTCACAAATTTTATATCATTAGAAAGATCTTTTCGAAATGAATCCAACGGTTTCAGTTTTGGGAAAATCCGATGGTCGGATCTCCCGGTACACTCGTTTGAAGTTTCAATTTCAAAATACGAACTGCAGCGTCGTTATTCGATTTAATTTAATTATATATATATATAATCGATTCTGGCACTGTTTTTCTTCAGATTTGAATTAAACATTCCAGACAATCCAACCGTTGGATTTTCACAAAGTGGGTATCGTTGGAAAGATATTTCCAAGACGAACCCAACGGTTACGGTTTCGGGAAAATCCGATGGTCGGATCTCCCGCACTAATCGTTTGAAATCACGGTTTCAAAACACGAATTGTAGCTTCGTTATTCGATATATTTTAATTATATATATAATCTATTCTTCGATTTCAAAACCATATTCTTTTCATACATGTGATAAAAATGCTATTTTTATCCAACAGACATTTATTTCAACACTTCACTATTTTTAACAATTCATGTATATAATAAAAATGTGATTTTTATTGTAAAACAATTTGTTTCAAAACACGACTATTTTATATAGTTCATATAGATGATAAAAATTTGATTTTTATTATAAAACAATTTATTTCAAAACACGACTATTTTATATAGTTCATATAGATGATAAAAATATGATTTTTATTATAAAACAATTTATTTCAAAACACGACTATTTTATATAGTTCATATAGATGATAAAAATATGATTTTTATTATAAAACAATTTATTTCAAAACACGACTATTTTATATAGTTCATATAGATGATAAAAATATGATTTTTATTATAAAACAATTTATTTCAAAACATGAATGTCGTTCAACACATGAATTTCTATTCAACACACGAATATAGTTTCAACACATGAAAATAATTCTAACACATGAATATTATTGAGAATTTCGGCAGCATAACGACAGGGTAGTTAAAACCGGGACCGTCCCTTGTACGACTCCTCGCTCTACCTTAAAGCCTCGTAGCTTTTGACAATGGGGATTTCACGCATCTAATTCGTACGTAGATGAGCATGTTTATTTTTCTTTTCCACAAACTAATCCTATGCGGTTTCAACCAAATAATCCTCAGCCACAAACGAGTATTTTTCAGCCACAATCAATCGATTCCAACCACAAACAATTCTAATCAACCATTTGCTATCAACCAATTTATCACACCAATCACAACCAATAAATATCGTCCATGGTTTGTGGACGAGGGGCGTATATATATATATATATATATTATAAGTATATTTCACTTCCTTTTCAACACATATATAATTTTTACAACGTATATATATAACTTATACATCACACATACAACTTATACAATGCTTATACATGAGGTGTACAACGCTTATATAACTCATACATCGACCGTATAATTTATACATCGTCATTCCATATTGTTTATAATTCAGAAATATCACATTGGGTTCCACTCCACCAAAAATAGCAGAAGGCTCAGAAAAATATCTGGTCTCTCCTAGAATGTAGAAGACGTCTGCACGAGTCCACTGTCTCTTGTTTCACTGAATTTCGCCAACAAACGAAAAAGATATGATTTTTACAGTGAAATCAAAAACCGTAGCGCTTTAAAGTGCTATTAAACAGTTTAAATAATATCAGCCGTTACCTTTCAACAATCGTTCAAAACTAGGCTTGCATTTATCTTCCAATCCGCTGCGCTATAGGAGAACCGGCCAACGCCACGTCGATGAGGGAGGAGAGGGCTTCAGGCGCCTGAAACGCGACGGATTCCGGTGGTCCCTGGAGCGAGCGGCGGCGGCCTGAAGTCGCTGACTTTTGCGAGGCGGATCTCGATGTACACGAGACGAGGGAGGTTAAGGCTACTATGGATTTGAAGCTCTCCTCAAGCTCTACAAATAACTCCAAAGAACCTATATCTAATTTGGCGTGGATCGATCAGAAAATAACTGGGAAGATCGAAAATCATTTCCGTCGTGCGTTTTAGGTGTCGGGGAGATAGAGAGGAAGCGTGTCGAGTTGTGATTGGCTGGGGGGTTTTATTTTAATTTATAATTTATTTAAAATCCGAAAATACCCCTTATCACATACGAACTCCAATCCAAACCCAACGACTGTCGTCCCTAGCTAAATACCCCCATTCCGAACACAATGGGATATGTTTCGTAGGCCCATTCGACTATTGAGTCAGTTTCTCTTCAAATTAAAATATAAATCATTCAATATTTGTTTTGAATGTACATTTCAATTTGCCGGGGCCACATACTGATTCTAAAAATTCCCGAAAAATATTTTCTAGCTTCGTATTGACGATACGGTCCCAACAAAACTAGTTTCATCGAATTCTGAGACAGTTTGAAAAATGGTCCTTTTCTGGTCGATCCAATTTAGCAGAAATCGACCAAACACATTTTCCTTTGCCACGCTCACATACTAACTTCAAAAATTATGAAATTTGAAACCTAGCAATAATTTGACATCCCGGATCCAACAAAAGTGGCTTCGTCGAATTCTGAGGTCGTTTGCAAAATGGCCATTTTCACGGGCTATATAAACTCTATAGCGACCTTTCTGAAAATTCATTTGACCATAACTTTTGCTTCCCGCTATGAAACTTCAATTTTTCAGATTTGTTAGAAAGATATTCACTAACAGATTTAAATATTTTTGGTTTCACTAAAATCCATTTTGTTTTGCTCCTGGTACAGTCATTCAAAGTTTGAATTCAAATTTTGAAACTGCCGCGCCATTTCATGCCTTGTTTATAATTTAAAATAATTATATTTATTTTCAAACATCGATTCAAACTTACTTTTCGCCGTTATTATTTAAAATAATTATTTTAAATATTTTAAATCCACTAAAATAGCCAAATTAAAATTTTAAAACTAACTCAGATTTTCTGGGTCGTTACAAAAAAGTTATGCCCAGTTGAAAATAAAGAATAGTCGCTATGGAAAATTAAGCCCTTAAAAATGGAAATTTTGCAAACGACCTCCGTTTTCAATGAAAACACTTTTGTTGGATCCGGGATGTCAAGTTATTGCTAGATTCCAAAAATCATAATTTTTTGAATCAATATGCGAGCGTGGCGAAGTAAAACGTGTTTTGACAGTTTTAGTCAATTTGGATCAACCAGAAAATGACCATTTTTCAAACGGTCTCCAAATTCGACAAAATTAGTTTGGTTAGGACCGCATCGTATAAACATAGCTAGATTTATTTTTCTAAAATTTTTGGAGTCAGTATGTGTCCCCAGTAAACTGAAACATACTTTCAAATTCAATATATAGATTTATATTTTGATTTTGACGGAAACTGATCAAAACAGCCGGACTGGCTCACGATACATATCTCATTGTGTTTGGAATGAGGGTAATTAGTTATGGACGATAGTTGTTGGGTCTCGTTTGGAGGTCGAAATAAAAAGTTTCTTTTTGGGGTAATTAAATATAAAATAAATAAATTAATAAACCCCCTCCCTCTCTTCTCCTTATACCAGTCAACCCCCCCCCCCTCGTTCTTTTTCAAATCGATTTAGAAAAAAAAGAGATAAAAATGCAGCTCTTCTCCGTCATTGCTCCCCCTATCGTCCTCCTCCTCCATGGCTCCTCCATGTGCATCGCACCCCCCTCTCCTACTCCAGCGCTCCCTTCTTTCTCTGCCCTCCTTCTTCCTTTTCCACTCCAACGCTCAAACCCCCAAATCGAGAGCCGCACCCCCATCCCGAACAGACGACATCGATCCACCTCCCCAGAGCTGCGCACCAGACCCACCACCGCGAAGCAACCCCTCAGCCGCTCCATCTCAGACCAACGCAGGCCCTCCCTCAGAAAACACAGTAGGTTTTATCCTCTTTTGAATTTTGTTTATAAAATGTCTTGAATTTTGTTTATAAAAATTATATTTTTTTCAGGGAAAAGTTGAGATTTTTATTTATGGAAAGGTCGGATTTTTATTTATGGAAAGGTCGGATTTTTATTTATATGAACAAGGATATAGAAATATAATTTATCGTATGAAGTGCTTTAAAAAAATTCGATTCTTATACATATAAAGCGGAGATAAAACTCTGATTTTTATAGGTGTAAAGAAAAAGTAAAAATGTGACTTTTACTTGTAAAGGCGAGCGGTAAAAATGTGATTTTTTGCTTGTTAACACGAGCGGTGAAAACATGATTTTTAACGATGTTAAAAATAGGAACTATATTTTATATGAATAACAAAGAAAGATGTAATGTCCCGCATTTTCCAGAGGTATAATTAATTTATTTAATTATATATATCGTGAGGTAGGGGATTAAATCGTCGTTTAATTAAATAACTTGGAATATTTAATTAAATTAAATAATTAAATAATATATTTAATTCAGGAATAATCAGAAATAGTGAGTTGACAAGATTCTGTGGACGGGGTCGTCCCCGAGATTTTAGTTCAGCTTAGAGTTGAATTATATTGACGAATATATTCAGTCGACGTCAGTTTGAATGTATAATTATATTATAATTAAAATCGAGCGTGTAACGACGCGGCAGTTCGCTATTTGGCGATTTAGACTTCAACTAGATGTACAAGGTCCGTTTTAAATCGGATTTCTGTGAAACAAGAAATGTGTGGAGCTGGTGGAGTATATCTTTCTAGTGGAAGAGAGAGATCGGGATTTCGTCGTGTAGATTTTGAGTTACGTCCAAATCAAATTCTCAAGAAAGCAGCGCCCTGACCATAACGATTTAATTATATTTTAAATAAGGATTTAAATAGAAATCGAGCGTCGATATAACTCTGACGAGGTAATATCGAGCTGTAAATACATACAGGAATATTCTGGAGCTGTATGGTATACCACTGTGAATACAGACGATAATAATTAATTTTAAATAATTAATTTAATATTATTTAAATATATTTATATATTTAAATAGGCTATTTAGAGCTTTAAAAATAGCCACTTTTGCAAACGAAGTCGGAATTCGACGAAACCAGTTTCGTTGGATCCGCAATGTCAAATAGTTGTTAGATTCCAAGTTTCGTGATTTTTAGAGTCAGTGTGTGACCGTAGGGATTTTTAGAGTGAGAAACAGTCAGTATTTTGACAGTTAAAAACACGCTGTGTGAGCATACGGAGTCGAAATTCGACGAAACCAGTTTCGTTGGGACCGTAATGTCGAACTCTAGCTACACGTCCAGTTTGGTGATTTTTGGGTATTGTATGTGACCATGGGGATTTTTAAAGACAGATATAAACAGCGTTGGACTAAAATTGAATATAAAATTCAATATAAAAATAATATAAAACCTCCTATATAATCCCCTAACAAATCCTAAACCTAATCTCCACAGCAAGAAATTTGAGCCGCCACTAGTTCTTGATAAAATGTGAGAAATAGATCTTCTAAAATCCATAGAAAATCAGACAATACTCTATAAATCAGGAAAGTAGCCAATATGGATTCACTGTGGGATCCTCTTCGAGGTTGTGCTAGTTTTATACGGTGCGGTTTAGGCTTCGGGTGCTCCAGTTTTTGAACAGTCGCGTTAGGGCTGGACGTTGGGGGTGGTTGGAGGCAACATTGGTTGAATTCGAAGTCGTTTTCGGACTCAGGGTGGAAATCCGCACTTGGTGTGGTGGTTCGGAGGGATTTGGTGCTGAAAACTTTCGGATGGTTTACTGTGTGCGTCGTGTAGGGCTGGAGGACAGAATCTGAGGATGGAGGGCGAGTGGGACATGAGTGGATGGAGAATGGAGAGGAGGGGAAGAGGAGATCGTTGGTGGTAGTTTTGTGCTGTTCGGTGGAGTATCGAGTGAGAAACGTGGATGGGAAGTGGCGTGAATGGCTTGAGGAAGAACAGGGAGCTCACGGCAAAGTCCTGGAGGAAGAAAGGGTTCGGTAATGGGCTTAGGCAAGAGTAAGTGGGCCGACATTCAAGGGTGAAGCCCAATAAATATTAGTCTAGTTTTATTTAAAATTCAAATTAAAATGTATCAACTTTATAAAGGTATAACGTGGTCATACGAGGTCAGAATCGAGAACCGTAAGTTGCGTTGGGATCGTATGGATGAGCACTCCACAATGGAACTGACCGCGAGTCAATTGGAGTCCGTCAAAATTTATAGCAAAATAAATTGTCTGAATCAAGCGATGGTTATCGTCATTGACGATGATCGTCCAAAGGTGAGTAAAACTCACCAACTCTGTACAGTTCTATTTTTACAGTGTATTCTTAGAACTGTTAGAAATTGTCTGTTTGACTGTGTGTTGACTGTTTGATTGAACTGCTAGTCAGTTAGTAGAGATTTTATATATATATATATATACGTATATATATAAACCATTAAATAGTTATATGTTGATTCTGCTATCAGAATATTTCACAGTGAAGTGAAATCGATGTTGTTGTATTATCTAACATCTGTGGTGCAGGGAAACAGGTTGGAGGAATCCAACTGGATTCCTCAACAGTTATTTTTACTGTGATTTATATATTGTGATATATAATGTGATGTATATAATCCGTTGTGATTATGTGTGTTTGGACGATATTCATCGTTGTTATATGGTGTGTTAATTACCATAAGAAATACCAGAGTGTGATAAAAGGATTTCCAAAGTATACTTTGAAATATATTTATTTATATAAAATCGATGGATTTTATATATATATATATAAAAGAAAAAGTTTTAGTAAAAAGGGATTATATTTGTCATTCAAATATAAAGGGAATTATTTGTTATTCAAATATAAAAGAAAATTATTTGTTATTCAAATATAAAAGGGATTATATTTGTTAAAAACAAATATAAAGGGAAATCTTTATAAATAAACTAAGTGGTTAATCAAAGTGAATTAGTTAAGTTAAACTAAGTGGTTAATAAAGTGAATTAGTTAAGTTAAACTAAGTGGTTAATCAAAATGAATTAGTTAAGTTAAACTAAGTGGTTAATCAAAGTGAATTAGTTAAGTTAAACTTAGTGGTTAATCGAAGTGAATTAGTTAAGTTAAACTAAATGGTTAATCAAAGTGAATTAGTTAAGTTAAACTAGGTGGTTAATCGAAGTGAATTAGTTAAGTTAAACTAATTGGTCAATCAAAGTGAATTGGTTAAGTTAAACTAAGTGGTAAAACGAAGTGAATTAGTTGAGTTAATCAAAGTGAATTAGTTGAGTTAATCAAAGTGAATTAGTTGAGTTAATCAAAGTGAATTAGTCGACTTAATCAAAGAGATTAGTTCAGTTAATCGAGATAAGTAAAATCAAGCTAGGTTAATCGAGTAGAGTTAACCAGTCAGAGTTAATCAGTTAGAGTAAATCAATTAGAGTTAGGATTAACTAGTCAGAGAATAAGTTGAGTTAATCGGTTAGAGTTAGAGTTAACCAGTAAGAGTTGATCAGATAGAGTTAACCAGATAGAGTTAGTCAAACAGAGTACTCAGGGTAAGTACCATTTAGCACGACTGCTAGCATAATTCGCAGGGCTGCAGATAGCCTACGGCGGTCGGATGTTTTCCTGAGGGAATCAGGCGTAACCATTGTGATCGCTGCGACCTAGAGTCAAGCGAATGGTGTTAAATCGAATAGAGTTATTCGATAAGAGTTAATCACGGTAAGTTAAGTAGAATAAGTTGAGTTAACCGGTTAGAGTTATCCAAGTGGAGTTCATCGAGTAGAGTTGTTGAATATCACTTATTCGAAGTAGAGCTATCGAATATAGTGTATTCGAGAGAAGAGTAATCAAATATAGTTTATTCGAGTGGAGAAATCAAATGTTATTCATTTGAAAAGAGTTATCGAATATTATTTATACGAAGATGAGTTATTCGGAGTTAGTTAATCCAAAGGAGTTATTCGAAGATAGTTAATCCGAAGGAGTTAGTTGAAGAGTTAATCCAAAGGAGTTATTCGGAGTTAGTTAATCCAAAGGAGTTATTCGAAGTTAGTTAATCCGAAGGAGTTAGTCGAAGAGTTAATCCAAAGGAGTTATTCGAAGTTAGTTAATCCAAAGGAGTTAGTCGAAGAGTAAATCGAATATAGTTATTCGAAAGAAAGTGTTAATCGAATATAGTTTATTCGAGAGAAGTTAAAAGAGTTAATCGAATATAATTTATTCGAATAGAGTTAGAGAAGTTAATCGAATATGTTAGACCAAAATTTGGCTCTAACACCCAAATTGTCGTATTTTGAGCATAAGATATGAAGAAATAATCGAAAAATAGAGAAAAAAAGCAAGACAACAAGATTTTTATAGTGGTTCGGCGTTAACGAGCCTACGTCCACTTCATATTTTCTTATTTCACTCATGGGTTACAATTACAATGAATATTGTCTTTCAATCACTTGAATTCAATGAATCTCTCTGAATCCATTGAATTTATTGAGGAAGATGGTGGTTATTCACGGAGAAGTGTTGGCTATGGCAGCCATGGATGAGCAGATGCCAAAAGTCCCTTGAAAATGCCCTCTGAAGGTGTATTTATAGCTGTAGGAAAGCTCCTGGGAGGACTGGTTCGTGATGGGGTACGTGGCAAGCGATCCAGAAAAATAGGAGAGCCAGTAGCCTTGAGAATAGGTCAAGACAAGCTGCGTTTGAACAGGTCCGAAGGTCGGATCGCGGTCATAAGTTCGGATCGTGGTCATGGGTCGGATCGCGGTTACGGGTCGGATCGCGGTCATGGGTCGGATCGTGGTCATGGGTCGGATCGCAGTCATAGGTCGGATCGGATCGCGTAGGCAAGGGCGGATCGGATCGCGTAGGCAAGGGCAGATCGGATCGCGGTCATATGCCAGCTTACACCTGTTCACGGAAATGGGCGTAACTTTCAAACCGTAAGTCCGATTGAGCCAAACCAAAGCTCAAACTGAAGCTAATTCAAAGGGCTACGAGCATATGAGGTGAATAGATCCAAATGAGATCATTTGATAGGGGTTTCGGGCCAGTTTATACTGATGTTGTGATTTTGACCTAACTGCCTTGTGTCTTCTGATGATGCTTCCAATGCCGGAGAGCGATGTTATCCAGAGATTCCATATGAGACAGCATTTACCCAGAGGTGTGTCAACATGATCTTTGCTTTGGGTAGCCTGGTCACAAAGCAGGCTAACAGAATATAATTTATTCGAATAGTGTTGGAGGAGATATCGAATATAGTTTATTCGACAGAAGTTAAGTGAAAAAGAATAAGTCGATTAGAGTTAAATCAAAAAGAGTTAATCGAATATAGTTATTCGAAAGAAGGGTTAAGTACGGAAGTCAATTAAAGAAATATAAAGTGAACCTTGCCTATTTCAAGGTTAGAAGTGTTGTTCAGTTAAGGTCCGAGAGGTAGTTCTACCCCAACTTGATTGGCTTCGTTTTTAACTAAGGAATGGTTATGGTTTGGCAGTAAAGAGGAGTTAAGTGGATTTAGTAATTGGGGAAATGGTTTGAGTTGGCATAGCGATGTTTTATCTAAACATGTGCTTAATCCAAACGTAGGAGTTTTGGAAACGTTTTCCAAAGAAGAACCAGAAATGTTTTCTGATATAGAAAACAAGGAAATGTAAATGTATTCTAGTGTTAATAAATATATTTTCTAAATCTAGAAAATAGCAAATATTGAATATAGGAAACAGGTTGTAAAATAAACCGAAAAGATAATGTTAAATGATGATTGATCGATATTATTTCCATCTGGAAATAATATCATTGTTTGCACACTTGTTTTCTTTGATAGTTAACTCACAGACTATCGAAGTTTTGACCATTTTAACGTTGTTAATATGGAGAGACCGGTTGGATTATTATCCAAAGAACCACTCTGTATTGGCATAAGCGTTGTGAGCAATATATGCCAAAGATAAATTGAAGACGGAGTAAAGTGCAAGGGCTGTTGTATAAGTCTTAGATAACAGTGACTAAGATGGATATACTGAGTAGTGCCTTCGATTTGTCCAGTCCCAGGACAACGTATATGGAAGAAGGTCTGACAGAGTATATCCAATGGATCGCATAAGTTGATCTGTTCAAACGTATCCACGTTTGGTGGCGGAGGAATTCGTTTCTCTTAGTTGTATACCCGTGTTATTTTTGGATAAGTCAATTTGTGATTTGGCGGGTATGACGATGTGGCATTCAAAGTGAATGGTGATCAGGTGTTCTGAAGATAGACGTAGCCTCTAGCCTCACAACCAGGAAGTAACAAAAGTTGGGCTAGGCAGCATGGCTAGTTGGGTCATCCCCAAGCAGGGTGTATTGTCACCGATCTAGAGAAAATTCATATTTATACTTCTTTTTGATTCTGTATCTTCGGATGACGGTTGGATGGCCTACAACCGTGGTGGCAATATATTCGCGACACTCAAGCTAAATGAGCGAGCGGTCATGTGTGGCCGGGTTGCAAGACGTTCTTGTTGAACCTGCAGTGTATACCCTCTAGAGTACACTGATCAGAAGGTGCTCCTATACCTGGTCTGTTGGAATCCAATCTTCAATAAGCGCCCTGCGGTTTATGATTTTATACTATGTATGTAGAACGTGAGATGCAAGCGTTTCTGCTAGATTGATATCTATTTGTACTTAGACATTATTATAATATCAGAATGATATTGCTTGTCAAAGTTGTTTTAGATACTCATAAGGAAAAACCCGTTCCGCATTCACAGCGTGGTCTTATGAGATATCCTATACCTGTTTTAAACTATTTTACTCACACCAGTCCCATGACTGACCCGGAGTTTATTTTGTTGTTTTCCCTAAACTCTTGGGTGCCTAAATTTGTACGGGCAGTCAAGTAGTTGGGATTTACAGATATACTTGGAAAGCTTGGAGCAGGAGGCTTCAAGATCATATAGCTATAGTTATTTCCGCTGTGTTGTAAGTGTTGTACTCTGATAGGTGCTATTGTATATATATAACTGTTATGCTTCAAAGTTATTTTATATATTATATGTTATTCGTTCCGCTGTGAGATTTCGTGTTACTCTGATGATGTAAGTTCTTTCTTTCCTTCTTCTATTCTAAGTTTCTATCTTATCTATCCTCACCCTCTAATTTCTTTCATTAACAACCGAGATTTTTCGATGTTTGGTTAGTCGTCGTCGCGTTTATGGCGATAACCAAAGTCGCGAAAATCCAGGACGTTACAAAAGATTAGATTTTTACTTAAGAAAAGATTTGATTTTTATAACTTAGATTTGAAATAAAAATATGATTTTTATATATATGAAGTAGCGTATATAAAGAATCAATTTTTACATGAGTAGCGGATTAAAAATAGAATTTTTATATAATAGAGAATATAAAAATAGGATTTTTATATATGTATGATAATAAAAATATGATTTTTATATATGTTGTAGCGAAAAGATTTGATTTTTAGTTATATAAAAATTCAATTTTTAGCGCTTTAAAAAAATTTGATTTTTATAAATATAGCGAAGCAATAAAAATGTTATTTTTAATATGAACAGCGGGAAAAGATCGCATTGGAATTTTGGGCAAATCCGAACCGTTCAGAAATAGAGAATGGAGGAGTGGATCCCAAAGGTGAGAACTTCTCACTTTTATTTATTTTCTCGTTAGAAATATATGCTAGGATGCAGACGGTGCTTAGCAGCACCCGACAACCGTCGTCCACAGACCATGGATGACTTGTTTGTTTGATTGATGTGTTGAGAAAATTGATTTTGTGATGTGCAATGAAGTGTTAAAAAAATTCATATGTGAATAAATAGTTTAAACAATAAAAATCACATTTTTATTGTGTATATGAAGTAAATAAAATATTCAAGTTGAATAAAATATTTAAATAATAAAAATATCATTTTTATTGTATATATGGACTGAATAAAATATTCATGAGTTGAGATAAATATTTATAAACAAATCGGACGATTTGTTTATGTACACCAATTTATTTGATATTGATTGAGACGATGAATTTTACACTGCACAAATAAAGTTCGTTACTTGTTGATCGAAACCCCACACGGGTATTGGGATGATATATGACATAAACTAGTCCCAATAATTAGCTGTATGTCGATTGATTGATTGACAAGCTGTATGAGCGTTGAATATTTATTTTAATGCTTATACGTATGTAGAATGCACTCTGGATGTTGTTTGAATTTTTAATGATTATTTATCTTCATTGTTGTATACATGTATTGGATAAAATCCATATAACTGAAATTATATGTTAATTGATTGAGTCTGATTCCAGTTAAGAATTAATGAATATTTTAAAATGATATTCAGTGAATATTGGAATGTGAAGCCATGTTAAGTAGTTAAATGCCATTTTAACACAAACGGTAATTTGGTCAATTTAATTCATTTTATAATGAATATCGAAAAGTGGTTTCAAAATCTGATGTTTTGAAAATATTGAAGTGATATAGAATATTCAATATTGAACTGAAATCGATTTAAAGTGAATTCAAAACAAACTGAATTGAATTAAAATCGATTTAAAATGAACTCAAAATGAATTGAAATTGAATTGAAAATGAAAATGAATTGAAATCAATTTGAAATGAATTCAAAACGAATTTATAATGGAAAATTCAGTTTTGATTTGCAATTGAATATGAAGTTGAAACTGTTTTGAAAACAAATTTAAAACGATTTATAAAATACATTATAAATGGAAATCGATGAAATATATATAATATATATTATATATATAATGGCCTGAATAGAACGCGTCGTGCTGCGGTAGTTCGCAAATTTCAACCATCGACTTCGAACGAACATTACGGGAGAGCGACCGTCGGATTCTCCTAAAACCGGAACCGTTGGGTTCATATCGAAAAGTGCTTTCTAACGAATACAAGAAATTAGAAATATAACAGATGGATTTGGAATCATGTCCAAATCAAATTTGGATAAGGTCGCTGTAAGTGCAGTTCGATGGCCGTTTATGGAAATCGACTGTACGGACCTTGGTAAAATTATTAAAAATATCAATAATTTTTGTAAAATCAAAATAAATAATTTGGAAAGAATTGGGATGAAATATTCCATATTCGAAAAGATATAAATATATTTTATCGAAATGAACTAGTTTTGAAATAGAATAATAAATCAAATAATTTTAAAATAAATAAATTGGATTTGAAATGGTTTTAAAAATAACCAGAATTTCCAATATATGAATTGGAATGGATTTTAATCGAAATTATCTTCTTGATTTTTTCGATATTGGATTTCGTGATTATACGGGTATTGTGGAGGAATTTGGAAGATATACATATTGTTATTCCAATTCAATATTTTTTGGTTTCAGAATTTGATATTGAATATAAGTCGATATATTTTCTATTCAGAGCTTTGTATATAATATCAAATTGGATTTAGGGTTTGTCGTGATTGGTATCTTTAATAATACTATTCTTGAACCGAATGTAGTTAAGAAAATTAGAAACTGACTGGAGGTTAGTTAAGTTGAATGGTTTCCCAGGTATTGATTTGATGTTGGTTTCGACCTTCAGGGTTAATACTTAGGGAATTGTTCTCTTACTAATTTACGGTTAGAGACTGGTTGGATTTTTGGTTTGTTGTGAACTGCGTTTTCAACGACATTCGCTCTTTAACCCGATTTACAGTTAAATAAGATTTGGAATTTATAAATGTTTTTATTAAGATTTAACTGGAATTTTCCAAAGTAAAGTTTTCCAATTTAATATATTTAATTGGAATTGCATCGAAATTGGTCTTTGGGTTTATCGTGAACGGTGTTTCAAATAACACTGGTTCTTTAACCCGATTAACAATGGAGTTAAGAGAATCAGAAACTAACTGGAGATTAGTTAAGTTGAATGGTTTCTTGGGTATTGATCTGATGTTGGTTTCGGCCTTCGGGGTTAATACTTAGGGGATTGTTCACTTGCTAATTTACGATTAGAGGCCGATGGAATAGAATGTGATTTTGGGTTTATCGTGAACCGTGTTTTAAATGACATTGGTTCTTTAACCTAGTTAAAGACAGAATATGGTTTGAATTGAAATCCAAAGGAAGATTAAAGAATAAATTCTAAAGAATTTATTTTTGATAAAATTAATGGGAACCTTTCGCAAAGTATGTGAATATTTGAGTAAAAGAATATTCAGAACTGGAATGAGGTGTATGTTGTGGTTTATAGCAATTGTTTATTATATATGCGAGTTATTTGGAAAGGCCGGGTTTATGCCCATTATGAATTACTGATTCGACGATATGTCAATGATGAAGACGGTGGTTGAAGACCGGAGGTCTTCACATCGTTTGGATGATTACTGATGTCTTGATTGGGCTGTACACCCAAGCCGAGGTAATAAGTGGTGATCGTCCAGGCGTACTTGGAGATCGACGGATATGCGAGAACATCTCCCCTGTATTGGACATGTGGGGGAGGATTAAGGTGCCTCCGGTTTCGTTCAGACCCAGAACGGACTTAAAAATGGATTGTGTGTCTGACATTGGATTTTATTCTGTGCTGATTGATTTCTATTAAATATATATCTGTTTGACGGTGGAGAACTTATTCTTTTGCTTAACGCCCTTCTCTGAAACATACGAGCTCAGAGGTTATATATCGATAGATATCAGTCTTATGGCATGAATTGCCTGTGTGGCATGCTGAGATGCAGTGAGAGGGCTTTTATTGAAAAGCAGAGTCTTGTGGTTGATGATCAAAGCATGGCTTTAATACAGCGTAGCTTTGTGTATAGCGTTAATTCGCGAGCCTCACACCTTGGTATGAGTCAAAAAGGGATCGTGACTGTAGGGAGTGCACGACGTTTCTTTCTAGCTATGGGTGGTGTCAGCGTTTTACTCGCCCTGACATCGTTGTTATTTTACCTATGTGGTTGTTGGATTGCGAGGCGCCTCAGATATATCGGTCTCTTCGGAGTCGATGGATATAGGTCCGATAGGACCGGGAAACATGTGTTCAGGAATAACCAATCCTCAAACGTAATGGAGGACCGGCCCTGAAGATCCAAGGGTTACCCTGAGTGTGTAGTCCTGAGGCATTTGCTAGAGTGTCTCGAATCGGTGAGGAGCCATCCCTGGCCTCGACTCATCACGGAAATCCAATTTCCAATACGTGACATTTCGGTTTTATTTGTAGAGCCTAGTATGGCGACATAGTAGCATGGGATACTATGCCGCCTATGATTGATACATTTATATTTGAAGTTGTTTTCATACACTTTACACTAGAATAGTATCAAAATGATTTGTTTTAAACGTACCAAGCATGTTTGACTATTATAAGGTAAAACTCTACCCTTCGGCTTGCGTTGCATTGTGTGATGGGACCTGAGTCTTATAATAGCTTCATTTTTCCAAAAAGCATTGCGCTGTTTATTCTATGCACTAGTATTCTTGGGAGGAAACCCATTCCGTGTTATACGGCGTGGTCCCTTGAATTACTCTCTTTTAAAGTAAAGTTTTAAATAACGGTTTTAGTTCTCACATTAGTCACATGACTGACCTGGAGTTTATTGTTTTAACCTAAACTCTGGGTGCCCCTATTTTCCACACGGGAAGCTAGTAGTTTTGGTTTGGCAGCTTTACATTCACAGGATCCTGATTTACAGCTGGAACGATACTCGGAAAGCTCTGTATCCATGTATTACTTTCAGTTGTGTTTTGTATTATTTTTCCGCTGGTATGTAATGTATTGTAATCTCTGATATTTATCGAATGTATTTTATTTATTCATACTGTAGAATATTCTTGTATTCTGATGGAATTGTTGTAATTAACAATGAAATGTTCTTCTGTTTGTGTTCTGATTTGTCTTGTCCTCAATTCAAATTGGGCTTTCCTTCATGGGGGCGTTCGGGTTGTCTCATTTTGGTACCAGAGCTTTGGTTTACAGAGCTCGAGAACAAGGCACATTAGAACCGAACGAAAGAATTCATCAGAGGTTGGATTAGTAATATGCAATGAGAATGACTCGTTAGAGATGGGATCAGTAGTATCCAAGAACGAGTGTGAAGAGTATATTTTTTTTTTAAAATGAAAACCATTTTTGTTTTGAAAATTTAAACCTTATTCAACGTATTTGAATATTTATTTGTATTGAATTTGGACAATCCAATATATAAAGATTTTGCATATACGCCTTGCAAACGTATATTCAAAGTTTTAATATACTGAATATATATAGAATCACAATCTAGTAGCCCGAAGATGATTCTGATGATTGAGTACTCATCATCAGAGTTTATGTTCGAGTGACGATAGTGGGTTTCTATATGATTCCAATTGACTGGTGTGAGAACCAAAACTAAATAGGGCTTATTGTTGTGATTTGGCATCAAAAATGTGATTTTTGACTATATATCAAAATTATGAATTTGAAACGTTAATTCACTAATTGATTGATGGATGTGTCATGTGATTATTCATTTAAACCATTATGTGAACGTAAGATAAATTTAGCCAGTTTGAATCAAATATTGAACTATATTGCAAATTGTAGGAAATTGCATGCATATACAAGTGTATCCATTGAACAGGTCATTGCAAAGAGGCTAGAGCCGAGGAATAAAATTGTTTGCCAGACAGATAGGTACATGTTTACTAATTTCTTGGGTTTTGGATGATTTTATGAGCCGATTGGCTAGCCGGTTGGCTGTTTCTTTTTGGATTGGAGAGGCTTATATGGCAATTTCGGGATTTTCCCGATGCTCCCGTACAAGGGAGGTTATGGAGAAATTTTTCAAAAATTTAGGGTGTCAGCCAAATTTTTTATAAATTTGAAAAGTTCTTAGAAATTGAGAAGTTGAAGAACTTAAGCCATAATGAAAATAATGAAAGTTGAGTTGGTTTGTAAAACGACTTTCAACTCCGTTCCTTTTCGAGGACGAAAAGATTTTAAGTGGGGGAGATTGTAATAACCCGAAAAATCCGAAATAATTTAAAATATTTATTTTGAAAATTTTAATGAATTTTGAATATTTAAAATGAATTATATTAAATAATAACGACGAGAAATATATTTGGAATAGAATTAGAATGAATATATTTATTTGAATCAACGTTAAAATATAAATATTTATTTTAAAGGGTGCGTTTTTTAGAGGTCCCTATTAAGTTTCAAAATATAAAAAAAACACGGTCATAAACTTATTGTAAATTAGGTCCCTATTTTTTGAAAAGTCATAAAAAAAATATAAAAAAATCACGTAAATTCGTATTTAAATAAAACATGTAAACACTAAAAAATTCAGAACAAATAACCATCAAAGAAGGCGTCAAAAATCCAAAAAACAGAAGAAAAAAAAAAACGAAATTTCCAGTTAAATGCATAATAGTATGCACATATATCATTTTTCTGCATACATCCGTGCATATTTTTCACTACATACATCTTCGTTGATTTTTATTCATACAAAAACATGCTTACATGTGTGCAAATATACCCAATATTTGCACACATTTGTGCAGGTTTAGTTTCAAATTTTCAAACCGAACATCGCTTACGGAAAAGTTGCATACATATATGCAATTATCAGTAATATTTGCATAAATGTATGCAACTATTTTTTTTTTATTTCCGTAGAATCCTGAAATTATTTCCATATTTTAGAATTTTTTTTTTATGAAGGAACGTACTTTTTAAAATAAAAATAAAAAAGGCGGAAGTAATAAAATAAGGGGCGGGTTTAAATTTTTCAAATCTTTTTTTTTATATATATAAATTAGGTCCCTACTTTTATCCTATAAAATGTTGCACACATGTGTGCATTTTTTTGAGAAATTTGCACATTTGGATGCAAATAAAAATGAACTGAAATATTAAGTTAAATCTATCCGCTGGAAGAACTGCAGTTAATTGCATATATGCATGCAATAAAATCAAAAAAGTGCATAATATTATGCATTTAACTGCAGTTTTTTCTATTTTTTTGCTGTTTTCTTCTTTCTAACATTATTTTTGTTGTTTTTTGAACTGAATTTTTTGTATAATGCATAATTTATTTTATTACTAATTTACGTTTTTTTTTATTTTTTTAATTATTATTTTATAAGTTTTGAAAACAGGGACCTAATTTATATTAAGTTTATGACCGGATGTGAGCCTAATTAAGTTTCAAAATAGGGACGTGAGCCTAATATTCACTATTTTAAATATAAAAGGAATTAATGGCGTAGTAGTTCGAAAATTCGATTTCAAATGAATGTACATGATTCAAAATAAACCAGATTTTAGCGAAACCAAAACTATTGGAATCTATTTGAAAATATCTTTCCAAGGAATGCGAAAATCAAAATTTCATAGTGGGAATAAAAAGTTATGCCCAGTTGAAAATTTAGAATAGTTGTTATGGAAAATATAGCCCTTAAAAATGGAAATTTTACAAATGACCTCCATTTTCTATTAAACCACTTTTGTTGGATCCGGGATGTCAAGTTATTAATAGATTCCAAAAATCATAATTTTCTGAATCAATATGTGAGTGTGGCGAAGTAAAATGTGTTTTGACAGTTTCAGTCAATTTGGATCGACCAGAAAATGACCATTTTTTAAACGGTCTCCAAATTCGACGAAATTAGTTTTTTTAGGACTGTATCGTGTAAAATAGCTAGATTTATTTTTCTGGAATTTTTGGAGTCAGTATGTGGCCCCAGTAAATTGAAACGTGCGTTCAAATTCAATATATAGATTTATATTTTGATTTTGACGGAAACTGATCGAAACAGCCGAACTGACTCACGATACATATCCCATTGTGTTCGGAATGGGGGTAATTAGTTATGGACAACAATCGGTGGGTCTCGTTTGGAGGTCGAAATAAATAGTTGCTTTTTGGGGTAATTAAATATAAAATAAATAAATTAATAAACCCCCTCCCTCTCTTCTCCTTATGCGAATCAACCCCCCCCCCCCCCCCCCCCCGCGTTCTTTTCCAAATCGATTTAGAAAAAAAAAGAGAAAAAAATGCTGCACTTCCCCGTCATCGCTCCCCCCATCGTCCTCCTCCTCCATGGCTCCTCCGCCTGCATCGCACCCCCTCTCCTACTCCAGCGCTCCCTTCTTTCTCTTCCCTCCTTCTTCCTTTTCGACTCCAACGCCCTAACACCAATTCGAGAGCCGCATCCCTAACCCAAACAAACAACATCGATCCACCTCCCCGGAGCCGCGCACCAGACCCACCACCGCGAAGCAACCCCACCATCTCAGACCGACGCAAGCCCTCCCTCAGAAAACACAGTAAGTTTTATCCTCTTTTAAATTTTGATTTTTGTTTATAAAATGTCTTGAATTTTGTTTATAAAAAAATATATTTTTTTAAGGTAAAAGTTGTGATTTTTGATTATAGAAAGATCGGATTTTTATTTATGGAAAGGTCGGATTTTTATTTATGGAATGGTCGAATTTTTATTTATAGAAAGGTCAAATTTTTATTTATATGAACAAGGATATAGAAATATAATTTATCGTATGAAGTGCTATAAAAAAATTCGATTCTTATATATATAAAGCGGAGATAAAATTCTGATTTTTATAGGTGTAAAGAAAAATTAAAAATGTGATTTTTACTTGAAAAGGCGAGCAGTAAAAATGTGATTTTTTGTTTGTTAACACGAGCGGTGAAAACATGATTTTTAACGATGTTAAAAATAAGAACTATATTTTATATGAATAACAAAGAAAGATTAGATTTTTTACTTAAGAAAAGATTTGATTTTTATAACTTAGATTTGAAATAAAAATATGATTTTTATATATATGAAGTAGCGTATATAAAGATTCAATTTTTACATGAGTAGCGGATTAAAAATAGAATTTTTATATAATAGAGAATATAAAAATATGATTTTTATATATGTATGATAATAAAAATATGATTTTTGTATATATTGTAGCGAAAAGATTTGATTTTTAGTTATATAAAAATTCGATTTTTAGCGCTATAATTTTTTTTGATTTTTATAAATATAGCGAAGCAATAAAAATGTTATTTTTAATATGGACAGCGGGAGAAGATCGCATTGGAATTTTGGACAAATCCGAACCTTTCAGAAATAGAGAATGGAGGAGTGGATCCCAAAGGTGAGAACTTCTCACTTTATTTATTTTCTAGTTAGAAATATATGCTAGTATGCAGACGGTGCTTAGCAGCATCCGACACCCGTCGTCCACAGGCCATGGATGACTTGTTTGTTTGATTGATGTGTTGTGAAAATTGATTTTGTGATGTGGAATGAATTGTTAAAAATATTCATATGTGAATAAATAGTTTAAACAATAAAAATCACATTTTTATTGTGGATATGAAGTAAATAAAATATTCAAGTTGAATAAAATATTAAATAATAAAAATTTCATTTTTATTGTATATATGGACTGAATAAAATATTCATGAGTTGAGATAAATATTTATAAACAAATCGGACGATTTGTCTATGTACACCAATTTATTTGATATTTATTGGGACGATAAATTTTACACATCGCCCAACTGCACAAATAAAATTCGTTATTTGTTGATTGAAACCCCACACGGGTATTGGGATGATATATGACATACATTAGTCTTCGATTGATTGACAAGCTGTATGAGCGTTGAATATTTATTTTAATGCTTATACGGTTGTAGAATGCACTCTGGATGTTGTTTGAATTTTTAATGATTATTTATCGTCATTGTTGTACACATATGTTGGATAAAATCCATATAACTGAAATTATATGGTAATTGATTGAGTATGATTCCAGTTCAGAATTAACAATATTTTAAAATGATATTCAGTGAATATTGGAATGTGAAGCTGTGTTAAGTTGTTAAACGCCATTTTAACACGAATGGGAATTTGGTCGATTTTATTCATTTTATAATGAAGATCGAAAAATGATTTCAAAATATGATGTTTTGAAAATATTGAAGTGATATAGAATATTCAATATTCAATTGAAATCGATTTAAAGTGAATTCAAAACGAACTGAATTGAATTGAAATCAATTTAAAATGAACTCAAAACGAATTGAAATTGAATTGAAATCGATTTAAAGTGAACTCAAAATGAATTGAAATTGAAAATGAATTGAAATCAATTTGAAATGAATTTAAAACGAATTTATAATGGAAAATTCAATTATGATTTGGAATTGAATATGAAGTTGAAACTGCTTTGAAAACAAATTTAAAACGATTAATAAAATACGTTATAAACGAAAATCGACGAAATATATATAATATATATATTATATATATAATGGCCTGAATAGAACGCGCCGTGCTGCGGCAGTTAGAGAATTTCGACCATTGACTTCGAACAGACATTACGGGAGATCCGACCGTCGGATTCTCTTAAAACTGGAACCGTTGGGTTCATATCGAAAAGAGCTTTCTAACGAATACAAGAAATTAGAAATCTAACAGTCGAATTTGGAATCATGTCCAAATCAAATTTGGAAAAGGTCGCTGTAAATGCAGTTCAATGGCCGTTTATGGAAGTCGACTGTACGGGCTTTGATAAAATTCTTATTAATATCAATAATTTGTGTAAAATCAAAATAAATAATTTGGAAAGAATTGGGATGAAAAATTCCATATTTGAAAAGATATAAATATATTTTATCGAAATGAACTAGTTTTGAAATAGAATAATAAATCCAATATTTTTAAAATAAATAAATTGGATTTGAAATGGTTTTAAAAATAACCAGAATTTCCAATATATGAATTAGAATGGATTTGAATCAAAATTATCTTCAGAATATTTCGATATTGGATTTCGTGATTATACGGGTATTGTGGAGGAATTTGGAAGATATATATATCGTTATTCCAATACAATATTTGTTGGTTTCAGAATTTGATATTGAATATAAGCCGATATATTTTCTATTCAGAGCCTTGTATTTAATATCAATTTGGATTTAGGGTTTTTCGTGAATGGTATCTTTAATAATATTGTTCTTGAACCGAATGTAGTTGAGAAAATTAGAAACTGACTGGAGGTTAGTTAAGCTGAATGGTTTCCTAGGTATTGATCTGATGTTGGTTTCGTCCTTTAGGGTTAATACTTAGGGAATCGTTCTCTCACTAATTTACGGTTAGAGACTGATTGGATTTTGGGTTTGTTGTGAGATGTGTTTTCAAAGACATTCATTCTTTAACCCGATTTACAGTGAAATAAGATTTGGAATTTATAAATCTTTTTATTAAGATTTAACTGGAATTTTCCAAAGTAAAGTTTTCCAATTTAATATATTTAATTGGAATTGCATCGAAATTGGTCTTTGGGTTTATCGTGAACGGTGTTTTAAATAACACTGGTTCTTTAACCCGATTAACAATGGAGTTAAGAGAATTCGAAACCAACTAGAGATTAGTTAAGTTGAATGGCTTCCTAGTTATTGATCTGATGTTGGTTTCGGCCTTCGGGGTTAATACTTAGGGGATTGTTCACTTGCTAATTTACGATTAGAGGCTGATGGAATGGAATGTGATTTTGGGTTTATCGTGAACCGTGTTTTAAATGACATTGGTTCTTTAACCCAGTTAAAGACAGAGTACGGTTTGAATTGAAATCCAAAGGAAGATTAAAGAATTTATCTTTGATAAATTTATTGGGACCTTTCCCAAAGTATGTGAATATTTGAATAAAAGAATGTTCGGAATTGGAATGAGGCATATGTTGGGGTTTATAGCACTTGTTTATTATTTACGCGATTTATTTGGAAAGGCCGGGTTTATGCCCATTCTGAATAACTGATTCGACGATATGTCGACGATGAAGACGGTGGTTGAAGACCGGAGGTCTTCACATCATTTGGATGATTACTGATGTCTTGATTGGGTTGTACACCCAAGCCGAGGTAATAAGTGGTGATCGTCCAGGCGTACTTGGAGATCGACGGATATGCGAGGACCTCTCCCCTGTATTGGACATGTGAGGGAGGAATAAGTGCCTCCGGTTTCGTTCAGACCCAGAATGGACTTATAAATGGATTGTGTGTCTGACATTGGATTTTATTCTGTGCTGATTGATTTCTATTAAATATATATCTGTTTGGCGGCGGAGAATTTATTGTCTTGCTTAACGCCCTTCTCTGAGACGTATGAGCTCAGAGGTTATATATCGATAGATATCAGTCCCATGGCATGAATTGCCTATGTGGCATGCTGAGATGCAGTGGTTAAGGCTTTGGTTGAAAAGCAGAGTCTTGTGGTTGATGATCAAAGCACATCTTTAATACATCGTAGCTTTGTGTATAACGTTAATTTGCGATACTCACACTCGGTATGAGTCAAAAACGGGATCGTGACTGCAGGGAGTGCACGATGTTTCTTTCTAGCTATGGGTGGTGTCAGCGTTTTATTCGCCTTGACATCGTTGTTATTTTACCTATGTTGTTGTTGGATTGTGAGGCACCTCGGATATATCGGTCCTTTTGGAGCCGATGGATATAGGTCTGATAGGACCGGGAAACGTATGTTCAGGAATAACCAATCCTCAAACGTAACGGAGGAACGGCCCTGAAGATCCAAGGGTTAACCAGAGTGTGTAGTCCTGAGGCATTTGCTAGAGTGTCTCGAATCGTGAGGAGCCATCCCTGGCCTCGACTCATGACGGAAATCCAATTTCCAATACGTGACATTTTGGTTTTATTTGTAGATCCTAGTATGGCGACATAGTAGCATGGGATACTATGTCGTCTATGATTGATACATTTATATTTGAAGTTGTTTTCATACACTTTACACTAGAATAGTATCAAAATGATTTGTTTTAAACGTACCAAGCATGTTTGACTATTATAAATTAAAACTCTATCCTCTGGCTTGCGTTGCATTGTGTGATGGGACCTAAGTCTTATAATAGCTTCATTTTTACTAAAAGCATTGCGTTGTTTATTCTGTGCACTAATATTCTTGGGAGAGGAAACCCGTTCTGTGTTATACCGCATGGTCCCTTGAATTACTCTGTTTTAAAGTAAAGTTTTAAATAACTGTTTTAGTTCTCACACCAATCACATGACTGACCATGATTTTACTGTTTTAACCTAAATTTAAAACTCTAGGTGCCCATATTTTCCACATGGGCAGCTAGTAGTTTTGGTTTTGCAAATTTATATTCATAGGATCCTGATTTACAACTGGAACGATACTCGGAAAGCTCTGTATCCGTGTATTACTTTCAGTTGTGTTTTGTATTATTTTTCCACTGGTATGTAATGTATTGTAATCTCTTATATTTATCGAATGTATTTTATTTATTCATAGTCTGGAATATTCTTGTATTCTGATGGAATTGTTTTAATTAACAATGAAATGTTCTTCTATTTGTGTTCTGATTCATCTTGTCCTCAATTCAATCCGGGCTTTCCTTCAGGGGGAGTTCGGGTCTTCTCAAGATTAATCAACAAAAATCAATAACATACATAAACAATGTCGATAACACGATGGATTACATATTAACACATTAAATATATAAATTCAAGGCACACATCAAAATCAACACATCTAAACAGTTCAATAATATCAGTTACTAGTCATCAGGTATGAGGTTCTTTTTTTGTAATTATTAAAACTAGAAATTAATCTATAACAGTACAATTTATTTAACAGTTAAATTAAATTATACAATCTATGAAGATTTAACATAAATATGCAAATTAAACAATCAAACAGCAAACAATACAGTCATATCATGTCATTAATTTAATTTAACTAACAATCAGATATTTTAGTTAGATGTGAGTGGGTTTAATCACTCACCTTTGATTCTAAATGCGTTTGAAATCCAATTTAGGCCCAAAACATGTGTAACGACCTGGAAAATTTGATGCTCGAATTTTCAACAATAATACATAAATCTGTATTACTTGCCAAAAATCCAAGTATCAAATCCCAGATTATTGATAGAAAGAAGTTAGAGGGTGAGAGAAGAAAGAAAGAATCATTAGAATAAGAAGATCAGAGTCTCACAACAGAATGAACAAAATATAATATACCACATACTTTATACAAAAGAATTGTATATATATTACAATATCAGAGTATACATTCAGATCAATACAACACACAGCGGAAATGTACTAGTACCAGTAAATATATATGGAATATGCCTTGACTTCAACACCTTCACTGGAATCTCAAGTGAAACCTAACCTGGAAATATACTCGGTCAAACCCGAGCACATTTTAGGCAAAGCAAAATTCACCCGGATCAGTCTGAAATACTTTCAGTGATAAATTCATAACACAAACAACCTGTTTAACTTTGGAAAATCCTTTGAAAGAAAAGGATAATAGTAAGACCAACCCACATATAAACACGGACGGTTTTTACCTTACTATAACCGAAAACATTTTTATATATCAAAATCCAGTGATATTATCATAATGTCTATCAAATCACAAAATAATAACCATCTAGCAGAACGCTTGCATCTCATGCTCTACATATTTTATTATATAATCAAAAACCGTTTGGCGCTTATTGGAGAATGGATTTCCAACTATGACAAGGTATGGGACCACCTTCCGATCAGTGTACTCTAGAGAGTATACACTGGGGGTCCAATAAGAACGTCTTGCAACCCGGCCCACACATGACCGACCCCTCATTTCTCTTGAGTGTATCGAATGTATTGTCACCGACGGTTGGGCCCACATAACCGTTATCCGAAGATACAGAAACAAAAGAAGTAACAAAGTGAATATTCTCGAGATGGTGACATTACACCCTAATGGTAGCGACCCATATAGCCATGCTGCTTGCTCGATTTTTGTCATTTCCCGGTTGTGAAGCTTGAGGTCACGTTTTACTTTTTAAGAACTTTTGGCCATCATTCACTTTGAACGCCACATCGTCTGATCCGTCAAAACACTAATTGACGTCCACAAAAATACCCCAGCGGTTAAGCTAAGAGAAGTGCCCCTCTCCGCCACCAACTATGATACGTTTGTAAAAATCAACGTACGTGAGTTTTCAGGAAATACTCTGTCAGACATTCGTCCTTACAAGTCATCCAGGAACAGGATGAACCGAAGGCACCCTCCTACCGCATCCTTATACAGGAATAACCCCAAGGATCAGTAGCGAGTAGTCCTTGCAATCTGTAAATTCCAATCATGACAGAACCACAGTGTATCTCTTTTGTAGGAGCTACCCAGAGATTATAAGTGGTCCTTCCATTATATGAAAATCTACGGTCTTCAAAGCTCCATCTTCATTTGCTGCCAATCAGTTTCGATCGCAACGTTGGATCGAAGTGGTTTTTGGTCTAGTTCCCATCCCGGTCTCTTCGAAACAACACATCAAATAGGTCTAAAAGGTTATTTCATTGATAGTCGGGTTTTTAACTATCAATTCACACAATAGCATTGTCAGGTATATTGGCAGCTCAGGCTCCTATCATTATTTAAAACCATTCATTTAAAACTCTTCCGCGATCTTTAGACCATTTGATTTATTAATCGATTTTATCTCTTTATTTAGAAAAAGAATATTTCAAATCATATCACTTCCATTCTCTAGAAAATGGTAATATATATTTAGCCAATTGATAAAAACATAATCGAATTTCCAACTTGGGCCAAACAAATGTATAACAAATGTGTAATGATACGTTTGTTTATTGAAAATCCCAATAGTTCACATATAATTCGAATCTTGCAAACAAGGTTGCAACATTCTTCCTTATGGAAATAGTAAACCAATCCCAAATCCATTTACCCTCACAAACTAATACTATCCCTCGGTAATAGTGAAGCCGTTCAAGTTGGGGTATTTTATTTACCTCTCAGACCTTGATCGACGGCATTCTTACCTTAGAATAGATAGAAGTTTGTAACTTGAAAATCCATACTACTTAACCAAAATCTTAATTACTAATAAAAATATGGTTTTATATACCATATTCTACTTCAGGGAGCTTCAGTCAATTATAACCTTTCTCAACTCAATTTGTATATTAAGTCATTCGCCAAACCATTCCTTTATCTTTGAATTCTTTTATTATCATTCCATTTATAACTTGAAAACTATTAAACATCATATTATAAAACTACGATTTCTTGAATTTTATAACCAAAATTCATTTATCCGTTTCTTTACGCAAAACCATTCAATATCATTATTATATCTTAATTTGGATATTTCATTTATGAATCCATCAATCGTCTCCTTTACCCAAATCCAATAAGTATCCCTTTTTATTTTAATTCGAATAAAAATATTTACTTTGAACAACCATTAGTTTAAATCACTTTTATAATTCTTTTATGAAACTCGGATTTTTAAAACAAAAATACATTTAACTTCCCTTTACCAAATCCATTTAACATTCATCTTCTTTGTATCTTTCACATTTTCTTTCTATTCAAACCATTTACTTAATTCAATAAAACATCTCTTTCTAAAAACAATACCTTGGTTTTGGTTTCACTATATAAACCCTTTCCAAATATTTGGATTTCTATAATAAAATCTCCTTTGCAAAATCTTTACGATTATCCAATTTAACCCCATTATAACGTGGTCATTATCTTGAATGAACTCCATTTAAGAATTTATTACTTTAATCATTATTAATTAAAATAATAATTAACTTCATCATTTCCTGAAGTAAAACGGTTTACTTCTCCATTAACTAGAATAGATTAGTTAATCACTTAGTTAAATGATAACTAGTTACAATAATTACACAATCATTTTAGCATTGCTAAATATTTAAGAAATCTTGTTAATTTAAAGTAATTATTTGATAAACCTTTTTCCATTAGATTAATTGGAAATCAATTGATCTAACAATCAATTTCAACAAAATAGTTGACTTTGGCTTCAAACCATCAGTTAATTTGTTTAACTGATTCCATTAAACTCTTCCTCGTAGATTAATATAATTAATTTAACTAAATTGTTTTCTTATAAACAATTATTCCAATTGATTAACCCATGGATTAATTATGACTTTATTAACTTATAAGACCTTATTTAAACGTTAAACTCGTAAAGATCATTTATAATACTTACAAAACTAATTTATAGTTATCGATTTATTTTCAAAAATCCAATTTATAAATTACAGTAGACAAATCTCACTTCAGTTATAAAAACTTAACTGTGACAATTCACTTGGCGGCAAATCAACGACTAAAAAAATGTTTGTTAGGTCATTTGCTGCCAATTCCTCAATCAAGACCATATATTGATTAGAAGACAACGACGTTGAATTTCAATTCAACGTCAACATTCAAACAGGTTTTCAGTGTTATTTGGGTTCAATTAATGCATATATAAATAATATAAAGACAAGCATCACATATAATATTTGAGGAATCCGGTTGGATTCCTCTAACATGTTCTTCCCTGCATAACAGCATTTAATACTAATATCTGAAATAAACACTTTAATCTAAATCAACCAATTCGACATAAATAATGTCGGCCACCAATGAATAACCAAGCAACCAACCACACAATTTTATACTAGTAACAATGAGTTATAATTATATGAATTTGATCACATCACAGTATTTCAGAAGGCGTGAGAATTAACTCAGCTTGTTTTCGATTGATGATTTTAGCGTTATTTCGTTTAATTTTAAACAGATGTTTAAAACTAAATGAAAATCCGAATTGATTCTGAATCCTTCCGAATTAGCTCAGTGGTGCAGTTTTCCATGGTGATTCTGACGTTTCTAATTTCGTTAAATTCTGGTAACTTCGGTACGAGTTATACCTATTATAAGTTAACAATTTGATTAAATAACAATTCTCGATTAGTCAATTATTTACTAGCTCAATTAATAATCTTTTAAATAAAAAAAATAAAAAAAATAATTAAGTTGATTACTTGAATAGTCACGTCCATTAGTTTCAGACGAAAAGATATGAGGCCGGCTATTTTTCTGTTCCTTCATTCTTCATTAGGGAATAAACGGTCGATGCTTATTCTTCCTTATTCACATTCTATGCTATTCTCACGTTAGAGACAAAATCACCACGCACCTGACCTCAACAATTCATACAGCGCCACCAGTGCATGCCATGCTCCATTACTTCACACCTATTCTTCATTATACACACACCACGGTAGTCTTCCATCCCCTGCTCATTTTGTTTCCCACTCTCCTGAATGAAACTTAGGCCACCTTCTAATTACATCATTCTTCTTTCTGGATCCTCATGAATAAAAAACTCCTGTTCATTCCATTATACACACGCTCAGCTATACAGGAAAGCCATCATTCCCTGGCTTTCACCGCTCCTTGCTTCACTTAAACAGAACCCATCACGTCAGCCCTTGCTTCAAGAAGAACCCAAAAGAAAACCCGACATCACTTCCCCTTCCAAATGCTCACCGCGCCGCCCAGATGACACCGGACTCCAACCAAACACCACTATCAACACCACCTACTCGTAAGTCGTAACGCCCCTCCTCCCTTAGTTCCGACTACCCATGGCAACCGTAGCTACAGTAAACCGTCTTAAACCACGCACTGTACACAAACCAAACAAAATGAGATGCACCCAATCCGTGTTCAACCTCAACGAGAATTGCTCTAGTTCGAACCAAAGGTGAAGCTGATCTCGAAGCAAATCTGTTTGACTTTGAATACAGCTCGTATGTTTAAATTTGAGGGTTGTTTCCATTCGTACAGACAAGCGCTGGCTGTTTTATTTGCAAGGATTTTGATAAGATTACACGCTACTTTGACTTATCAGTTGCAAGGGTTATATTTGAAATGTAGATAGAAATGAAGACAGATTCCTGCTAGCTCTTCATTTTTATCTTTTATTGTATATATAGAGAGGACACAGTCAGAAGAAGAGCAGACCACTTTTTATTTGTTATTTAATGTTGGAAATTTATGTGAATTATTTAAAATATAGAAATAGGTGTATGATGGCTCCTATATGTGAATAGTCCCACATCATGGGATTATAAGAAAGATGCAAGTATTTATACTTGTTTCTAAGAAGTCGTGTTGGGGCCTTGGGCTCCCAATGCATGATTTGTTGTGAGGAGGGAGACCATGCATCATGAACACCACACGCGACCGACCGACCGACCCGGCTCGGTTCGGTTCGGTTCGGGCTTGGGCTTGGGCCTTGGCTATGTGGTGTAGACACTTATATTTTTGGGCCAGCATGAAGCGGTAAACTTTTAACCCGGTATTTCAGTAGATCCTATTTTCTCCTACTGCCCAGTATTTTTCGATTAACCCTAATCCCCGTCTATATAATATCTTCAGTTGTAGACGAGATTAGTACAGAAAAAATACTTTTTTTTCTCTGCTCCGCCATTAAAATATTATTACAGAAATTTTCGAGCAGTTATTTATTTCGAAAGTGCAAATCTGCACTGATTTGTTGTGCAAGCAAATCAGTTACTGTTCTACGAGGCTGTTTTATCCTAGAGGCGGCGGCGAGAGTACGAACTGGTTTTGCACCACCGACCAGATCGCCGAATCGTCTTCAAGAGAGCGACCTGGTCCGCGAATCAACCATTGTTTCCCAACAATTTTGAAGACGATCCGTGAAACAATGGCTTCGACTGCCCCATTTACATTCGGCGATCAAACATCTTCAACCTCGCTCATTTCTGATACCAGTCTAAGGTTTGCTGTATTCATTTCTATGTTTATCTGTACATACCAGACTGCAGCTACCACTCTCGATATTCACTAAAGATCCCAGATCTAATAATTTGGCCTGATTGAGCTTTCGGGTATACCCTGGATCTGAAGAAATACATGTACGGTGAAGATGAGATAGTTGAGTTGAGAGAGATGATGCGCGGTCATAAAGAGAAGTAAAGCTTCAAAACTTGTTTCCTACTTGCAACTTAATGCCTGGTACGGTTTTAATTTTTTATCGTTTCTTTTGCTCCATGTGACGCTTGAAGTATGATAACTTATACAGTAATGTGCTTCGTCAATGATGATTAAATTGATTGTGAATGCCGAAGCACATATACATGGTTAAATGTAATTACACACTCAACTGATGACCACGAGGTTGAGCAAGTAGTAATGCATGAATTGCGATGTTCAGACTGTATTATGATGCAAAAATCTCTCGATTTATTTATATATATTTTTAGGGAAGATAGGAAGTGGCCAAAATAAATAATTGGTCAATACATTTGAAATGCATATGATTATATGGAAATGTCATTCAAATTGACATTAATAGAACACATATAATATTGGGAAATGTCACTAAAAATTTAACATTAATAGAATGTCTATGTTATATGATAATGTCCTTAAGAATTGACATTAATTGGATGAATAGGTTTTTTGCTTCAAATAAATTGACATAGTTCATATGCATACAAGTGAAAAGATAGAATATAGAACACCTGTGTTGCATACATGTGGATAATTTATGTTAGTCTCTGAGTTTATGAATATTTTCCTATGAGAAAATATAAATTCTCAAACATATGAACATCTCTAAAATTAGTAAGCATCAGCAACCGACCAGTAAATAACAGAATGGAATCAGCAAGGAAACCATAAATGACAGCAGCAATCAACCCAAATGAATGATTTTGGACAGTTATTCTATAATACAACTGTAGAAAACCAGATCATATGACACGAATGTATTGGAACAGGCCAGGCCCTGCACCGTAGGCTAATCTGGTTGAGGAGCCTCTTACGGCTGTGATTACTGAGATTCGCCTTATTGGTGAATCAGAGGTTGGTGGGTAGACATTGGTTTTTTTGGCCATGTTTGCTATGATCGTGATATATTTACAGTATACATGGTTGCTGACGATCAGAAAGTGTGTTGTGAGATTCTCGCACCACTTAAGCTGTAGAGACTGGTAATATGAAAATAAAACATATGATTGGAAAGACATTGATTCTTAAAGATGTGATGCATTTGATATGTTTGAAACATTCAAAATTGAAATCAAGCAAATAGGAAAATTAAGAGACTACATAGTGATAGAGGAATAGAATGTGAATCAAATTCTATTCTGGATTTTTTATGTGATATATTGTACATAAGAGAACTGCACCATTTTCACCTGAAATGGAAGGTAAAGCTAAAAAAAATAGGACCTTTACCGAATTAGTAATTGTCATTTTATTAAATTTTGGTGCAGCAAAACATTAGTGGGGGGATATTTTATAGACTGTATGTTATGTTTTGAATAGAATCCCCAAATCTAAGAATAAAATTTCACCTTATGAAATTTTAAAGAATTATAAATCCGATGTGTCATACATTAGAACTTGGGGTTGTCTATCATATGTTCGCATTTCAGACCCTAAGAGAATAAAATTGGCAAATAGAGGATACGAATGTGTATTTATAGGCTATACTATTAATAGCAAAGCATACAGAATTTATGATCTAAATTCACATAATATAGTTTGAATTAAATGATGTCAATTTTTTATGAAACAAAATTTCCTTTTAAATTAAGGAATAGTGGGGGCACATCAAGTATGCCTATTAGAACAGAACTTAATAAAAGTTCTGAAACTGAACCTAGAAGAAGTAAAAGAGCAAGAACCGTAAAATATTTTGGTTCATATTTTATGCTTTTACTATAGAGGAGGATCCCTTAAACCTCCAAGAGGCCTTATCTTCTTTAGATGCCGATTTTTGGCGAGAGGCTATAAATAATGAGATGGATTCTTTGAAATCCAATAAGACTTGGCATTTGACATATTTACCCTCTGGTTGTAAATCTATAGGCTGTAAATGAGTACTTAAAAAGAAAGCTAAAACCTGATGGTACTATTGATAAATACAAAGCACGACTAGTTGCTAAAGGTTTTAGAGAAAAAGAAAATATAGATTTCTTCGATACTTTTTCACCTGTAACTAGAATAACATCCATCCTGGTATTAATCTCACTTGCTTCCATTCATAATTTATTAATACACCAAATGGATGTTAAAACCACATTTTTGAATGGTGAATTAGAAGAAGAAATTCATATGGACCAGCCTGAAGGATTCGTAGTACATAGTCAATAACATAAAGTATGCAAATTAGATATACCATTATATGTTTTAAAACAAGCACATAACAATGACATAAATTTTTTTTGATAACTTTAATCATTTCACATGGTTTTAAAGTTAATGAAAGTGACAAATGCATTTATTACATATCTGAGAATGACATTTGCACTATTATATGCCTTTATGTAGATGACCTACTCATCTTTGGGTCAAACATTCATGCCATAAACTCAGTCGAATCCTTATTAAATGCCAATTTTTTATATGAAAAGATCTAGGTGAGGTGAGTGTAATCCTTGGTATTATGATTACTGGGTAAAAAGGGGATTTTCTTTGGATCAATCTCATTAAAATGAGAATACTCTAAAGAAATACAATTATTTTGACTGTAAACCTGCATATACACCATATGGTCTCAGTGTAAAGTTATTTAAGAACACTGATGAAGGTGTAAGACAGTCTGATTTTGCGAGCATCATTGGCAGCCTTCGGTATGCCACTGAATGTACTAGACCCGACATTGACTATGTCGTGGGATTATTATGCAGATTTACCAGTAGACCCAGTATAGAGCACTGACATATTATTGAAAGGGTCATGAGATACCTTAAACGAACCATGAACCTTGGATTACATTATGAAAAGTTTCAAGCTGTACTTGAAGGATATTCCGATGCTGACTGGAATATTTTATCTGATGATTCTATTGTGACCAGTGGCTATATATTTAGCATTGCTGGAAGAACTGTTTCTTGGAAATCTAAGAAACAGAATATCTTGACTCAGTATACTATAATGACTAAGATAAGAGCACTAGCCATAGCTAGTGAAGAAGCAGAGAACTAAAGAAATCTGCTAGTTGAGATCCCTATACGGGAAAGATAGACATCAGTGGTGTAATCGATTGTGATAGTTCCGCGGCTATTACAAAAAGTATAGAACCGTTATAACAACGGTAGAAAATGATGTCATAAGCACAATACTGTAAAAGAACATCACATATATAGTGATGAAAGATTTGACGACTATTGAAAGAAAAACAGAACCAATAATACAACAGTAAGGAATGACAGTCGTACGCACAGTATTGTTAGAGGACATCACATATGTAGTGATGATAATTTGGCAGATCCTTTGACGAAAGGACTGACCAGAAAGAAAGTCCTTAATAATTCTAAAAGAATGGGACTATTGCCCTGAGATTGTGGAATCACGCACAATGGTAACCCGACCTAAATGTCTGGAGATCCCAAGAAATAGGTTTAATGGGTAAAAACAAGTTGTGTAGTGATAGAAGTAGAACATGCTATTTAATAAACTAAGAAGCATGTATTCCTGAAGTGATTAGAGGATGAGTTAATAGAAACTCTTAATGAGATCTATACTCTATTTGGAGTGGAGTACCTACCATCAGGAGTACTCTTGACAGACTCACCTGTGTGAATGTGGAAATGTGGCCGTTTCTTATGGAGTTTTGGGCAGAACTTCTAGAGCGTTCACTAAACTGGGATAGACGTGCATGGCCATAAACGCCCGGGCCTATTTGATTGCACTATAGAAAAGGTTGTGTGTGGTTTGATGTCAGGAATAGAGTTCAAGACTACGTATCACTCTAGTAAAAACTGAATCTTACTCACTAGGCAAAGGTTCAAGTCGGATGACACCTTTGTTTATGCACAGTCTTATGTTTTTAGAAACTGCTCGATAATATTTTAAAAAATTCAAGTGGGGGATTGTTGGAAATTTATGTGAATTATTTAAAATATAGAAATAAGTGTATGATGGCTCCTATATGTGAATAGTCCCACATCATGGGATTATAAGAAAGATGCAAGTATTTGTACTTGTTTCTAAGAAGTCATGTTGGGGCCTTGGGCTCCCAATGCATGCTTTGTTGTGAGGAGGGAGACCATGCATCATGAACACCACACACGCACGCACGACCGACCGACTCGACCTGACCCGGCCCGGCTCGGTTCGGTTCGGTTCGGGCTTGGGCTTGGGCCTTGGCTATGTGGTGTAGACACTTATATTTTTGGACCAGAAATCCTTGACTTTTTCAAACCGTTTTTATGGAAAAAAATTCTGAGCCGATTTTATCATGAAGCGGTAAACTTTTGACCTGGTATTTCAGCAGATCCTATTTTCTCCTACTGCCCAGTATTTTCGATTAACCCTAATCCCCGTCTATATAATATCTTCAGTTGTAGACGAGATTAGTACAGAAAAAAATACTTTTTTTCTCTCCTCCGCCATTAAAATATTCTTACAGAAATTTTCGAGCAATTATTTATTTCGAAAGTGCAAATCTGCACTGATTTGTTGTGCAAGCAAATCAGTTACTGTTTTACGGGGCCGTTTTATCCTAGAGGCGGCGACGAGAGTACGAACTGGTTTTGCACCACCGACTAGATCGCCGAATCGTCTTCAAGAGAGCGACCTGGTCCGCGACTCAGCCATTGTTTCCAACTATTTAATCTGCAGTCGAGATTTTTATTTCCTTTGTATGTTTTAGGATTATTCAATGTATATGAAATAGCGAGATTGAATAAGGTGATTCTCGCATCCATTTAGATTGGAAAGGATTTATCGAAAGTTTTGGTCAAGGATGACAACCGTATCTTTATCCAGTGTATGCTAAGATTATTCAAGACTTTGCCAAAATTTTTCCATATTTGAAATCGATGTATTGATAGTTAAAAATATTTCTCGATACCAGACCCAAATAAAAATATTGTGACTAACATTTTTAGTTTTAACCGTTATTTCAAACATGCTAAAACATATTTCAAGTTTTAATTCGATTTTATGAAAAAGATATAAATTTTAAATTGACGATTTAAATTGTTATCAATTAAATTATTTCAAACTGTTAATTTATGCGTGTACACCGTGCATGGTCACTAAATAACACCAAATAAAATAATTTAAATATCTAACTACAGAAAGTACGGGATATTACAACTTGACAATCTCCAAATCCAACCAAACCGACTCCATGTCTTCCGGAATTTCGATACGATTCCAACGCAACAAATCGTCAATCTGAGATCATATGAAGAAATTATTCATGTATTACGATTTGAATAAAAATAAAATAAAAACAATACTCACTTAACATATATACCACGTCACACCCCTACTCTCCTACTTCTCCCTCACGCATCACGTATTCATTCGCGGAGCATTACATGGTTGATTTACCGTGACTTAAATCTTCCTTATCTCTCACGATTCTCAGTAAAATCCAGCCCCGTCAGAGTCATTGAACTTCTCTTTGAAATCTCTACTTTCACATCACCAAAACTTCATGATAGCTCACCCTCTACAAAACGCGTTCAACCTGTTTATGCCGCTATAGTGTTTTATTTATGCGACAAAATTTTCTTTCGAATCCTTTAAATTTTGAACACAAGGTGTTATACATCCTCATGTATCCAAATATGATCACGAAAACGCGAATAAATCCTCAAGAGAATAACAAAATCCAACCCTAGTTTTGACAATCCTCACGCATGAAATCTGTAGATTTCTAGAACCCATTCGCACCCTTCAATATGTATACGAAAATGAAAATCTTCTTCTCACAAGCTCAACAATATAAGTTTTGGCATTTGTTTGCCTTTATACGATTTGATTTTTGAAAGAAAAGAAAAAAAATGCTTTTTTTTCTTTTGGAAAAACAATGTCGGCTACTACTATGAACATTTGAAAGAATAGGAGGAAATAGACGATTAGGTTAGAATTTATGATAATTTATAGGTAATGGAATTAAATGGTAACTTAATTTATTAAAATTCCAATTTTCTTTTTTCACCTATAAGAGAAAAAAATACCTTATAATCATCATTCAAATCCCATAGAATATGAATGCTTTAAGATATCAAATTTTATTTACATATTATCATGAGTTAATCATTTATAATATTATACTTTATATGACATTTATATTTTCAATTTCCATTTTACGCTTTCTTCACTTATAATTCCAATTTCGAAGGTTACAAATTAATTCTAATCCAAAATAAGGCTTATATTATTACCATATAAATTAATTTTAAAATTTCCAACATAAATGAAATTCCAAAATTTATTAATTCATTAATTTTAGTATTTAAAGCAATTTTGTTCCAAAAACACAATTTTTTTTTTAAATTATCGCAATTCTCGGGATGTTACAGTCCAAATCGTAGTAACAAGCTGTAGGTGTCGTCTAAATGGGGATAACACTGGAGAATGACGATTGTCACTAGTACATGCAAATTTAACATTGGTCACTTATTCTTCTACTTTTGTTTAAGTAAAATGTTAAATCAACTAATTGACATCAGGTTCTTCATCTTGAACAAGTTTATGATGCTCATTTATAGTAGTATTTCAAGCACTATTTGAAGTTACATAATTCTCATCGCCAGCTTAAGTAAAGAAACCACGTGAATTCGGTCTGTAGTTTTGTTAATGTAACTACTATTTTCAGGTATAGCAAAAATATTGATATCTGAGTTGGACTTCGAAAAGCACAACAGGAAAGATAACAAAATTATCCTGCATATTAGAGCTTGCAAATGAGGTACTTCTTCCTCTAGAAAAAATAGATAATGACAGAGAAGCATACACATTTGACAATATGCATGAGCCGTTATTCATGCTCCCTATGGTTAATGTTGTCAAAATAAATTTTAATAATCACTATCTTAAATATATGACAGTAATTTCAGCTTTCATGTTGATAATACAATTTTCATCCAATGATGATAAGACACATATGATATAGATATGGCTTTAGTTCTGTTTTCACTAGAGAACACTCATATTAGTTTTCCACTAGAGAACGCTCTTATTAGGTGCTTCAAACTTTTTTATAAATTCCATGGATTCCCTTATAAAGTATTGAAGTTGACCATGTCAATAACCAATAATTCGATATTCCTTTTTTTTAAAACTTGATTTTTCCTTATTTTGTAAAGATATCCAAAAATGCTAAACTTACAAAATTAATATATGAGAATATTATAAAATTAATTTAGTTTACTTGTGGATATGTAAAGAAACACATTATTTGATGAATTCTTATGCGTTATATTTTTTGGCTAATATTTTTCTCAAGACACACATCACATACATTTATGTTTAATGAGAAAACCTACTTTTGAAGCATTGACAGTTATGTTAACAATAATGGTGGATGTTGGCATTTTAGGTAATATAATGTTGTGTTGGACAAAGCGACCTGACCGAAATATATCTGTGGACAAATGTTTCTCTATTAAAGAAACTAAATACAAATAAGATGGCAACACTTCAGATTTAACATTCAATTTTATCTTTAAACATAGTTTTCTGTGGACATGCATGTGTACAGAAAGCCTAAAGCGAATAGCAGCAAAAAAGAATGTAAAGTTGAAGAAGAGTATTGAACCAAGATCGTGAAACTGCATTTTCTTGAGGCCGAGGAAAGGCATAGGCAAAAGCATGAAGAGTTTCAAGCTATGGAGAGGGCACATTGAGAGTTTTTCAATATAAAGATTAGGATGCAGTCTGATTGTAACACCCCACCTCCGCCAGGGCCATTCACGAGAGAATGAACTAGCTTTGGAGGGATGTTGTCTAGGTAAACATGCATAGAGATATCACAAGACAGAACATAGATAAATAAATAAGCAAAGTAGCTGTAGAAATTTAAAAACCATAGTTAACCATTTCAAAACCAAATAGTCAACTTACATCAAAGTACTTAGTCATTATTTTCCAACTACCACAAGTCTAGAAAACATAAACTGAAAATAACATAAAGTAAACTATCCCTAAGATAGATGTGGTGAAGCCATAGCAAGCTTAAGTCCAAACCATACATGAGCTGTCAAGAAAGCAAGCCAAATGTCCAAGCTAAGCACTAGTGTTCCCTCCCTGAGAACCTGGGGGGGGGGGGGGGGGACGGAAGAAATGAGGCAAAAGAAAAAGGGTCAGTCATAAAGACTGGTAAGTCCTACCTACTATTAGTATAAAAACTAATGAAGTTAACTAAACATGAGAAACTGAGATGAAACTTAAAGATGGTAACTAACTGGCATGATAAATAGATAACAAGGTAGATCAAGTGTGGCATCGCATATACAAGGTTTAGTTTTGCACCAATAGTACTAGTATTCTAACCCATGTCAAGTATAAACAAGAAATGATCCCTTGGCCCAATATCATGAGATGACCCAAGTCAAGGTCCAACTACACGGTCTAGTCGATCGACTCCCGATAAGCCTAACTCGTCGCGTGTCGGTGTCATACGGCCCAATCACGAAATGTAGTCAACTGTGCTAGGTCCACCTTAGGGTGTATCAAGTCCTAAGGTGCCAACCACTGACACAAATTAAGCACGCATAGTCTGAACCTACTGGTGCCCGTGTCTGCTTTTTCAACTCCGGACTATGTGCACGAACATAGTCCGCCTGAACCTACACCGGCGAATCTACTCAGCCGTCTTTCTGGTTGCTTACAATCAGCCCAGTAATCGTGCCCCACCCTAGCCTAGTCCCTAGGGTATCGTGATACATCCAAGAGGGTATCTGCTGAAAAGGACCATGTAACTAGGGTTTCTAACGGGTTAAGTGTGGTTAACCCTATCCAATCATGTATCAAGTTGGTTAAGTGTATCCAAGTGGTTCATGACTTAACCCTAACATGTGGCATACATTAATTTAATGCACCCAACCTCTAACATTAGACTTTGTTGTGGTTACTGGATATGCCGGGCGGGTCCGGGCAGCTTTACACCACAACCTAGTCTAACCTCGGGTTTCAAGCGCGAAATGACCAACTTCTCACATTGGGTCCTATTGTTTGTAGCCACTGGATTTGCCGGGCAGTTCCGGGCAAATTTACGCTACAAACTCAACCCAACCTCGAGTTGGCCACTTTATGGTTTTCTACGTGTCATGACCACATTCTCGTTTTCAAGCATAATCAAGTTTCATGTCACATTTCAAGTCATGTTTTTCATGTCATTTCAAGTTTGCCTAACTACCCAAAACGTATTCCCATTCGGACGTAAATTCGCATCAACACAAGTGAATCAAGGAACATAAAAATATGACCAAGATGGGCATAAGGAGGTAAAGTTGGTCATAAGTTAAACATGATGATATTTGAGGCAAAGGTGTTCATCACAACTAGCATATAGGATTATTGGCCTCAAAACATGTATGACATCAAACTTAGCAAATAAACTTGTGGGTAGCATGTAGTTCAACATCATAGGCAGATGTGAAACATGATAATAGTTGACATAGGGTGATAAACCTGTGGGTAGCATGTAGTTCAACATCATAGGCAAGTTAACATTAAGGTTATGAGGGGTTCTATGTTGCATTATGCATAATCCCCAAATAAAGCTCATAGCTTTCTACCCAAAAATCAAGATGAACGATACTAGGTTCATGATAGTTCCACAATCATAGATCAAAAGAGTCATAAATGGATCTATGCATACAAATAAAGCCCCAAGACAAGTATTACACACAAAAAAAAAATCCCATTTCAACTTGCTACATGTTCATATTAATTTCATAGTTTAAATCTAAGAGTAGAGTGGGGCTTACAAAGTGTGGCTATGAGAACTAGAACCAAATAGAACAAGATAGATACATTGTAGAAGCTCTAGGAATGATGTAGCAACACTAGAAGCCTTGAGAATAAGTAGCTCCTTTGATTTGATGAAGAAAGATGGCTCCTTTTTGCCTTAGAAGCTCTCAAGATGAAGATGGAGGCCATGATTAGGGAGCATTTTGGCAGAATTTAGTTGTTAGGTTGATTTGTGATGGTTTAGGCTAGGTATTAGAGTGAATTTATAGGTGTAGAGACTAGTTTAGGCCATAGGATTAACCCTAATTTAGATCTGAACCATCAAATCCCGTCACAGGCCAAGTAAACAGACCAAAGGAGCAAACTTGTGCACCAGACCAACAGGGTTCGACCAGGGAGGTCGACCCCCAGGTCGACACCCAGGTCGACTCCCCAGTCGACCTGGGTGGGGGGGGGGGCAGGTCGACTCCCCAGTCGACCTGGGGCTGGGCGGGAAATTTTCCCGCCCAATCCGCTTCTAGCTGAATTTGAATTTCGGGCTGAATTTTGAATTTTTCTGAAATCTTCTATGGGCCATATCTTAGTCATACGGACTCCGATTTACGAAATTTCTGACTTGTTTTCAAGCAGAATTTCGAGACGAACGCAATGGCGTTACCCGTTCCCATTGATTCTTAACTTATGATTTAATTCTGCCCTGATTTCTTGTTTTAACATGTTATAAAAATTCGGGTTGTTACATTCTCCCCACCTTAAAGGATTTCGTCCCCGAAATCTCCAAATTAGGAAGAACGTATCCTACCATCCATCATCCATCTACTCAAAAAATCATCCACAAGTAATCATTGTCCTTAAAAGATTTCTAATGCTGTATGAATATATGCAAAAAGTGTGTGTATATGCACCTATCTAATGCGAAAATCAGGCGGTTACTGACTCAGTAAACCTCCTTAATGCAGAATATGTTAGTGTAATGAGTCCAAATGTACACAAATTCCTAACATAATTTATAATCTCTACATGAGTGCACATAACATTCATCCATATGCAACATCCACGTGATAGCATAACAAGTTTCATCCATGAATAAGCATAAACACTCATGCATATGCAATATGAAAGTGTGTGAGCCGATCTTAGTGCCTAACGTATATCATGCATCCATGAGTAACCACTTGCAAACACTTGCAACCATTTGCAACCATCAAGCATAACATGTTTCAAATACATGTTTCATCCAAAGGGTTTCTACCTAAGGTTCTCATGACAAGATTAACGAGATAACAAGATAAACATGGATAGCAAAAGAAAGACATGCTAACTAGGAAAGGAGATTGAGAATGTACCCTAAAAAAGAAGTGGATAAAGCCCATGCATCTTCTCCTCGGTTTCCCAAGTTGCATCTTCTTCGGCTTCACTCCACTGAACCTTTACTAACTTGACTTCTCGATTCCTCATCTTGATCTCCATTCCCAAGATACGAATCGGAGCTCGCCTCGGGGTTGCCTCCACGTCTTCAAGAATACTAGGCTCAACTACTTCGGCCGATTCATGTAGGCATTTTCGGAGATGCGAGACATGAAAGACATTGTGCACTCCAGCCATCTTCTCGGGCAATTCCACTCTATAAGCCGTTTGCCCAATCTTCTCGATGATAGGGAAGGGTCCTATGAACCTTGGTGCTAGCTTTCCAACTGCTCCAAAACGAACCACATTTCGCAAAGGAGAAACCTTCACAAAGACAATATCTCCAACTTCAAACTCTAAGTCTGTCCTTCGCTTGTCTGCATAGGATTTCTGTCTGTCTTGGGCCGCTTTCATCCGCCTTCGAATCAACTCAACCTTCTCGGATGTGTCCCTTATCATGTCGGGCCCAAGTATAAGCTTATCTGTCGTCTCCCACCAACATGTCGGTGACTTGCACGGCCTCCCATACAAAGCTTCGAATAGTGCCATCCCTATGCTTGCTTGGTAGCTATTATTATAAGCAAACTCTATGAGAAAGGTGGTCTTCCCAACTGCCACCAAAGTCAAGAATGCATAGCCTCAACAGATCTTCTAGTACCCTATTCACCCTTTCGGTCTGACCATCCGTCTGTGGGTGGTAGGCTGTACTTAGATTCAATCGTGTACCCATCGCTTCTTGCAAACTACTCCAAAATTGGCTAGTGAAGATTTGGTCATGATCGCTCACTATGCTAGAAGGAACTCCATGCAATCGCACTATCTCCCGAAGATAAACAGATGCTAGCCATGATGTGGTCCTCTTGCTCTTCACCGGAATGAAATGAGCGCTCTTCGTGAGTCTATCCACTATGACCCATATGCTAGTATTCCCCTTCCTTGATCTCGGCAATCCATCCACAAAATCCATAAAGATACTTTCCCACTTCCATTGCGGGCCCTCCAATGGATTTAGTAGCCCACCGGGCTTCTTCGACTCGTCCTTTACTTGTTGGCAAACAATGCATCTAGAAACAAACTCTGCAACATCCTTTTTCATCCCATCCCAAAAGAAAATGCGCCTCATATCCCGGTACATCTTATCCCCTCCGGGATGTATGGTCATCCTCGAGTGATGTGCCTCCTCAAGAGCTTTATTTACTAAGTCTCCCACTTGTGGGACGCATAGCCTTTCATCACGTCTTAGCCATCCCTTGTCATCAATAGTATATCTAGCGAGGTGACTTGACATCTCGCCACGAATCAACTTGTCCATGATCTCGACTATCTTCGGGTCTTCCCTCTGTGAAGCCCCAACTTGATCAAGAAGTGTAGGCCTAAGCTCAAGGGATGCTAACGAACCAGTCATCGACTCAACAGCAGGTGTAAAATCAAAGGTTGCCAAGAACTCTAGGCTCCTCATCTCAACAAACAAGGGACTCAATGTCAACCTTTTTCTACTTAGCGCATCCGCCACAACATTACCCTTGCCAGGGGTATAAGCTATATCGAAGTCATATGATGCAAAGAATTCCATCCACCTCTGCTGCCTTAGATTCAAATCTTTCTGCGAGAAGAGGTACTTGAGCGACTTGTGATCAGTATATAACTCAAACCTTTCACCTAGAAGGTAATGGCGCCAAGATTTGAGTGCAAAGACGATCGCCGCCAACTCCAAATCATGAGTGGGATAGTTCTTCTCATGAACTTTGAGTTGCCTACTCCCAAAGCATATCACTCTCCCTTCTTGCATCAGGACAGCGCCTAATCCCGTGCCACATGCATTGGTGTACATGGTAAACAACTTCCCTCCATCGGGTAATGCTAGAACTGGAGCTGTGGTGAGGGATTTCTTGAGCCTTTGAAAAGCAAGCTCATACTCTATGTCCCATGCAAAAACTAAGTTCTTCTTTGTTAACTTAGTAAGAGGGGCTGAAATCTTAGCGAAGTCCTTAATGAACTTCCTATAAAATCCTGCCAGACCAAGAAAGCTTCTCACTTCAGTTGCATTCTTCGGAGCTTTCCAGTCTTGTACCGTCACTACTTTAGCGGGATCCACAACTATGCCTTTCTTAGAAACTATATGCCCAAGGAACCGAACTTCCCTTCTCCAGAAATGGCATTTGGAGAACCTGGCTTTTAACTGATGAGCTCTAAGCATATCCATAATCTCCTTGAGATGTATAGCATGCTCTTCCTCGTCCTTAGAGAAGATCAGAATATCATCCACGAAGACAACCACAAACTTGTTAAGGAACTCCCTAAACACCCTACTCATCAAATCAACGAAGTATGCGGGTGCATTAGTCAAACCGAACGGCATGACGAGCCATTCGAAGAATCCATCTGGAGTCCTAAATGCAGTCTTGTCAATACTATCCTCAGCCACTCTAAGCTGATCGAATCCGGTGGCTAGATCGAGCTGAGAGAAAACAGAAGCACCTACAAGCTGGTCAAAGGGATCATCAATCCTCGGTAAAGGGTGCCTATTCTTCTTTGTCAGCTTGTTTAACTCACGATAATCAACACATAGACGAAGCGAACCATCCGCCTTAGTAGCGAATACCACGGGAGCACCCCATTCAGAAATGCTTCGCCTAATGAAATTTTTCTCAAGCAACTCCTTGATTTGCTTGCTAAGCTCTCGTCTTTCTCGCGGGGCTATGTGCCTAACAGGCAATGAAACTGGCATGGCATTATCAACATGATAAATACGAAAGTCTAGCTCACGTTTAGGGGGTAACCCCTTCACCTCATCAAAAACATCAGGATATTCTCGGACCACCCTCACAGATTGAAGATTGTCAATAGACGAGTCGAGGGATTCAAGATAACATAACATGACAGGATCCAGAGGGTTGCAAGAAATCTCTTGGGTATTGCCAAGGCGAGTCATAAGCCTCACTACCCTATGCTCACAATCGAGAATGGCTCCATAACTGGACAACCAATCCATGCCCAAAATCAACCCGTATCCCATGAACCCGAGAACATAAGCATTACTTGTGAATTCTACGGTCAAGATAGAAATCCTCAAATCCATACAAATCATAGATAGATGGGCGGAACCCCCAATTGGATTTGAAACACTAACGGGATCCTCAACTAGACTAGTACGGAGGTGCAAACTTTCAACAATGTCAGAAGAAATAATGGTATGCGATGCGCCAGAATCAAATAAAGTTCGAACAGGAAAACCAGAAATGCAAACAAGGCTTTCTACAGAAATACTACCTCGGTCCGGAGCTGGAGTAGTGTTGAGATCATGCATCTGCCTCCAGAAGGTCATGCCCGCTGAGTCTGTCCTTGCCCATGTCCTTGCTCCTTTGGGCACTCCTTACTGAAGTGTCCAGACTCTCTGCAATGAAGGCATTCTCCCAACTTCCTCTTCTTCTTCCTACAATCTTTGGCTATGTGTCCAGTGATCCCACATAAGTTTCACTTTCTTGTCTCCCTTGCTTTGTTGTTATTGGCCTTATTACCCTTGTTGTTCTTGTTGTTCTTATTGTTCTGGTTGCTCTGGTTGTTCTAGTTGCCTCCCCACTTGGAGTCCATCTTCTTGGTTTGAGTCTCATTAAGCTTAACTTCTTTCTTGCCATTCTTATCATCTCCTTGAAGTAAGGCCATATCCACTAAGCTCTCAAAAGTGGCCCCCGTGGGTATATGAGACATGGCCAATCCTTGCAATGGCTCATTCAATCCTCGAGCAAAGCGTAGAGCCTTCTTTTGAGGTGTGTTAACCATGTCTAAACCGAATCGAGCAAGCTGGTTAAACTTATTCACATACTCCCTCACGGTCATGTCCCCTTGCTTCAAAGATATAAACTTCTCCATTTGCAGATTCTCCTCAGCAGATGGTAGAAACTTAAGCCCAAACCTCATCCTAAAGTCGGCCCAAGTCTCTATAGGCCTAGTAGCATTGGTGACTTCCCACCAATAAGCAGCCTCCTCTTTCAATAGCCATACTGCCAACAGAACTTTCCTACGATCTTCTACATCAAATATAGCAAAAAGGTCTTCAGTTTCCTTTAACCAGTTTCTTGCCTCAACATAAGTCTCTGTCCCAACAAAATTTTTGCCACCCATCGCCTTAAAGTCTTTGCAAATCTTCGCGAAATCCGCTTGTGGACGCTGAGGAGGAGGAGGAGGAGGAATCTCAGGTACGGGAGGAGGAGTGGGAGTGTTTGCTGGGCCCGCATCGTTGGCCCTAGCTTCCAAGTACCTTCGGAACCATCCAGGTATGGTTACTCCCTCAGGAACGTTAAGATCGGCCATGCTGAAAAAGGAAAAGATAGATTTAGAATGAGGAAACGAAGGATAGTGCTAATGGCTTTTTGGGGAATAGCCTTTAAAATCAACTAGACTTTCCTTGGAAAAATACTTAATCGGTTTTGAAAATAGTTTTTCAAAAGGGTTTTTAAAACTTTTGTCCAGTCTAATAAAACCTCATGCTCTGATACCAAATGTAACACCCCACCTCCGCCAGAGCCATTCACGAGAGAATGCACTAGCTTTGGAGGGGTGTTGTCTAGGTAAACAAGCACAGAGATATCACAAGACAGAACATAGATAAATAAATAAGAAAAGCAGCGGTAGAAATTTAAAAACCATAGTTAACAATTTCAAAACCAAATAGTCAACTTACATCAAAGTACTTAGTCATTATTTTCCAACTACCACAAGTCTAGAAAACATAAACTGAAAATAACATAAAGTAAACTATCCCCAAGATAGATGTGGTGAAGCCATAGCAAGCTCAAGTCCAAACCGTACATGAGCCATCAAGAAAGCAAGCCAAATGTCCAAGCTAAGCACTAGTGCTCCCTCCCTGAGAACCTGGGGGGGGACGGAAGAAAAGAGGCGAAAGAAAAAGGGTCAGTCATAAAGACTGGTAAGTCCTACCTACTATTAGTATAAAAACTAATGAAGTTAACTAAACATGAGAAACTGAGATGAAACTTAAAGATGGTAACTAACTGGCATGATAAATAGATAACAAGGTAGATCAAATGTGGCATCGCATATACAAGGTTTAGTTTTGCACTAATAGTACTAGTATTCTAACCCATGTCAAGTATAAACAAGAAATGATCCCTTGGCCCAATATCATGAGATGACCCAAGTCAAGGTCCAACTACACGGTCTAGTCGATCGGCTCCCTATAAGCCTAACTCGTCGAGTGTCGGTGTCATACGGCCCAATCACGAAATGTAGTCAACTGTGCTAGGTCCACCTTAGGGTGTATCAAGTCCTAAGGTGCCAACCACTGACACAAATTAAGCACGCATAGTCTGAACCTACTGGTGCCCGTGTCTGCTTTTTCAACTCCGGACTATGTACACGACCATAGTCCGCCTGAACCTACACCGGCGCACCTACTTAGCCGTCTTTCTGGTCGCTTACAATCAGCCCAGTAATCGTGCCCCACCCTAGCCTAGTCCCTAGGGTATCGTGATACATCCAAGAGGGTTACTGCTGAAAAGGACCACGTAACTAGGGTTTCTAACGGGTTAAGTGTGCTTAACCCTATCCAATCATGTATCAAGTTGGTTAAGTGTATCCAAGTGGTTCATGACTTAACCCTAACATGTGGCATACATTAATTTAATGCACCCAACCTCTCACATTAGACTTTGTTGTGGTTACTGGATATGCCGGGCGGGTCCGGGCAGCTTTACACCACAACCTAGTCTAACCTCGGGTTTCAAGCGCGATATGACCAACTACTCACATTGGGTCCTATTGTTTGTAGCCACTGGATTTGCCGGGCGGTTCCGGGCAGATTTACGCTACAAACTCAACCCAACCTCGAGTTGGCCACTTTATGGTTTTCTACATGTCATGACCACATTCACGTTTTCAAGCATAATCAAGTTTCATGTCACATTTCAAGTCATGTTTTTCATGTCATTTCAAGTTTGCCTAACTACCCATAACGTATTCCCATTCACACGTAAATTCGCATCAACACAAGTGAATCAAGGAACATAAAAATATGACCAAGATGGGCATAAGGTGGTAAAGTTGGTCATAAGTTAAACATGATGATATTTGAGGCAAAGGTGTTCATCACAACTAGCATATAGGATTATTGGCCTCAAAACATGTATGACATCAAACTTAGCAAATAAACTTGTGGGTAGCATGTAGTTCAACATCATAGGCAAAGGTGAAACATGATAATAGTTGACATAAGGTGATAAACTTGTGGGTAGCATGTAGTTCAACATCATAGGCAAGTTAACATTAAGGTTATGAGGGGTTCTATGTTGCATTATGCATAATCCCCAAATAAAGCTCATAGCTTTCTACCCAAAAATCAAGATGAACGGTACTAGGTTCATGATAGTTCCACAATCATAGATCAAAAGAGTCATAAATGGATCTATGCATACAAATATAGCCCCAAGACAAGTATTACATAAAAAAAAAATCCAATTTCAACTTGCTACATGTTCATATTAATTTCATAGTTTAAATCTAAGAGTAGAGTGGGGCTTACAAAGCGTGGCTATGAGAACTAGAACCAAATAGAACAAGATAGAGACGTTGTAGAAGCTCTAGGAATCATGTAGCAACACTAGAAGCCTTGAGAATAAGTAGCTCCTTTGATTTGATGAAGAAAGATGGCTCCTTTTTGCCTTAGAAGCTCTCAAGATGAAGATGGAGGCCATGATTAGGGAGCATTTTGGCAGAATTTAGTTGTTAGGTTGATTTGTGATGGTTTAGGCTAGGTATTAGGGTGTTTTTATAGGTGTAGAGACTAGTTTAGGCCATAGGATTAACCCTAATTTAGATCTGAACCATCAAATCCCGTCACAGGCCAAGTAAACAGACCAAAGGAGCAAACTGGTGCACCAGACCAACAGGGTCCGACCAGGGAGGTCGACCCCCGGGTCGACACCCAGGTCGACCCCCAGTCGACCTGGGGGGGAGGGGCGTAGGTCGACTCCCCAGTCGACCTGGGGCTTGGCGGGAAATTTTCCCGCCCAATCTGCTTCTGGCTGAATTTGAATTTCGGGCTGAATTTTGAATTTTTCTGAAATTTTCTATGGGCCATATCTTGGTCATACGGACTCCGATTTATGAAATTTCGGACTCGTTTTCAAGCAGAATTTCAAGACGAATGCAATGGCGTAACCCGTTCCCATTGATTCTTAACTTATGATTTAATTCTGCCCTGATTTCTTGTTTTAACATGTTATAAAAATTCGGGGTTGTTACACTGATATCGTTACTTTGTTGCACAAGATGGAGTCTATGAAATGCAACTTTGATACTTTGATTTTTTTTTGGTCCTTTCTTTATTTCCTTTGGATTTGTTATCGGACAATTTAGAAGTTTTTGGAAAATTAGGTGGTTGTTGTATATCTGTACTTTATATAGTTAATAGTGTACGTACATGATGGCATTCTCTCTGTTGTTGACGGTTATGCGTTAATTGATGGGTAATTAAAGTAGGAATTTAATTATATACCTGGATTTGCATATAGTTGGTAAAAATGGATTCTATTTTGCTGTATTTTTTTGGCAAAGCTGACCGGTTTTTATAATGATCCGTAACACTAAGTTGTATTTTTTATTTGTATGCTAGATTGACCAATGGAGATGTAATTTATATGTTTTTGTTTAATGCTACGGTTTTGTCATAATGATTAGGTCGATATTTTAATGCGTATAGTCAATACATTTGGTATATGGAAGCATAAAGCTTAAAGAATACGAACTGCTTTCTTATTACAAATAATTAATTAAATTTAGATTAATTAATTAATAATACATTAAAATAATATATTATAACTTTGCAATAATAATTTTTATTATTGATGTATTAGTATGTAATCATTCACTTACAATATTTATATTTATATTTCTAAAAGTGTTAATATAAAGTATATTTTTTTAGTTGTGCATCTGCATGGGACTAACCTAGTTTGTATATATATTGGAACAAGTTGGAAATATTAAAACCTCCAATGACCTAAATGGAGAGGGAAACAAAATTTTAAAGCTTGAGAAAAATTCCTTGTGGTGGCTTTGGAAGTAGTGGACTCACTATAGAAAAGGCTTTGGCTGGAAGCTTTTAGAAATCTTTGAACGTTTAAAGAAATTCGTGTTGGTTCAGGAAGTATTTCTCAAGTTCATCAGACCTGCTCCAGCGGAAATGGGTTTATACGAGCAGCTTTCCTAAAGTAAGTTGCTGATGGAATCGAGGAATACAAAAAGTTAATGGTAACCATATTTGACCCGTACACATAGACCACGCGAATATCTGTTCTTGATTGAATTTCTGATATAACAAGAAAGTAAATACATCATTGACTTTGTTGTAATATGTTGTTGGATTTACCACTTTACTGGATATTATGAAGGCTACAAATTATTTTTTATACTACTCCTTATACTTTGCATTTGTATCTTTTTTTATATGCAGTTAGTTCTCTTCTGTTGCAAACCAACTGTTTCAGGTGGGCAAGAGAGAAATACTCGAGTTATCAGGCTTTCTTAAACCTAATATTTGCTGCATTTTCCCACAAAGATACACTATGTTAAATGTCTTGCAAGAGTTTTTGGTGACAGAGTCTTATGAGGTACGATTTAAAATTAATGGTCTTACCTTTGATGTGGTTATGCTCCTATTGTCTGACTATGTAAGATGGTTAACTTACTATGAATTATCCAGTATCTTATCAATTTTGTTGTCTTTATTTTACTATGGTTTAGGAAATCGGTAGTGAAGATCATAATTTCTAGAATCAGTATTGCCGACAAGCAGCAGGTTTGGGAATTCAAAATAAATAGTTAGAACTTCACCACTCATGTTGGTCGAATTCATCACTCAATCTTTATGTTTTTATGAGGAAGCAATGGTTAATCATGGCTCTTCTTTTTTTGCAGTGAAGGTATTTATCCCAATGTTTAAAGAGTCTTCTAAAAATTTCAAAGTGCTCAATGGGATTTCTACAATTTCTACTATGGATGAATATTTTCTTGGGAAGCTCTGTTTTGATTCAACCATACCCAAATCAGGTAATAAGTAATCTCCATGCTTTGGTTCAGTTATACACTTCATTTTTCGTTGATTACTAAGATGTTGGTTTCTAATTTATGAATTTGAGCTTTATGTTTTTTTGGATTAAGTTTTCAATTTTGGTTACCTTAAATTACATTATAATGCAGACTTTTAATTCTTTAGTTACAGGTCACACGACCACAGAGTTTACTATTTGTAGAAAATTACTCAAAAACATAGAGGGTAGTTTTGTGAGAACAAGGGTAGAACGAATGATGATGCCTGAATAGTGATTGGTAAGTTCAAGGTATCTATATTTACTATTTGTTGAAAACTGTTTTTCTCATGATATGTAGTAGTATTTCACTAGAAAATTTCTTATTTACAATTATAATACTCTAATTGTAATGACATTTGAGTTTTACATCTGTTTTTAATATTGGATGTTCTTTACAAATCAACTTTGGTTTCTTCATTTTGTACTGCATTTGTGTTACCTAAAATAATTACCTATATAAGATGATTAGGAAGATGAGCACCTAAAACATGCATTTCTTTGTACAAAGCACTACAATGTAACATGTATGTATAATACTAAAATGTGTCTTTTAAGATTTCTAAAGTAGTCGCTTCATGTTTCAGGTGTTAACCTCCCATTTTATATAATAAATAATGTTGTAACAACCACTTATCCTCAAAGAGACTACACATGACAATATGCCTAATATTTTGATTTATCCTACTATGTTTCAACTTATTTGTTATTTTATATTATATCGAGAAAAATCTTTTAAATCAGACAAACTATCTTCCATGTTTGATGGGTTACTACTACATAAATGAAGGTACTCAAGGTATTTTCTATGCTTCAACCATGTCCACTAAAACCACGTTATCTGCCTATCTCAAATTATCCCATATTAAACGACCCTTCCATCTTCTTTTGTTTATTTAAGGAGTAAATCAATTTATAAACTAAGAATTCCCACTTGGAAGTTGTCTTATTTTCGCATTATCTACACTACTGGCAACTTAGTATGGCAATAATTATGGAATAGTTTTATAAAATTACCTACAGTTCCTATATTATATTTCTACGCTTATATCATGGTGCAGATTAGGTTTTGCGTCGGGAACTTTTGGAACTATTTTGAGTTACAGTCCAAATTGCAGTAACAAGCTGTAGGTGTCGTCTAAATGAAGTAATACTGGAAAATGACAATTGTCATCGGTACATGCAAATTTAACATTGGTCACTTATTCTTCTAACTTTTGTTTAATTAAAATGTTAAATCAACTAATTAACATCAGGTTCTTCATCTTGAACAAGTTTCTGACGCCCATTTATAGTAGTATTTCAAGCACTGTTCGAAGTTACATAACTCTCATCACCAGCTTAAGTAAAGAAACTACATGAATCCGGTCTGCAATTTTACTAATGTAGCTACTATTTTCAGGTATAGCAAAAATATTGATATCTGAGTTAGACTCCGAAATGCACAATAGGAAAGATAACAAAATTATCCTGCATATCATAGCTTGCAAATGAGGTACTTCTTCCTCTAGAAAAAATAGATAATGACTGAGAAGCATACACATTTGACAATATGCATGAGCCGTTATTTATGCTCCCTACGGTTACTGTTGTCAAAATAAATTTTAATAATCACTATCTTAAATATATGACAGTAATTTCAGCTTTCATGTTGATAATACAATGGTCATCTAATGATGATAAGACACATATGATTTAGATATGGCTTTAGTTCAGTTTTCACTAGAGAACACTCTTATTAGTTTTTCACTAGAGAACGCTCTTATTAGGTGCTTCAAACTATTTTTTTTAAATCCCATGGACTCCCTTATAAAGTATTAAAGTTTACCATGTCAATAACCAACAACTCGATATTCCTTTTTTTTAAACTTGATTTTTCCTTCTTTTGTAAAGATATCCAAAAATGCTAAACTTACAAAATTAACATATGAGAATATTATAAAATTAATTTAGTTTACTTATGGATATGTAAAGAAACTAATTATTTGATGAATTCTTATGCATTATATTTTTTGGCTAATATTTTTCTCAAGACACACATGCACCTATGTTTATTGAGAATACCTCTTTTTGAAGCATTGACAATTATGTTAACAATAATGGTGGATGTTGGCATTTTAGGTAATATAATGTTGTGTTGGAGAAAGCAATCTGACTGAAATATATCTGTGGAAAAATGTTTCTCTGTTAAAAAAACTAAATACAAATAAGACGGCAACACTTCAGATTTAACATTCAATTTCGCCTTTGAACATAATTTTCTGTGAACATGCATGTGTACTGAAAGCCTAAAGCGAATAGCAGAAGAAAAGAATGCAAAAGTAGATGTAGAGTATTGAACCAAAATCGTGAAACTGAATTTTCTTGGGGCCGAGTAAAGGCGTAGGCAAAAGCATGAAGAGTTTCAAGCTATGGAGAGGGCACATTATGAGTTTTTCAATACAATGATTAGGATGCAGTCTGATATCATTACTTTGTTGCACAAGATGGAGTCTGTGAAATGCAACTTCGATACTTTGATTTTTTTTTTTTTTTTTGGTCCTTTCTTTTTTTCCTTTGTGGTTTATTATCGGACGATTTAGAAGTCTTTGGAAAATTAGGTGGTTGTTGTATATCTGTACTTTATGTAGTTAATGGTGTATGTACATGATGGCATTCTCTCTGTTGTTGACGGTTGTAACAATACAAAACTTCTGAACCAATTTAAAAATTTTATTTTAGCTATTTTAATGGATTTTGTAAATTTAAAATGATTTATTTTAAATAATAACGATGAAAAATTTATTTAAATCGAAGTTAGAACAAATAAATTTATTTTAATTATAAAGCAAGCCTAAAATGGCACGGTAATTTGAAAATTCGATTTTAAATTTCAAATGAATGTATAGGATTCAAAATAAACCGGATTTCGGTAAAACTAGAAATATTTGAATCTGTTCAAAAATATCTTTCTAACAAATGTGAAAAATGGAGATTTCATAAAGGGAATAAAAAGTTATGTCCAGTTTAAAATTCAAAATAGTTGTTATGGAATTTATATATATTTTCAATATATATATATAGTGAAAATAAGGCTTAGGTCCCTAAAAGAAAACTTAATTAGGCTCACATCTGGTCATAAACTTATTATAAATTATGTCCCTATTTTTCTAAAATAGCAAAAAAATAGAAAAAAATTAACAAAAAATACGAAAATTATTATTTAATTAAATAATGTAGTCGAAAAAACTCACTCAAAAAAAATGTTAAAAAACACACAAAAAGAAAACACCAGCAAAAGAAACAGAAAACAATGCAGTTAAATGCATAGTATTATGCACGAATTATAATTTTATGCTTATATATGTGCCAATATTCCAGTGTTGAACTCGCATTTGATTTTTTTTTCTTCATATTTCTGTGCAAGTATTGCTTCATTCTTTCATGAAAATATGCACTAATTCATAACCGTGAAACTCAGTTCATTCCAATTTGCATTCAACTGTGCAAATAATCCGAAAACATGCACACATATGTGCAACAAATCTGAAGGGTAAAAAGTTAGCTGAATTTCCTTTATGCAATAGTTGCATACATGTATGCAACTATAGACAATAGTTGCATACATGTATGCAACTATAGACAATAGTTGCATACATGTATGCACCTTTTCACCAGCAAAAGAAACAGAAAGCAATGCAGTTAAATGCATAATATTATGCACGAATTAAAATTTTATGCTTATATATGTGCCAGTATTCCAGTGTTGAACTCGCATTTGATTTTATTTTATTTTTTCATATTTCTGTGCAAGTATTGCTTCATTCTTGCATGAAAATATGCACTAATTCATAACCGTGAAACTCAGTTCATTCCAGTTTGCATTCAACTGTGCAAATAATCCGAAAACATGCACACATATGTGCAACAAATCTGAAGGCTAAAAAGTTAGCTGAATTTCCTTTATGCAATAGTTGCATACATGTATGCAACTATAGACAATAGTTGCATACATGTATGCAACTTTTCACCAGCAAAAGAAACAGAAAACAATGCAGTTAAATGCATAATATTATGCACGAATTAAAATTTTATGCTTATATATGTGCCAGTATTCCAGTGTTGAACTCGCATTTGATTTTTTTTCTTCATATTTCTATGCAAGTATTGCTTCATTCTTGCATGAAAATATGCACTAATTCATAATCGTGAAACTCAGTTCATTCCAATTTGCATTCAACTGTGCAAATAATCCGAAAACATGCACACATATGCGCAACAAATCTGAAGGCTAAAAAGTTAGCTGAATTTCCTTTATGCAATAGTTGCATACATGTATGCAACTATAGACAATAGTTGCATACATGTATGCAACTTTTCACTAGCAAAAGAAACAGAAAACAATGCAGTTAAATGCATAATATTATGCACGAATTAAAATTTTATGCTTATATAGGCCAGTATTCCGGTGTTGAACTCGCATTTGATTTTTTTTTTCATATTTCTGTGCAAGTATTGCTTCATTCTTGCATGAAAATATGCACTAATTCATAATCGTGAAACTCAGTTCATTCCAATTTGCATTCAACTGTGCAAATAATCCGAAAACATGCGCACATATGTGCAACAAATCTGAAGGCTAAAAATTTAGCTAAATTTCCTTTATGCAATAGTCGCATACATGTATGCAACTATAGACAATAGTTGCATACATGTATGCAACTTTTTTTTTTTTTTTTTGATTGGCATGGACTTCTGGGATTATTTTATGATTTTAGAATTTTTTTATATAGTGCTGCATTGTTTTCTGGCTGGAAATGGAGGAGGCGACGTGAAAAGAGGTAGAAGGTGGAACTACAAAGTAGGCAACGGATCCACGAATGTAGGAAGCGAGAATTCAAATATAAGGGGCGAATTTACATTATAAACTATGACCGGATGTGAGCCTAATTTTGAAACTTAATAGGGACCTGTAAAAAACGCACCCATATATATATATATATATATATATATATATATATATATATATATAGCCCTTAAAAATAACCATTTTGCAAACGATCTCCGTTTTCGATGAAACCACTTTGTTAGATCTGGAATGTCAAATTATTGCTAGATTCCAATTTTCATACTTTTTGGAATTAATATGTGAGCGTGCCAAATTAAAACGTGTTTGGTCAGTTTCAGTTGAATTAAATTGACCAGAAAATGCCATTTTTCAAACTATCTCCAAATTCGATGAAATTAGTTTTGTTAGGACTGTATCGTCAAAATATAGCTAAAAATATATTTTTTGGAATTTTTAGAGTCAGTATGTGGGCTCGATAAATTTTTAGAGTTAGAATGGGGGTACTTAGCTAGGGGCGACAGTCGTTGGGTTCGATTTTGGAGTTCGTAGCAATAAAGGGGTATTTTAGTAACTTAAAATAAAATAAATTATTTATATAAATATCCAGCCAATTGGAATTTTCATTAAACCCTAATCCCCTTTGCTTTCAAAACACTGCCGCCATTCCTCATTTCAACGGCTAAAATTGCCGAATTTTATCCCCTAAGATTCATGAAACCTAGATTGAATTAATACTGGATTTCAAAACAAAAAGTAGACAGCTAAGAGGGGGCTTTCAATTCATAGGGGTATAATCATCTCAGGGGGTATGTGTTATTCGATTTTAGGGTTGGAAGTGGCGCGGTTTGGGACCGTTTTCCGACAAGGTTAGGGCGTCGAATTGGGTGGCACGGCCGGTGCTAGGGCGTGGCAAGGTGGCGGTTTCGGTGGAGCAGTCCAATGGTGGCCCAGTCGTCTGGTGGTGGCGCGGTTCGAGGTCAACGGGGGCGAGCTTGGATCCTGGAACGATACAGAGAGGTTTAGTTTAAATTAATGTTAATTATTATATAATTAGTTTATTAATTAATTTAGTTTAGATAAAAATGTGAAATACTTTTAAATAAAATAAATATAGCATTGGTTTTTAAAATAAATATAGCATTGGTTTTAAAAATAAATATAGCATTGGTTTCAAAAATAAATACAGCATTGGTTTTTTCAAAAATATAAATAGCATGATTCTTAAAAGAAATAACAATGTATTAAAAAAATGAGATTTTTAAAATATATGTAGCATTGGAAAAAAAATGGGATCTTTAAAATATAAATAACATAGTATGAAAATGTAATTTGTACATGATATAACATTGTGTTAAAAATGTATTTTTATTATTATGAAATAACTTTGTTTTAAAAGGCATTGATTTTGTAAATAGAAATAACATTGATTTTATAGCTAAATTGCATCGTTTTTTTTAAAGATAAGTAGCATAGATTTAAAAATATGATTTTTATTATATATAGCTTAAATAAAAATATGATTTTTGTTATAAAAGAATTTGTTTTAAAAATATGATTTTTAAAAAATATACAGAACGGTTTAAAAATGTGATGTCTAATTCTATATAGCGTTGTTTTAAAAATGTGATTTTTAATGTAAATCGTGTGAAGCAGATTGCGTTGGAATCAGAACAGCGAATCTGAGCGACAGTAAAGAATGACAGAGTGGAAACCAAAGGTGAGAACTCTTTCTCACTCAAATTAATTTACAGTTAAATATATACTAGGATGTAGACGTGGCTTAGTAGCCCACGACACTATTTATTGTACAAACCATGATTGTTTGTTTGGACTGTATTGTGCGTTGTTTGTGTTGTTGAAACGTTTAACGTATTAAACATAATTTTAATTTTAACATGGCAGTTGAAATTAAATTATAAATATCCATTTATAATTTAAACAATAAAATTAGCTAAATAGAAACTAATGCAAACTGAATTAAAATTGGTTAAATTTATTAACCAATAATTTATTTAAATAAACTGTTGTTGTTTGAAAACCTCACACGGGCATTGGGATGATATTTGATATACAATAGTCCAAAAATTTAGTTATATGTCAATCGATGGGTTGATAGGCTGTGATGAGCGTTATTTATTTATTTTAACGCTCATACAGTTGTAAATTTCACTCTGGATGTGAATGGACTGTTTAATAGTTATTATCATCATTATTGTATTCATGCGATGTATGAAATCCATATAACTGAAATTATATGGTAATTGATTAAGTCGCATTTGGATTCAGAAGTAAAGATTATTTTAAAATAAAGAATCTTTTAAAATAAAGAATATTTTAAATAACGAATATTTAAAAATAATATTCAGTGAGGAATAAAATTATGAGTTTGATGTCCGTTTTTGGATGGACACAAAAATATTGAAATGTGAAACCGAGTTAAGTAGCGAACGCCATTTTAACCCGAACGGGTTTATCGATCAATTTTATTCATTTTATAATGAATATCGGAAAGAAGTGATTTCAAAATTTAATATTTTGAAAATATTAACATTTTAATATGATAAAGGTATAGAATATTCAATTTTGATTTAAAATTGAAAATGAAGTTGGAATCATTTTAAAACGAATATATAAACAATTTATAAAATACGTTTTAAATGGAAATCGATGAAATATATATAATATATATTTAATGGCCTGAGTAGAACGCGCCTTGCAGCGACTGTTCGCGAATTATGACCATTAACTTCAAATTGATGTAACAGGAGATCCGACCTCCAGATTCTCCTAAAATCGAAACCGTTGTGTTCATATCAAAAAGAGCTTTCCAATGAATACAAGAGATTTGAAATCTAACGGGTGGATTTCAAATTATGTCTAAATAAAAATTGAAAAAGGTCCTTGTAAATTCAGTTCGGTGTCCATTATTGGAAACCGACTGTAAGGGCCTTAATAAAATTATTAAAAATATGGAAAAAATATGTAGAATCATAATAAAAGATTTGGAAAGATTTTGGATGAAAAATTCCATATTTGAAAAGATAAAAAAATATTTTTATTGAAATGAACTAGTTATTAACTAGAATAATAATCCAATGTTTTTAAATAAATAAATTGGATTTGAAATGGTATTAATCTAACCAAGATTTTCCAATGTATGAATTGGAATGGATTTGAATAGAAATAATCTTTGGAATATTTCGATATTGGATTCCGTGATTATACGGATATTGTTGAGGAATTTGAAGATATGTATATCGTTATTCCCAATACGATATTTGTTGATTTCGAAATTTGATATTGAATATAAGCCGATATAATTTCTATTCAGAGCCTTTTATTTAATGTCAAATCGGATTTTGGGTTTGTCGTGATTGGTGTCTTCAATAACATTGTTCTTAAACACCGATGAGAAAAGAATAAATCTTTAAAATTAAGAGTTAATGAAGTTTTCCAATTAATTGATATTTAATGGGAATTGAATAAAATAAATTGGGAATCGGATTTTGGGTTTGTCGTGAATGATGTCTTCAATAACACTGTTCTTAAACCCCGTATGAAAAGAATAAGTCTTTTAATTAAGATTATTAGAGTTTCCAGTTATATTTAGTAATTGGAATAAAATGAAATGTGAATTGAGTTTATTGCGAACTGTGTTTTTAATGACATTTGTTCTTTAACCCAATTAATAATGAAAGTATAATTTGGAATTTATAAATCTTTTAATAAGGTTTAAATGGAAATTTTCCAAAATAAAGTTTTCCAGTTTAATATATTAAATTGGAATTGAATGGAAATCGATTTGGTAATAATCAAGATGAGCTTCTGTGAATGAAGACCATTACTATATATAGAAATTAAAAGGCTTTGCCACTATTCCATTTATTTTATTAATCTGACACGGGAATTTATATCGATTATGTACTGTTATGATTTCCTTGTGGATTCCATTTTGATGGAAGAAGGATTTGGGGTTTATCGTGAACTGTGTTTTAAATGACATTAGTTCTTTAACCCAGTTAAAGATAAGATTAATTTCTTAATTTTGAACAATCATTAAGTAATGATTTTTGAGATTAAAACTGAATTAGAGTTTTAATGAATCTTTAATTAGACTGAAATGAGAATGTGCTAATTTAAATTATCAAATTCGGGAAATGATCGAGGATGGGGTACCACTAGTTTTACTCTAAGCGATAGTTAAATCTTTAATTAGATCTGAACGTGAAATGGTAATTAATTTTACTGATAACACAGTGGTTGTTAGATATGGAGTACTACCAGTTTTGCTCCATGGGATGAATAGATTGGGATTGGGATAATAAATAATAAATTATTACTGCGGTAAGGTTCGTTAATCTCAACTAGTTGATAAACTTTAATTTGGTTTAGAATTGATAAAGGATAAAATAAAATCTTTTGAAATTGATATCCAAAGGAAGATTAAAGAATAAATTTAAAAGAATTTATCTTTGATAAAATTAATGGGAACCTTTCCCTAAAAGTGTGATTATTTTATTAAAAGAATATTTTGAATTGGAATGAGGCGTATGATGTGTTTTTATAGCACTTGATTATTGATTATAAAATACGCGGATTATTCGGAAAGGCCGGATTTAACCCATTCTGGATAATTAATACGACGACCAAAAATCGACAATGAAGACGGTGGTTGAAGACCGGAGTTCCTCACATTGTTTGGATGATTATTGATGTCTTGACTGGGCTGTACACCCAAGACAAGGTAATAAGTGGTGATCATCCAGATTTACTTGGAGATCGATGGATATGGGAGGACCTCTCTCCTGTATTAGACATATAGGATGAGGAATAACGTGCATCCGGTTTCGTTCAGACCTAGAACGGACTTGTAAATGGATGTGTGTCTGACATTGGATTTCATTCTGTATTGACTGATTTCTATTAAATATATATTTTTTTGTCAGTGGAGAACTTATTCTCTTTCTTAACACCCTTCTCTGAGATGTACGAGCTTAGAGGTTATATATTAATAGACATCAGTTGTATGGCATGAATTACCAGAGTGGCATGCCAAGATGCAAATGATCAAGGCTTTTGTTGAAAAGCAGAGTATTGTGGTTGATGATCAAAGCACGGCTTTAGTTAGCGTAGCTTTGTGTATAGCGTTAATTCACGTGCCTCACACCCCGGTATGAACCAGAAACGGGAGAAGGACCCCAGGGAGGACATGCGTTTCTTTCTAGCTAGAAGTGGTGTCATGGTGTGGAGACCAGACATTTTTACTTATGTGGATGACGGAAAGTGAGGTACCTCGGATTTGAGTCCCTAGTGGCTCTTGATTTACGCCCAATTGGGCGGGGAAACATATTGTTCAGGAATTACTAATCCACTAACGTATGTGTGGACTGGCCCTGGCGCTCTTTAGGGCTTGACTGGGTACTTGTCCCGAGGCTCGGGCTAGAGAGTCTCGAATTTGGTAAGGACTATCCCTCGCCTTGGTTCATAATGGAAATCCAACTTCCAATACGAAATCATACAGTTTTGATTGTAGAACTAGTATGGCGATAAGATATATGGTACCCATGTGGTCTATGATTGATACATTTATATTTGAAGTAGATTTCTTCACTTATAGTAATAATAAAAGATGAAATTTCTCGTATCAAGCATATTTGGCTATTATAAGGTAAAACTCTATCCTACGGCTTGTGTTGCATTATGTGATGGGACCAGAGTCTTATAATAGCTTCATTTTTCCAAAAAAGCATTGCGTCGTTTTATTTTATACTAAGATTCATATAGAGAAAACTGATTCTGTGTTTTACGGCGTGGTCCCATGATTCCCCAACCTTTAAAGTAAAAATTTAATAACTGTTTTAGTTCTCAAACTAGTCCCATGACTGACCCGGAGCTTATTATTTTAACCTAAACTCTGGGTGCCCTTATTTTCCACACGGGCAGCTAGTAGTTTTGGTTTTGCAGATATTATTTTCATAGGATCCTGTTTTACAGCTAGAGCTATATTTGGAACGCTCTGTATCCGTGTATTTCTTACAGTTGTGTTATGTGTTATTTTTTTGCTTCTTTGTAATTAAATCTCTGATATCATTTTTACGCTATATATTATTTATTCATACTCTGGAATATTCTTGTACTCTGCTGTCATTGTTGTAACAACAATGAAATGTTCTTCGGTTTACGTTCTGATGCGTCGTGTTCTCAACTCAATACAGGCTTTCCCGAAAGAGGAAGTTTGGGTCGTTTGAGCATGTTATCAGAGCTTTGGTTTATAGAGCTCGAGAACAAGTCACATTAGAACCAAACGAAAGAATTCATTAGAGATTGGATTAGTAATATCCAATGAGAATGACTCGTTAGAGATAGGATCAGCAGTATCCTAGAACGAGTGTGAAGAGGGTTATTTTTAAAATAAAAATGAAACCAAATTTTGTTTTGAAAATTTAAATCTTATTATACGTATTTAAATATTTATTTTATGTTGATTTTGGACAATCAAGTATATGAAGATTTTGCATATACGCCTAGCTAGCGTGTGTACGAAGTCTCAAATATACTAGATAGATATAGAATCACACTCTAGTCGCCCGGAGATGATTATGATGATTGAGTACTCATCATCAGAGTTTATGTTCGAGTTTCGAAGGTGGGATGTCTATATATCTCCAATGACTGGTGTGAGAACCAAAATTAGATAGGGTTTATTGTTGTGATTTGGAACTAAAAATGTGATTTTTTAATATGTAAAAAAGTATACGTTTGAAAAGCTAGTCCACTAATAGATTGATGGTTGTGTTGTATGATAATGGTGCGACTAAATAAAAATGTTGAAACAATAAAACCAATAAGAGAATGTAAGGTAATTTAGCCAAATCGGATCGAATATTGAACTGAATTGAAATTGATTGGAAATGCATACATGTACATATACATGTGTGAACAGATCATAGCATGGAAGATAAGAAGAGGAATAAAATTTTATGCCCGACAAATAGTTACATATTTACTGTTTTGTATGAGTTTGATGATCTTATGAGCCGATTGGCTTTTTCTTTTTCTTTTAGATGGTGAGGGCCCTACGTGGCTAGTTGCGGTTTTAAGGTCTCCCCGTACAAAGGAGGTTATGACGAAATTTTTCGAAAATCTAGGGTGTTAGCCAAATTTTTGAGAAATTAGAAAATTCTTAGAAACTAAAAAGTTGAAAAAAGAAAGCCGAAATGAAAGTTGAGCTGGTTAGTTAAACAACTTTCAGCTCCATTCCTTTTCGAGGACGAAAAGAGTTTTAAGTGGGGGAGATTGTAACAACCTGGAATTTCTGAACCAATTTAAAATTTTTATTTTAGCTATTTTAATGGATTTTGAAAATTTAAAATGGTTTATTTTAAATAATAATGACAAAAAATTTATTTAAATCAAAGTTAGAACGAATAAATTTATTTTAATTATAAAACGCGCCTGAAATGGCGTGGTAGTTTGAAAATTCGATTTTAAATTTCATATGAATGTACATAATTCAAAATAAACCAGATTTCAGTAAAACCAGAAATATTTGAATATGTTTAAAAATATCTTTTAAACGAATGTGAAAAATGGAGATTTCACAAAGGGAATAAAAAGTTATGACCAGTTTAAAATTCAAAATAGTCGCTATGGAATTTATATATATATTCAATATATATATGGCCCTTAAAAATAGCCATTTTGCGAACGATCTCCGTTTACGACGAAACCACTTTTGTTGGATCCGGAATGTCAAATTATTACTAGATTCCAATTTTCATAATTTTTGGAATTAATATGTGAGCGTGGCAAATTAAAACGTGTTTGGTCAATTTTAGTTGAATTGGATCGACCAGAAAATGCCATTTTTCTAACGGTCTCCAAATTCGACGAAATTAGTTTTGTTAGGACCGTATCATCAAAACATAGCCAGAAATAAATTTTCTAGAATTTCTAGAGTTAGTATGTGGCCCTGGTAAATTAAAATGTATGTTTAAACTAAATATATATATATATATTGATTTATATTTTAATTTTGATAAAAATTAATCAAAACAGTCAGATTGGCCTATGAAACATATTACATTGTGTCCAGAATGGGGGTATTTAGTTAGGGGCGACAGTCGTTGGGTTCGATTTGAAGTTCGTAGCAATAAAGGGGTATTTTAGGAATTTAAAATAAAATAAATTATTTATATAAATATCCAGCCAATAGGAATTTTCATTAAACCCTAATCCCTTTTGCTTTAAAAACACCGCCGTCATCCCTCATTTCAACAGCTAAAGTTGCCGAATTTTATTCCCCAAAATTCATGAAACCTAGATCGAAATAATACTGGATTTCAAAACAAAAACTAGACAGCTAAGAGGGGGCTTTCGATTCATAGGGGTATGATCATATCAGGGGGTATGTGCTGTTCGATTTTAGGGTTGGAAGTGGCACGGTTTGGGACCTTTTTCCGGCAAGGTTAGGGCGTCGAACTGGGTGGTGCGACCGGCGCTGGGGCGTGGCGAGGTGGCGATTCCGGTGGAGCAGTACGATAGTGGTCCAGTGGTCTGGTGGTGGCGCGGTTCGAGGTCAATGGGGGCGGGCTTGGATCCTGGAACGATACAGAGAGGTTTAGTTTTAATTAATGTTAATTATTATATAATTAGCTTATTAATTAATTTAGTTTAGATAAAAATGTGAAATCTTTTTAAATAAAATAAATATAGCATCGGTTTTAAAATAAATGTAGCATTGGTTTTAAAAATAAATATAACATTGGTTTTAAAAATAAATATAGAATTGGTTTCAAAAATAAATATAGCATTGGTTTTTAAAAAAAAATTACAAATAGCATGATTCTTAAAAGAAATAAGTGTATAAAAAAAAAAATTAAAATACATGTAGCATTGGAAAAAAATGGGATTTTTAAAATATAAATAACATAGTATGAAAATGTAATTTGTACATGATATAACATTGTGTTAAAAATGTATTTTTTTTATTATGAAATAACTTTGTTTTAAAAGGCATTGATTTTGTAAATAGAAATAACATAGATTTTATAGATAAATTGCATTGTTAAAAAAAAAAAAGATAAGTAGCACAGACTTAAAAATATGCTTTTTATTATATATATATATATATATATAGATAGATTAAATAAAAATATGATTTTTTTATAAAAGACTTTTTTTAAAAAATATGATTTTTAAAAATATATAGACTAGTTTAAAATTTTGATTTCTAATTCTATATAGATTTGTTTTAAAATTGTGATTTTTAATGTAAATCGTGTGAAGCAGATTGCGTTGGAATCAGAACAGCGATTCTGAGCGACAGTAAAGAATGGTGGAGTGGATACCAAAGGTGAGAACTCTTTCTCACTCAATTTAATTTACAGTTAAATATATACTAGGATGTAGACGGGGCTTAGTAGCCCCCGACACTATTTATTGTACAAACCATGATTGTTTGTTTGGACTATATTGGGTTTTGTATGTGTTGTTGAAATGTTTAACGTATTAAAAATAATGTTAATATTAATGTGGTAGTTGAAATTAAATTATAAATATCCATTTATAATTTAAACAGTAAAATTAGCTAAATAGAAAATAATTAAAAATTGAATTAAAATTGGTAAAATTTATTAACCAATGATCTATTTCAATAAACTGTTGTTGTTTGAAAAACCCACACGGGTAATGGGATGATATTTGAAATACACTAGTCCCAATATTTAGTTGTATGTCAATCGATGGGTTGACAGGCTGTGATGAGCGTTATTTATTTATTTTAATGCTCACACAGTTGTAAATTTCAGTCTGGAAGTGAATGGACTATTTAATAGCTGTTATCATCATTGTTGTATTCATGCGATGTATGAAATCTATATAACTGAAATTATATGGTAATTGATTAAGTAGCAATCCGATTCAGAAATAAAGAATAATTTAAAATAAAGAATATTTTAAAATAAAGAATCTTTTAAAATAAAGAATATTTTAAAATAACGAATATTTTAAAATAATATTCAGTGAGGAATAAAATTATGAGTACGATGTCTGTACTTGGATGGGCACAAAAATATTGAAATGTGAAGCCGAGTTAAGTAGCAAATGCCATTTTAACCCGAACGGGTTTATCGATCGATTGAATTCATTTTATAACGAATATCGAAAAGAAGTGATTTCAAAATTTAATATTTTGAAAATATTATCGTTTTAATATGATAAAGGTATAGAATATTCAATTTTGAATTAAAATTGAAAATGAATTTGGAATCGTTTTAAAACGAATATATAAACAATTTATAAAATACGTTTTAAATGGAAATCGACTAAATATATATTATATATATTTAATGGCCTGAATAGAACGCGCCGCGCAGCGACCGTTCGCGAATTTCGACCATTAACTTCAAATTGATGTAACGGGAGATCCGACCGTCAGATTCTCCTAAAACCAGAACTGTTGGGTTCATATCGAAAAGAGCTTTCCAATGAATACAAGAGATTTGAAATCTAATAGTTGGATTTGGAATTATGTCCAAATCAAATTTGAAAAAGGTCGTTGTAAATGCAGTTCGGTGGCCATTATTGGAAACCGACTGTAAGGGCCTTGATAAAATTATTAAAAATATGGAAAAATTATGTAAAATCATAATAAATGATTTGGAAAGATTTTCGATGAAAAATTACATATTTGAAAAGATAAAAAACATTTTTATCGAAATGAACTAGTTATTAACTAGAATAATAATCCAATGTTTTTAAATAAATAAATTGGATTTGAAATGGCTTTAATCTAACCAAGATTTTCCAATGCATTAATTGGAATGGATTTGAATAGAAATAATCTTCGGAATATTTCGATATTGGATTCTACGATTATACGGATATTGTTGAGGAATTTGGAAGATATATATATATATATATATATATATATATATATATATATATATCGTTATTCCCAATACGATATTTGTTGATTTCAGAATTTGATATTGAATATAAGCCGATATAATTTCTATTTAGAGCCTTTTATTTAATGTCAATTTAGATTTTGGGTTTTTCGTGAATGGTGTCTTCAATAACACTGTTCTTAAACCCCGACGAGAAAAGAATAAATCTTCAAAATTAAGATTTAATTAAGTTTTCCAATGAATTGGTATTTAAAGGGAATTGAATAAAATAAATTGGGAATCGGATTTTGGGTTTGTCATGAATGGTGTCTTCAATAACACTGTTCTTAAACCCCGTATGAAAAGAATAAATCTTTTAATTAAGATTATTACAGTTTCCAATTATATTTAGTAATTGGAATAAAATGAAATGTGAATTGGGTTTATTGTGAACTGAGTTTTTAACGACATTTGTTCTTTAACCCAATTAACAATGAAAATATAATTTGGAATTTATAAATCTTTTAATAAGGTTTAAATGGAAATTTTCCAAAATAAAGTTTTCTAATTTAATAAATTAAATTGGAATTAAATGGAATTCGATTTGGTAATAATCAAGATGAGCATCTGTGAATGAAGACCATTACTATATATGGAATTTAAAAGGCTTTGCCGCTATTCCATTTATATTATTAGTCTGAAACGGGAATTTATATCGCTTACGTATTGTTATGTTTTCCATGTAGATTCCATTTTGATGGAAGAATAATTTAGGATTTATCGTTAATAGTGTTTTAAATGACATTTGTTCTTTAACCCGGTTAAAGATAAGATTAATTACTTAACTTTTAACAATCATTAAGTAATGATTTTTGAGATTAAAACTGAATTAGAGTTTTAATGAATCTTTAATTAGATTGAAATGAGAATGTGATAATTTAAATTAGCAAATTCGGGAAATGATCGAGGATGGAGTACCACTAGTTTTACTCTAGGCGATAGTTAAATCTTTAATTAGATTTGAACATGAAATGGTAATTAATTTTACTGAGAACACAGTGGGTGTTATATATGGAGTACTGTCAGTTTTGCTCCATGGGATGAATACGTTGGGATTGGGATAATAAGTAATAAATGATTACTGCGGTAAGGTTCACTAATCCCGAGTAGTTGATAAAACTTAGTTTGGTTTAGAATTGATAAAGGATAAAATAAAATCTTTTGAAATTGATATCCAAAGGAAGATTAAAGAATAAATTTAAAAGAATTTATCTTTGATAAAATTAATGGGAACCTTTCTCTAAAAGTGTGAATATTTTATTAAAAGAATATTCTGAATTGGAATGAGGCATATGATGTGTTTTTATAGCACTTGATTATTGATTATAAAATACGCGGATTATTCGGAAAGGCCGGTTTAACCCATTCTGAAAAATTAATATGACCACCAAAAATTGACGATGAAGTAGTGGTTGAAGACCAGAGTTCTTCACATCGTTTGGATGATTACTGATCTCTTGATTGGGCTGTACACCAAAGACAAGGTAATAAGTGGTGATCATCCAGACGTACTTGGAGATCCACGGATATGCGAGGACCTCTCTCCTGTATTGGATATATGGGACGAGGAATAAGGTGCCTCCGTTTTCGTTCGGACCCAAAATAGACTTGTAAATGGATGTGTGTCTGAGATTGTATTTCATTATGTATTGAATGATTTCTATTAAATATATATCTGCTTGGTGGCGGAGAAATTATTCTCTTACTTAACAACTTTCTCTGAGATGTACGAGCTTAGAGGTTATATATTGATAGATATCAGTTGTATGGCATGAATTGTCAGTGTGGCATGCCAAGATGCAAATGATCAAGGCTTTTGTTGAAAAGCAAAGTCTTGTGGTTGATGATCAAACCACGGCTTTAGTTAGCATAGCTTTGTTTATAGAGTTAATTCGCGAGCCTCACACCTCGGTATGAACCAGAAACGGGAGAAGGACCCCAGGAAGGACATGCGTTTCTTTCTAGTTAGAAGTGGTGTTATGTTTTGAGGCCCAGATATTTTTACTTATGTGGATGATGGAAAGCGAGGTACCTCGGATTTGAATCCCTAGTGGCTCTTTATTTACGCCCCATAGGATGGGGGAATGTATTGTTCAAGAATTACTAATCCACTAACGTATGAGTGGACCGGCCCTGGCGCTCCTAAGGGCTTGAATGAGTAATTGTCCTGAGGCTCGGGCTAGAGAGTCTCGAATTCGGTAAGGACGATCCCTTTTCTTGGTTCATGATGGAAATCCAACTTCTAATAAAAGGTCATGCGGTTTTGATTATAGAACTAGTATAGCGACATGATATATGGCACCCATGCCGTCTATGATTGATACATTTATATTTGAAGTAGATTTCTTCACTTATAGTAATAATAAAAGATGAAATTTCTCGTATCAAGCATATTTGGTTATTATAAGGTAAAACTCTATCCTCCGGCTTGCGTTGCATTGTGTGATGGGACCTGAGCCTTATAATAGCTTAAGTTTTCCAAAATGCATTGCGTTGTTTTATTTTAAACTAAGATTCATGTGGAGAAAATCCATTCCGTGTTTTACGGCGTGGTCCTATGATATCTCAACCTTTAAACTAAAAATTAAATAACTGATTTAGTTCTCTCACAAGTCCCGTGATAGACTTGGAATTTATTGTTTTAACCTAAACTCTAAGTGCCCCTATTTTCCACACAGGCGGCTAGTAGTTTTGGTTTTGCAGATATTATTCTCACAGGATACTGGTTTACAGCTTGAGATATATTCGGAACGCTTTATATCCGTGTATTTCTTACAGTTTTGTTATGTACTATTTTTCCGCTGCTTTGTAATTAAATCTCTGATATCATTTTTCCGCTGTATATTATTTATTCATACTCTGGAATATTCTTGTACTCTGATGTAATTGTTGTAACAACAATGAAATGTTCTTCTGTTTGTGTTCTGATGCATCGTGTTCTCAACTTAATCCGGGCTTTCCCGAAAGTGGAAGTTTGGGTCGTTTCAGCGTGGTATCAGAGCTTTGGTTTACAGAGCTCGAGAACAAGACACATTAGAACTAAACGAAAGAAATCATCAGAGATTGGATTAGTAATATCCAATGAGAATGACTCGTTAGAGATAGGATCAGCAGTATCCTAGAACGAGTGTGAAGAGGGTTATTTTTAAAACAAAAATGAAACCAAATGTTGTTTTGAAAATTTAAATCTAATTATACGTATTTGACACTACACCAAAATCATTAATTTGCATCGGTTTTAAGCCATTGCAAACTAATTTGGCAGCGGCTTTAAGCTGTTGCAATGACCTAGGTTGCAAAACTTTAGCAACGACTTAGGGCCGTTGCGAAATTAAATTTTGCAACGGCTAATAGCAGTTGCGGAATCATATTTAGCAATGGCTTTTGTCCATTGCTACATGTTATAATACAATCAATAATATTTGTTTAGCAACGGCTAATGCCCGTTGCCAATTTTATTTAGCAACGGTTTTGAGCCGTTGCTATGTCAAAAATTTTCCAAATTTTTTTATTTCTTTCCCTGCATTTTATATTCCGTAAAAATCTATTAATATTTGATCTAAATACCACAACCGGTCATAATATTATGATAATTTCAATACATATATTGCTTCATAAAGTACAAATACCACAATACTATTCTGTTCTTACATTCTGAGTTCACCAAAACAATATTACACCACACATACCATCATAAAGTACTAATACTACACATATACCATCAAAAAGTACTAATACTTCAAGCATAAACCATAATTGACAGTTTCAAACATTCGTAATAATTAAAATATAATATTCGTCATAATTAAAATATCATACTACAAGCCATTAGCGCTGCCCAAGAAAAGTTGACTGCATCTCCCTTCATACTCTAAACCTGGCAAGAAAAGCAACTACAATAAGTAAGAAATCCAGACAACATATCCTAAAACAACATGAATTAAGAGCAAAACTTAAGCTCAAAAAACTGCAAGATATAAATGGCTTAACAATCATATAATATAAATGGCTTAACAATCATATATTATTACTCTCTATAGGTGTTCCTAGTCTCAGGTGGAACAATATTTGCATACAGTACTAGATCCCACCGCATCATCCACATATTCAGATCAACATTCTCGTCTAGGACTAGCTTATTTCCACTTTCGGATCTGGTTTCCATAGCATGTTTGAAACATTCATTTAACTCATGGCCGAAAACATCACAAGTCTTGCACACTGCTGGCTTCCACGGGTATCTCACTTACACCAAAAGGTCTGACCCATTACCTAACCTAATAGGAAACTCCTAAGGCATTTCATAACTAGGGGAGACTTCAACCATATTGGAACGTACCTACTCTCAAGGAATGACAACATATTGCAGGTAAAGATCAAGCATACAATGGTAGGTTAAATAATTTTATCCATATTGGAACATGCCTTATGTTACTGCTAGTGTTGTTCATGTCTGAGTTCCAATGCTTAACGATAAACAACTTATTCCTAATTATTACAAGGTCAGAGTCGAGGGTTTTCTTCCTATCTTCAATTTCGGCTAAATGGAAAAAGAAATTATTTCCATTAGATTTTACTTTTACTTGACTTGATGGCTTCCACATTTTTTTAAAGTGAGTGATGACCACTGTATAAGGAAGCAGTTTATCCAGAAAGAAATCAACAAGATATTATGCAATCTATATAAATTTAATGTCATTATGCAATCTATTTTATATATGTTACACATAGACTTGTAACCGCGTAATTTACCATTATTGTCGATAAATATATGTTTTATTCCTTCCATTAAAGCTTTTGAGAATTATATGTTAGATAATCCCTGTTGTAAATTGCAGAAAGTACATACTTTATTCAACGGGTTTTTTATTATTTTTATTTGCAAGTTTCATGCGTAAAAGTAGAAAACATTAATCAATTAATTAGCTAACAAAACAGTAGAAAACTTTTATGTAAAAGCTATAAAACTCAATGCTACTAGTAGAATGAGTTGGAGACAGAGCATGATTAAAAGTATAATTAGCAAACACAACAAACAAAACTTTGATGTAAAAGTTTTAAAAAATAGTCATACGCTTGGTAGGTTGCAAGCACTAATGCAAGCCTAAGACTGCCCACAGTTCATCAAAACTTGAATTTACTATGATAATACATTTTTAATCAGATAATTAGTCTCTTGAATACATCATTAAGAATAAACTAATCTATTAAGTAGTTTTCCACAGGGATGCTAGCTATTATCTTATCTTAAATTTGTTGTTTTAAATTGGTGTCCTTTTTGTTCTCTCAAACACAACTGCATGCAGTTTATACATGAAGCTAATTGGCATTATTTATTAACTTCCCTAACCAATAATCAAAATGTAAGAATATACTCATATACTACAAAATAAGAGTATCTGTTTTTGTTAATTTTATAAACTAAGAGAAATGGTCAAACAATTAGAAATGATTTTTTCTGTCACAGCCCAACATTTGGATTTGTGTTAATTATGAAACTTGAAATATAATCATGATTCATGATGAGTTGTTCTCCAGCATTTTCACACTCCTGCCAGTTGCATTTGATTAGATTTTTTTTCCATTTAGTTCCCTTAACAAATAAAAATTTGTTCCATTTTATTTTCAGTTTCATAAACTAATCTAAGTTTAGACAACGTTTCTTTCAAATTCGATAAAAGCTCAAAGAACAAAACATGAACATATTCCTAGTATGTATGTTTTAGCATATGTTTCCATGGGATAAAAAAGCAGAGGAATAAAACAAAAAAACAAAGAGATCAAGGTATTATTCTACCACATCATGCCAAAGTTCATAGAAATTAATCAAAATTCCAAAAGGGGTTAACTTTTCATGACAAAACTCTTTGCTTTTAAGATACTAATTATCATAGCACTTTGTATTGAACACAAGCAACTCTTGCTTTTGTAAAAGCCTGCATATGCATTCATTCCATCGTGTGAGTCTTCTTTGTTAATTCCGGCTATGAAGGGTGTATTTAGTTAGAAATTTAATATGTGATTTTTAATCTAATTATAATTTGCATATGATAATTGCAAATATTAATATCGAAAGATTTGCCATTACGCTGTGCATATAATAGATTTTCACATATATCAAATAGATTAATATCTCATGTATCCCAATATTTACTCATCAGTTAGTATCTTCATCATATCCTAAATAAAAGTATCACAACAAAAAATATACATATTCACCCACCCTTGAATGAGAATAGCCAAAGATTGAACACAAAAATCTACATGTTGCTTATTTTATTCAAGGTTTCAATTTATTCAAAGTATTGATTCTAAATTTAGTTTACCCTTCACTTAACTTTAGTTTAGCATTAATTAAACCATCTAGTACATAATGCTAAGGCAAAGGACAATTTACAAAGTAATCAATGTTTTATGAAATTGCTTCCTTATTTCTTTTCTCTTTTTGCTGTTTGGAGGGGAGGGGGGCGGGTGTACTGGGGGACCATAATTCATTAGTTTATGAACCAAATGATCACACAAAATAAAAATAGTTACTAAATGATCACCACACAAAAACAGGAAACTGGGAATAAGCACCTGAACCAGTGTCTACAGGTATCGAATAAGATTCTTCGAATGGCACACAAAACCGCCAACTCCAATTTCTTCAAAGGTCGTAGCAATAGGATGGTTTTGTTTGGTTGTGCTTTCATCTGGCAGTAGTATGCTGTCCACAACTAACTTCTCATACATTGGTGGTACGGCTTTTCCATGAATAATTGAACCCATCGAACCTCTGCATACTGTACCTGTCGTAGTGACCTCCAGATGAAAGTTTAAGATTTCACACTTCAAACTTACCGGATCGGAAGAATTACGTGGATTGCCATTGTCTTTTTCCGGCTGTCTTTCATTCGAAGCATCGTGACATGCATTACTTCCTCCTTCATATGAAGCATTGTCTGGTTTTTGCTTCTCATATTTTCCCTTAATCAAGTCCACTAAAGACAACAATGCACCCTCTACACTGGTCATCCGATCTTCCATGTTTTGAGCAGTTTTAATTTGTTTGCATGCAACATTGGAGGCCTTAACTTGGGTCCTTGATATCTTGGTTCCAATACTACGAGTTCGGCCTCTTTTATCCTTTCCAAAAACTTGTGAAAGTATGTCTTCTTCCAGTGGCAACTCCTCTTCCTCAACGTCTTTGATTGCTTCCTTTAACTTCGCCATTTTATCCTAATCATGAAGCTTACATATATAAATTGAAATAGTGAATAATTCAAATAAGCAATTATTTGGTTAACTTACAAAGTATGGAGAAGTGGAATCGGATATGCTTCCATCCTTTTTTGTATGAGTTTTCTCCCATACTTCACGACGTGTTATTTTGTAACACCCCGCCTCCGCTAGGGTCACTCGCAAAGGAATGCACTAGCTTTAGAGGGGCATTATTGGTAAACATGCACAGAAATATCACAAGACAGAACATATAAAATAGCGGAAGTAAAATCGAACTTTCATAAACATTAATAATTAAGGTCTAAAGCCTTTTACATCAGAGTACATCAAAACCTGTCTTGCAATAGTAAAGAAGCATAAAGACTTTTTCATAAATTATTCCCCAAGTAAAAACAGTAAAGTAGCCATAGCCAAGAAAAATCCAAGCCATCCATGATGACCTTCAAGCAGAAGAAGTCCGAACTAAACAACAGTATTTCCTCCCTGTAACCTGGGGGGAAACGGAAGAAAAGAGGCGAAACAAAACGGGTCAGTCAAAAAGACTGAGTAAGCCCTATCTACTATCAGCATAAAAACTAGTAAAGTTAACTGACATGAGAAACTGAGATGAACATAAGCATGATGACAAGATAGATAAGCTAAATCAAAATAACAGGATGAACTACTGAACTCAGATAAACTAAGGTGTCATGATAAATTAAGATGTCAAGATAAAACAAGGTATCCCATCGTCAGGTTCCTATCAAGTATAATATCCCCAAGATATTTATCACGTATAACATCCCATGGTATCTATCCTGTCTTTTAGCTCTGCACCTACCGTACTAGTATCCCCACCGTATCATGTGTTAACCATGAATGACCCTTACTCAAAAGTCGTGTAATGGTTCATGTCAACCTAATATATCGCATTTATAGGTTACTCAACTCGTATGTTTCTTTCCATGTAAATGTTCAATTCCTTGCCGTAGACCGTACGGGCTTTCCCATGAGGTTTTATACTACTCCAATGTAATTCCATGATCCTTAAGCTCGTTTGGACTGTTACCCTAGACCTAGCTAGGCTTTCCCAACATGAATCATCGTTTGTGCAACTAGGACTTATGCCACCTAGGACCACTAGTGATTATGCTTACCTATTGCACGTTTTCGTATTTCGGTTTGGGTTCAACCACCCAGGGCCACTAGGAATTACGCTAACCGTCAACCGCGCCCTTTTTCCCATGCATTCATCGTGAATCGTTTTTCCATGACTGTATGCACATGTATCACATCGTGCCATCCGAGTCCTGTCACAGGGCAGATCAAGAAATACAGGACTCGGTCGGGAGCTTTCGATTTATCTGCCGATGCAGATGCTAAGGTCTGTTTTTTCTATACGTGGCTATGGTCCCACGAGACCACTCCCTCAACTAGTGAAAGACAAGACAGGATAAATCCTGTATGAGAACACTCTACTGGCCAACCCACAATCCTAGCCTTACCGCAACCATAATTAGATAGCAATTATGGTCTTTTGGGTGTTCTCTGCCTTTCCGTACGTACACGCTTGACCAAAGATGGTAGGCAGCCTGACGAAATGCTATCTAGGGTACGACCGTGTATCGTCGACTATCCCCTATCCATCCCCGTCTTTAGGTCGCTCGTATAGCAACCAAGGCATACTCTTGGTTCTTCTAACGCAGACCTTAACCTCTCATGAGCCTAGTATGATCACCTAGCAGCTCATAGAGGGATACCAAGAATATCCTCACGTTCCCCGAAGCCGCTGCTTCGTTACCCAGTTCGCTGGAGCCTTTATCTAAATCAGATACCTGCTCCTACTCGTATACCTAAACGATGACCTACCGTATCAGGTTCCTCATCTATCTATGAACTGGTCTAAATTTCCTTGACTAAGAATCATTACTTGGTTATTCTTCAACTAAGGTTTACCACTTAGCCTTGTACCCGTTATCCTTGTTAACTACGGTTATCCACCTAATCCTCAGAACTAGGGTTTACATAATGGATTAAGTGTCACTTAAGTTCATGACTTAACCCGTCTACAAATCATGTCAAAATTGGCTAAGTATCCAAGTTCAAGACTTAACCCGTCTACTAGTCGTATAAAAAATGGTTAAGTGTCATTAGGCAAATCAAGTTACTTAACCTACCCGACCTTGTCATGTTTTGTTAAGTATCATTAGCCTAATCAAATTACTTAACCCATTTGTCCATGTCATATTTGGTTAAGAGTCATTAATCAAATTAACTTAACCCTATCATGTGGCATTAATTACTTAATGCACCTCAACCTCTCACATTAGACTTTGTTGTGGTTACTAGTTAAGCCGGTCGGTTCCGGGTAGCTTTACACCACAACTTGGTCTAACCTCGGGTTCAAGCACAACATGACCAACTTCTCACATTGGGTCCTATTGTTTGCAACTACTAGTTAGGTCGGTCGGTTCCGGGTAGTTTTACGTTGCAAACTCAACCCAACCTCGAGTTGGCCACACTTATATTATCTAAGTGTCATGTCCATTATGTTTCCAACACATATTACAAGTTTTCAAGGATTTGGGTAGACCTAACTTAATAGGTAAATTCCCAATTCCATATTTTCAAGCATACTTACATGTCAACTTCCATGTTATATTTCAAGTCATGTTTTCAAGTTATATTTTCATGTCACTAGAAATTACCCATAACATAACCCAACGCTTTTAAACTCGCATATACGTTCGCAACAACGTAATGGATTAAAAGAAGAGACTTGGCAAAGGCATGACAAAAATGGATATTAAGCCACAAGTTAATCATGGTGGCAAATGAGGCACAAATGTGTTCATTAGCTTGCATGTTGCATTCTTAAGCCTCAAAAACATGCATAAACCCAAACTTGGCACATAAGCGAATCATGGTGACAAAAGACATGGAATGATGACTAGTAACTCGCATATCATCATATAAGGGTTATGACTTCATGTGCAAGTTGACATAAAGGTTATGAGGGTTCTCATGTTGCATAATGCAACATTTCAACATAAAGGTTGTGGCTTTTAGCCCACAAGATCAAGATAATGACTTCATAACCTTGCATGACATGATAGCATGTATCATACTTAATGATCAAACTCAAACTTGCAACATGAACATTTAACTTCATAGTTAATATCTAAGAGTAGGGAAAGGGCTTACATTGCTGTGAAGGCACAAATCGATTTAAATTAAAGATTGAGACAAAGCCTATGCATGCCATCATCCAAAAACCCAAAGATGAAAGCTCCGAATCAAAAAAACCCCATTTTGATGAACCAAGATCAAAGCTTTAGCCTTGAAATCAACTTGAGAAGCTCTCATACTAACATAGAGACTCTCTAAAACTCACATGATCATGAAACCTCTCATAGAAATTTACTTAGGAATTTTAGAATGAGAGTGGAGGCCATGAGAGTAAATTTTTTGCCATAGTTTAGTTGCATGAATGAATAATGAGGATTTAGGAGAGGGTTAGGGGCCTATTTATAGAGATTAGGATTAGTTAGGACCCTTAGATTAACCCTAGGACCAACCTGAACCATCAGATTTCAATCCAGGCCCAAAAACCTAGCCAAGACAGAAAATAGGTGCACCAGGAAAAACTGCCCGGCCACCATAAGTCGACCCCCAAGTCGACAGGTCTGTCGACTTGGGTCAAGCCATGTCGACTCCCAAGTCGACAGGGCTGTCGACTTGGGGAGCCTGGCGGGAATTTTTCCCGCCTAGCCCTCCAGCCCTAATTTCCGAAATTAGAACTTGTTTTTGAACTTGAATTTTCTGAAAACTTCGTCGGACCATAACTTGGTCATACGGACTCCGATTCTCGAAAACTCAGACTCTATTTCGCGTATTTTTCCGAGACGAACGCAATGGCATAGCCCGTTTTACTTGATTCAGAATTTAAAAATGAAATTCTGCCTTGATTCTCGTTTTTAACATGTTATCGAAATACGGGTTGTTACATTCTCCCCACCTTTTAGGATTTCGTCCCCAAAATCTCCAAGTTAGGAAGAACATATCCTACCATCCATCATTCATCTACTCAAAACATCATCCACAAGCAACCATTGTCCTTAGATGATTTCTAATGCTGTACGAATATATGCAAAACGTGTGTGTACATGTTCCTTAGCTAATGCTAATGATCAGGCCTGAATAATCTTTCTAATGCAAAATATGTATAGAGCCATGAATCCAACATGTATGTAAATAATCCTAGTCATATAGATACTATATGCGTGCACAATCATTCATCCATATGCAACAACCGCACGATAATACACTCGATTTCATCCATAAACAAGTATAAATACTTGTAACACCCCGAATTTTAGTTAATGCTAAAATTCACTAATTACAGAATAAATAATTTCAGATGTGAGAATTGGGGGAAATGGGCTGCGTCATTGCGTTCGTCTCGGAAAAATACGCGAAATAGAGTTCGAGTTTTCGAGAATCGGAGTCCGTATGGCCCAGTTATGGCCCAATGAAGTTGGCAGAAAATTTAAGATAAAAACAGAATTAAATATTTAAAATCAGATTTCGAATTGGGGCCAGCGGGGGCCAGGCGGGAAAAATTCCCGCCCTAGCCATGTCGACAGGGCTGTCGACAGGGGTGTCGACTGCCCTGTCGACTTGCCTGTCGACACAGGGTGTCGGCCCTGTTGGTCTGGGTGCACCAGATCTGGTTTTTGGCTGAGTCTTGGGCTGTGTTCTAGAGATTTCCTAAATCTGACGGTCCTAATCTAATCTAGGGTTAATCTAAGGGCCTAAAACACTACCTAATCCTATAAATAAGACCCCAACCCTACCCTAATTCATTCATAATTAGATCTTGTAACTAAACTATGGCAAAATGAAACTTGATCATGGCCTCCACAAATCAATGAAGAGAGTTGCAAGCTAATCAACCTCTAATCAATATCTTCTTCAACTAGAGCAACTAATTCCACTTCATAAGTTTGCTAATCTTGGTTTTGGTGAGTTCCTATGGCTTTAATAATCAATTGTTAAATTGATTATGGTAGGATGTGATAAGACATGGCTATGTTTGTGGATAAATGTGTTTATGCAAGTTTGTATGATATGCGATTTGCAAGTTTTATGCTATATGCAAGTTTAATGCCATGTTTTATGATGCAAAACACTATGTTGAACATTTATGCATATGTAACATGTTATGCAAACTATATGTGAGAGTATATGCAAGTTATATGTAACATGATATGCAAGTTATGCATGTGATTTTATGCATGCTAAGTATTTGGTGTTATGCATGCTAAGTATTTGATTTTATGCATGCTAAGTATTTGATTTTATGCATGCTAAGTATTTGATTGTATGCATGCTAAATATTGGGTTTTATGCATGCTAAGTGTTTGGGTTTATGCAAGTTAAGTGGTGTGTTTATGCATAATAAGTAATTGATTCTATGCATGCTAAGTATGTGGTTTTATGCATGCTAAGTGTTTGGTATTATGCATAAATCATGACATGTAAGTTTACCCTTTTAAATGTGATGCATACATATGCAAGATGATACCTTTATATGCTATGCATGTTTACCCTCCTTTAAGATGCAAGTCATATATGCAAGTTCAACATGTTAAGCAAGTTATGTGTATGCTTATATGCAAGTTCAACATGTTATACAAGTTATGTGTATGATGTTATGTAAGTTATGCGCATGTTGTTATGCAAGTTCATATGCAAGTTATGTGTATGATGTTATGCAAGTTATGTGCATGATGCTATGCAAGTTATGTGTATGTTGATGTGCAAGTTATGTTTATGATATTATGAAAGTTATGTGTATGATGTTATGCAAGTTAACATGTAACATGTTGTGCAAGTTCACACCTTTAAGATACATGCAAGTTCACCTTTGTATAACCTATGAATACTTATGCAAGTTGCCTTTATATATGACATATGTATGTTCATGCAAGTTGGGTTATTTAGCAATGCTAGTTGGGTTAATATTATGATGTAAGTGGACACCTTTTAACCCATGTTAATGCTAATTTATGCTAAGTGAAACCCATGTTAATTGTGAGAGAATCTTCTCTTGGAAATATGTCGTGTTAGCATAAGTGCGTGGGGAAACGATGGGGTTAATAGACATGTTAATGAATGGTGTGAAATGGTTATGATTAAGCATACCATAAAATGAATAAGCATGGGTGGGAATTTACCTATTGAGTTAGGTCTACCCCATGGGAATTTACCTATTGAGTTAGGTCTACCCATGTTATGAAAAACTTGATATTAATTAGGGATAATTAATATGGGGGTGATTAATTAGGTGTAATTAATCAACTAAGACACGAGGTTGGACCCTTTTGTAGCGGAAGTCTGCCCGGAACCGACCGACCATCCAGCGGCTACAAATGATTGGCCCAATGTGAGAGGTCTTAGTCATAAATTAAATACATGATTAAAGTAAAGACACGAGGTTAGACCCTTTTGATGACAGAAGTCTGCCCGGAACCAACCGGCATATCCAGCAGTCATAAAAGACGGTCTAATGTGAGAGGTCTTTATGAGGTCATGATCTTAATTAATGAATTAAGAAACACTTAACCATATTAGCATGTAGAGGGGCATGTGGGGTTAAGTGGGTGCCTTGGGTGGCATGTAGTAACTAGTTGGGGTGCCTTGGGTGGCATGAGGAAACTAGTGGGTTGCCTTGGGTGGCAATAGAAAAATACGATTAGAATACTTAACCAAAGTGGAACATGTAATTAAACATGATTAAAGGGTTAAGTAAGTGCCTTGGGTGGCATGTGGGAATTAAGTAAGTGCCTTGGGTGGCATGTGGGAATCAAGTAAGTGCCTTGGGTGGCATGTGGGAATCTAGTGGGTGCCTTAAGTGGCAATTGAAATATAATTGGAGGACTTAACCAAACCTTAACATGTAAGGGGGCATGATTATAAAAAGGGGTTAAGTGGGATGCACTAGATAAAATGACAAGCTTAAGTAGTAGCTTGTGGGGGCCCATTTCAACCAATATCCCAAACGTATCTTTGTGGGCTCGACCCATGTCGAGTGACGGGACATGCATATTGGGCTTGACTATAAGAGGCCAAAACGGGGTAGCGGTGGCAACGCAAGTCCAACGGGCTTCATATGCGTGTGTGGGCCCGGGCTGGTAGATAAGCCGTTGTTGCACCGTGTAGATATAAGCCGTGCACCGTTGATAGAATTGGTTGCCACTTTCGGGGAGTGATACACCCCACTGTGGGGCCAGCACGGGTATCTACGTTAGGGAGCCGATCGCTTGGGAGTAGTGGGGTACACCTAGTGGAGGTAGGGGCAGACGACACCTACGTGGTCAGCTAGAAGTACCAGAAACTACTAGTTATATTTTCTAAGTCTTTAGGTGGGATCAACCTTTAAGTAGGAATTACTCTTGGTGGGTAGAACTGGTGTGGTGCAGTGTAGGAATTACCCTTGGGTGGGTAGATCTGGGGTGGTATAAGCTAGCAATTATCCTTGGGTGGATAAATATGTCTTTTCGGTTATCGTAGTACATCCTGTGTTTTGTTGGCTATTTAGTGTAGTCATTATCCCCAGAGGTACCATACCTTGTTTATATCATACCCTAATTACTTTAATGATTGTATTGTTAGGGTTATAGGACTCACTCAGACTTATGTCTGACCCCGTTGTTGTTTATCTTTTTTTCCCAACCCTCAGGTTATCAGAGTGGGCCTAGCACTAGTGGGCTTGGACCAGACCGCTATATCTATCTTTTGGGGCTTGGACCGTAGAAGTAAAGCTCGGTTTATCTTTTCTATTTTGGCTATTATCTATGTAATGGGATTATGTACTTCTATTTTATCAGGATGGATATTATGTACTTGACTCTTGTTATGGTTTTGTGATGTAACCAAACATGTTTTGTTAATGAAATGATGTTTTAAATTTTCAAGTATTACTTATATCTGTCCTGTTGTAATTTTTCTGTTCTATACTCACTAAAAATACTCCACCAAAACTAAGGCATTCCCTTAGTGAGTGACCTTAGCGGGTGTGGGGTGTTACACGTGGTATCAGAGCTTAAGGTTACCAGAATAGATAAAATTTTTAGAAAAACTATTTTCTAGGAATATTTTTGAAAGGAATATTTTCAAAAACATGTCTTTTAAGAGAAAAGTTTTTGAAAGAAAAGCATAATCCCCAATAGCCATATCTATATCTTTCGAATTCTCCATTTTGAATCTCTTCCTTTCTCTCATTTTGAGTTTCCCCTCCGCGTATAGATGATCTTTCTAAGATAGATAAGGATGGAAATCCACTTCAAGGGACTTAGACGTTAATCAGATTAGAAGTTGGTTCAAGAAGGAGGAGGACTGGTAGGTACCTATAGGATAGATGATGAGAGGAAGGCTCAAATAGTTGTTTGGATAATGAAGGATGAAACCTCATTGGTGGGAGGTTACGAGTGGAGAATAGGGAAGAAGAAGGCTAGTAGTTATCCTTTTAGGAGGAATAGGACACCTTATTAGGATTGTCCAAAGAAGCAAGGGCAACGTATGGAATCTCCTGGAGGGTAGTTATATTCCCTCACGACTAGGGTACCAGATGGGGATAAGACCGTCTAGATTGGAGGTTGGATTTCTTTATTATCCGATTCGAATTTTATTTGATTCTGACGCATCGAGTTCGTTTATCTCATCCTTATTAGTTGGGTCACTGCACTTAGACACCAGTTTGGTAGATGATCCCTTAGTTATTTCAAACCCAATTGGGGCTCCATGATGTGTTTGGGTTTGAAAGTTGCTATACTTAGCGTTGAGTTTAAGATGTGATGCTTTTGGGCTTCACGGGCTATGGGTTAGTTTTGGGCATGGACTGGTTATCCAGTAGGGGTGCCGTTCTTGATTTTGAAGGGAGAGTTGTTAGGCTTATGGGCCGCCTGGGTAACACTCTCGAGATCTCTTGTAATCCCATAGAATCTGTTATGCTAAGTTATCTAGAATCGCTTGACACGTCGGTCTAGATTTTGCGATCTGTTAGAGCGGTCCGGGAATACCCGGATGTGTGTGAGGAGGTGAAGGGCTTACCTCTGAAGAGGGAGATTGACTTCCGAATATATCTGGTGGATAATCCTAAACCAGTATCTTGGCCAGTGTGCCATATGGCTCCTCGTGAGAGGAGGGAACTCCATAAGTAAGTAGGCGATTTGCTTGAGAAGGGGTTCATAAGACGAAGTATATCGGAGTGGGGCGCTCCAGTAGTTTTTGTCATGAAGGCGGATGGGTCCCTCAGACTTTGTGTAGGCTAAAGAGAACTAAATAAACTCACAAAGAAGAATAGACACCCATTGCCGAGGATAGATGATCTCTTTGATCAGTTGGCTGGCGCCTCAGTATTTTTGTAGTAGGACTTAGCCACGGGATTTCATCAGTTGAGAGTGGCTGAGGATAGTATAGAGAAGACTGCCTTTAGGACTCCGGATGATTTTTTATGAGTGGCTGGTGATGCCATTTGGTTTGACGAACGCCCCCGCATACTTTGTTGATTTGATGAGAAGGGTGTTCAGGGAGTACCTGAATAAGTTTGTGATGGTCTTTGTAAATGACATCTTGGTCTTTTCTAGGAGCGGAATAAGCTTTCGGGTGTGCTCAATAGGCTGAGCAAAGCCAGTATAAGATAAACGATGGTTTTGGAGCGAGACTGGCGAGGACATCCAGAATTGGACAAGGGCTTAATTATTTAGCCATTTTTACTAGTATCATCTCACGTAGGTCGTCTGAATTCGAAGGAGGTATCCCTTGGGTGTTTGTTTGATATTGGTTTAGGCCTTTGGGGCTTGCTTTTGGGGGATGCCGAGTTCGACTAGGGTGGTCTGCGTGAGAGACAGTTGTGATGATTTTGGATGATATCCTGGTGGAGAAGAGCATGCCCTACATCTTAGGGAAGTGTTGGAGACTCTTCGAGCGCATAATCTTAGGACAGTAAAAGTGGATGGGATTCCTAGCATCCTATGAGTTTGAGATAGCGTATACCCCTGGCAAGGGTAACGTGGTGGCGGACGCCTTGAGCAGAAAGAGGTTGTCCTTGAGTCCGTTGTCTGTGGAACAACGAAGCTTGGAATTTATCTCGATGTATGATTTCAGACCTTCCGTTGATTATGTACCCGGTTTGCTAGCTTCCTTGGAAGTTAGACCTACTCTTTTGGGGCGGATTGGAGAAGCACAGAGGGACGACCCACAGTGGGTTGAGTTGGTGGAGAAGCTCATAAGGGGGGGAGTCGTCCAGCCATTTGAGTAGGTACACCCTAGACGATAGGGGGTGCTTGCGTAGAGACGGTAGACTTTGTGTACCGCAAGACGAGGGTTTGAGGAAGGTTATTTTTGATGATGCACACCGTTCTAGGATGACCATTCATCCCGGTGGGGACAAGATGTATCAAGACATGAAGAGGGTTTTCTTCTGGGCCGGTATGAAGAAAGATGTGGCCGAGTATGTCGCTCGATGCTTGGTGTGCCAACAAGAGAAGGCGGAGCAAAAGAAACCAAGTGGGTTGCTTCACCCATTGGAAGTTCCGCAATGGAAGTGGGATAGCATCTCGAAGGATTTTATTGACAGGTTACCAAGATCAAGGAAGGGTAATACGGGAATTTGGGTGGTAGTAGACAGGCTTACTAAGAGCGCCCATTGTATACCTGTGAAGAATAAGGGAACTGCTCCATGGCTAGCTTCAGTTTATATTCGAGAGATTATTAGATTGCATGGTGTACCCTCCAGTATGGTAAGCAATCGAGATCCTATCTTCACTAGAGAATTTTGGAAGAGTGTGCAAGAGGCGGTAGGGACTCAGTTGTGTTTGAGTACCGCATATCATCCTCAGACGGACGGCCAGACCGAGAGGGTGAAACATGTTTTAGAAGACCTTTTGAGGCTATGTATCTTGGATTTTGGAGGTACATGGGAGGAGCATCTTCCATTGGTGGAGTTGCCCGACAAACTTAGTGGTGTACATGATGTATTCCATGTGTCCCATTTGAGGAAGTGCTTACATGAGACCGCAGAGGTGGTAGAGCCGAGTTTTGGAAGTAGAGCGTGATGCGACGATTCGACGAGCTCCTACTTGCATCCTTGGGTCAGAGATTTGGAAGATGAGAAACAGAGAGGTTCAACTAGTCAAAGTACAAAGGGGAGATGAAGAGAGCGACGCTACCTGGGAGACGGAAGCGAAGATGCGTTCGAGGTACCCTTTTTTCGGAGGGTATGTCCTTTTGCTTCTCCTTCATCGCATATCTTGTGCTTATCTTATCCTTAGTATGTCCTCTCGATAGTACCTTTGACCTTCAGATAGGATAGTCCTATGGTTGAAACATGTGTTTGAGACATGTTATGTATGATGGATGCAAGTGGATGCAAGTGTTTGCTAGTGGTTGCTCGTGGATGCATATACACACACTCTAGGCACTAGATCGGCTCAGTCACTTCATATTGCATAAAATTGTGTGTAGGAAGCTATATCCATGGATGTATAATGATTGTGTTATCATATGGATGATGCATTTTGGTGAATGATTGTGCACTCATGTAGATATTGTATGTGTCGATAGGGTTCTCTCGCATACATAATGGATGCATGGCACCATCATGGTTTGCATATGTTCATACATTAGATAGGGAACATATACACACACTTTTTGCATATGCTCATACATCATTAGAAATTGTTTTAAGGACAATGGATGCCCGTGTTTGATGGATTGAGTAGATGGTTGTTTGGATGGTAGGATATGCATTCTCCTTAGTTTAGAGATTTCGGGGACGAAATCCTTTAAGGAGGGGAGAATGTAACACCTCGAATTTTAGTTAATGCTAAAATTCACTAATTACAGAATAAATAATCTCAGATGTGAGAATTGGGGGAAATGGGCTGCGTCATTGCGTTCGTCTCGGAAAAATACGCGAAATAGAGTCCGAGTTTTCGAGAATCAGAGTCCGTATGGCCCAGTTATGGCCCAATGAAGTTGGCAGAAAATTTAAGATAAAAACAGAATTAAATATTTAAAATCAGATTTCGAATTGGGGCCAGCGGGGGCCAGGCGGGAAAAATTCCCGCCCTAGCCATGTCGACAGGGCTGTCGACAGGGGTGTCGACTGCCCTGTCGACTTGCCTGTCGACACAGGGTGTCGGCCCTGTTGGTCTGGGTGCACCAGATCTGGTTTTTGGCTGAGTCTTGGGCTGTGTTCTAGAGATTTCCTAAATCTGACGGTCCTAATCTAATCTAGGGTTAATCTAAGGGCCTAAAACACTACCTAATCCTATAAATAAGACCCCAACCCTACCCTAATTCATTCATAATTAGATCTTGTAACTAAACTATGGCAAAATGAAACTTGATCATGGCCTCCACAAATCAATGAAGAAAGTTGCAAGCTAATCAACCTCTAGTCAATATCTTCTTCAACTAGAGCAACTAATTCCACTTCATAAGTTTGCTAATCTTGGTTTTGGTGAGTTCCTATGGCTTTAATAATCAATTGTTAAATTGATTATGGTAGGATGTGATAAGACATGGCTATGTTTGTGGATAAATGTGTTTATGCAAGTTTGTATGATATGCGATTTGCAAGTTTTATGCTATATGCAAGTTTAATGCCATGTTTTATGATGCAAAACACTATGTTGAACATTTATGCATATGTAACATGTTATGCAAACTATATGTGAGAGTATATGCAAGTTATATGTAACATGATATGCAAGTTATGCATGTGATTTTATGCATGCTAAGTATTTGGTGTTATGCATGCTAAGTATTTGATTTTATGCATGCTAAGTATTTGATTTTATGCATGCTAAGTATTTGATTGTATGCATGCTAAATATTGGGTTTTATGCATGCTAAGTGTTTGGGTTTATGCAAGTTAAGTGGTGTGTTTATGCATAATAAGTAATTGATTCTATGCTTGCTAAGTATGTGGTTTTATGCATGCTAAGTGTTTGGTATTATGCATAAATCATGACATGTAAGTTTACCCTTTTAAATGTGATGCATACATATGCAAGATGACACCTTTATATGCTATGCATGTTTACCCTCCTTTAAGATGCAAGTCATATATGCAAGTTCAACATGTTAAGCAAGTTATGTGTATGCTTATATGCAAGTTCAACATGTTATACAAGTTATGTGTATGATGTTATGTAAGTTATGCGCATGTTGTTATGCAAGTTCATATGCAAGTTATGTGTATGATGTTATGCAAGTTATGTGCATGATGCTATGCAAGTTATGTGTATGTTGATGTGCAAGTTATGTTTATGATATTATGAAAGTTATGTGTATGATGTTATGCAAGTTAACATGTAACATGTTGTGCAAGTTCACACCTTTAAGATACATGCAAGTTCACCTTTGTATAACCTATGAATACTTATGCAAGTTGCCTTTATATATGACATATGTATGTTCATGCAAGTTGGGTTATTTAGCAATGCTAGTTGGGTTAATATTATGATGTAAGTGGACACCTTTTAACCCATGTTAATGCTAATGTATGCTAAGTGAAACCCATGTTAATTGTGAGAGAATCTTCTCTTGGAAATATGTCGTGTTAGCATAAGTGCGTGGGGAAACGATGGGGTTAATAGACATGTTAATGAATGGTGTGAAATGGTTATGATTAAGCATACCATAAAATGAATAAGCATGGGTGGGAATTTACCTATTGAGTTAGGTCTACCCCATGAGAATTTACCTATTGAGTTAGGTCTACCCATGTTATGAAAAACTTGATATTAATTAGGGATAATTAATATGGGGGTGATTAATTAGGTGTAATTAATCAACTAAGACACGAGGTTGGACCCTTTTGTAGCGGAAGTCTGCCCGGAACCGACCGACCATCCAGCGGCTACAAATGATTGGCCCAATGTGAGAGGTCTTAGTCATAAATTAAATACATGATTAAAGTAAAGACACGAGGTTAGACCCTTTTGATGACAGAAGTCTGCCCGGAACCAACCGGCATATCCAGCAGTCATAAAAGACGGTCTAATGTGAGAGGTCTTTATGAGGTCATGATCTTAATTAATGAATTAAGAAACACTTAACCATATTAGCATGTAGAGGGGCATGTGGGGTTAAGTGGGTGCCTTGGGTGGCATGTAGTAACTAGTTGGGGTGCCTTGGGTGGCATGAGGAAACTAGTGGGTTGCCTTGGGTGGCAATAGAAAAATACGATTAGAATACTTAACCAAAGTGGAACATGTAATTAAACATGATTAAAGGGTTAAGTAAGTGCCTTGGGTGGCATGTGGGAATTAAGTAAGTGCCTTGGGTGGCATGTGGGAATCAAGTAAGTGCCTTGGGTGGCATGTGGGAATCTAGTGGGTGCCTTAAGTGGCAATTGAAATATAATTGGAGGACTTAACCAAACCTTAACATGTAAGGGGGCATGATTATAAAAAGGGGTTAAGTGGGATGCACTAGATAAAATGACAAGCTTAAGTAGTAGCTTGTGGGGGCCCATTTCAACCAATATCCCAAACGTATCTTTGTGGGCTCGACCCATGTCGAGTGACGGGACACGCATATTGGGCTTGACTATAAGAGGCCAAAACGGGGTAGCGGTGGCAACGCAAGTCCAACGGGCTTCATATGCGTGTGTGGGCCCGGGCTGGTAGATAAGCCGTTGTTGCACCGTGTAGATATAAGCCGTGCACCGTTGATAGAATTGGTTGCCACTTTCGGGGAGTGATACACCCCACTGTGGGGCCAGCACGGGTATCTACGTTAGGGAGCCGATCGCTTGGGAGTAGTGGGGTACACCTAGTGGAGGTAGGGGCAGACGGCACCTACGTGGTCAGCTAGAAGTACCAGAAACTACTAGTTATATTTTCTAAGTCTTTAGGTGGGATCAACCTTTAAGTAGGAATTACTCTTGGTGGGTAGAACTGGTGTGGTACAGTGTAGGAATTACCCTTGGGTGGGTAGATCTGGGGTGGTATAAGCTAGCAATTATCCTTGGGTGGATAAATACGTCTTTTCGGTTATCGTAGTACATCCTGTGTTTTGTTGGCTATTTAGTGTAGTCATTATCCCCAGAGATACCATACCTTGTTTATATCATACCCTAATTACTTTAATGATTGTATTGTTAGGGTTATAGGACTCACTCAGACTTATGTCTGACCCCTTGTTGTTTATCTTTTTTTCCCAACCCTCAGGTTATCAGAGTGGGCCTAGCACTAGTGGGCTTGGACCAGACCGCTATATCTATCTTTTGGGGCTTGGACCGTAGAAGTAAAGCTCGGTTTATCTTTTCTATTTTGGCTATTATCTATGTAATGGGATTATGTACTTCTATTTTATCAGGATGGATATTATGTACTTGACTCTTGTTATGGTTTTGTGATGTAACCAAACATGTTTTGTTAATGAAATGATGTTTTAAATTTTCAAGTATTACTTATATCTGTCCTGTTGTAATTTTTCTGTTCTATACTCACTAAAAATACTCCACCAAAACTAAGGCATTCCCTTAGTGAGTGACCTTAGCGGGTGTGGGGTGTTACAATACTCGTGCATATGCAATATGAAATGTGACCGAGTCGAGCTAGTATCTAATGTGTATTCGCGCATCCACTTGCAACCATATCAATCATAACATGTTTCAAATACATGTTTACATCCATAGGGTTCTACCTAGGATTCCCTGAAACAGGGTCGAGAAGATAAACAAGACAAACTCCTTATGGGGTTTGTAACAGAAAATAGGACCAAGAAGATGTCCACAAAAGATAGCCTACAAGTAAGCTCTACAGAAAACAGGGATCAAGGACATACTCCCAAAAAGAGATATCATGCGCGTATCTAGTCTTTGACCATCAAAGTCGTATTTCCTCGAGCTTAATTCCATTATGCCTTGACCGTCTTTTAACTTCGCGATTTCGTAGCTTCTTATTTCCTGTTTCCATAACATGAGCTGGAACTCATTTCTTCGTCGCCTCTCATTCCACTTGCACTTATCCTTTTTCTAGAATACTTGGCGCAAACATGACTGCGTACTCATGATCTCATGCAAGCTTTCCAAAATTCACTAGTGAATCTTGGTTCTCGTTTATATACTATAAGGTATTCCATGTAGAAGAACTTTCTCTTGAAAGTAAACAGATGTCAACCAGGTTATCAAGCGCACTTACTAGGGTGATCTCTATAACCCATGCATAAATGAAGTAAACCATCCGTCTTATCGGCGAACACCACTCGATCGGGCTTCAAATTTCCAATAAAGGCATCAAGGGATTCTAAGTAACTAGTCATGACAGAACCTCAAAAAGGTTACACGATACTTCGAGGGTATTACCAAGGCTAGTCAAAAAGGTCTAACTACCCTCCTATCAAAACCGAGAGTGGCACCCCCTACTGGATAACCACTTCATCCCTAGAATCCATCCATAGCTTATAAACATAAGCATTATTTCCAAACTCAACACTTGGCATAGACATTCTCAAATCCAAACAAGTCATGTATAAATGGACTGATTATCCAATAGGATTTTGAGACAAAAATGGGATTCTCTATTACGCTAGTACTTAAGGTGCAGAGACTCAACTATCGAAGCAGACTTAAATGATACAAAAAACGAAGTCCTAACGGGATGATAGAGAAGAAAAGCTAAACCTTTAACAAGATCGTTACCCTCCTTCCGAGGTACCCTAGAAATGAGAGCATACTATTGCCCTCCCGATGATCTTGTCCTTGTCCCATAATACTTAACTATCCGCCCCGTTTTACCATGCCAAAGGTACTCTCTCGTCATGGGTTTCATTGTTCATCTTTCTCCCTCCTTTGAGGACTAAGCCATACCAACAAGTTGCTCATCCTTAAGCTCGTATCCTTTATCCTCTTTCTCACTATCCTTTCTTATAACGCAGCCACTGGTCTCTCGAGAACCACCTCCATCGTATGGAAAGCACTTTCGTAGATAGAAAAGACTAGTCGCAGTTAAAACCACTGTGACTACAGATGGAGGAAAGAAAAGGAAAAGAGATTCAATTAAGGAAACAAGGATAGTGCTAATGGCCTTTGGGGAATAGCCTTTTTCTTTTAAAAGAAAATTTTCTTGAAAAATGCTTCTTTGTAAACGATTTTCAAATGGTTTTCAGAAGGTCTTTAAAAACTTTTGCCCAGTCTGGTAACCTTCTGCTCTGATACCACGTGTAACACCCCGCCTCCGCTAGGGTCACTCGCAAAGGAATGCACTAGCTTTAGAGGGGCATTATTGGTAAACATGCACAGAAATATCACAAGACAGAACATATAAAATAGCGGAAGTAAAATCGAACTTTCATAAACATTAATAATTAAGGTCTAAAGCCTTTTACATCAGAGTACATCAAAACCTGTCTTGCAATAGTAAAGAAGCATAAAGACTTTTTCATAAATTATTCCCCAAGTAAAAACAGTAAAGTAGCCATAGCCAAGAAAAATCCAAGCCATCCATGATGACCTTCAAGCAGAAGAAGTCCGAACTAAACAACAGTATTTCCTCCCTGTAACCTGGGGGGGAAACGGAAGAAAAGAGGCGAAACAAAACGGGTCAGTCAAAAAGACTGAGTAAGCCCTATCTACTATCAGCATAAAAACTAGTAAAGTTAACTGACATGAGAAACTGAGATGAACATAAGCATGATGACAAAATAGATAAGCTAAATCAAAATAATAGGATGAACTACTGAACTCAGATAAACTAAGGTGTCATGATAAATTACGATGTCAAGATAAAACAAGGTATCCCATCGTCAGGTTGCTATCAAGTATAATATCCCCAAGATATCTATCACGTATAACATCCCATGGTATCTATCCTGTCTTTTAGCTCTGCACCTACCGTACTAGTATCCCCACCGTATCATGTGTTAACCATGAATGACCCTTACTCAAAAGTCGTGTAATGGTTCATGTCAACCTAATATATCGCATTTATAGGTTACTCAACTCGTATGTTTCTTTCCATGTAAATGTTCAGTTCCTTGCCGTAGACCGTACGGGCTTTCCCATGAGGTTTTATACTACTCCAATGTAATTCCATGATCCTTAAGCTCGTTTGGACTGTTACCCTAGACCTAGCTAGGCTTTCCCAACATGAATCATCGTTTGTGCAACTAGGACTTATGCCACCTAGGACCACTAGTGATTATGCTTACCTATTGCACGTTTTCGTATTTCGGTTTGGGTTCAACCACCCAGGGCCACTAGGAATTACGCTAACCGTCAACCGCGCCCTTTTTCCCACGCATTCATCGTGAATCGTTTTTCCATGACTGTATGCACATGTATCACATCGTGCCATCCGAGTCCTGTCACAGGGCAGATCAAGAAATACAGGACTCGGTCGGGAGCTTTCGATTTATCTGCCGATGCAGATGCTAAGGTCTGTTTTTTCTATACGTGGCTATGGTCCCATGAGACCACTCCCTCAACTAGTGAAAGACAAGACAGGATAAATCCTGTATGAGAACACTCTACTGGCCAACCCACAATCCTAGCCTTACCGCAACCATAATTAGATAGCAATTATGGTCTTTTGGGTGTTCTCTGCCTTTCCGTACGTACACGCTTGACCAAAGATGGTAGGTAGCCTGACGAAATGCTATCTAGGGTACGACCGTGTATCGTCGACTATCCCCTATCCATCCCCGTCTTTAGGTCGCTCGTATAGCAACCAAGGCATACTCTTGGTTCTTCTAACGCAGACCTTAACCTCTCATGAGCCTAGTATGATCACCTGGCAGCTCATAGAGGGATACCAAGAATATCCTCACGTTCCCCGAAGCCGCTGCTTCGTTACCCAGTTCGTTGGAGCCTTTATCTAAATCAGATACCTGCTCCTACTCGTATACCTAAACGATGACCTACCGTATCAGGTTCCTCATCTATCTATGAACTAGTCTAAATTTCCTTGACTAAGAATCATTACTTAGTTATTCTTCAACTAAGGTTTACCACTTAGCCTTGTTCCCGTTATCCTTGTTAACTACGGTTATCCACCTAATCCTCAGAACTAGGGTTTACATAATGGATTAAGTGTCACTTAAGTTCATGACTTAACCCATCTACAAATCATGTCAAAATTGGCTAAGTATCCAAGTTCAAGACTTAACCCGTCTACTAGTTGTATAAAAAATGGTTAAGTGTCATTAGGCAAATCAAGTTACTTAACCTACCCGACCTTGTCATGTTTTGTTAAGTATCATTAGCCTAATCAAATTACTTAACCCATTTGTCCATGTCATATTTGGTTAAGAGTCATTAATCAAATTAACTTAACCCTATCATGTGGCATTAATTACTTAATGCACCTCAACCTCTCACATTAGACTTTGTTGTGGTTACTAGTTAAGCCGGTCGGTTCCGGGTAGCTTTACACCACAACTTGGTCTAACCTCGGGTTCAAGCACAACATGACCAACTTCTCACATTGGGTCCTATTGTTTGCAACTACTAGTTAGGTCGGTCGGTTCCGGGTAGTTTTACGTTGCAAACTCAACCCAACCTCGAGTTGGCCACACTTATATTATCTAAGTGTCATGTCCATTATGTTTCCAACACATATTACAAGTTTTCAAGGATTTGGGTAGACCTAACTTAATAGGTAAATTCCCAATTCCATATTTTCAAGCATACTTACATGTCAACTTCCATGTTATATTTCAAGTCATGTTTTCAAGTTATATTTTCATGTCACTAGAAATTACCCATAACATAACCCAACGCTTTTAAACTCGCATATACGTTCGCAACAACGTAATGGATTAAAAGAAGAGACTTGGCAAAGGCATGACAAAAATGGATATTAAGCCACAAGTTAATCATGGTGGCAAATGAGGCACAAATGTGTTCATTAGCTTGCATGTTGCATTCTTAAGCCTCAAAAACATGCATAAACCCAAACTTGGCACATAAGCGAATCATGGTGACAAAAGACATGGAATGATGACTAGTAACTCGCATATCATCATATAAGGGTTATGACTTCATGTGCAAGTTGACATAAAGGTTATGAGGGTTCTCATGTTGCATAATGCAACATTTCAACATAAAGGTTGTGGCTTTTAGCCCACAAGATCAAGATAATGACTTCATAACCTTGCATGACATGATAGCATGTATCATACTTAATGATCAAACTCAAACTTGCAACATGAACATTTAACTTCATAGTTAATATCTAAGAGTAGGGAAAGGGCTTACATTGCTGTGAAGGCACAAATCGATTTAAATTAAAGATTGAGACAAAGCCTATGCATGCCATCATCCAAAAACCCAAAGATGAAAGCTCCAAATCAAAAAAACCCCATTTTGATGAACCAAGATCAAAGCTTTAGCCTTGAAATCAACTTGAGAAGCTCTCATACTAACATAGAGACTCTCTAAAACTCACATGATCATGAAACCTCTCATAGAAATTTAGTTAGGAATTTTAGAATGAGAGTGGAGGCCATGAGAGTAAAATTTTTGCCATAGTTTAGTTGCATGAATGAATAATGAGGATTTAGGAGAGGGTTAGGGGCCTATTTATAGAGATTAGGATTAGTTAGGACCCTTAGATTAACCCTAGGACCAACCTGAACCATCAGATTTCAATCCAGGCCCAAAAACCTAGCCAAGACAGAAAATAGGTGCACCAGGCAAAACTGCCCGGCCACCATAAGTCGACCCCCAAGTCGACAGGTCTGTCGACTTGGGTCAAGCCATGTCGACTCCCAAGTCGACAGGGCTGTCGACTTGGGGAGCCTAGCGGGAATTTTTCCCGCCTAGCCCTCCAGCCCTAATTTCCGAAATTAGAACTCGTTTTTGAACTTGAATTTTCTGAAAACTTCGTCGGACCATAACTTGGTCATACGGACTCCGATTCTCGAAAACGCAGACTCTATTTCGCGTATTTTTCCGAGACGAACGCAATGGCATAGCCTGTTTTACTTGATTCATAATTTAAAAATGAAATTCTGCCTTGATTCTCGTTTTTAACATGTTATCGAAATACGGGTTGTTACATTCTCCCCACCTTTTAGGATTTCGTCCCCAAAATCTCCAAGTTAGGAAGAACATATCCTACCATCCATCATTCATCTACTCAAAACATCATCCACAAGCAACCATTGTCCTTAGATGATTTCTAATGCTGTATGAATATATGCAAAACGTGTGTGTACATGTTCCTTAGCTAATGCTAATGATCAGGCCTGAATAATCTTTCTAATGCAAAATATGTATAGTGCCATGAATCCAACATGTACGCAAATAATCCTAGTCATATAGATACTATATGCGTGCACAATCATTCATCCATATGCAACAACTGCATGATAATACACTCGATTTCATCCATAAACAAGTATAAATACTTGTAACACCCTGAATTTTAGTTAATGCTAAAATTCACTAATTACAGAATAAATAATCTCAGATGTGAGAATTGGGGGAAATGGGCTGCATCATTGCGTTCGTCTCGGAAAAATACGCGAAATAGAGTCCGAGTTTTCGAGAATCGGAGTCCGTATGGCCCAATGAAGTTGGCAGAAAATTTAAGATAAAAACAGAATTAAATATTTAAAATCAGATTTCGAATTGGGGCCAGCGGGGGCCAGGCGGGAAAAATTCCCGCCCTAGACATATCGACAGGGGTGTCGACTGCCCTGTCGACTTGCCTGTCGACACAGGGTGTCGGCCATGTTGGTCTGGGTGCACCAGATCTGGTTTTTGGCTGAGTCTTGGGCTGTGTTCTAGAGATTTCCTAAATCTGACGGTCCTAATCTAATCTAGGGTTAATCTAAGGGCCTAAAACACTACCTAATCCTATAAATAAGACCCCAACCCTACCCTAATTCATTCATAATTAGATCTTGTAACTAAACTATGGCAAAATGTAACTTGATCATGGCCTCCACAAATCAATGAAGAGAGTTGCAAGCTAATCAACCTCTAATCAATATCTTCTTCAACTAGAGCAACTAATTCCACTTCATAAGTTTGCTAATCTTGGTTTTGGTGAGTTCCTATGGCTTTAATAATCAATTGTTAAATTGATTATGGTAGGATGTGATAAGACATGGCTATGTTTGTGGATAAATGTGTTTATGCAAGTTTGTATGATATGCGATTTGCAAGTTTTATGCGATATGCAAGTTTAATGCCATGTTTTATGATGCAAAACACTATGTTGAACATTTATGCATATGTAACATGTTATGCAAACTATATGTGAGAGTATATGCAAGTTATATGTAACATGATATGCAAGTTATGCATGTGATTTTATGCATGCTAAGTATTTGGTGTTATGCATGCTAAGTATTTGATTTTATGCATGCTAAGTATTTGATTTTATGCATGCTAAGTATTTGATTGTATGCATGCTAAATATTGGGTTTTATGCATGCTAAGTGTTTGGGTTTATGCAAGTTAAGTGGTGTGTTTATGCATAATAAGTAATTGATTCTATGCATGCTAAGTATGTGGTTTTATGCATGCTAAGTGTTTGGTATTATGCATAAATCATGACATGTAAGTTTACCCTTTTAAATGTGATGCATACATATGCAAGATGACACCTTTATATGCTATGCATGTTTACCCTCTTTTAAGATGCAAGTCATATATGCAAGTTCAACATGTTAAGCAAGTTATGTGTATGCTTATATGCAAGTTCAACATGTTATACAAGTTATGTGTATGATGTTATGTAAGTTATGCGCATGTTGTTATGCAAGTTCATATGCAAGTTATGTGTATGATGTTATGCAAGTTATGTGCATGATGCTATGCAAGTTATGTGTATGTTGATGTGCAAGTTATGTTTATGATATTATGAAAGTTATGTGTATGATGTTATGCAAGTTAACATGTAACATGTTGTGCAAGTTCACACCTTTAAGATACATGCAAGTTCACCTTTGTATAACCTATGAATACTTATGCAAGTTGCCTTTATATATGACATATGTATGTTCATGCAAGTTGGGTTATTTAGCAATGCTAGTTGGGTTAATATTATGATGTAAGTGGACACCTTTTAACCCATGTTAATGCTAATGTATGCTAAGTGAAACCCATGTTAATTGTGAGAGAATCTTCTCTTGGAAATATGTCGTGTTAGCATAAGTGCATGGGGAAACGATGGGGTTAATTGACATGTTAATGAATGGTGTGAAATGGTTATGATTAAGCATACCATAAAATGAATAAGCATGAGTGGGAATTTACCTATTGAGTTAGGTCTACCCCATGGGAATTTACCTATTGAGTTAGGTCTACCCATGTTATGAAAAACTTGATATTAATTAGGGATAATTAATATGTGGGTGATTAATTAGGTGTAATTAATCAACTAAGACACGAGGTTGGACCCTTTTGTAGCGGAAGTCTGCCCGGAACCGACCGGCCATCCAGCGGCTACAAATGATTGGCCCAATGTGAGAGGTCTTAGTCATAAATTAAATACATGATTAAAGTAAAGACACGAGGTTAGACCCTTTTGATGACAGAAGTCTGCCCGGAACCAACCGGCATATCCAGCAGTCATAAAAGACGGTCTAATGTGAGAGGTCTTTATGAGGTCATGATCTTAATTAATGAATTAAGAAACACTTAACCATATTAGCATGTAGAGGGGCATGTGTGGTTAAGTGGGTGCCTTGGGTGGCATGTAGTAACTAGTGGGGGTGCCTTGGGTGGCATGAGGAAACTAGTGGGTTGCTTTGGGTGGCAATAGAAAAATACGATTAGAATACTTAACCAAAGTGGAACATGTAATTAAACATGATTAAAGGGTTAAGTAAGTGCCTTGGGTGGCATGTGGGAATTAAGTAAGTGCCTTGGGTGGCATGTGGGAATCAAGTAAGTGCCTTGGGTGGCATGTGGGAATCTAGTGGGTGCCTTAAGTGGCAATTGAAATATAATTGGAGGACTTAACCAAACCTTAACATGTAAGGGGGCATGATTATAAAAAGGGGTTAAGTGGGATGCACTAGATAAAATGACAAGCTTAAGTAGTAGCTTGTGGGGGCCCATTTCAACCAATATCCCAAACGTATCTTTGTGGGCTCGACCCATGTCGAGTGACGGGACATGCATATTGGGCTTGACTATAAGAGGCCAAAACGGGGTAGCGGTGGCAACGCAAGTCCAACAGGCTTCATATGCGTGTGTGGGCCCGGGTTGGTAGATAAGCCGTTGTTGCACCGTGTAGATATAAGTCGTGCACCGTTGATAGAATTGGTTGCCACTTTCGGGGAGTGATACACCCCACTGTGGGGCCAGCACGGGTATCTACGTTAGGGAGCCGATCGCTTGGGAGTAGTGGGGTACACCTAGTGGAGGTAGGGGCAGACGACACCTACGTGGTCAGCTAGAAGTACCAGAAACTACTAGTTATATTTTCTAAGTCTTTAGGTGGGATCAACCTTTAAGTAGGAATTACTCTTGGTGGGTAGAACTGGTGTGGTGCAGTGTAGGAATTACCCTTGGGTGGGTAGATCTGGGGTGGTATAAGCTAGCAATTATCCTTGGGTGGATAAATACGTCTTTTCGGTTATCGTAGTACATCCTGTGTTTTGTTGGCTATTTAGTGTAGTCATTATCCCCAGAGGTAACATACCTTGTTTATATCATACCCTAATTACTTTAATGATTGTATTGTTAGGGTTATAGGACTCACTCAGACTTATGTCTGACCCCGTTGTTGTTTATCTTTTTTTCCCAACCCTCAGGTTATCAGAGTGGGCCTAGCACTAGTGGGCTTGGACCAGACCGCTATATCTATCTTTTGGGGCTTGGACCGTAGAAGTAAAGCTCGGTTTATCTTTTCTATTTTGGCTATTATCTATGTAATGGGATTATGTACTTCTATTTTATCAGGATGGATATTATGTACTTGACTCTTGTTATGGTTTTGTGATGTAACCAAACATGTTTTGTTAATGAAATGATGTTTTAAATTTTCAAGTATTACTTATATCTGTCCTGTTGTAATTTTTCTGTTCTATACTCACTAAAAATACTCCACCAAAACTAAGGCATTCCCTTAGTGAGTGACCTTAGCGGGTGTGGGGTGTTACACGTGGTATCAGAGCTTAAGGTTACCAGAACAGATAAAATTTTTAGAAAAACTATTTTCTAGGAGTATTTTTGAAAGGAGTATTTTCAAAAACATGTCTTTTAAGAGAAAAGTTTTTGAAAGAAAAGCATAATCCCCAATAGCCATATCTATATCTTTCGAATTCTCCATTTTGAATCTCTTCCTTTCTCTCATTTTGAGTTTCCCCTCCGCGTATAGATGATCTTTCTAAGATAGATAAGGATGGAAAACCACTTCAAGGGACTTAGACGTTAATCAGATTAGAAGTTGGTTCAAGAAGGAGGAGGACTGGTAGGTACCTATAGGATAGATGATGAGAGGAAGGCTCAAATAGTTGTTTGGATAATGAAGGATGAAACCTCATTGGTGGGAGGTTACGAGTGGAGAATAGGGAAGAAGAAGGCTAGTAGTTATCCTTTTAGGAGGAATAGGACACCTTATTAGGATTGTCCAAAGAAGCAAGGGCAACGTATGGAATCTTCTGGAGGGTAGTTATATTCCCTCACGACTAGGGTACCAGATGGGGATAAGACCGTCTAGATTGGAGGTTGGATTTCTTTATTATCATATTCGAACTTTATTTGATTCTGACGCATCGAGTTCGTTTATCTCATCCTTGTTAGTTGGGTCACTGCACTTAGACACCAGTTTGGTAGATGATCCCTTAGTTATTTCAAACCCAATTGGGGCTCCATGATGTGTTTGGGTTTGAAAGTTGCTATACTTAGCGTTGAGTTTAAGATGTGATGCTTTTGGGCTTCACGGGCTATGGGTTAGTTTTGGGCATGGACTGGTTATCCAGTAGGGGTGCCGTTCTTGATTTTGAAGGGAGAGTTGTTAGGCTTATGGGCCGCCTGGGTAACACTCTCGAGATCTCTTGTAATCCCATAGAATCTGTTATGCTAAGTTATCTAGAATCGCTTGACACGTCGGTCTAGAGTTTGCGATCTGTTAGAGCGGTCCGGGAATACCCGGATGTGTGTGAGGAGGTGAAGGGCTTACCTCTGAAGAGGGAGATTGACTTCCGAATATATCTGGTGGATAATCCTAAACCAGTATCTTGGCCAGTGTGCCATATGGCTCCTCGTGAGAGGAGGGAACTCCATAAGTAAGTAGGCGATTTGCTTGAGAAGGGGTTCATAAGACGAAGTATATCGGAGTGGGGCGCTCCAGTAGTTTTTGTCATGAAGGCGGATGGGTCCCTCAGACTTTGTGTAGGCTAAAGAGAACTAAATAAACTCACAAAGAAGAATAGACACCCATTGCCGAGGATAGATGATCTCTTTGATCAGTTGGATGGCGCCTCAGTATTTTTGTAGTAGGACTTAGCCACGGGATTTCATCAGTTGAGAGTGGCTGAGGATAGTATAGTATAGAGAAGACTGCCTTTAGGACTCCGGATGATTTTTTTTATGAGTGGCTGGTGATGCCATTTGGTTTGACGAACGCCCCCGCATACTTTGTTGATTTGATGAGAAGGGTGTTCAGGGAGTACCTGAATAAGTTTGTGATGGTCTTTGTAAATGACATCTTGGTCTTTTCTAGGAGCGGAATAAGCTTTCGGGTGTGCTCAATAGGCTGAGCAAAGCCAGTATGGGATAAACGATGGTTTTGGAGCGAGACTGGCGAGGACATCCAAAATTGGACAAGGGCTTAATTATTTAGCCATTTTTACTAGTATCATCTCACGTAGGTCGTCTGAATTCGAAGGAGGTATCCCTTGGGTGTTTGTTTGATATTGGTTTAGGCCTTTGGGGCTTGCTTTTGGGGGATGCCGAGTTCGACTAGGGTGGTCTGCGTGAGAGACAGTTGTGATGATTTTGGATGATATCCTGGTGGAGAAGAGCATGCCCTACATCTTAGGGAAGTGTTGGAGACTCTTCGAGCGCATAATCTTAGGACAGTAAAAGTGGATGGGATTCCTAGCATCCTATGAGTTTGAGATAGTGTATACCCCTGGCAAGGGTAACGTGGTGGTGGACGCCTTAAGCAGAAAGAGGTTGTCCTTGAGTCCGTTGTCTGTGGAACAACGAAGTTTGGAATTTATCTCGATGTTTGATTTCAGACCTTCCGTTGATTATGTACCCGGTTTGTTAGCTTCCTTGGAAGTTAGACCTACTCTTTTGGGGCGGATTGGAGAAGCACAGAGGGACGACCTACAGTGGGTTGAGTTGGTGGAGAAGCTCATAAGGGGGGGAGTCGTCCAGCCATTTGAGTAGGTACACCCTAGACGATAGGGGGTGCTTGCGTAGAGACGGTAGACTTTGTGTACCGCAAGACGAGGGTTTGAGGAAGGTTATTTTTGATGATGCACACCGTTCTAGGATGACCATTCATCCCGGTGGGGACAAGATGTACCAAGACATGAAGAGGGTTTTCTTCTGGGCCGGTATGAAGAAAGATGTGGCCGAGTATGTCGCTCGATGCTTGGTGTGCCAACAAGAGAAGGCGGAGCAAAAGAAACCAGGTGGGTTGCTTCACCCATTGGAAGTTCCGCAATGGAAGTGGGATAGCATCTCGAAGGATTTTATTGACAGGTTACCAAGATCAAGGAAGGGTAATACGGGAATTTGGGTGGTAGTAGACAGGCTTACTAAGAGCGCCCATTGTATACCTGTGAAGAGTAAGGGAACTGCTCCATGGCTAGCTTCAGTTTATATTCGAGAGATTATTAGATTGCATGGTGTACCCTCCAGTATGGTGAGCAATCGAGATCCTATCTTCACTAGAGAATTTTGGAAGAGTGTGCAAGAGGCGGTAGGGACTCAGTTGTGTTTGAGTACCGCATATCATCCTCAGACGGACGGCCAGACCGAGAGGGTGAAACATGTTTTAGAAGACCTTTTGAGGCTATGTATCTTGGATTTTGGAGGTACATGGGAGGAGCATCTTCCATTGGTGGAGTTGCCCGACAAACTTAGTGGTGTACATGATGTATTCCATGTGTCCCATTTGAGGAAGTGCTTACATGAGACCGCAGAGGTGGTAGAGCCGAGTTTTGGAAGTAGAGCGTGATGCGACGATTCGACGAGCTCCTACTTGCATCCTTGGGTCAGAGATTTGGAAGATGAGAAACAGAGAGGTTCAACTAGTCAAAGTACAAAGGGGAGATGAAGAGAGCGACGCTACCTGGGAGACGGAAGCGAAGATGCGTTCGAGGTACCCTTTTTTCGGAGGGTATGTCCTTTTGCTTATCCTTCATCGCATATCTTGTGCTTATCTTATCCTTAGTATGTCCTCTCGATAGTACCTTTGACCTTCAGATAGGATAGTCCTATGGTTGAAACATGTGTTTGAGACATGTTATGTATGATGGATGCAAGTGGATGCAAGTGTTTGCTAGTGGTTGCTCGTGGATGCATATACACACACTCTAGGCACTAGATCGGCTCAGTCACTTCATATTGCATAAAATTGTGTGTAGGAAGCTATATCCATGGATGTATAATGATTGTGTTATCATATGGATGATGCATTTTGGTGAATGATTGTGCACTCATGTAGATATTGTATGTGTCGATAGGGTTCTCTCGCATACATAATGGATGCATGGCACCATCATGGTTTGCATATGTTCATACATTAGATAGGGAACATATACACACACTTTTTGCATATGCTCATACATCATTAGAAATTGTTTTAAGGACAATGGATGCCCGTGTTTGATGGATTGAGTAGATGGTTGTTTGGATGGTAGGATATGCATTCTCCTTAGTTTAGAGATTTCGGGGACGAAATCCTTTAAGGAGGGGAGAATGTAACACCCCGAATTTTAGTTAATGCTAAAATTCACTAATTACAGAATAAATAATCTCAGATGTGAGAATTGGGGGAAATGGGCTGCGTCATTGCGTTCGTCTCGGAAAAATACGCGAAATAGAGTCCGAGTTTTCGAGAATCGGAGTCCGTATGGCCCAGTTATGGCCCAATGAAGTTGGCAGAAAATTTAAGATAAAAACAGAATTAAATATTTAAAATCAGATTTCGAATTGGGGCCAGCGGGGGCCAGGCGGGAAAAATTCCCGCCCTAGCCATGTCGACAGGGCTGTCGACAGGGGTGTCGACTGCCCTGTCGACTTGCCTGTCGACACAGGGTGTCGGCCCTATTGGTCTGGGTGCACCAGATCTGGTTTTTGGCTGAGTCTTGGGCTGTGTTCTAGAGATTTCCTAAATCTGACGGTCCTAATCTAATCTAGGGTTAATCTAAGGGCCTAAAACACTACCTAATCCTATAAATAAGACCCCAACCCTACCCTAATTCATAATTAGATCTTGTAACTAAACTATGGCAAAATGAAACTTGATCATGGCCTCCACAAATCAATGAAGAGAGTTGCAAGCTAATCAACCTCTAGTCAATATCTTCTTCAACTAGAGCAACTAATTCCACTTCATAAGTTTGCTAATCTTGGTTTTGGTGAGTTCCTATGGCTTTAATAATCAATTGTTAAATTGATTATGGTAGGATGTGATAAGACATGGCTATGTTTGTGGATAAATGTGTTTATGCAAGTTTGTATGATATGCGATTTGCAAGTTTTATGCTATATGCAAGTTTAATGCCATGTTTTATGATGCAAAACACTATGTTGAACATTTATGCATATGTAACATGTTATGCAAACTATATGTGAGAGTATATGCAAGTTATATGTAACATGATATGCAAGTTATGCATGTGATTTTATGCATGCTAAGTATTTGGTGTTATGCATGCTAAGTATTTGATTTTATGCATGCTAAGTATTTGATTTTATGCATGCTAAGTATTTGATTGTATGCATGCTAAATATTGGGTTTTATGCATGCTAAGTGTTTGGGTTTATGCAAGTTAAGTGGTGTGTTTATGCATAATAAGTAATTGATTCTATGCTTGCTAAGTATGTGGTTTTATGCATGCTAAGTATTTGATTTTATGCATGCTAAGTATTTGATTGTATGCATGCTAAATATTGGGTTTTATGCATGCTAAGTGTTTGGGTTTATGCAAGTTAAGTGGTGTGTTTATGCATAATAAGTAATTGATTCTATGCTTGCTAAGTATGTGGTTTTATGCATGCTAAGTGTTTGGTATTATGCATAAATCATGACATGTAAGTTTACCCTTTTAAATGTGATGCATACATATGCAAGATGACACCTTTATATGCTATGCATGTTTACCCTCCTTTAAGATGCAAGTCATATATGCAAGTTCAACATGTTAAGCAAGTTATGTGTATGCTTATATGCAAGTTCAACATGTTATACAAGTTATGTGTATGATGTTATGTAAGTTATGCGCATGTGGTTATGCAAGTTCATATGCAAGTTATGTGTATGATGTTATGCAAGTTATGTGCATGATGCTATGCAAGTTATGTGTATGTTGATGTGCAAGTTATGTCTATGATATTATGAAAGTTATGTGTATGATGTTATGCAAGTTAACATGTAACATGTTGTGCAAGTTCACACCTTTAAGATACATGCAAGTTCACCTTTGTATAACCTATGAATACTTATGCAAGTTGCCTTTATATATGACATATGTATGTTCATGCAAGTTGGGTTATTTAGCAATGCTAGTTGGGTTAATATTATGATGTAAGTGGACACCTTTTAACCCATGTTAATGCTAATGTATGCTAAGTGAAACCCATGTTAATTGTGAGAGAATCTTCTCTTGGAAATATGTCGTGTTAGCATAAGTGCGTGGGGAAACGATGGGGTTAATAGACATGTTAATGAATGGTGTGAAATGGTTATGATTAAGCATACCATAAAATGAATAAGCATGAGTGGGAATTTACCTATTGAGTTAGGTCTACCCCATGGGAATTTACCTATTGAGTTAGGTCTACCCATGTTATGAAAAACTTGATATTAATTAGGGATAATTAATATGGGGGTGATTAATTAGGTGTAATTAATCAACTAAGACACGAGGTTGGACCCTTTTGTAGCGGAAGTCTGCCCGGAACCGACCGACCATCCAGCGGCTACAAATGATTGGCCCAATGTGAGAGGTCTTAGTCATAAATTAAATACATGATTAAAGTAAAGACACGAGGTTAGACCCTTTTGATGACAGAAGTCTGCCCGGAACCAACCGGCATATCCAGCAGTCATAAAAGACGGTCTAATGTGAGAGGTCTTTATGAGGTCATGATCTTAATTAATGAATTAAGAAACACTTAACCATATTAGCATGTAGAGGGGCATGTGGGGTTAAGTGGGTGCCTTGGGTGGCATGTAGTAACTAGTGGGGGTGCCTTGGGTGGCATGAGGAAACTAGTGGGTTGCCTTGGGTGGCAATAGAAAAATACGATTAAAATACTTAACCAAAGTGGAACATGTAATTAAACATGATTAAAGGGTTAAGTAAGTGCCTTGGGTGGCATGTGGGAATTAAGTAAGTGCCTTGGGTGGCATGTGGGAATCAAGTAAGTGCCTTGGGTGGCATGTGGGAATCTAGTGGGTGCCTTAAGTGGCAATTGAAATATAATTGGAGGACTTAACCAAACCTTAACATGTAAGGGGGCATGATTATAAAAAGGGGTTAAGTGGGATGCACTAGATAAAATGACAAGCTTAAGTAGTAGCTTGTGGGGGCCCATTTCAACCAATATCCCAAACGTATCTTTGTGGGCTCGACCCATGTCGAGTGACGGGACACGCATATTGGGCTTGACTATAAGAGGCCAAAACGGGGTAGCGGTGGCAACGCAAGTCCAACGGGCTTCATATGCGTGTGTGGGCCCGGGCTGGTAGATAAGCCGTTGTTGCACCGTGTAGATATAAGCCGTGCACCGTTGATAGAATTGGTTGCCACTTTCGGGGAGTGATACACCCCACTGTGGGGCCAGCACGGGTATCTACGTTAGGGAGCCGATCGCTTGGGAGTAGTGGGGTACACCTAGTGGAGATAGGGGCAGACGGCACCTACGTGGTCAGCTAGAAGTACCAGAAACTACTAGTTATATTTTCTAAGTCTTTAGGTGGGATCAACCTTTAAGTAGGAATTACTCTTGGTGGGTAGAACTGGTGTGGTGCAGTGTAGGAATTACCCTTGGGTGGGTAGATCTGGGGTGGTATAAGCTAGCAATTATCCTTGGGTGGATAAATACGTCTTTTCGGTTATCGTAGTACATCCTGTGTTTTGTTGGCTATTTAGTGTAGTCATTATCCCCAGAGGTACCATACCTTGTTTATATCATACCCTAATTACTTTAATGATTGTATTGTTAGGGTTATAAGACTCACTCAGACTTATGTCTGACCCCGTTGTTGTTTATCTTTTTTTCCCAACCCTCAGGTTATCAGAGTGGGCCTAGCACTAGTGGGCTTGGACCAGACCGCTATATCTATCTTTTGGGGCTTGGACCGTAGAAGTAAAGCTCAGTTTATCTTTTCTATTTTGGCTATTATCTATGTAATGGGATTATGTACTTCTATTTTATCAGGATGGATATAATGTACTTGACTCTTGTTATGGTTTTGTGATGTAACCAAACATGTTTTGTTAATGAAATGATGTTTTAAATTTTCAAGTATTACTTATATCTGTCCTGTTGTAATTTTTCTGTTCTATACTCACTAAAAATACTCCACCAAAACTAAGGCATTCCCTTAGTGAGTGACCTTAGCGGGTGTGGGGTGTTACAATACTCGTGCATATGCAATATGAAATGTGACCGAGTCGAGCTAGTATCTAATGTGTATTCGCGCATCCACTTGCAACCATATCAATCATAACATGTTTCAAATACATGTTTACATCCATAGGGTTCTACCTAGGATTCCCTGAAACAGGGTCGAGAAGATAAACAAGACAAACTCCTTACGGGGTTTGTAACAGAAAATAGGACCAAGAAGATGTCCACAAAAGATAGCCTACAAGTAAGCTCTACAGAAAACAGGGATCAAGGACATACTCCCAAAAAGAGATATCATGCGCGTATCTAGTCTTTGACCATCAAAGTCGTATTTCCTCGAGCTTAATTCCATTGTGCCTTGACCGTCTTTTAACTTCGCGATTTCGTAGCTTCTTATTTCCTGTTTCCATAACATGAGCTGGAACTCATTTCTTCGTCGCCTCTCATTCCACTTGCACTTATCCTTTTTCTAGAATACTTGGCGCAAACATGACTGCGTACTCATGATCTCATGCAAGCTTTCCAAAATTCACTAGTGAATCTTGGATCTCGTTTATATACTATAAGGTATTCCATGTAGAAGAACTTTCTCTTGAAAGTAAGCAGATGTCAACCAGGTTATCAAGCGCACTTACTAGGGTGATCTCTATAACCCATGCATAAATGAAGTAAACCATCCGTCTTATCGGCGAACACCACTCGATCGGGCTTCAAATTTCCAATAAAGGCATCAAGGGATTCTAAGTAACTAGTCATGACAGAACCTCAAAAAGGTTACACGATACTTCGAGGGTATTACTAAGGCTAGTCAAAAAGGTCTAACTACCCTCCTATCAAAACCGAGAGTGGCACCCCCTACTGGATAACCACTTCATCCCTAGAATCCATCCATAGCTTATAAACATAAGCATTATTTCCAAACTCAACACTTAGCATAGACATTCTCAAATCCAAACAAGTCATGTATAAATGGACTGGTTATCCAATAGGATTTTGAGACAAAAATGGGATTCTCTATTACGCTAGTACTTAAGGTGCAGAGACTCAACTATCGAAGCAGACTTAAATGATACAAAAAACGAAGTCCTAACGGGATGATAGAGAAGAAAAGCTAAACCTTTAACAAGATCGTTACCCTCCTTCCGAGGTACCCTAGAAATGAGAGCATACTATTGCCCTCCCGATGATCTTGTCCTTGTCCCATAATACTTAACTATCCGCCCCGTTTTACCATGCCAAAGGTACTCTCTCGTCATGGGTTTCATTGTTCATCTTTCTCCCTCCTTTGAGGACTAAGCCATACCAACAAGTTGCTCATCCTTAAGCTCGTATCCTTTATCCTCTTTCTCACTATCCTTTCTTATAACGCGGCCACTGGTCTCTCGAGAACCACCTCCATCGTATGGAAAGCACTTTCGTAGATAGAAAAGACTAGTCGCAGTTAAAACCACTGTGACTACAGATGGAGGAAAGAAAAGGAAAAGAGATTCAATTAAGGAAACAAGGATAGTGCTAATGGCCTTTGGGGAATAGCCTTTTTCTTTTAAAAGAAAATTTTCTTGAAAAATGCTTCTTTGTAAATGATTTTCAAATGGTTTTCAGAAGGTCTTTAAAAACTTTTGCCCAGTCTGGTAACCTTCTGCTCTGATACCACGTGTAACACCCCGCCTCCGCTAGGGTCACTCGCAAAGGAATGCACTAGCTTTAGAGGGGCATTATTGGTAAACATGCACAGAAATATCACAAGACAGAACATATAAAATAGCGGAAGTAAAATCGAACTTTCATAAACATTAATAATTAAGGTCTAAAGCCTTTTACATCAGAGTACATCAAAACCTGTCTTGCAATAGTAAAGAAGCATAAAGACTTTTTCATAAATTATTCCCCAAGTAAAAACAGTAAAGTAGCCATAGCCAAGAAAAATCCAAGCCATCCATGATGACCTTCAAGCAGAAGAAGTCCGAACTAAACAACAGTATTTCCTCCCTGTAACCTGGGGGGAAACGGAAGAAAAGAGGCGAAACAAAACGGGTCAGTCAAAAAGACTGAGTAAGCCCTATCTACTATCAGCATAAAAACTAGTAAAGTTAACTGACATGAGAAACTGAGATGAACATAAGCATGATGACAAAATAGATAAGCTAAATCAAAATAATAGGATGAACTACTGAACTCAGATAAACTAAGGTGTCATGATAAATTACGATGTCAAGATAAAACAAGGTATCCCATCGTCAGGTTCCTATCAAGTATAATATCCCCAAGATATCTATCACGTATAACATCCCATGGTATCTATCCTGTCTTTTAGCTCTGCACCTACCGTACTAGTATCCCCACCGTATCATGTGTTAACCATGAATGACCCTTACTCAAAAGTCGTGTAATGGTTCATGTCAACCTAATATATCGCATTTATAGGTTACTCAACTCGTATGTTTCTTTCCATGTAAATGTTCAGTTCCTTGCCGTAGACCGTACGGGCTTTCCCATGAGGTTTTATACTACTCCAATGTAATTCCATGATCCTTAAGCTCGTTTGGACTGTTACCCTAGACCTAGCTAGGCTTTCCCAACATGAATCATCGTTTGTGCAACTAGGACTTATGCCACCTAGGACCACTAGTGATTATGCTTACCTATTGCACGTTTTCGTATTTCGGTTTGGGTTCAACCACCCAGGGCCACTAGGAATTACGTTAACCGTCAACCGCGCCCTTTTTCCCACGCATTCATCGTGAATCGTTTTTCCATGACTGTATGCACATGTATCACATCGTGCCATCCGAGTCCTGTCACAGGGCAGATCAAGAAATACAGGACTCGGTCGGGAGCTTTCGATTTATCTGCCGATGCAGATGCTAAGGTCTGTTTTTTCTATACGTGGCTATGGTCCCACGAGACCACTCCCTCAACTAGTGAAAGACAAGAAAGGATAAATCCTGTATGAGAACACTCTACTGGCCAACCCACAATCCTAGCCTTACCGCAACCATAATTAGATAGCAATTATGGTCTTTTGGGTGTTCTCTGCCTTTCCGTACGTACACGCTTGACCAAAGATGGTAGGTAGCCTGACGAAATGCTATCTAGGGTACGACCGTGTATCGTCGACTATCCCCTATCCATCCCCGTCTTTAGGTCGCTCGTATAGCAACCAAGGCATACTCTTGGTTCTTCTAACGCAGACCTTAACCTCTCATGAGCCTAGTATGATCACCAGGCAGCTCATAGAGGGATACCAAGAATATCCTCACGTTCCCCGAAGCCGCTGCTTCGTTACCCAGTTCGTTGGAGCCTTTATCTAAATCAGATACCTGCTCCTACTCGTATACCTAAACGATGACCTACCGTATCAGGTTCCTCATCTATCTATGAACTAGTCTAAATTTCCTTGACTAAGAATCATTACTTAGTTATTCTTCAACTAAGGTTTACCACTTAGCCTTGTTCCCGTTATCCTTGTTAACTACGGTTATCCACCTAATCCTCAGAACTAGGGTTTACATAATGGATTAAGTGTCACTTAAGTTCATGACTTAACCCATCTACAAATCATGTCAAAATTGGCTAAGTATCCAAGTTCAAGACTTAACCCGTCTACTAGTCGTATAAAAAATGGTTAAGTGTCATTAGGCAAATCAAGTTACTTAACCTACCCGACCTTGTCATGTTTTGTTAAGTATCATTAGCCTAATCAAATTACTTAACCCATTTGTCCATGTCATATTTGGTTAAGAGTCATTAATCAAATTAACTTAACCCTATCATGTGGCATTAATTACTTAATGCACCTCAACCTCTCACATTAGACTTTGTTGTGGTTACTAGTTAAGCCGGTCGGTTCCGGGTAGCTTTACACCACAACTTGGTCTAACCTCGGGTTCAAGCACAACATGACCAACTTCTCACATTGGGTCCTATTGTTTGCAACTACTAGTTAGGCCGGTCGGTTCCGGGTAGTTTTACGTTGCAAACTCAACCCAACCTCGAGTTGGCCACACTTATATTATCTAAGTGTCATGTCCATTATGTTTCCAACACATATTACAAGTTTTCAAGGATTTGGGTAGACCTAACTTAATAGGTAAATTCCCAATTCCATATTTTCAAGCATACTTACATGTCAACTTCCATGTTATAATTCAAGTCATGTTTTCAAGTTATATTTTCATGTCACTAGAAATTACCCATAACATTACCCAACGCTTTTAAACTCGCATATACGTTCGCAACAACGTAATGGATTAAAAGAAGAGACTTGGCAAAGGCATGACAAAAATGGATATTAAGCCACAAGTTAATCATGGTGGCAAATGAGGCACAAATGTGTTCATTAGCTTGCATGTTACATTCTTAAGCCTCAAAAACATGCATAAACCCAAACTTGGCACATAAGCGAATCATGGTGACAAAAGACATGGAATGATGACTAGTAACTCGCATATCATCATATAAGGGTTATGACTTCATACGCAAGTTGACATAAAGGTTATGAGGGTTCTCATGTTGCATAATGCAACATTTCAACATAAAGGTTGTGGCTTTTAGCCCACAAGATCAAGATAATGACTTCATAAACTTGCATGACATGATAGCATGTATCATACTTAATGATCAAACCCAAACTTGCAACATGAACATTTAACTTCATAGTTAATATCTAAGAGTAAGGAAAGGGCTTACATTGCTATGAAGGCACAAATCGATTTAAATTAAAGATTGAGACAAAGCCTATGCATGCCATCATCCAAAAACCCAAAGATGAAAGCTCCAAATCAAAAAAACCCCATTTTGATGAACCAAGATCAAAGCTTTAGCCTTGAAATCAACTTGAGAAGCTCTCATACTAACATAGAGACTCTCTAACACTCACATGATCATGAAACCTCTCATAGAAATTTACTTAGGAATTTTAGAATGAGAGTGGAGGCCATGAGAGTAAATTTTTTGCCATAGTTTAGTTGCATGAATGAATAATGAGGATTTAGGAGAGGGTTAGGGGCCTATTTATAGAGATTAGGATTAGTTAGGACCCTTAGATTAACCCTAGGACCAACCTGAACCATCATATTTCAAACCAGGCCCAAAAACCTAGCCAAGACAGAAAATAGGTGCACCAGGCAAAACTGCCCGGCCACCATAAGTCGACCCCCAAGTTGACAGGGCTGTCGACTTGGGTCAAGCCATGTCGACTCCCAAATCGACAGGGCTGTCGACTTGGGGAGCCTGGCGGGAATTTTTCCCGCCTAGCCCTCCAGCCCTAATTTCCGAAATTAGAACTCGTTTTTGAACTTGAATTTTTTGAAAACTTCGTCGGACCATAACTTGGTCATACGGACTCCGATTCTCGAAAACTCAGACTCTATTTCGCGTATTTTTCCGAGACGAACGCAATGGCATAGCCCGTTTTACTTGATTCAGAATTTAAAAATGAAATTCTGCCTTGATTCTCATTTTTAACATGTTATCGAAATACGGGTTGTTACATATTTCTTTTTCCGGATTTGCATTAGCCTGTAATAAAACATGAAACAAAATCACAGCAATGATCCAGGATTATGGATCTGAACTTGTTTGGATATATAGGTATACATGCATATAAAATGTGTGTATGTTTATATTCATTATCTTAATGCTTACATAAAATGCCCTGACCCTATTTATATGTGATGGCTGATATGAAGATAAGTTCTGTTATGCACTATAATTGAATTGAATTTATGTATTTGGTTATTAAACTGTATATACCTAAATGTCACCTGATGTGTATATTTACTTGTTAAGCATATTAGTTAATACACTGTGATCAGATGCATATCACCTCCTGAAAGTTAACTGAATCTAACTTACACCCTGATATAACACAAAAAAATTTGATCAGATGCATATCACCTCCTGAAAACATACTAGTATTTTCTACATTGGTGAATTCAAAGTAGTTTCAACAATAAAATTTGATCCATAACAATATATGTTCAGCACCAAGGCCCATACCCAATTAAGAATTATGAAAGACAGTGCAAGGTCAGACAACATATACAATTTAATTCAAATTGTTAATCTGATTAGAGTACATAACAGCTAATTGTGAGTGCATACGTGTGCACACCAAATCATCATCCAGCAACGTAAAACACTCAGAAATCGAATGAAAAGCCAGATAGATTTCAGTTACAGCCAGTGAATTGTAAAATTTCTCAAAGAGGCTAAATTATTGATTTGAAGACAAACTTGTATTTATGTAAATCATGGGATTATAATAGTTGTCGGATTCACAAACATCCCAAATTATGATATCAGGTGCATTGCCTGGTAAACATCTATATAAACATAGCAATAAAATGGTGTAAGTAGTTTCAAGAACTATATTGTAGTTCTTATATATGTTATTAACTTCACTTTGATTTGCCAACTACAAGGAAATCAGACTTGCCAAGTGCAAGAATTGCTGCATTACTACTGAAATTGTCACATTGACTTGAGTGGCAATATGATCCCGATAAACACAAATTTTTGATACTAAAATTAATTTACCAAATCTTTGAATTTTCAAATGTTGTATAATTTTCAAACACGCATGGTACGACATTGCAAATGAATGATAAACAGATACCAAAATAAAATACAAAATTTAATTCTGCAACATACTAGAATCTCTGTATTTTAAGCTTATAACTTTAAACAATAAACTTGATTTTGATCTATAACCCAGTGTGAGTCATCAGTCTCATGTCCAACCAAGTACCACAGGACAGTAAAAGACAAGGTAACACATGGTTTAGTATAGCTTGTGATATGTTAGAGTGCAGATAATTACATGTGTTCAGCACCGAAGCGTCATCAAGCAACATAAAGATTATATGAATTATATAGAAAACACTGTATAAAGGAATAATATTCGACCTCCATGCATATATGTTATAACATATTCAACCTCCATGCATATAACATGCACCATTAACGTTAAAAAGGACGATTTAATTGAAATTAGAAACGAACAAACAAGTTCCCATGATCTGCTAAGTAATGTAAAACGAACCACATCATATTATCAAAACTTAGCTCATACTGAACAGTTACAGACAAGCAAATGGTTAATTTGATTTGCAACTAGCAAACATCAACAAAAAAAAATTCAAACATGTTGAAAAGGAAATCCAAGCCACACCACATAGAAAAGAAATCCACATCAAACATTGATGGTGCAATTGCAAAATGAAATAAACTTAGCTCCCTGAAACGATATACTACTAGCATTGTCAACTCGAAACCACCTGACAGGCACAGTTGATATTAATAGAATACATATTTATACTACACATTGAATCCAAACATTAAAAACTTGTTACGAAATACGATTAATCTTGTGCTAGCAGACGATATATCAAAATCCGCAGATTTTTACATTTATTTAAAAGGGTTTAATATCCAAAAAATGTAAAATTGTGTACATTAAGGATGAAAATGTGCCAAAATGAGAACACTATTTATATCACAAGAGCAAAAGATGCAATTTATAAACTAGGATGTTAATTGAAACGACAACCAAGTGAACAAAGCAATTCAACGCATGATTTAATATCATGTACACTTCAAATTAGTTTTAATATTTATGAACATGGTTTTTTTATGACAAACTGCATATAAATTTATGAAACCGTTGAAGTAAAAGAAACAAGTCTTAAAAATTGAAAAATCTGAAAAACAATTTAGGTGAAAAAACTATCAGATAGAGCTAATAAGAAGCAGCCATCATGCCGGTTATCCTAGAAAATGCAATGCTGAATTTGAAAAGGCTCTAAAACGGACAATCTTACCAGGCGGGAAGCATTAAATAATGGATACAAGCGTATAACAAAAAAAAGCAGACTATAACAACAGTAATGTTCATGGACATGCAGACAAAATCAGTAATCAAAATTTTATATAAATGCACAAGAGAAGTACTGAAATTGAAAAACATACCATATCATGTTGTATGACAGCATGACTAGTTCGACCGGTGTGGTGGCCATAGCTATATCCTGAACTGTTTTTTTTTTTTTTTTTTTTTTTTTTGCCTAGCTCTCTTCGCTCGACTCACACTGGGTTTCTCTTCGTTCTTCAAAAATCCCTCCCAGTCGTCTTGACTAATTGTGGGTGGACAATTTTTCATCCTTTCATCGTAATTGTTGAATTTGTCATAGTATTTTGTCCTCAATTCACACGTATGTCTCCTAAAAGACTCACACATTTTTTTTAAAATAAAATTCTTTTGTGCTTGCATCAAGTTCAAAACCTTTCTACAAAAATTACAAATTATTTACTAAAAAGGGCATTGTAATAAAAAAAATACTTGCATTGTGATAAATATACTTACCAACAATGCAACTCACACGTCATTTTTAATTTTTGTCGGTACTTTATTCCAGCTTTCGTAGGAGATCGGCACATGCATCCGCACAAGTTTACCGATGCGGCTGCCTATTTTTCCCGCATTTTTTGAAACGGGAGCTCCATATGCATCTATCTCAACCTTCTCGGGTTGTGTTGTTGATGATTGCGTAGACTGGGTTGGAGCTTCTCGGTATTCTGACATTCTTTATTCGAACAATTGGTAATCTGCACATATATAAATAAGGAGTTAACACAACAAATAACTTGAATGCATAATAGATCACAAATGTAAATTGTACATAAAATATGTAGTAAAACATGAAGTTCTATTTCCTCATTAAATACACCAGCCTGAATTCATTAATATGCCTAAATTATCAAATAGTTAAAAATACGAATAGGCTAAGAGACAATAGTCTCATATGAATTATCTGTTAACTACAAAGGTTTTTTTCTAGTTTCTTGTTTGTTTGTCAGCTATTTACTTATTTACCTCAAATATTGAGTCTATAACCTATACGACTGAGTGTGTATTTTTTCTTGTATAGCAATGAAAGCTACAGAGTGCGAAGAATATTCCAGGCAGCCTATCAGGTGACTAGTTTGATGCCATTTACTTTCTAGAATCATTCATTATCAATAACCACTAGTGAGTGGGTTTATCGTTTCAATGCAAACATTTCGTTAAGTTTATTGCTTAGTTCTCGTTTGCTTATAAAACCGTCCAAAATAAGGAAAATAACACAATAGCTTCGAAACATCAAAAATAAAAGACTCAAGTTTTAAAACAAACAATTTCTTATTGAACTAGAAATTCATATGGAACTCATATGGATATAAACAGTTTCTTATTAAACTAGAATTTAAAAATAATAACAAACAATGTCTTTTCGAAACATCAAAGTCAAAGAAGAAGTCTCGTCAATGAATTTCAGAGAGGTATTTATAGGGAAACCAATATCTGGTTTGGCATGGTCTTGGAAGGAACGGTTTGGAATAGTGGACCGAACGGGAATGTTGGCATGAAATAGTGGGGAAGGTGGCCATGTCAACCATAATGTTGCCTTCGGTTCGGCATGGGTTATGTTGAACGGGAATGATACCGAACGGGGGAGAGGAGCCATCTGATTGACTTCGCAATGACCTTAAGCATAATGTAAAATGAAAAAATATAGATGTCTATGACAGTTAACTTATTATAGAAACACTGTATTTATATATGCATTAATATAAATAATTATGTTACGCTCTAAAGCTTCCATGAGTAGCGTGGAAGCATAAAGGAAAAACTGATATTAGAGAAGTGGATGAATACCAATTTCAGCCTACTCTTTGTGCATTTTTTTCCTACTTTCTCGGATAGTCATGAGTTGATACCGATATCAGTAAAATAGTATTGATAACATAATTATCAGTTAAGAGTACATTAAAAATTCAATAGCTTGATGAATATTAACCGAATAGAAACATTTTCCAATAAATGCAGTTGAAAATCGATTGAAAAAAAATAACCATCCATTGGCATTAATATCAGTAAGTAGTACTGAGAACATAAATGTCAGTTGAGAGTAATTCAAAGTTCGGTTGCTTGATGAATTAGACGAAATATTTCAGTAACATGCCACCGAAAAATAATTATATAAAAAAGAAAAAAAAATCACACAGAGAATAGAACATGTGTAGCAGCTAAAATGAAGAACATGCATATGGACAATGAACGTAGGTAAAGCACATTTTCTGGGACAAACGGATATTACCTGGGACAAAAGGATTATATTAAAGTCTTCAAACTATCAGTAGAGCTTATCATCAGATTGAATAGTACCTGATGGATGCAATGGATAGATTGAAGCCATGATGAATGCATGGGAACCAGAGACTTATTCTGTAACGACCCAGGGTAGTTCGGCCCTGAAAATCAACATAAATACATTTACTGTAACTCATGCCAACCTTCCAAACACCGAAAACACTGGAACGTTATTAGAAAGAAATTAGAGGGTGAGACAAGAAAGAAATATTAGAATAGAAGAAGAAGAAGAACCAACACAACACAGAGTCTCACATCGCAGCGGAACAAAGTATAATACAGAAATAACTTTATTGAGAGCTTTAAATAAAACTTACAATATCAGAGTACATCACACAACGGGACAGTTATAATAACCTATTCCCATATACAACACATAGCGGAATAGTAGCTATATTTCGTCTGGACTCTTCCAGCTTGTCTCTTCACAGTATTCGATAACCTGAACCTGTACACCCCGGGCTAATCCAAGCATTTACAAAACACCGGGTCAGTCTGGTGAACCAGAGTGAGTAAAACTCGCACAGTGTTATGGGTAAATCATCCAACATAATTTTAAAGTTCAAAATCTTTTCAAAAGAAAAGGGTAATCGTAAGATCGAATCCACACATAAACATGGACGGTTTTTACCTTACGATAACCCAAAACAGTTTTGAAACCAATATCTTTTCTGATATTATAATAATGTCTAAATACAAGTAATTATCAATCTAGTAGAACGCTTGCATCTCACACTCTACATATATAGTATATAAACAAAACCGCGAGCGCTTATTGGAGATTGGATTCCGACCATGACAAGGTATGGGACCACCTGCCGATAGTGTATCTCTAGAGGCGAATACATTGGGTTCAACAAGAACGTCTTGTAACCCGGCCCTCACATGACCAACCACTCATTTCGCTTGAGTGTATCAAATGTATATCACCAACGGTGGTAGCTAGCCACCGTCTTCCCGAAAAGGGACAGCATCGATAGGTTTAAGAAACAAAAGGATTTTCTCTAGATATGTGATTATACATCCTAATGGGAGCGACCCACATAGCCATGCTGCCTACCCAATTTTTGTCATTTCCCGATTGATGAGGCTTGAGGTTTGAATTTCCTTTACAACACCTGGCCACCATTCACTTTGAATTCCACATCATCAGATCCGCCAGATATCACTAATTGACATCCACAAAAATACTCTGAAAGTTAAGCTAAGAGAAGTGCCCTTCTCCGCCACTAACAGAAATACGTTTGTAAAAACCAACGTACGCGATCCCTTTGGAAATACTCTGTCAGACATTCGTCCATACAAGTTACCCAAGAACAGGATGAACCGAAGGTATTCTCCTACTGCATCTCATATAGGAATAACCCCATGGATCAATAGCGAGAAGTCCTTGCAACCCGTAGATTCTAACCACGACAGAACCACAGTACATCTCTGGCTGCAGACCAGAGATTATTAGCAGTTCTTCCGTTTACGAAAATCCACGGTCTTCAATGCTCCATCTCGATCATCTTCTAATATCTTCACGTATTTGTTGGTCGGAATGGTTTTCGAATATAAATTCGATCCTGGTCTTTCCCTACCAACAATCGTATTGGACAAATTTGATAGTCGGTGATTTAACTATCAAAATAAACAGTGTTTCAATCATGACAACCCAAATGAGTTTACTGGTTCAATATTCGGTCTCACTTGGCCTTTTAATTGAAACAAATGTAAATTCACACTTTCAAATCTTTCGATATTTTCAATATCGCTTTCTCGCTTTCTTACTTAATGTACAATTTTTCTTTCACTAATTCCCTTTTTAATACTTAGGAAATCCTATATCATATTTTGGTTCTATTTTCCCTTTCAAAACATTATTCACATTTTTATAATATTGGAAAATCATTTTAACTCGTTACTTGTACAAATAACATTTTGAAGTATCTTTATTTCACTACTTAAAACAATAATCCATCCTTATCTTCCGAGAATAAAATTCAACTTTACGTTTTCTTCCTAATTCAAAATATCCTTTTAACTTCTCATAATTCCTCTTTGTTTCCTTTACACTTTATAATCCTTATTATAAATATATTCCAAATTTTCTCCAAAACGTCGCATTATTATTTTACTAACAGAAATAATAAACTATCACTAACTTATTTACCATTACAACTTATTTCCCTCAGATAATCCTGATGTCGTTCAAGTTGGGGTATTTTAATTACCTCTCAGACCTTGATCAACAATGTTCATATCTAAAGACAAATACGATTTGTAATACAAAAACCAATATTCCATTCTAATCTCAAATCAAATTCCATTTAATTAATTCTAAATAACCAATTTTCCAAATTTTAACCGTTACGGTTAATTCTATTCCCATATTTATAAATCTGAAAAATCCCAGAATCTACTTTGTAAAATCAATTTATAATTAATTATAAAAATAAATTTTTATTTCCTTTTAATAAAGTTTTATTCAAAATATACAGTTCAAAATCTATATCCAGATATAAAATAAATTTTATAACTTCATCTCTATCGACTCACCTGACGGTGAATCAATATTAACAAAATGATTTACTTTTAGGCTATTTACTGCCGATTACTTAACCAATATAGCCCACTGGTTAAACACAACACATGTTGACTTCTCAGTCAATGATCACTACTAAAATCAATAACCCAATCACGACAGTTCATATAATAATATGAAAATAAAAAATATATTTGAAGGATCCGGTTGGATCCCTCCAACCTGTCCTTCCCTGTATACAAACGGTTATTTCCACACAGTTTAAAACAATTCAAACAGATCAACCAATCCAAACCATTAAACACGTTTATTGATAAACGTGACCAATAAGGTAAGTTACCGTTATTGGAACAAATCGTTAAAATAACGATTTGGTATTTCACTTAAATTAAACGACGGTTTAATTTCATTAGTTATATCAACAAATAAATATATAATTAGCAAACAGTCAAGCATAAGAAAATAGAACACACAAAATAAAAACCCAATTTATAAAAATATAAATGGTAAAACTGAGTGAGTTTAACTCACCTTGAATTCGCAGTTGACGGTTCTGCTTTGGTTTCGTTTTAAAATCAAACCTGTGTTTCATTTTATCGCGAAATTTCAGTTGCTCAGTTTTCAACCATGAGATCAGTTCCATAACAAGGACCTCATCGCTACAACACGAAGGTGACTGGTTTCGTCCAATTCGTTTTAGAAAGCGTATTACATTGGTAACTGACGGCAGACCATTTCCTCTTCGTTACTTGCATTCTTCAATATCCAGGTTCCAAATTGATTTTGTCCTCAATCCCTACACCACCGCATCTTTACTTCCTAGTCTTTCTTCTTTATACTTTCTGCTCCTTCACGAAAACAGTTTGCTCTCCCTTGAACTGTTTTCATTCCAGTTCAAAGTTTCTCTAAGCCGGACCGTGACCCAAACTTCACGCCACCACTCAACACCTAGTTACCATCATCACCGCACCATCTCACCACTTGACTGCTGCCATTCTCCCAACGCCTCCCCCTTCATCAGATCGCACCCCCTCCTTCCTGCTATAACACTCCTTTCTCACTCTTCCATCATTCATCAACGCAACGCAACACCACCGGCCCACTGCATACAATAGAATGCCCTGAACCCATGCCCGTCGACTCCTCCGTCCATCAATAAATCTCCCGAAACAGCAGCACCTTCCCTCACCGACTCTGGCTACCCTGAGGCGAGAGACCCCATCACAACCGTTAAAAACGAGATCTCAATGTCCCAAATGCTTTTTCTTTCGGACAATTTCTGTATAACAGATTGGAGTTTAGAGTTAAGGGAAGAGGGAGTTTGGAGCTTCTGTTGAAAGATGGAGTTTGCTCGAACAAATTGGAGGCACAGTGCAAATATATATAGGCGAGATACAAACAGATAGGATCAATGTCCCCATCAAATGGTACAAGATAGGAAGCAAAATTTTCAAACATAGGCTGTTGCTAGAAAGTATGAGGGTGAGCTACGGGTTCATTAATTCGATGGAGTTGTCATACGGGTTGCAGCTTTGAAATTTCATTTCAAAGCATAGGCCTGTGATGAGTTTTCCATTCGTAGGGTTATGCCTTTTCTTTTCATGCATAGCTGCGTTCGTTCATATCACAGTAGGATGTATATTTTTCTTGAAAGGTGACAACACGTAGACAGCTGAAAAGGATTGATATAAGGTATGTTTGCATGTGTTTTTTTTTTTTGATTTTGCACAGCATGGCTATATTTTGACGTTGGAATTGATGGGGTAGTCTTTGTATTATCTTTTCACATAGGTATGCAGCGTTCACCTTTAGGTTAGGAATGAATATTATGGAGCAGTTGGAGGTACTGCATGTTTGTGTATGTGGCTTTACAAAGAAATATCATTTTAAACCAATAACATGGTTTGGGCATACTTGCATAAACAAGTAGAATTAACACGATGTCATAAAGTTTGTTGGCCACCTATTGAAATGTTTTGGGACGTAAGCAACTGGTGAGGTCGGGACGCAAGAAAATCAAAGGGACGTAAGAAAAAACAAAAGCAAAAAGGAAAGTTAGTGTTAGTGGGATAGTTATAATATAATATTATAATACAACTAACTTTGTTGTGAGAAATCGAATTAAAAACCACCACATACGATTTTCGTTTTCTGATAAAAAAGCTAATCTTGGTATAAAAATATATTCCGAATCCCATGGGACAAGTTTCATCGAAATCCGAGGTCGTATGAAAAAATTTCCATTATAAAACCAGAAATAAACACGCGTTTAATTTTTTCACGATCACCAGATAAATCGAATCAACTTGATACCTTGATATCCTAAAAAAAAATTCTGATACGAACCCAACGGCACCAGTTTCGTCGCATTCTGAGACTGTTTCCCCGGTAGGCCATTTTTACGTGCACTGCAATGCCATTTCGGACAACAAATTGCACGGTCTTCAAAAATAACAAATTATATACCTATCCTGACTCTAATCGACAATACAACTCAATGGAATTGGTTTCGCGGCTTAATTCGATCGTCTGTTCAAGTTATACCCAAATAACCCTTTATTAAATTAATTACGCGCTATAGAAATTGAACGAGCGTTTTTGGCTGCCGTGGTCACATACGACATCGGTTTCCACGCCATTCAACATCGTACAATAATTTAACGATACGGTTCCAATGAAACTGACTTCGTCGAAATCCGAGTCCGTTTGCAAAACGGCTATTTTAACGCGTATATTTTAATAACGATTTTCCATAGCGACTATTTCAAAATTTGATTTGGCCATAACTAACAATCTATACCACGAAATCTGAATTTTTCTCTTTCATATGAAAATTATCGTCAACACGGTTCCATCGTTTCTCGTTTCACAGAAATCCGACTTATATCGGTTCCTGTATTCTCAGTTAAAGTTCAAAATTCAATATTACAAAATACAGCGCCGTTTCGAGCACGATTTATATTAAATATAAATTTAACGTTCAAATATCGTTTTTAATAACGAATTAAATATTAAAATTCATTAATACTCCAAATATCATATTTAAAATAATAAATTAAATTAAATATTTGATGGCAAAAATGCGGATCGTTACATATTCGTTTTCTTAATATTGAGCAAGCAGTGGAATTGGTTTACATAAGGGTATGGAATATGGATTAGTTCTCAAAATACTAGAGTACTACAAATCTTTTGTTCTGTGAAAGAATTTGACACAAAGCCTATGCAAATTTGTCAATAGCCTTTGATTTTAAGGAGGCAATGGAACATAAATTGATAAATACTGAATAACTTAAATTTCAATGTAAGAGTTAACAAGAATTTTGGCTTAAAATGGAAAAGAGTTGCAGATATATGATCAAACACAAGAGCCAACGTAATAACCAGATTAAGACTAATATTGCATAAATGCTAAGAAACGGGAATTGAAAGTTGAAACACTAAGTTCAATAAGAAAAGAAAATCTGCAAGCTATAGGCACAAACTGGAAATAAAAGAGCAAATAATAATAAGTTAAAAATGGATAAAATAGAATAAAAGGATATAAACAGTTTCTAGAATTCATATGGATATAAATTCTATGCCAAAATGAGAATAAAAGGATATAGAATTGGAAACGAGAAAGGAAAATCTAGTTAAAATAGGATGTTGATATTTTCTTTTGAAACTAGAAAAAACCCTTTGCAGTTAACAGATAATTCATATGAGACTATTTCTGGTATGGCAAAAAATAGATAATATTAGTGGCATGTCCCAAGTTATAACAAGGGATTGTTATCTAGTCGCATATCTGCCTAAAATCATATCATACAGATAAAGAGAACACTAGAAAGAAAGCAGGCTTTTGAGATGACGCAGCAATTTCTGCTTATAAATACTAATTATTTTAGAAAATTTAGATCTTCTGATCACTTTGGTAAAACTCCAAGTGCATTATAAGCTGGATACTTACTGATCTGAAACATTTTACTTTTAAATCAACTATTGAAGTAAGAAAATATTTCAAGTGAACGTAGACTAAAAATGCTGAACCATTATTAGATCATTTGTGTGCTATCTTCAATTGTTTTCTCTTCCTTTCTATTTTGTTTCTTTAAATTTTTTATATATTTCTCTCTGCGTATAATGCAATGGGTGCTTATTCCATTTTTGTTACAAAATTTTGGTGCTTCCTCCAAAAATTGAACTCTAGTGATTAACATCCAATTACAAAAAAATTTCAAGGCATCTTGTTTTTAAAATAATCATTTGTTAGTTTTGCGGTACTTTTATATGCATCAGTCGACCTAAATGTAAATTCCTATTAATTCAAAGCATGTGCCTTGTTTATTATTAAACTTTAAAGAAATGAAAGCTGAAACAAATTGGACTCCTTGTTGAGACTAAATTGATGTTTCCATGCATTAGAAAATGCTAGAAAACAGTGATCCTGGTCGCTTAATTTTTTTAAAGTGAACATAATTTGCACATCACAGAACTTGAGAAATAAAAATAAAAAATACGGTAAAAATTCTTGGAGAATCACCTGCAATCATTGTACTCTACATGGAAAGGGGCGTGTGTCATATCATAATATTTCTTTGTAGGACTGTAGCTGAGGTTAACTAAGCAGCGTGCATTTGTTCACAAATGAATTCCTTTATCCTCAAATCATAGCTATTACTCATAGTCATTTAATTGATGTACGGGATTCACCATAAAAAATAAATACTAATGAAACAGATATTAAAAAATGTTGGTGTGGCAACAAGACAATGAAGAAGCAAATTAGTGCCAGAATGATTTTGAAGTTAGAATAAAAGGAATCAAAATCAATGAAGAATTGATACCTGATGTCAAATTAGTTGCGAAGGAGGAGTAGGGAAAGAGAGGAACTCTAAGGAGCAGCAATATATAGGGAGATTGCTTTAGAAGATTTCAATTTAGGAAGCCTTCCATCTTCATTCCACCATCATGCTGACGGTTTCTACAAAATTCAACGAATTACGGTGACACAGATAAAGATAAGGAAAATATAAGGAATTCTAGTGAACCCAAGAAACATGAAATAAGTATTAAATTGATTTTGACTATAAAAATGGTAAATAAGGAATGAAAAGGACAGTAATAGGCATAAATGAATCAACATGACAATAAAAGAATAGAGCGATGAACTTCCTAGAACAAATGAAGGGATGAAAAGATTGTTATCATTTATTTGTATAGAAGAAAAGGATTTAGCATGTGTGTCGTCTAGTTCTCTCATTTATTTAAAAAAACGAAAAAAGAAAATGGTACTAAAATTATATAAAAATACATATTTATTAACAATGGATTATATTTTTATAAAAGAAATTTAAAAAAAAACAATGATTAATGAGGGATGATAAATTTATATATGTAAATGCAAGTAATCTGAATGTTTTCGCTTCATTTCAATATACTTATTAAGCTTTATCTTAGAATAGTTTCAAACAGATAAAAGGTAATATATGTTTCATAGTAGCCTTCAAATGCTGTGACTGTTTTCATTTCATTATAAAAAAAATACGAAATGAATTTTCAATGTACATATAAGAAGATTATGTGGTGAAATCGTAGCAAAGACAAAAGAAAACTTCCATCTTCAATGATTTGGAGGATCTCAGTTGCAGAAAGCCTTCCATCTTCAATACCACCATCATGCCTATGGTGATGGTTTAACCAAAATCGAATGAATTAGGGGGATACATAAATCCTATCACACTTCCTTGCTGACTCCATCGTGACCGCAACAACATAGGCACGACCTGAAGCAATTAACTTACTTTCTCAAATCTTTCTCCTTAGACTAGCAAACTCCATCCCAATCTCGGCTCACAAATTACCAACCAAATAAACGACCGTCACACCCTCTGCAAATCACAATCCCCACTCGCGCACAACCTGCACTATCTATGTGTGTATGCTCATAATCATTATATGTTATATATATACATGTGATGATGTGCATGCAGAAGTCGTACATTAAACATATATTTATCGTAATGCAAGCAGTTGATTATGAAGGTCAATGCTTCCACTATGATAAATTCAAGAAACTTATCAATTACTAATGCCCCTGTTACTCATAAGTGAGAAATAACAAGTGAAAAATAGCAAGTAGAATTCAACATTTATTTACACACAATTTTGATTCACTTCATACATCAAAGAAATGATTCCACTCAATTCCCGTAAGAAATTCATTTAATATCAACAAACACATTTTGTAAGGTCTTCTAACTTCTCATTATCTTCAAAAGCTGATTGGTAAATAGTAGGAAACTCAATGTCATCCATATTACTAGTCAACCATTTTGGTGTGTGTAAAACCACAAACCATCTGTAATGTTTTAAATCTTTCCAGTAGAACACTTGAGTCGCTTCCGATGCAAGAATAAACGGCTCATCGTTCACTCTGTCTTTACTCTTCAATTTTCCTAAGTTAACCATGATCAATTTTGAAATGGGATCAATCTTGCAACCATTGACCTTGTCTTCAACCTTTAAATCACAATAGAAAACCGTTGTTTAAAGTCAATGTAATCCACCTCAATTATTTGTTGAATAACTCCGTAATACTTGGTTTCTACTTCCTTGTAATTTTTGTCCTTCCCGCTCGCTGTAAATTTGGTAGTTGCTCTTATACATACACCATTGTCTTGTGTTAGCAACTGCTCTTCGTAACTTTTTGGGGAAAATCTGAATCCGTTTTCTTAGTACTTCACATAGCTGCGTGCCTTGAACATCGGCCCATTCACCAACCGCCAAAGAGTTGGATCAACATCGTCGGTCCTCGCCAACTAAAAAAAATCAATATGTGGGAAGTATGGTCATGAAGGAGTAAGATCAGTTAAAATGCACGTGAAATATTTAATACGATGTTATATTTACCTCGTCACGTAACCATAGAGTAAAACTTTGACAAGTTTCTGTAGGAATAACTCCACCACGAGATTGTAATTTAGTATTTTTCACATAGATTTCATACCTCCTACAACACATAAATTTTAAAACGTATAAGTAAATTGATTTATGCTAATGGAAATTCAAGACAAATTCTTAAACTTACTTCTCCATTCTTCCAACCCATCGTGCTTATTAAGGACCCATCTACGAACTTATTCATACTGCACTTGGGTTAAAATTATATCTTTACCATTATCTACAGGCATCTCACTAGCAAACTTGTCATCATCATCTAAAACCAACTCACGGGTATGTTTATGAGTGTCGTCCCCTCCTTTCGTCATATACTCCATACAATAAAGACTAGATTCTTGAACAATATATCCTTCCACAATACATCCTTCAATATATCTTTTGTTGTGAACATATCCTTTATATATTTTCATCAATCTATGAAAAATATAAATTATAAATAATCAATAGTTGTTTATATCAAACGATGGTGAATAAAAGTGAAATTAGTAATTTACCGTTCAAAAGGATACATCCACTTGTATCTAACAGGACCGCAAGTCAATGCTTCATCGGCTAAATGGACCATAAGATGGATGCTGATATCGAAAAATGCAAGTGGAAAATATTTCTCAAGCACACAAATGGCTTCTACCAAACTAGCTTTCGCTTTTAATAGATGTTCCCTATTTATCACCTTTGAGCATAAAATGTAAAAGAATAGACTAATGCGATGTATAGCATTACGTAGATCCTTATGTTGCGGATAACAATGCTGAAGCAGTACAGGAAGTAATAGTTGCATTATGACATGATAATCATGCGATTTCATATTTATCATTTCAACAGGATTGGTTCTCACATTATTGTGGAAGTTCAAAGAGAATTTGCTCGGTACTTTCAAGTTTCTCAAAATCTTGCAAAATCGTAACTTTTCTTCCATGTTCAAGGTGAAAGTAGCTTTTGGCATAGTTGTTTTAGGATCTTCCATTACCCACAATTTCTGTTTTATACCCATGTTTTTCAATTCCTTCCGTGCGTTGATGCCATCTTTTGATTTGTCTTTATGACCTAAAATTGTGCTAATGAGATGTTCAGTGACATTCTTTTCTGTATGCATAACGTCAATATTATGTTGAACCAAATTTGCTTTCCAATATGGCAAATCAAAGAGGATGGACCTCCTGTACCATGCATGAACATTTTCATATTCTTCTTCTTTGACTATCTTTTTTTGTTTTTGACCAATTTCAAGTTTATCTTTATCAACTTTTATCTTGATATTCGCTACCTTCTCTTCAACTTGATAACCATTTGGTGCCCTTGGAGGACGACGATGCTCTAGTTTATTATTAAAAATTGATTTTTCATCACGAAACTTGTGTTTGTAAGGAAGGAACCTTCGATGATCCATGCAACACATCTTCTTACTAGCAGAAAGATAATAAGAACATGTTTCTTCTCCACATGTAGGACACTCAAAATAGCCATGAGTTGTACACCTCGATAATGTCCCAAATGCAGGATGATCGTGAATTGCCCACAACACCCTAGCTCTCATTGTGAACTCATTTTTGTTAAACGAGTCAAAAGCCATTACTCCTTCCCATAGCTTCTTTAACTCGTCTATCAACGGTTGCAGATAAACATCAATATCCTTACCTGATTGTTTTGGTCCAGCGATCAATAGAGGAAGATTATATGGTACTACAATCATTGGCCAACAACTGTAGCGGGTACCTAGAGATGCATGTGGACTGAAACCATTCGTTAAGATTCCTAGCGTAACATTTCGTGGTTCAACAACAAATGTTTTATCAAAAGAATCTATAGTTCGCCATTGCGAAGTGTCGCATGGGTGACGCATTACAGCTGAATCTGATTTTGCATGACTATGCCAAGTCATAGCTTCTGCTATCCATGGTATTGTATAAAGTCTCCTCAATCTGGGAATTAAAGGGAAATGTCTCAAATCTTTTGTGCTACCTTGGTGGCCCTTTTTTCTTCGCTAAATGTTGTCTTATATCCTGGTTGGTTGCAAATTCTAGAAGAAACTCTGTTTGCATCATCTTTCCAATATAGCATGCAATCATTAACGCAAGCATCATAAGATTTATAATCCATCCCAACTAGTTTAATTATCTTCTTCATATCCGAATATTTTGCGGGTAGTCTGTTACCTTCAGGAATTAACTCGTTTATAAATTTGAGAAGTGCGGTCACACCATTGTCGGAAAAAACATATTGCATTTTCAAACCATTCAGCTTCATAATGGCGTATAATTTTGTTATCCCTTTTGCATAAGAAGGGTACAATGACTCTTTTGCACTATCAAAAAGTGATTTATACTTCTTACTTTGATCGGTCTGCCAGTCAACATCAATGATAGGCGGTTCGTCAACATTATCGTGGAATTGACTTGTCGATTGAAAATTATGAAATTTATCGGCATCATTGATTAGATCTTCCACTCTGGGATATTCGCCATCATCGACATGCATGGCTTGACTAATGGGTTTTTTTTCCTTTCCCGTCAATTCTTCTCCATGAAAATGCCAAATGGTATACGTTTTATCAGTTCCCCATCTCAACAAATGATAATGAATAACCTCTAATTTAATCTTTTTTTGTCATATTCTGACATTTAGCGCAAGGACAAAAGTAGATTTCCTTATTACCACCATTTACTTCAACGAAATTAATAAATTCTGCACTCCTTCCAAATATCACGGAGTTCTACGATTGGATTCTTTCATCCACTGTTTGTCAACGCTAGAAGACATACCGACCTGTGTATCAAATATAACAGGCCATGAATTATTTTTCTTCGACCAAGCAATTAAATAGAACTGGTTTGCAACTTTATGTTAGCCTTCCCTACTTTGATCAAATCTTTGAGGCTAATATTTAATAAATTAAAAATCTAATTTGTGGTTACTAAGTTCATGTATTTTCAGTAATATGCCATGGCTTTCCACTATATTTTAAAGCTTTGGATATATTCAAACTTTTATACCAACACTACAAGAGGAACAATAGATTCCAAAGATTTTGTTGGTATATGGATCATTTACACTTTGTTGGTGGGTCATCCTACCTCCCATTACAAATACAATAACCTAATTAAATCATGTAAATCTTTTCAATTTAAACGATTCAACAAAATTTCGGCAGCACTTCGCTTTAGTTCCCTGGTCAGTACAGAACTGCGTGTACACAGGGAACATAAAGGAAGTGCTTTCGAAATTTTGAGAACCATTTAAAATAAAATGATTTACGAGATTTAATTTCGTTATTGTGTTCGTAACCTATCCAATACAAAGGGCAAATCCAACAAATATTGTATATGATGAATATAAATGTCTGTTCTGTTAATAAAACGAACATTCACATAACGATCATATATAATACTTATCAGACGGGGCCGAAAAAACTCTCTAAGGCTTTATAAATATAAATATAAAATATTACGGTTGGTGCTCTTCAATCCCTAATTATACGTATGAATTTAAACACATATACGTATATTTTCAACATTTAATCGAACTAAACGTACTTTGTATATAAAATTAAATATCGTTTGCGATAAATTTTTATAAAAGATGGACTTGATTATTTTCATTTTCACTAAACATTTTCGACAAATTAAATATACTTTTCGATGAAATTGGACCTCAATCGATTCAACATATACATACATTAATTAAGTCTACATGACAGTTAATCAAACAATTTCAAAATGCGGTGGGTATTTCAAAAAGAGTCGGAGAAAGTGTATGCAACATGGAAATTTAACATCTTCCATAACATTCTATATCAGTGATGGAAGTTAAAAGGCTTTTAAGATGTTCTGTTCTCACATTAAAATATCCATGCCTCAAATATCAAAATACGGTAGTCACTTAAAACGTTAGTGCATACAAAATTATTAGAGTACATAAAAAAAGTCCTTCACAAATATATTGGTCACTCTTACTGATTACTCTGAACTTTCAAATTTCACTATGCTCTAAGATAAAAATCCAACGTTTCTAGTTACAACCCACATTCGAAATAATACCCGTTTGTTATCGAACTGCAGCAAGAATCTATCAATTTCCTGTGCAGTAAGTTTAATCTATAACAAATCCATCATACTTCTTATGTATTTGCACATGAATTTTTATTTCTATTACTCTAGTGGGGTTCTGTAAACCCATAATATTACAACAGACTATTGCCATTTATACTGGATGTGATTTAGGTTTAGAAAATCATCCTTCCACTTTAACAAAATATGATACCCTTTTCACATCCACGTCCGGTCTAAATTTCTATCCTACGCTACCCATTTTAATATATGGTGCATATTTTTCACCTACAAAAGTGTGTGCTTCTAATTTGCATGCACCGCTGCAGCAGATGGGTATAGTGTAATGAAACGACCCGAACTTCCCCGGTCTCCGAAGAGAAGAGAAAGAACGAATTGTTTTGAGAACACGACAAAATAGAACGCAGACGGAAGAACATTTCATTGTATATTACAACATTTCCATCAGAATACAAGAATATACAGAGTATAAATGAATATTACACAGAAATATCAGAGATTTAAATTATATTTAAATACATCGCATCGGAAAATAATACAATACACAACTAGAAGAGATATACGGATACAAAGCTTTCCGGATATCATTCCAGCTGTAAACCAGGATCCTGTGAATAAAAATCTGCAAAACCAAAACTACTAGCTGCCCGTGTCAAAATAAGGGCACCCAGAGTTTAGGTCAAAACAATAAACTCCAGGTTAGTCATGGGACTGATGTGAGAACTAAAATAGTTATTTAAAACTTTACTTTAAATCAGATATATCAAGGGACCACGCCGTATACCACGGAACGGGTTTCCTCCCAAGAATACCAGTGCATATAACAAAACAGCGCAATGCTTTTTGGAAAAATGAAGCTATTATAAGACCCAGGTCCTATCACACAATGCAACGCAAGCCGGGGGATAGAGTTTTCCCTTATAATAGCCAAACATGCTTAGTACGTTTAAAACAAATCATTTGATACTATTATCAGTGCATAGTGTATAAAACAACTTCAAATCATAAGTATCAATCATAGGCGGCATGGGTACCATATATCATGTCGCCCTACTAGTTATACAATTAAAACCGCAAATATCACGTATTTGGAAATTGGATTTCCATCTATGAACCGAGGCAAAAGATAGTCCTCAACCGATTCGAGACGCTCTAGCCCGCCCTCAGGCAAGTACTCAGTCAAGCCTTGGATCCTCAGGGTCGGTCCACCGATGTGGATTAAAATGCCTGAACATGCGTTTCCCCGCCCTATGGGGCATAAATGAGCCAACGAATGACTCTACCGGACCCGGATCGTCCGATCTAACTGAGGCGCCTCGCAACAGCAACAACCACATAAGTCAAACTCGTCAGGGCGTGTAAAACCACTGACGCCACTTCTAGCTAGAAAGAAACGCATGCCCTCCCTGACGTCCTCTCCCATTTTTGGTTCACCACCGGGGTGTGAGGCTCGCGAATTCACGTTACACAAAGCTATGCCACACAGGCCGTGCTTTGATCATCAACCACAAGACTTTGCTTTTCAACAGAAGCCTTGATCGTTTGCCACTTAGGCATGCCACACAGGCAATTCACCCCATGCGTTTGATATCCGTCAATATATAACCCCTGAGCTCGTACGTCTCAGAGAAGGGCGTTAAGCAAGAGAATAAATTCTCCGCCGCCAAACAGATATATATTTAATAGAAATCAATCACACAGACTAAAATCCAATGTCAGACACACAGTCCATTTACAAGTCCGTTCTGGGTCTGAACGAAACCGGAGGCACCTAGTACCCCGCATATCCATCGATCTCCAAGTATGTCTGGACGATCACCAACTATTTCCATCTTCTTGGGTGTACAGCCCAATCAAGATCATCATTAATTATCCAAACGACGTGAAGACCTCCGGTCTTCAACCACCGTCTTCATCTTCGACACCACGTCGAATCAGTTATTCAGAATGGGATAAACCCGGTCTTTCTGAACAACTCGCGTATATATATAATAAACACGTGTTACACAAACACAACATATGACTCATTCCAATTCAGAATATTCTTTTATTCAAATATTCTTATAATTTGGGAAAGGTTCCCACTAATTTTATCAAAGATAAATTCTTTAAATTTATTCTTTAATCTTCTTTGAATATCAATTCAAACTAGTCGGGATTTCGAACCACACCGAAGTAATCATTTATTTTAATTTCCCAATCCCAACCTATTCATCCCATGAAGTAAAACTGGTTATACTTCATATCTAACACCACGGTGTTATCGGTAAATTCAATTACCATTTCACGTATAAATCTAATTAAAGATTTAACTATCGCCTGGAGCAAAACTGGTGATACTCCATTCTAACACCTTTTCAATCTAATTAAAGATTCATTAAAACTCCACTTAGTTTTAATCGTTAACTCGGTTAAAGAATCAGTGTCATTTAAAACACGGTTCACGATAAACCCAAAATCACATTCCATTAATTATCGGGTTAAAGAACGAGTGTTATTTAAAACACTGTCCACGATAAACCCAAAAATCAATATCAATTCAATTCCAATTAAATATTATTTAATTGGTACACTTCATTAAATCTAAATAAAAAGATTTAATCTTTTCTCAACTGGGTTCAAGAACAATGTTAGTCAAGACACCATTCACGACAAACCCAAATCACATTTGATATTTAATACAAGGCTCTGAATAGAAAATATATCGGCTTATATTCAATATCAAATTCTACGACCAACAGATATCGTATTGGAAATAACGATATATATATATATATCTATATCTTTCAAATTTCCATAACCACATCTGTATAATCACGAAATCCAAGATCGAAATATTCCAAAGACAATTTCGATTCAAATCCATTCCAATTCAATTATTGAAAATTCTGGTTATATTTCAAAACCATTTCAAACTCACTTTATTTATTTTAAAAATAAATAAATTACTATTCTAGTTCAAAACTAGTTCATTTTGGTAAAAAAAATCTATTTTTATCTTTTCAAATATGGATTTTTTCTTCCCAATTCTTCACAAACCATTTCTTATGATTTTACACAAATTATTACTATTTTTAATAATTTTATCAAGGCCCGTACAGTCGATTTCCATCAACGGGCATCGAACTGCACTTACAGCGACCTTTTTCAAATTTGATTTGGACATACTTCCAAATCCAACCGTTAGATTTCTAATTTCTAATATTCGTTAGAAAGCTCTTTTCGATACGAACCCAATGGTTCCGGTTTCAGGAGAATCCGACGGTCGGATCTCCCGCAATATCCATTCGAAGTCAATGGTCGAAATTCACGAACTGCCGTGGCGCGGCGTGTTCTTTTCAGGCCATTATATTATATATATAATATATATAATATATACTTCATCGATTTCCTTTTCAAAACGATTTTTAATTCAATTTCAATTCGTTTTCAATTCAATTTGAATTTCAAATTAATTCAATTTCAATTCAAATTCATTTCTATTTGATTTCAATTCGAATTCATTTCAAAACGATTTCAATTCTATTAATTCATTTCAAAATGATTTCAATTCTATTTCAATTTAATTCGAATTCATTTCAAAACGATTTCAATTCTATTTGAATTTCAAACCATTTCAGTTCATTTCGAATTTCAAATCAATTCAATTAAATTCGAATTTCAATTCACTTTAATATTCACTTCAATTTGAATAAAATCGATATAAATATCGTTCACGTCAAAATGGCGTCAATCTATCAACGCGGCTTCATATATTTCTATTTTCAAATATTCTATTTCAAATATTTCTTTTTCAAATATTTCTATTTCAAATATTTCTATTTTCAAATGTTTCTATTTCGAATATTTCTTTTTCAAAACTGGAATGAGGCCCAATCAATTACCATATAATGTTAATTATATGGATTTTCTACAACACATGTATACAATAACAACGATGAATAATCAACCATCATCCAAAGTGCATTCTACACTGTATAAGCATCAAATATAAATATTTAACGCTCATAACAGTCTGTCAATCAATCGATCGACATACAACTAAACAATCGAGATTAGTGTACGTCAAATATCATCCCAATACCCGTGTGGGGTTTCAAACAATTAAACACAGATTTTATTTGTGTAGTTGGGCGATGTGTAAAATTTATCGTCCCAATCAATATCAGTCAATGTGTGTATATAAACAAATCGTCCGATCTGTTTATTTTTATTTCATTTCATATACACGTTAAAAATTCTATTTTTAACTATAAAATATTTTGCACTATAAAATATTTTATTTCATTTCACATCACATCACACAATCAACTACACATCAAAATCAAACAAACAAGCATACAAGCCGTCCATGGTCTGTGGACGACGGGTGTCGGGTGTTACTAAACACCGTCTGCATCCTAGTATATATTTCAACTAGAAAAAGAGATTGAAGAGTGAGAAATTCTCACCAAAGTTATCCCAACTCCACGACTCTTCTTTGTAGAAATCTTCGTCGTTCTCGCCTCTTGCCACTTTCTTTGCCCGTATTCTCTACATATGTAAAAATCAAATTTTTACTTTGCTATTCAATATATAAAAATCAAATTTTTTACTTCGCTATTCAATATATAAAAATCGAATTTTTGCCTCGCTATTCAATATATAAAAATCGAATTTTTAATATCATCGCTATAAAAATCACATTTTCATTTCAACATATATATAACAAAAATCAGATTCATATTTCGCTACATATATAAAGATAATATTTTTATATTCTCTATTATATAATAATTATATTTTTAATACTTCTACTTTATAAAAATCACATCTTTATTGCTAATACCATATAAAAATTACATCTTTAATATTTCTACTTTTTAAAAATCACATCTTTCTATAAACAAAAATCTCATCTTTTTGTTATGATACATATATATGAAATACATTACATTTTTATTCATTAAAAATTATACCTTTTTATTCATTAAAAATTAATCTCATCTTTCTACTTTTGACGCTATAAAAAAAACTGATTTTAAACTCAGGAAATCGATTACCTAGAAAACAAATAGAAATAAATAAAAAAAAGAAAACTTACAGGGTGTTTGGGTTCGTCGGAGACAGGGAGGGGAAGGCGTGGCTGACGTCGGGGGAGGAGGAAGGAGGGAAGAAGAAGAAGTAGCGGCCGCAGCAGCAGGAGGAGGGGGGTCACGCGCGGTCGGCAAATGGAAGGGGAGGGGTCGCGTCGGCAGATGGAGTGGGGGGGGGGGGTCGCGTCTAGCAGAAGAAGGGGGGGTCGCGTCGAGCAGAAGAAGGGGTGAAAGGAGGAGAAGGGGGCGGCGGTCGTGGAGGGCGGTGGCCGATTCCATCGCTGGTGGAGCGATTTGTTTTCTTTTTTTTCTTCTGTTCGATCTTGAAAAAAGGGGGGGCCAGAGGAGTTTAAGGAGGAAAGAGAGAGGAAATATTTTTTTTTTTTTATTTTAATTTCAAAAAGTTGACTTTTATTTCGACCTCGAAACGAGGCCCACCGCCTGTCGTCCATAGCGTATTACCCCCATTCCGAACACAATGGGATATGTATCGTACGTTGATTCGATCGTTTCGATCAGTTTTCGTTAAAATCAACATATAACTTTATATATTGAATTTGAACGCGCATTTCAATTTACTGGGGTCACATACTAACTCGAAAAATTCCAGAAAAATATTTTCTAGCTTCGTATTGACGATACGGTCCTAACAAAACTAATTTCGTCGAATTCTGAGACCATTTGAAAAATGGCCATTTTCCAGTCGATTAAAATCAACTGAAACTGGTCAAACACGTATTCTTTTGCCACACTCACATATTGATTTGAAAAATTATGAAATTTGAAACCTAGTAATAATTTGACATTGCGGATCCAACAAAAGTGGTTTCGTCGAAATCCGAGGTCATTCGCAAAATGGCTATTTTTAAGGGCTTGAATTTCATAGCGACTATTCAGAATTTTCAACTCGACATATCTTTTGATCCCCGCTATTAAATTTCGATTTTTTGGGTTCGTTGGAAAGATATTCCCAATTAGATTCTATTATTTTTGATTTCACTAAAATCCGGTTTATTTTGCACTCGGTATGTTCAATTGAATTTTGGTATCGAATCATCGAACTACCACGCCCATTTCAATTCCTTTTATAAATATAAATAAATAATTATATTCTATCGACGAGCTATATAATATATGCGTTTGAATTCTATTCAAAATAAATTTCTCGTCGTTTTTATTTAAAATAATTCATTTTAAATAATCAAAATTCGCTAAAATTGGCAAAATAAAATTTTTAAACTGGCCCAAATTTCCGGGTTATTACAATCTCCCCCACTTAAAACTTTTCGTCCCCGAAAAGCAACGAAGCCGAAAGTTGTTTTAAAAACCAACTCAACTTTCTTTGTTTTGATTACGGCTTTCTTCAACTTTTCTGTTTCTAAGAACTTTTCAAATTTTTCAAAAATTTGGCTGACACCCTAAATTTTCGAAAAATTTCACCATAACCTCCCCTGCACCGGGAGCACGGGAAAATCCCGAACTTGCCATACAGGCCTTCTGATCTCAAAAAGAAAAAGAAAAAGCCAAGCGGCTAGCCAATCGGCTCATAAAATCATCATCACCCAAACGAAACAGTAAATTATAGTAAACATGTACCTATTTGTCGGGCAAACAAATTTTATTCTCTACTCAAGCCTCCTCGCTATGACCTGTTCAATGTAAGTACATGTATATGCAAGAAAATGCGACCAAATTTCAATACAATTCAATATTTGATCAAATTGGCTATATGGTTAAACAATTAATCAAAACAGTAATCAAACAACACAACCATCAATTAGTTGATTCGCTTTTGAAATTCATAACTTTGATATATAGTCAAAAATCAGATTTTTGATGCCAAATCACAACAATAAGCCCTATCTAGTTTCGGTTCTCACACTAGTCAGTAGGAAATATATAGAAATCTCACTTTCGTCGCTCGAAAATAAATACTGGCGATGGTGCCCCGTCACCAGAATTATCCCCGGGCACTAGAGTGCGATTGTATAACTATCCAATACATTAAAGCTTCGAATACACGTTTTCAAGACATATATGCAAAATCTTTATATATTGGATTGTCCAAATTCAATTTAAAATAAATAATCAAATACGTATGAAATGGTTTAAATTTCAAAACAAAATTGGTTTTTTTTTTAAAAAAAATATATACTCTTCACACTCGTTCTAGGATACGTCTGATCCCATCTCTAACGAGTCATTCCCATTGGATATTACTAATCCAATATCTGATGAATTCTTTCGTATGGTTCTAATGTGTCTTGTTCTCTGGGCTTTGTAAACCAAAGCTCTGATACCACGCTGAAACAGCCCGACGAAATGCGGTAGGCTTTGCAACCATCCCTTCATCCCCCAAAGCAGCAGGTAAAACCCACCGTGGCTTCCAGTGGTCCCCCAGTCCCTTGTTTTACGGCGACCCTCTCGAGCCTCCCGGCCACTGCCTAACCAACCCTCAACAGGGACATGTAGGGGTAAGAGTCTCCCGTTCGCCACCAAACCGCGAAGCGAGAACCCCCTATCATGCGTACCCCAGCCCACACAGGGCCAGCAACAAGAACTGGTGATACTCCATTCTAACACCTTTTTAATCTAATTAAAGATTCATTAAAACTCCACTTAGTTTTAATCGTTAACTCGGTTAAAGAATCAGTGTCATTTAAAACACGGTTCACGATAAACCCAAAATCACATTCCATTAATTATCGGGTTAAAGAACGAGTGTTATTTAAAACACTGTCCACGATAAACCCAAAAATCAATATCAATTCAATTCCAATTAAATATTATTTAATTGGTACACTTCATTAAATCTAAATAAAAAGATTTATTCTTTTCTCAACTGGGTTCAAGAACAGTGTTAGTCAAGACACCATTCACGACAAACCCAAATCACATTTGATATCAAATACAAGGCTCTGAATAGAAAATATATTGGCTTATATTCAATATCAAATTCTACGACCAACAGATATCGTATTGGAAATAACGATATATACATCTATATCTTTCAAATTTCCATAACCACATCTGTATAATCTCGAAATCCAACATTGAAATATTCCAAAGACAATTTCGATTCAAATCCGTTCCAATTCAATTATTGGAAATTCTTGTTATATTTCAAAACCATTTCAAACTCACTTTATTTATTTTAAAAATAAATAAATTACTATTCTAGTTCAAAACTAGTTCATTTTGATAAAAAAAAAATCTATTTTTATCTTTTCAAATATGGCGTTTGTCATCCCAATTCTTCACAAACCATTTCTTATCATTTTACACATATTATTACTATTTTTAATAATTTTATCAAGGCCTGTACAGTCGATTTCCATCAACGGCCATCGAATTGCAATTACAGCGACCTTTTTCAAATTTGATTTGGACATAATTCCAAATCCAACCGTTAGATTTCTAATTTCTAATATTCGTTAGAAAGCTCCTTTCGATACGAACACAACGGTTCTGGTTTCAGGAGAATCCGACGGTCGGATCTCCCGCAATATCCATTCGAAGTCAATGGTCGAAATTCACGAACTGCCGCGGCGCGGCGCGTTCTTTTCAGGCCATTATATAATATATATAATATATATAATATATACTTCATCGATTTCCTTTTCAAAACGATTTTTAATTCAATTTCAATTCGTTTTCAATTCAATTTGAATTTCAAAATAATTCAATTCAAATTCGTTTCTATTCGATTTCAATTCGAATTCATTTCAAAATGATTGCAATTCTATTCGAATTCATTTCGAAACGATTTCAATTCTATTTCAATTCAATTCGAATTCAATTCAAAACGATTTCAATTCTATTTCAATTCTATTCGAATTTCAAATCATTTCAGTTCATTTCGAATTTCAAATCAATTAAGTTAAATTCGAATTTCAATTCGCTTTAATATTCACTTCAATTCGAATAAAATCGATATAAATATCGTTCACGTCAAAATGGCGTCAATCTATCAACGCGGCTTCATATATTTCTATTTTCAAATAGTCTATTTCAAATATTTCTTTTTCAAATATTTCTATTTCAAATATTTCTACTTTCAAATATTTCTATTTCGAATATTTCTTTTTCAAAATTGGAATGAGGCCCAATCAATTTCCATATAATGTTAATCATCCAAAGTGCATTCTACACTGTATAAGCATCAAATATAAATATTTAACGCTTATAACAGTCTGTCAATCAATCGATCGACATACAACTAAACAATCGGGATTAGTGTACGTCAAATATCATCCCAATACCCGTGTGGGGTTTCAAACAATCAAACATAGATTTTATTTGTGTAGTTAGGCGATGTGTAAATTTTATCGTCCCAATCAATATCAGTCAATGTGTGTATATAAACAAATCGTCCGATCTGATTATTTTTATTTCATTTCATATACACGTTAAAAATTCTATTTTTAACTATAAAATATTTTCCGCTATAAAATATTTTATTTCATTTCACATCACATCACACAATCAACTACACATCAAAATCAAACAAACAAGCATACAAGCCGTCCATGGTCTGTGGACGATGGGTGTCGGGTGCTACTAAACACCGTCTGCATCCTAGTATATATTTCAACTAGAAAAAGAGATTGAAGAGTGAGAAATTCTCACCAAAGCTATCCCAACTCCACGACTCTTCTTTGTAGAAATCTTCGCCGTTCTCGCCTCTTGCCACTTTCTTTGCCCGTATTCTCTACATATGTAAAAATCGAATTTTTACTTTGCTATTCAATATATAAAAATCAAATTTTTACTTCGCTATTCAATATATAAAAATCGAATTTTTACCTCGCTATTCAATATATAAAAATCGAATTTTTAATATCATCGCTATAAAAATCACATTTTCATTTCAACATATATATAACAAAAATCAGATTTTTATTTCGCTACATATATAAAGATAATATTTTTATATTCTCTATTATATAATAATTATATTTTTAATAATTTTACTTTATAAAAATCACATCTTTATTGCGAATACCATATAAAAATTACATCTTTAATATTTCTACTTTTTAAAAATCACATCTTTCTATAAACAAAAATCTCATCTTTTTGTTATGATACATAGATATGAAATACATTACATTTTTGTTCATTAAAAATTATACCTTTTTATTCATTAAAAATTAATCTCATCTTTCTACTTTTGACGCTATAAAAAAAACTGATTTTAAACTCGGGAAATCGATTACCTAGAAAATAAATAGAAAAAAAAACTTACATGGTGTTTGGGTTCGTCGGAGACAGGGAGGGGAAGGCGTGGCTGACGTCAGGGGAGGAGGAAGGAGGGAAGAAGAAGAAGTAGTGGCCGCAGCAGCAGGAGGGGGGTCACGCGCGGTCGGCAAATGGAAGGGGAGGCCGCATCGGCAGATGGAGTGGGGGGGTCACGTCGAGCAGAAGAAGGGGGGTCGCGTCGAGCAGAAGAAGGGGTAGAAGGAGGAGAAGGGGGCGGCGGTCGTGGAGGGCGGTGGCCGATTCCATCGCTGGTGGAGCGATTTGTTTTCTTTTTTTTTCTTCTGTTCGATCTTGAAAAAAAGTGGGGGCCAGAGGAGTTTAAGGAGGAAAGAGAGAGGAAATATTTTTTTTATTTATTTTAATTTCAAAAAGTTGACTTTTATTTCGACCTCAAAATGAGGCCCACCGCCTGTCGTCTATAGCGTATTACCCCCATTCCGTACACAATGGGATATGTATCGTACGCTGATTCGATCGTTACGATCAGTTTTCGTTAAAATCAACATATAACTCTATATATTAAATTTGAACGCGCATTTCAATTTACTGGGGTCACATACTAACTCGGAAAATTCCAGAAAAATATTTTCTAGCTTCGTATTGACGATACGGTCCTAACAAAATTAATTTCGTCGAATTCTGAGACCATTTGAAAAATGGCCATTTTCCAGTCGATTAAAATCAACTAAAACCGGTCAAACACGTTTTCTTTTACCACGCTCACATATTGATTTGAAAAATTATGAAATTTTAAATCTAGCAATAATTTGACATCGCGGATCCAATAAAAGTGGTTTTGTCGAAATCCGAGGTCGTTTGCAAAATGGCTATTTTTAAGGGCCTGAATTTCATAGCGACTATTCAGAATTTTCAACTGGACATATCTTTTGATCCCCGCTATGAAATTTCGATTTTTCGGATTCGTTGGAAAGATATTCCCAATTAGATTCTATTATTTTTGGTTTCACTAAAATCCGGTTTATTTTGCACCCGGTATGTTCAATTGAATTTTGATATCGAATTATCGAACTACCGCACCATTTTCAATTCCTTTTATAAATATAAATAAATATTTATATTCTATCGACGAGCTATATAATATATACATTCGAATTCTATTCAAAATAAATTTCTTATCGTTTTTATTTAAAATAATTCATTTTAAATAATCAAAATTCGCTAAAATTGCCAAAATAAAAATTTTGAACTGGCCCAGATTTTCGGGTTATTACATGTAATCATTATAGACCTTACTGTAATTTTAAAACATGCGACTTGATGAAAGCCTTTGGATTAAATTCGGATAGATTTTCATCCACTGTTTTAAGACTTTGTAGATTTGTTGGTTAATGTTTGTATTAGCACAATGCATGTTAAACATCATGTTTGAACTTCAGTGACCATTCTTTGTTCTTGGTATGAATAAACTAATTACCTTTCTAAACGCTTGAAGTCAGTGTCAAACTCCATTAAAATAAGCTTGCTTACTGATTTCAAATGTAAAAGCCAGTGGCTATTTGGTATATAATTTAAAAGCTAAAAATGTAAATAAGTAGAAAGCCTCGAAGCAAAATGATATTAGCTTACACCTGAATGTTGATATCATGCCAACACTTATTGATATCATGCCTATCTCCAGGAGGGCAACACAGTTTGAGGCGAAGCGATACAATAAGGAAAAGATGACATGTCTATTTTAGAAGTTGATTTTTACAAACTTCACTTATTTATCAAAATCTGATTGGCTAACAAATTTCTTTGTCAAATACTTCCTAGAATGTTGTCACATATCTAAAATTTAATCTCATAAACTATACGTAAAACCATAAATTATTATTAATAAACTAGTTCTTTACTTAACTTTTTCTAGCTTTAAAGATTCATACCAACTCATGTTATGAGAAAAGTGGATAAAGGTGAAAAGTGCAAAAAGAATGTAAGCTTTTCATTTCTTATTCATCATATAAAAATTTTAAATCTAAGAATGTTATTTTATTATTTTAAGTAATAAAATATTAATATTAATAGATAAGGATTTGTCTACATAGGTGGTTTTATCAGTATGCTTTAATTAGTGCCATATTAAATCAAATAAATTAGTTATTGTACTCGGGATGGACTAGGTCTAATCTTGATCAAGACACCTTTCAATTCTTAGTGATATATACATCTTACCTTCCTTGACATTGAATACAAAAAACAACTCATCAAACAGACGTAACAATATGATGAAGGCCGAAAGTTATCTATTAATAATGGTTTATTAAAGCTAAACAATCAAAATGAATTGATAAATCAAAATTCTACACTTAGTCACCTGCTCGGGTTTTCAATCGATTTCATTTTGGATCAAATAAACTAGTTGTTAATTAGATAAGTGAATGTAATATAAAAAGAATGAACTGCTAAAATGCACTAGTCATGTGTAAACCATAAACCTAAAAATTTGAAATTGATGTATAAACTTATAATCGATTGTTATATGAATTCAAGTGTACAAGGGAAGTATGCATGAAATGGTATAAAATTAAGCAACAAACATACCAATTATAGCTGAAGATATTCAAAATCAATTTTAACTAGAGAAACAGAGCAAGAGAATTAGCAAGACTGTTTATCTATCATCTATGTCAGTTTGATGTATATGGCAGCAAAGGAACAACAGAATTTTCAAATCATCCAAAACAATATAAAAGTTTGGACGAAGCTTAATTCATTTATCCATCCATCCATTGATTTAATAACAGAAATTCTTGATGTTCAAATCCAAGGAACCATGGGCAACCAATTTTCAATTTCAAGATATCATGAGCAAATGAGAAATTTCAAGAAACCATACCGGTATAGCTAAATATCTGATATATATATATATATATATATATATATATATACATGTACACTTGCATACTATTGTTCTAAGTTCCACATATTACAGAATTCCAATCAATTGCAGTCTTTCTAATCCAAAAATATATTGGTCATTTTATTTCAATGTTATTTCTGAATATAGAATCTAATCTTTAACATTAAATATATTGAAACCAACCTGCCCTAACAGTTTAGAACCCTTTTGTAATGTGAGCATTTTCAAGCCTAACAAGCATGTTTCTCACTGGCAAGAAAATTGATCAAAATAGTAGTGGAAATAGAAAATTGTAAAATGAAGTTAACATGTTTTTCTGTTAGTGAATTACTTGATAATCATTTCTTTGTGTTCCTAACTAAAATAAAACGTCAGTTGGTATTTCAATGAGACATTTTGTTTCAGAAATAAATTAATTCATCGATCCTAATTAATCAAAATTTCAGAATCAAATTCCCTTGTTTTTATATGTAATAGTATCGATTAATCAGGAATTCGAACATTATAACCCTAGATCAGAATTCGAATTTCAATTTAAAGAAAATTGATTAAACCCTACAATGAATTGACTGCTTACCTTGAGTCGATCGACATTGAAGTGTATAATCTAAATTGTTTCCTGAATCTTCGAGTTGGAATCGAAGTGAAAATCTTTGCTGGATCGGATTGAATTTTTTTTTTCAGCTGTGTGAATCGGATTGAATCTGGAGCGTAGGGTTTGCTTTCCTTTTTTTCTCTTTTTTGAATGGTGTGAATTTGGTGAAATAGAATATAGCGTACTGCCTTGGGAACCGAGGGGGAGGGGGTAGGAAATTAGTATTAGGATAGAACGGACTAAAGCCGTTGCGAAAGAGAGAACAAGGGAAGTAAGAGCTCTGTAGGCTTTGCAACGGCCTTAAGCCATTGCAAATTAGCAACGGCTAAAAGCCGTTGCAAATGTTCCGCCTATAGGTATTGCGAAATTCCAGATATAGTGTAGTGTGAATATTTATTTTACATTGATTTTGGATAATCGAGTATATGAAGATTTTGCATATACACCTAGCTAGTTGTGTACGGAGTCTCAAATATACTAGATAGATAAAGAATCACACTTTCGTCGCCTGGAGATGATTCTGATGATTCAGTACTCATCATCAGAGTTTATGTTCGAGTTTTGAGGTGGGATATCTATATATCTCTAATTGACTGGTGTGAGAACCCAAATTAGATAGGGTTTATTATTGTGATTTAGCACTAAAAATGTGATTCTTGAATATGTAAAAAAGTATATGTTTGAAAAGCTCATCCACTAATTGATTGATGGTTGTGTTGTATGGTAATTGGTGCGACTAAATAAAAATATTGAAAGAATAAAACCAATAAGATAATGTAAGGTAATTTAGCCAAATCGGATCGAATATTGAACTTAATTGAAATTGATTGGAAATGCATACATGTACATATATATGTATGAACAAGTCATAGCATGGAAGCTAAGAAGAGGAATAAAATTGTATGCCCGACAAATAGGTACATTTTTACTGCTTTGTTTGGGTTTGATGATCTTATGAGCTGATTGGCTTTTTCGTTTTCTTTTAGATTGGTGAGGGCCCTGCGTGGCTAGTTGCGATTTTAAAGGTCTCCCCATACAAAGGAGGTTATGGCGAAATTTTTCAAAAATCTAGGGTGTTAGCCAAATTTTTGAGAAATTAGAAAATTCTTAGAAACTGAAAAGTTGAAGAATTGAAGCCGGAATGAAAGTTGAGTTGGTTAGTCAAACAACTTTCATCTCCGTTCCTTTTCGAGGACGAAAAGATTTTTAAGTGGGGGAGATTGTAACAACCCAAAATTTCTGAACCAATTTAAAATATTTATTTTAGCTATTTTAATGGATTTTGAAAATTTAAAATGATTTATTTTAAATAACAGCAACGAAAAATTTATTTAAATCGAAGTTAGAGCAAATAAATTTATTTTAATTATAAAACGAGCCTGAAATGGCGCGGTAGTTTGAAAATTCGATTTTAAATTTCAAATGAATGTACATGATTCAAAACAACCGGATTTCAGTAAAACCAGAAATAATTGAATCTGTTTAAAAATATCTTTCTAATGAATGTGAAAAATGGAGATTTCATAACGGGAATAAAAATTTATGTTTAGTTTAAAATTCAAAATAGTCGCTATGGAATATATATATATATATTCAATATATATATGGCCCTTAAAAGTAGCCATTTTGCAAACGATCTCTGTTTTCGATGAAACCACTTTTGTTGGATCCGAAATATCAAATTATTGCTAGATTCCAATTTTCATAATTTTTGGAATTAATATGTGAGCGTGGAAAATTAAAACTTGTTTGGTCAATTTTAGTTGAATTGGATCAACCAGAAAATGCCATTTTTTTCAAATGGTCTCCAAATTCGATGAAATTAGTTTTGTTAGGGACGTATCGTCAAAACATAGCTAGAAATATTTTTTTTGGAATTTTTAGAGTCAGTATGTGGCCTCGGTAAATTAAAATATATGTTTAAATTGAATATATATATTGATTTATATTTTTATTTTGTTAAAAACTAATCAAAACAGTCGGATTGGCCTACGAAACATATTTCATTGTGTCCAGAATGGTGGTATTTAGCTAGGTCGACAGTCGTTGGGTTTGATTTGGAGTTCGTAGCAATAAAGGGGTATTTTAGGAATTTAAAATAAAATAAATTATTTATATAAATATCGAGCCAATAGGAAATTTCATTAAACCCTAATCCCCTTTGCTTTCAAAACACCGCTGCTATCCCTCATTTCAAAACAGTCGGATTGGCCTACGAAACATATTTCATTGTGTCCAGAATGGTGGTATTTAGCTAGGTCGACAGTCGTTGGGTTTGATTTGGAGTTCGTAGCAATAAAGGGGTATTTTAGGAATTTAAAATAAAATAAATTATTTATATAAATATCGAGCTAATAGGAATTTTCATTAAACCCTAATCCCCTATGCTTTCAAAACACCGCTGCTATCCCTCATTTCAATGGCTGAAATTGCCGAATTTTATTCCCCAAAATTCATGAAACTTAGATCGAATTAATATTGGATTTCAAAACAAAAACTAGACAACTAAGAAGGGGCTTTCATTCATAGGGTTATGATCATCTCAGAGGGTATGTGCTGTTCGATTTTGGGGTTGGAAGTGGCGCGGTTTGGGACGTGGTGAGGTGGCGGTTCCGTTGGAGCAGTCTAATGGTGGTCCGATGGTCTGGTGGTGGCGCGGTTCAAGGTCAACAGGGGTGAGCTTGGATCCTGGAACGATACAGAGAGGTTTAGTTTTAATTAATGTTAATTATTATATAATTAGTTTATTAATTTATTTATTTTAGATAAAAATGTGAAATCTTTTTAAATAAAATAAATATAGCACTGGTTTTAAAATAAATATAGCATTGGTTTTAAAAATAAATATAACATTGGTTTTCAAAATAAATATAGCATTGGTTTCAAAAATAAATATAGCATTGGTTTTTTAAAAAATATAAATAGCATGATTCTTAAAAGAAATAACAGTGTTTAAAAAAATGATATTTTTAAAATATATGTAGCATTGGAAAAAAATGGGATCTTTAAAATATAAATAACATAGTATGAAAATGTAGTTTGTACATGATATAACATTGTGTTAAAAATGGATTTTTATTATTATGAAATAACTTTGTTTTAAAAGGCATTGATTTTGTGAATAGAAATAACATTGATTTTACAGATAAATTGCATTGTTTTAAGAAAAAGATAAATAGCATAGATTTAAAAATATGATTTTTATTATATATATAGCTTAAATAAAAATATGATTTTTGTTATAAAAGACTTTGTTTTAAAAATATGATTTTTAAAAATATATAAAACAGTTTAAAAATGTGATTTCTAATACCGTATAGCGTTGTTTTAAAAATGCGATTTTTAAACGTAAATCGTGTGAAGCAGATTGCATTGGAATCAGATCAACGAATCTGAGCGACGATAAAGAATTGCGGAGTGGAAACCAAAGGTGAGAACTCTTTCTCACTCAAATTACTTTACAGTTAAATATATACTAGGATGTAGACGGGGCTTAGTAGCCCCCGAAACTATTTATTGTACAAACCATGATTGATTGTTTGGACTGTATTATGTGATGTTTGTCTTGTTGAAATGTTTAACGTATTAAAAATAATATTAATATTAATGTAGTAGTTGAAATTAAATTATAAATATCCATTTATAATTTAAGCAGTAAAATTGGCTAAATAGAAAATAACCCAAACCAAATTAAAATTGGTTAAATTTATTAACCAATTATTTATTTAAATAAACCGTTGTTGTATGAAAACCTCACACGGGTATTGGGATGATATTTGACATACACTAGTCCCAATATTTAGTTGTACGTCAATTGATAGGTTGACAAGCTGTGATGAGCGTTATGTATTTATTTTAATGCTCACACAGTTGTAAATTTCACTCTGGATGTGAATGGACTGTTTAATAGCTGTTATCATCAGTGTTGTATTCATGTGATGTATGAAATCCATATAATTGAAATTATATGGTAATTGATTGAGTCACATTCCGATTCAAAAATAAAGAATATTTCAAAATAAAGAATCTTTTAAAATAAAGAATATTTTAAAATAACGAATATTTTAAAATAATATTCATTGAGGAATAAAATTATGAGTTTGATGTCCGTTTTTGGATGAACACAAAAATATTGAAATGTGAAGCTGAGTTAAGTAGCAAACGCCATTTTAACCCAAACGGGTTTATCGATCGATTTTATTCATTTTATAATGAATACCGAAAAGAAGTGATTTCAAAATTTAATATTTTGAAAATATTATCATTTTAATATGATAAAGGTATAGAATATTCAATTTTGATTTAAAATTGAAAATGAAGTTGGAATCGTTTTAAAACGAATATATGAACAATTTATACAATACGTTTTAAATGGAAATCAACGAAATATAATATATATATATATATATATATATATATATATATATATATATAATGACCTCAATAGAGCGCACTGCGCAGCGACCGTTCGCAAATTTCGACCATTAACTTCAAATTGATGTAACGGGAGATCCGACCATCGGATTCTTCTAAAACAGGAACCATTGGGTTCGTATCGAAAAGTGCTTTCCAATGAATACAAGAGATTTGAAATCTAACGGTTGGATTTGGAATTATGTCAAAATCAAATTTGAAAAAGGTCGTTGTAAATGCAGTTCGGTGGCCATTATTGGAAACCGACTGTAAGGGCCTTAATAAAATTATTAAAAATATGAAAAAATTATGTAAAATCATAATAAATGATTTGGAAAGATTTTGGATGAAAAATTCCATATTTGAAAAGATAAAAAAATATTTTTATCGAAATGAACTAGTTATTAACTAGGATAATAATCCAATGTTTTTAAATAAGTAAATTGGATTTGAAATGGTTTTAATCTAACCAAGATTTTCCGATGTATGAATTGGAATGGATTTGAATAGAAATAATCTTCGGAATATTTCGATATTGGATTCCGTGAATATACAGATATTGTTGAGGAATTTGGAAGATATATATATCATTATTCCCAATACGATATTTTTTTATTTCGGAATTTGATACTGAATATAAGCCGATATAATTTCTATTCGAAGCCTTTTATTTAATGTCAAATCGAATTTTGGGTTTGTTGTGAATGGTGTCTTCAATAACACTGTTCTTAAACCCCGATGAGAAAAGAATAAATCTTTAAAATTAAGATTTAATGAAGTTTTCCAATTAATTGATATTTAATGGGAATTGAATAAAATAAATTGGGAATCGTATTTTGGGTTTGTCACGAATGGTGTCTTCAATAACACTGTTCTTAAACCCCATATGAAAAGAATAAATCTTTTAATTAAGATTATTAGAGTTTCCAATTATATTTAGTAATTGGAATAAAATGAAGTGTGAATTGATTTTATTGTGAACTGTGTTTTTAACAACATTTGTTCTTTAAACCAATTAGCAGTGAAAATATAATTTGGAATTTATAAATCTTTTAGTAAGGTTTAAATGGAAATTTTCCGAAATAAAGTTTTCCAATTTAATATATTAAATTGGAATTGAACTGAATTCGATTTGGTAATAACTCAGATGAGCTTCTGTGAATGAAGACCATTACTATATATGAAATTTAAAAGGCTTTGCCGCTATTCCATTTATATTATTAGTCTGAAACGGGAATTTATATCAATTATGTACTGTTATGATTTCCGTGTTGATTCAATTTTGATGGAAGAAGAATTTGGGTTTATCGTGAACTGTGTTTTAAAAGACATTAGTTCGTTAACCCAGTCAAAGATAAGATTAATTTCTTAACTTTGAACAATCATTAAGTAATGATTTTTTGAGATTAAAACTGAATTAGAGTTTTAATGAATCTTTAATTAGATTGAAATGAGAATGCGATAATTTAAATTATCAAATTCGGGAAATGATCGAGGACGGAGTACCACCAGTTTTACTCTAAGTGATAGTTAAATCTTTAATTAGATCTGAACGTGAAATGATAATTAATTTTACCAATAACACAGTAGGTGTTAGATATGGAGTACTGCCAGTTTTGCTCCATGGGATCAATAGTTTGGGATTGGCATAATAAATGATTACTGTGGTAAGGTTCGCTAATCCCGACTAGTTGATAAACCTTGATTTGGTTTAGAATTGATAAAGGATAAAATAAAATCTTTTGAAATTGATATCCAAAGGAAGATTAATGAATAAATTTAAAAGAATTTGTCTTTGATAAAATTAATGGGAACCTTTCCATAAAAGTGTGAATATTTTATTAAAAGAATATTCTAAATTGGAATGAGGCATATGATGTGTTTTTATAGCACTTGATTATTGATTATAAAATACGAAGATTATTCGGAAAGGCCGGGTTTAACCCATTATGAATAATTAATACGACGACCAAAAATCGACGATGAAGACGGTGGTTGAAGACCGGAGTTCTTCACATTGTTTGGATGATTACTGATGTCTCGATTGGGCTGTACACCTAAGACAAGGTAATAAGTGGTGATCGTCCAGACGTACTTGGAGATCGACGGATATGTGAGGACCTCTCTCTTGTATTGGACAGATGGGACGAGGAATAAGGTGCCTCTGATTTCGTTCAGACCCAGAACGGACTTGTAAATGGATGTGTGTTTTACATTGGATTTCACTCTGTATTAATTGATTTCTATTAAATATATATCTATTTGGTGGCGGAGAACTTATTCTCTTGCTTAACACCCTTCTCTGAGACGTACGAGCTTAGAGATTATATATTGATAGACATCAGTTGAATGGCGTGAATTGTCAGTGTGGCATGCCAAAATGCAAATGATCAAGGCTTTTGTTGAAAAGCAGAGTCTTGTGGTTGATGATCAAAGCACAATTTTAGTTAGCATAGCTTTGTGCATAGCGTTAATTCGTGAGCCTCACATCCCGGTATGAACCAGAAACGAGAGAAGGACCCCAGGGAGGACATGCGTTTCTTTCTACTTAGAAGTGGTGTCATGGTATGGAGCCCAGACATTTTTACTTATGTGGATAATGGAAAGCGAGGTAACTTGGATTTGAGTCCCTAGTGGCTCTTTATTTACGCCCTATAAGGCGGGGAAACGTATTGTACATGAATTACTAATCCACTAACATATGGGTGGACCGGCCCTGGCGCTCCTAAGGGCTTGACTGAATACTTGTCCTGAGGCTCGGGCAGAGAGTCTCGAATTCGGTAAGGATGATCCCTTGTCTTGGTTCATGATGGAAATCTAACTTCCAATACGAGATCATGCAGTTTTGATTATAGAACTAGTACGGCGACATGATATATGGTACTCATGTCGTCTATGATTGATACATTTATATTTGAAGTAGATTTCTTCACTTATAGTAATAATAAAAGATGAAATTTCTTATATCAAGCATATTTGGCTATTATAAGGTAAAATTCTAGAAGTAGATTTCTTCACTTATAGTAATAATAAAAGATGAAATTTCTTATATCAAGCATATTTGGCTATTATAAGGTAAAACTCTATCCTCCGGCTTATGTTGCATTGTGTGATGGGACCTGAGTCTTATAACAGCTTCATTTTTCCAAAAAGCATTACGTTGTTTTATTTTAAACTAAGATTCATGTGGAGAAAACCCGTTCTGTGTTTTACAGCGTGGTCCCATGATTTCCCAACCTTTAAAGTAAAAATTTAATAATTGTTTTAGTTCTCACACCAGTCCTATGACTGACCTAGATTTTATTGTTTTAACCTAACTCTGGGTGCCCCTATTTTCCACACGGGCAGCTAGTAGTTTTGGTTTTGCAGATATTATTTTCACAGGATCCTAGTTTACAGCTGGAGCTACATTTGGAACGCTCTGTATCCGTGTATTTCTTACAGTTGTGTTTTGTATTATTTTTCCGTTGCTTTGTAATTAAATCTCTGATATCATTTTTCCGCTGTATATTATTTATTCATACTCTGGAATATTCTTGTACTCTAATGAAATTGTTGTAATAGCAATGAAATGTTCTGTTTGTGTTTTGATGCGTTGTATTCTCAACTCAATCTGGGCTTTCCCAAAAGGGGAAGTTTGGGTCATTTCAGCGGTTATGCGTTAATTGATGGGTAATTAAAGTAGGAATTTAATTATATACCTGGATTTGCATATAGTTGGCAAAAATGGATTCCATTTTGATGTATTTTTTTGGCAAGGCTGAACGGTTTTTATAATGATCCATAGCACTAAGTTATCTTTTTTATTTGTATGCTAGATTGACTAATGGTGATGTAATTTATATGTTTTTTGTTTAATGCTACGGCTTTGTCATAATGATTAGGTTGATATTTTAATGCATATAGTCAATACATTTGGTATATGGAAGCGTAAATCTTAAAGAATGCGAACTGCTTTCTTATTACAAATAATTAATTAACTTTAGAATAATTAATTAATAATACATTAAAATAATATATTATAACTTTGCAATAATAATTTTTATTATTGATGTATTAGTATGTAATCATTCACTTATAATTATTTTTATTTTTATTTCTAAAAGTGTTAATATAAAGTATATATTTTTTCAGTTGTGCATCTGCATGGGACTAACCTATATATATATATATATATATATATATATATGTATATATATATATATAAAACAAGATGGAAATATTAAAACCTCCAATGACCTAAATGGAGAGGGAAACAAAATTTTAAACCTTGAGCAAAATTCCTTGTGGTGGCTTTGGAAGTAGTGGACTTACTATAGAAAAGCATTTGTTGGAAGCTTTCAGAAATCTTTGAACATTTGAAGAAATTTGTGTTGGTTCAGGAAGTATTTCTCAAGTTCATCAGACCTGCTCCAGCGGAAATGGCTTTATACGAGCAGCTTTCCTAAAGTAGGTTGCTGACGATCAATTCCATTAGTCAAAAACATTGTGTTCAAAGTTCGAACTCGAGTCTGCTATATACATCACAAAAGCTTCTGTCATTTACTCCGTCTACATTTTTCCCGTTTAATTAATTTCAGTGTATGCTTCATATTAATATTACCAATTCAATCAACATTGAGTTTTGCTACAAGGCCCGGAAAAGTGGTGTCAGGGATGTCGGAAATTCCCGAAATTTAAGTGCAGTAGTTGATTTTATTTGTTTTCATTTAATTCAGCCGTTGGAATTCTTTTTGTCACATTCCCTGGCAAAATTCCCTGGCCTTCCAGTTTTCTCGAACAACAATTTGCCAATCCATCACACCTCTCCTCCATTGTGCCTTCCATGCTAGACAATACGTTGCTTCATTTTTCGTAGTCCTTCACCGCTCTAATCAGCCATAATCGTTATGACCAAAAATTCTGAAAAATAAGCTCAAACGTCTAAAGCTGTAGTTCCTAAATTTTTTTCCTTTTGCTCGACTCCGGATAAGATGAAGTATGGAATTTTTTTTTTTTTTGGTAAAAAAAATAAAACAATGCATATTGGATGTATGTAGCACAACTCTTGAATTAAAAAAAAAAATATGAAATTAATATTGTGCATTATAATACATGGTAAATACGGCTAAAATAATTCACAAAATTAATTTCCTGATTAAATAGAAGATTCATTCCCCTGGATGATGTTCATTTTGAACTTCATAATTGAGCATTAACTGAATATATATTAATATTCTCAATTAATGTTAATCACATGAAATATATATAGAAATTCCGTAATTCCTATGCAATCACAATGAGTTGTCGGTCTCGAGAGCAAATCCCCAGTATCCAAATTTCTCTATCTCCTTATACCATCCAATCAGGGTCCCTTATTTTTTTTTTTTTTTTTTTTTTTTTTTGCAATTAAGTCATAGAAAGAAAGAAAACTTAATCGCAAAAAATGGAAATCAGAGGGTCTTGATTGGTTGAATACAGAGGAACAGAGTATTTTGGGTACAGATGATTTGATTTCGTCGGTCTCACCCTTCTTTGGGATTAAGTTATGTTCAAGATGCTACTGTAACTACGTTATGTAGTTGTCCAATTTATTTAACTCATTCTTGATAATAATGGTGAATAGGAAAGAATACCTGTCAATGTACATAATTAATTAGATAGCAATTTCATCATTTTAATTAGACAGCAATTTCATCTTTGTTATTTGCTTTACGCAGAGCCATTAAAATAATTTTTAGGACTGTTAGCTAGTGGGAAGGAGCAAGCATTGAAAATGCAGATGGGTTAAAGATTTACATTCGCTGCATGGAAATATTAAGCAAAAAAATTTGTCAATCAAATTTTCTTAAACAATGAAAGATTAACGACTTAACTTCCTGACCAATAGTAGTTTAGCAGTTAATGTAATTCTTTAAAAAATAAAATGTCTCCCATAAGAAAATTAAATCATAAAGTTCATCCTTTTTGTAGAAAACAAGATTTCAAATTTTCTGATAAAGGAAAATTAACTTTCATCATAACATTTTTGTGGAATGTATAGGTTAATTAATATCCAGTTATTTGAACATGGACTTCTCTTTACTGCTGAGTAGTTCTACTTTCAATCTATTAAATGACATGCCAATGTGTCATTTAAATAAATTGACATTTATATAGAATATATGATGCCAAAAGAGTAATTAGTTTCCAAAATGTCTGCTTGAGGAGAAGAGAATGGTACATAAATTTATTAAGAAATAAATGCCTTAATGTATCTAATGTTAGAATCTGAATATTTCCAACTCAGTCATTTATTAGATTTGTTGTATCTAATGTTAGAAAGCATGATGCATCAAATGATGTCAAAAATGTACTCCATGAACCAATGAAGAAATGGGGGAAAGATATCCAAAATGGTTAAAAGAGAACAAAGCTAACCTGAAACCAAAAGAATATGATCTCTACTTTGAGCAGTACAAACTCATACTTCAGTTGAGTGATGTGTATGAACATGACCCCAGCAATTTTCAGATGATTGCTGATATTAATATAATCCATTACCGTTACTGATATAAGATACTATTACTGTTGTAAGATACTAATATAAATCCACCATAATTGAATGAAGACTATGGGTTTTACAGAAACTGTGCAAAGTCCTGAATATGTGAATATGTGAAATATATGAAAGCATATGTACCTCGCAATGACAAGCTCGCATAACGAAGGAAATATATGAAGAAGGTGAGCACGACCACCAGGACTTTCATCTTCGCCTATGGTTTTCCAATTTTTCAATAGAGGAAGAACAGATGTTGTGTTGCAATCAATAACGAGCTTAGCAAGTTCTTGGAGAACGCATACTGTTTCCTCAAATCTAGCAGTAGGTAAAGGATTGTCGCCTGTAATGAAATAATGAAATATTTTACTTATTCAGTGGACATGAATTTAAAGTCAAACAGAACTGACCTAAACTGATTTAAAATAGGTTATAAACCTTAGTTTGGATAAGATGGAAATGCTATATGACAGGTAGATATAACTATTATGTGATGCATCATGAGCCGTGAGTTACATTAAATGTGGTGTTATAAATTTGTTACTACCACATACTTCGCAAATATAAATGAGAAACAGTAAGGATGTAAACCAACGATAATCACCTTTTTCCTCCCATGACATGCGTGGATCAGTTCAGACGACATGGATTAAGGATATAAATCAACAATAAATGTGGTGTTCCCATGACGTGCGTGAGTTCTATCATCGGCTGTAATACAACCAATCCTACCAACTTACCGTGATCTCCCCACATTGCCAAACAAATTGTGGTAGACAAGGATCATCATCCAAGGACTGCAATTCACCACAAGCCCCTAAAGTATCATTCATAACCAAATGATCAAAGCCTTCAATTTTCTTGAGAGAGCATCGGCTTCCCTATAAATCCTGATTTGTCGTACATATATGAATAATTCATTCGAGCAAAAAAAGCTTAGTGGAGCTAGAGAAATACTTACTGGAAGTGACATAGCACAAGCTTTGAGGATTCCCTTGTAAGGCATAATTATCACATTAGCAGCTAAAATGAGGTCAAGCATTGTTCTTCCCTTCCTACGCTACAGTAGATTAGATTACAAAGAAGCTAACTGATAAAAAGACCAAATTGTGGAAGAAATACTTTTGTAAAGCTAGAGGTGACTGTACTATGCATAATAAAAAAAGCGTGGCACGAAGTTTATAAACCACGCAATTCCGGCACCTTCCTGTCCACGATGTTGAAGAGCATGGAGGGCGAGCGAAGCAATTCTAGAAGCTTCTGGATCTCCGATGATGCCGAAAATGTTGGGGTTTTGTGCACAGCGGAAGTTTGACAAAACGCCAGAAAAACACGATCTTTATCACCCAATCACTTGAAGATGGATTTGATAGAAAATAACAACATAACAAATCGGAAATAATAGCAGTACACTAATATTACGCCCAACCACCCTCTTAATTTGTTGATTCACCAAAAACAAATTTTGTTTACACTCAATTGATTGCAATAAAAAATAAACAAAATACAATGAATCAATAACCTTATTGAGATAGACAAAAAATATCTAGATGACTAATATTGTTGGAGCAGAAGAGCGATAAATAATCACGACAAACCCTTGTCTTTCAGCAGTAAATAGGAAAAGCTACCATTAGCCCAAATTCCTACATCTTCCTCTCCAGGGCGCAAGTCCATGGAGGCACACAACCTCACCAGATATTCTTACATGGTTTCTTGTTCTTTGTTAATTGTCACAATCTAACGAAGAAGGCTGCATATATATAGGAGAATAGAAAGCCTAGTAAATATCCAAGTTGCCCCTTCAAGATATCTCCAAAATATAACCATTCATTTATTTCCTTCTATGATCAAATCAATCAGTTAACCAATAAATCAATCAATCAATTAATCGATCAACCAATTAGTCAATTAATTAATCAATCCAATCAATCAATCATTTAATTGATTACATCCTCTTCATAAAATATTTGAATAAAAAAATTCAATATTCCACCTTGACTCAAATATCACATATCTCCAACAATCCACAAATAAGTCAACCTAGCTCTTTCAATAACACTTACTCTCAATTAAAACCAAACTCGATTTCAAGGCAACGAGATATACCCTAGTCGATTTGAAAGGATTATGACCACACCTCAATTACAAACACAACCCACTACCTGCAAAAGATGCATCTACCATCTGAGCTACACCATGCAAAAACCAACGGTCTAAAAAGTGCTTGCAATACCACAAGATCTCCATCATCTTTGTGGATTTCAAAACTCGACATCCGCCTTCCGTTTCACATGCCCTCTTCATCTCTGGGATCCCTCGAGCATCATCAACATCTAGACCCTTCGATACCATGATCCTCCACCTTAAGAACATAAGCAGTGACCATATTAACCTCTCCACCTTGATGTGGACTAGGTTTTTCAACCGTCACCCGCCTTCTTCTTCGTCTTCTTCCATCTTCCCTCATCCATATCAGAGGGCTTATTCACATCTCCATCAATTGGACCATTGAGGCATGGAACATTCACCATTATAGGCTTCCAAATCCCCTCAATATCTACCATAAAAAATAGTCATCCACAAAAGCAACATCATCTCCGACACCTACAATCTTCAATCCAAAATCACTTCAAGCTATGCGATGAACTGAGCTTTGATACCAAACTGTTATGCAAAAATTGCTCTGATACCAAACTGTTGGAGTTTTGTGTGCAGCGGAAGTTTGACAAAATGCCGAAAAAGCGGGATCTTTATCAGCCAATCACTTGAAGATGAATTTGATTGAAAATAACAACATAAAAAATCGAAAATAATAGCAGTACACTAATATTCCACCAACCCACTCTCTTTATTTATTCACCAAAAATACATTTTGTTTACACTCAATGGATTACAACCAAAAATAAACAAAATACAATGAATCAGTAATCTTATCGAGATAGGCAAAGAATATCTAGATGACTACAAATATTGTTGGAGCAGAAGAGAGCAATGAAAAACGATGACAAACCCTTGGACAACCTGGAGGCACCAACTGCGTCTTTCAGCAGTAAATAGGAATAGCTACCTTCAGCCCAAATTCCTACATCTTCCTCTCCAGGGCGCAAGCCCATGGAGGCACACAACCTCACCATATATTCTCACATGGTTTCTTATTCTTTGTTAATTATCACAATCTAACCAAGAAGGCTGCATATATATAGGAGAATAGAAAGCCTAGTAAATATCAAAGTTGCCCCTTCAAGATATCTCCAAAATATAACCATTCATTTCTTTCCTTCTATGATCAAATCAATTGGTTAACCAATAAATCAATCAATCAATTAACCAATCAACCAATTAGTCAATTAATTAATTAATCCAAACAATCAATCAATCATTTAATTGATTACATCCCCTTCATAAAATATTTGAATCAAAAAATTCAACAGAAAACGCCGTACTCTTCGCGAGGTTTGTCGGAAGAAAGATGGACACTTTCGTCGCCTTCATTATGTGGAAAGAAGGCTGATGAGAGAGATTGGGAGGGAGGAGAAAGACAGGGGAGGCGAAGAGTGATGGGGGTACTGTATGGACAGCTTCAAGAGCGAGGGGAAGTAAGGGATTCTGGATGGTGGCGAGGCGGTTGGATTTAAGAATTGAAATAGAGAAAGATGAATTTGCATACCAGAAGTCCAAAAAGTGAAGAGACGTATCTAGAAAGAATGATGGCGGCGAACAAACCCTTACCCCCATTAACGGACTTCTTTATATTAATTCGATTCTCTCTTCTATGTCCACGAATTAAATTGAAGTTACGGTGCTGAGGAGTGGATGCATGTGAATTTAGGTTTAAATTTTTGTCTGCACAAAAAGGGGAAAGATAGATTAGATAGAGAAGAAGAAGAACAATGATCGAATTATTTTTACATTATTTCGTGAATAGTGAAAGATCGCGCAAAAATTTCAGTAGAAGAATGCAATGAGCTTGCTATCATTGATTGGATGATGGGTAATGTTTAGATATAAAGCGTGGATTAGGCTGAACCATTGGATTATTTATGCATCTATAGCTCGGGCTTTGTTTATGCTCATAACGCGGATTGATGAGCTGGATTGTGTATATGTAAAGTTACACTTTTAATTGGCGTTGCACGTCAAAACATTAGAATTCCCACCGCAACAGTGGATTCACGTCCAATGCAACAACATATGAATATTGTTGTAGAAGATTAAAGAAAGCATAGCTATCGCCACACTTTTCATGCAACGCCAACAAATTAGTGTCGAATATGTCCACTTTTGTAGTAGTGTTGCAAGATATAAGTTTGCTTAATTTAGATCACGGCTGGGAGTGTGTAGCTTTGAATCACAGGTGAATGTTGAAGAATGATTCAAATATGGCGATCCTAGTTTGTAGTAAATAAGTTCTAGTCTTTTGTTATTTGATTTGTTATCCAATTGATAAGCTTAGTTGATATTTTATTATTTACTTAGCTATTTTTGTGCATGGTTCCACTACAAGAAAAATACCCTATTGCAACTAGCTATTTGCAACATGCCTCAAATGTCAGTTGCAGTAAATGATATTTAGCAACAGACATTTCGTAGCTGTTGCAATAAATAAGATTTAACAACAGACCTTTTCTTCCTGTTGCGAAAAACATATTTTTCGCAACAGCGCTTTCATGTCTGTTGCGAAAACACACTTTTAGCAACTGCACTTTCATTCATGTTGCAATAGACATATTATTTGCAACTACACTATCAAACCAGTTGCAAAAATTATATATTTAGCAACTGTTTTCACCAGTTGCGATAACTGTAATTTTTTTGCAATAGGTAAAGCCACTTGCGAAAATGAACTATTGAAAAATATTTTTCCCCAAGTAATATTTGTTATAAAAGTATGAAGTAATAAGTAATGTTTAGTTTAATATAATTAGTATTAAGTAATAATGATTAATTAATATGAATTATACTTTAATACTATATCATGGTTAGTTAATAATAATGTGTAAATTAAATTTAACAATTATTAATAACATTTAATAACTAATAAATCTAATTAAAAACAAATATTAAATAATTAATAAAATATTCATTATAATTACTAAATAATTAACGATTTTTTACAATTATAGTTTTCTATCAATTGTGAAAAACATATTTTTAGCAAGTATATTTTTCTACTCTTACAATAAAATTACTTGTAGTAATTGCTCCTTACTAGTTGCAATGGACTTTTTAAGCAACCATCTCTCATGCCAGTTGCAATTAAGGGTTTAATATAAGTTTTTCTCTAGGCTCCAAAGGCTAGAATTTTGGCTTCATTTTCAAAATTTTCCGCCCATCCCACCAAAATTTTTGGCTCCATTTTCAAACTTTTCTACGTATCCCACCTAAATTTTTGGCTCCATCGCAACAATTCACTCGCCTCCTTCTTTCATTTTAACTTCTTAACGTAACCCCAATTCTTCGAAATTGCTGCCAGATCCAAATTAATACCCTTCCACTGCCTACCCATCATCCAAATTGACTTCGATTCAAATTAACTGCGATTCCAATTCACTGTCTTCCACATCGCTGGTCGTTGTTTTCCCCAATTTTGTTTTAGGGTTTCCCTCTTCCGATTCCATGCCGCCATCTAGAGCTTCCACCGCCGCCTGCGACGATCTGCCACCTGCCAATATCTCTGCCACCTGCCAATATCTCCTAGGTACGCATAAACAATCTGATGGTTTATTTTAGACAAAAGGCATAATAATCAAAACACGAGTAAATAACGCCACTATATGTCATTGCAAATGTTAGTGAAAGGGCGAAAATTTGATTTCTAGTTGTAATCGCATGAGAAAGATGACGAGACTGAAGGATTATTATGGTTAAATGTACATTAGGATCTGCATGTTATATTCAGACTTAATACATGACAAATCCCATTATTTTCAAACTTAGTACATGATAAACCCTTCTGAAGACTGGTTTTAAAATACACCCTTAAAATTGTTCTGGATGAAATTAAAGTTCTGTTTTTCAAAAGTTTTTCTGAGAAAGGATGGTTGTGTATTTTGGTTGTAAGATTTTGTAAACAATGCATAATAACACAGATGAACTTCAATTTTTTTCGTTACAAATAGCAAATTAGTTCTGTTTAAATTTTGTCCTGTCTGTTTAAATTAGTTACGAACTTTGCTGCTTATGCACTCCTAGTTAAATTTCATATCAAATTCGAAATGGTGAAGTTCTTTATTTGCACAGAAGTAAATTGCTTTGAATAGAAGCAAACCAAGAGCCAATCATAAGGAGATTGGATAAAAATATACATATTCATAGTTGTAACGGGGAAAGTGTGATTGACAGGTATAACTACAATCAGTTTAACCATTCTTTTTTAAAGCTTTTCTTGTATCATGCAACATATGTCAATCTAACCTAAAGAGAGGCTATGTATATTATAAATCCATAGAGATATGAGAGTAAAGAATATTTAGACAAGCATGTGTTTCTTTATGTGAATGCATAAAACAAATAATTTATTAACATTGTAAACAGAAAATTAGCAAAGGTATGTGATGTGATTTGAAGTGAGGCATAAATTGTGGGATAATGTAATGTATTGCCCTATCGATTGTTTGGTATGCAACTTCTCTTAATTACCAATCCTCCCTGATAATATGTTTCGTCTATACAGACGGTTGACTTTGCTCTAGCTTTCTATACCGTTTTCCACAACATGGCAACATCCTTAGTTGCATTAACCAGCCATGCCATTGGAAGAATGCCACCTTCACCTCCAATAAATTATGATGCATATTCTAGGTAATTTTTTATTCATGTTTTACAGATTAATTTATGCTGCATGTTCTATATTCAGCAAGAACATGATAAAGGTTATTTTTTGCATAAGATAACAAAATTAGTATTGCTTTCTTTGGTTACTTCTTCCAGTTTTAATTTTGTTATTATCACATAATATGTTGTCTTGAACTCTACAAGACCAATCACAAATGTTTTATTTACATTTTAGACGTTTCTTCTGCTGCCTTGGCTCTAAGAGCAATAATCCTCTTCTTTTCATAAATCTACAAAACAGCTCATAATTTACAACCATTTCCGATCTCCAACACGTTGACTAAAACAAAAGTACACTGATGGTAATTATATATGTCGCCTTTCTTTAAACATTGCTTTTCTGTTCCTGTTTTTTTTCCTTTAGTTCACATTTATATATGATCTCATCCAATTCTTCTATCATGATGTTTTATAAAGTTATTGAAAGTTTTAAACTGCGTTTAACTTTTTTTTCCCTGTCAGTCTGTCACAACTCATTTTAATGATATGTGATAATCCATAGGGTGTTCGCCTACTCTAGATCTAATCTATAAAGCAACAAATTTATTTATAGGAATCCAAGGTACTTCACTTTCATTTATTTTTACCTTCTATCGTTTAGTACTTCTTTTCCTCGATTTTTTATTTTACATATTGGGACATTCATACAGCAAGCCTATCCACATATTTTAATTTTCCCAGCTCTCAAAGTTGTTACCCATTTTGACCATGTTTGTTCCTCACATACAATTTATTTCACTTGTTTGCAGTAGTTGTTTATATTAATTCAGAATGTTTCATAAAATGTTCTATTAAGTTCAATCATAATATAGTGTATAAATTTCAGAACATCATGGCTCATCTCATTTATAGGTCCCGAGTTAAGTGTGCATAGTCATTCTTTCCACTTATTTTAACGTTGAATTAGTTCTATGGTTGAGTTTTGATTGTTTTGATTTTGTATTGACTGAATTCTCTTAGATTGTGTTGGAAATTTCACATGTTTGACAGTTGTTTATAAATTTGATGCAGATAAAGGGAGCAAGCCCATCTTTTCGCCCATCTTTTCGTGGTGTTCATGACCGACATCAAACTTGGAGCATGAACTGCATATTTATTCTAGTGAATCGATGATATTTATTCTCTTGTTATAGCATATGTATGATAGAGTAGAAATATAATTAGAAAATATTCTATTTGAAAAAAATGTGTTGTGTGAGAGAAGAAATTGTTATACATGAGTGGTGTATGAAAATTATAGAAATTTTTGTTGTAATTGTCTATACTATTTAAACTTTGTTAAAATAAAAATTTTGTTTGTTTATTTTATTTTGTGATATACACTATTACTAAACCAAATACATTTAATATGCAATATCTATAAAATGATTTTTTTTTTTTTTTTACAGATTTATGGATCTATTGCAACAGGCATATACTGTTGCAAAATGATATGTTGCAATAGCAAAAGTCTGTTGCAAAAAAGTATACCGCAACAGGCAGAAAATGTTGCGGACTTTTTGCAACTTCGGCTATACCAACAGGCGCAGGCCAGTTGCAATAGGTTTACTGCAACAGATATCGCCTGTTGCGAAAAGTGCTTTTTGTTGTAGTGTTCATAGCTATAAGCCTATATATATGTAGTAGGTTGAAGTCAATAAAGGTGGGCGGTTTTTAATTATTATAACCGTTTTTTTTTTATTATATACCTCTCTTCCCAACATATTAATGGTAAGTTATTTTCAATCTAATACAAGTTTGTTGTGTGCGTTCTTTTAAAATAAAAATGTGTATTTAATCAACGATCATTATTTTATGTTTGTCGTTTCTGCCTTTTCACAAATTCATAACATTCAACATTCAACATATGCACATCTTCTAGATATTCATCTGTAATGTCTCAACGTTATCAATATTATCGACGTTGCAAGTTTGACAATCTACTCGTATTTTCTCATCTCTATTTAGTAAGAGGGGGAACTACAGTACTTATTAATTTTCCGTGGAGAAACCAAATTTCGCAAGTTCTTCGAAGCAGCTTACTCCTTCAACTTAGCTAGGGTTTCCATTAGTCACCGTATTTAAAATGCTTATCCATTTGATAAGGCTAAATATTTATAGTTGCATAATTGATGTAATTACTTATGGAGGGGTAAAATATAGCCGAAAAACTTAGAAACCCAATAAGCAACATATAACATAGCCCCGAAAAAAGTTCCATCTTATTCAATTAATCATGCTTGCATCCAGTTATAAAATATAATTTCATCCCCATGTCATGACAAAGGTATACTTCAATAAAACATTTGTAACATCACCCGTGCTAAGGTCACTAGTTCCATATGTAATATGAAGAACGTACCATAAATTTATGATAGTACTAAATATTTAGTGAATATTAAGCTTAGGTCCTTAAAACCATAATTAATGCACAAAATCTTCTTCTCAAAAAAAGATTCTAAATTAGGTCCCTAAAATGTAGTTACATTGCATATAAGATTATGCAACTATTCAGTGAATAATTGCAGATATTTATGCAATTATTTCAATAAATTACATAATTTCCTGTAATTTTTTTTGATGAATAATTGCGGAAATTCCCACAATTTTTTTAATGAATAATTGCGAAAATTTCCGCAACTTTTTTGATGAAAAATTACTGAAATTTCTGTAAATTTTTATTGAATAATTGCGGAAATTTCCGCAATTTTTTGATATACTTACGTAAATGTTTGCAAATATTTATTGAATAATTGCATTAATTTATACAATTATTGGTTAACTTAATTCTTGGGATTTAATTTACATACGTGGACTTTAGTCAAACTGTCCCAAATATTTATTACCATATTTAACAATTTAATTAGAAAGAAATATACAAAATTTAATAAGCATCATCATTGTCTTAGCTGGTTAAAGCGTTGAGGCAGAATGCAAGACGTCATGTGTTGATTCGGTCGCACCTTTTTGCCATGATAATACGGTACATACTACCAAATTTGTACATATATTGGAACAAGATGGAAATATTAAAACTTCCAATGACCTAAATGGAGAGGGAAACAAAATTTTAAACCTTGAGCAATATTCCTTGTGGTGGCTTTGCAAGTAGTGGACTTACTATAGAAAAGGCTTTGGCTGGAAGCTTAATTTCACAGATCTTTGAACGTTTGAAGAAATTTGTGTTGCTTCAGAAAGTATTTCTCATGTTCATAAGACCTGCTCTGGTGAAATGGCGTTATAGGAGCAGCTTTCCTAAAGTAGGTTGCTGATGATCAATTCCATTAGCAGCCCCGGGATTATGTGATATACAGAATAAGTAAGAATTTGATGCTTCGTTGATTGGTGTTCAGTTGGAATTTATCGTGTTAATATTTATTGAAGTTAATGCATTTGTGCTTTTGAATTTAAAACTTGGTTAGTATGTCTGAAACATAGTGTTCAAAGTTCAAACTTGAGTCTGCTATATACATCACAAAAGCTTCTGTCATTTACTTCGTCTACATTTTTCCCGTTTAATTTCAGTGTAATATTACCAATCCAATCAACATCACACCTCTACTCCATTGTGCCTTCCATGCTAGACAATGCGTCGCTTCGTTCTTTGCAGTCCTTCGCCGCTCTAATCAACCTTCAAGCGTGCCTCCAAATATAATCGTTGTGACCAAAAATTCTGAAAAATAAGCTCAAACTTCTAAAGCTGTAGTTCCTTATATTTTTTTCCCTTTGCTCGACTCCGGATAAGATGAAGTATGGATTTTTTTTTTTTTTTTGGTAAAAAAATAAAACAATGCACATTGGATGAATGTAGCACAACTGTCGAATCAAAAAAAATTATATGAATTTAATATTGTGCATTATACTACATGGTAAATACGGCTAAAATAATTCACGGAATTTAATTTCCTGATTAAATAGAAGATTCATTCCCCTGGATGTTGTTCATTTTGAACTTCATAATTGAGCATTAACTGAATATATATTAATATTCTCAATTAATGTTAATCACATGAAATATATAGAAATTCCGTAATTCCAATCCAATCATATTTGAGTTGTCAGTTTCGAGAACAAATCCTCTGTACCCAAATTTCTCTGTCGCTCTGTAACCATCCAATCAGGATCCTTTATTTCAAAAAAAATTCAATTAAGTCAGAGAAAGAAAGAGGATTTAATTGCAAAAAAATGAAAATTAGAGGGTTTTGATTGGTTGAATACGAAGTGATAAAGGATTTTGGGTATAGATGATTTGATTTCGTCGGTATCACCCTTCTTTGGGATCAAGTTATGGTCAAGATGCAACTGTAACTACATTATGTGGTTGTCCAATTTATTTAACTCAATCTTGATTATAACGGTGGATAGGAAAGAATACCTGTCAATGTACATAATTAATTAGGTAGCAATTTCATCTTTGTTATTTGCTTTAAGCAGAGGCATTAAAATAATTTTTAGTACTGTTAGCTAGTGGGAAGGAGCAAGCATTGAAAATGCAGATGGGTTAAAGATTTAACATTCCCTGCATGGAAATATTAAGCAAAAATTTTGTCAATCAAATTTTCTTAAACAATGAAAGATTAACGACTTGACTTCCTGACCGATAGTAGTTTAGCAGTTAATGTAATTCTTAAAAATATAAAATGTCTCCCATAAGGAAATTAAATCATAAAATTCATCCTTTTTTGTAGAAAACAAGATTCTAAATTTTCTGATAAAGGAAAATTAACTTTCATCAAAGCATTTTTGTGGAATATATATATAGGTTAATTAATATCCAGTTATTTGAACATGGACTTCTCTTTACTACTAATAAGTAGTTCAACTTTCAATCTATTAATTGACATGCCAATGTGTCATGTAAATAAATTGACATTTATATAGAATATATGATTCTAAAAGAGTAATTAGTTTCCAAAATGTCTGTTTGAGGAGAAGAGAATGGTACATAAATTTATTAAGAAATAAATGCCTTAATGTATCTAATGTTTGAATCTGAATATTTCCAACTCAGTCATTTATTAGTTATAGATTTGTTGTACTTTTAGTATATCCATAATTATACAGAAACTTCGGATTGGCTATTATATAAGAGGCACTTGATCAAAGATCAAACCCACTTTTTCACAACCAGCTTTATTGTTGATCAAAGTTGAAGCAATTGAAAGAAGGTAAACGGTATCATATATATTTTTGTTTATATAACTTTGTTCTAAATGGCATATATTTGTTGGCTATATGTAGTTTTGTTTTTAAAACTGAGATTGGTGACCAGTGTTCAGTCATTCCGTGGATATTTGTATGTAAAATTATTGGATTCATCTACTTGTTGAATACTTTCAACGAGATCTTTCGATTCATTATCTAGAACTTTTACATTTGTATTGCTATCAGAATAAAATAAATTGTAGTTTCCAATACGCTAGAGTGCATACTGGCCATCTCTGTCTTCTATTTCCATTATTGTTCTCTTAGGGCGCCATGTTTGCAAAAAGTTCAAAATATTGTCAGTTCACATCATCTATTTTCATATATTTTACTTACTGATATTAATTCAGTATCCATTTCGGTTTTTGAACATCTACAGAAATGGCCGACAGAGTTCATCAACTCAAGTATGCAGAACTGGAACTGAGCAGTGATGGAAGTGAAGGCAGAAAACTGTTTTCTTGTAAATCATGCGATTTGCAATTTTCTAGTTTTCAAGCGCTTGGTGGGCACCAAAACGCACATAAAACCGACCGCATAGGCCAACTACATGCGCAGCAAGCGCTGCAATTGCACCAGTGTAATGCTCATATGTTACCACACCCTAGGCAACAGTGCATGCCTGTACCTTATTGTTTTAATGGTAATCCTTTGATTAATAGTAATAACAGCTTGAGATCTGAAAGTATCAACGGACCTTGGGTTATCCCTAACCATGGGTATTATCATAATATGACTCAACCTATGGTGAAGCCTAAACCTGTTAAGCCTGTATTTAGACTGTTTGGAGTACCTCTATGTCCAGTGCTTACTAATGAAGGCACGCGCCGGAAACTTTGTTCTGAAAAACGAAAATGCATAAAAGAAGAAGAAGACGCAGGCGTAGAAAGCCTTAAGCGCCATGTAGATGTTTCTTCTTCAACTAAAAAACAGAAGTGTCAAACTGAAACTGGTAAAATTATGCACCAAGTTGGAATTCATGAATTACTAAAACTGAAGAAAGACAATTGTCATCAGTTTGATAAAGGATTCATCAAATGGAAAAAGAAGTTTGATAACAAGGTTGAATCTTCTATGAATGAAGATCATAATAAGGGTGCAGAAGAAAGTGGTAAAAGGGCAGAAGAGAACGAAGTTATTGTACAATGGAAGAAGAGTACTTGTAGCTGGATCGATGGATCATTTTCTAATATCATTCAAAAGAATGCTTGTGAAAATGCGAAGGATTCTTTGTACAGTGAACGTGGAGATATGAAGTCGATAGGTCAAATAAATGGACCTTCTTCAGAGATATTGAACCAGAAGGATGTACCAAAAGACGAGATCGACAATGAAGCATATTTGGAATGGAAGAGAAACTTATACTTTCAAGTGGATGGATCTTCTTCCGGTGAAAAAACGGAAATTATTTATGGTCATGATAGTGTGAAGGGAGATGAAGGAGAAGTGCTTGATTTAGATCTTCATTTATAAGTGTACAAGTGACTATAATGGACTCATGACTTGTAGTTGTTATGAATAAATTTTCTGAAATATGATTGATAATTTACATTTTTTTGAATACAGAAGTAAATTTTGTATACAAATAGGCTATTTTTATAATGCAAATTTACAATTTGGAATAATTGGCTAACATTTTAATATTTTTTTTAAAGAAAACTATGTTATCTTGCCATGATGCTACAAAAGTCTGACACAGTGAACAATAAAATGAGGTGGGAATCAAAGGGATAAACCTATGTGAATTAAGGGGTTTAAATGCCACTCTTCATAGTTCCCATGCCTTGTTCCGGTCACTTTTTCAATTGAATAGAAAAGGTGGTTTGTTAGAATTCATAGAAAAATGAATCAAAGAAAATGTGACTATGTATAGTTGTTGCAGAAAGAGCCGGGCAAGATCTTATTGCAGAAAGCATGAAGTCTATGCACAATGAAAATGCTTCTGAAAATAATCTGCTTCTTGAAGTAGGTGCGTGGTTATCTCAAAATATATATAAAGGCAAACCTTGTGCCAAATTTATTCTTTATTACAGTTTGAACAAAGTTTGTAATAATATTTTCATAAACCGAACAAATACATATATATATATATATATATATATATATATATATATATATATATATATATATATATATATATATATGTTCAATGGCACCCCAAATAGTGAGCACCTCTTTAGCCTACCACTTTTCCATCACATATTTCCTCCCTCTCTCATTCCACTCATTCTCTCACCTCCCACTCACTTTTCATTCATTTTTTTTTTTAATATAAATGAGTGGCGGAAATTGAGGTGCAAATGGGGGACTGAAATTCGGGGGGCTCCCTGATCCTATCTATCTATCTATATATATATATATATATATATATATATATATATATATATATATATAAAGAGAGAGGGAGAGGGGCTTGAAATACACGATATATGGGTAATTACCCATATTCCCCTGTAACCCTAGATATAACGTTACAATGAAAGCCGGCTTATTACATTAACCCCCCCCCCCCCCCCCCCCCCCCATATATATAGCTAGGGTTACTTTCCTCTTTCATGGCCACAGCCTCCTCCTTCGATTTGCTTGAAAACTCTGAAATCTTCGTATCGTTTTCATATTTTTTTTAAATTTCTCTTAGATAAAGGCTTCGTGGGTATGTCTGCTCACTGAAATTCAGTTAGCAGATGATTAGTTTCAAGCTTCCTATTTGCTACCTTTTCTCTTACAATGTACAGATCTAGCTCTATGTGCTTTGTTCGTAAGTGAAGCACTGGTTTTGTTGATAGTGAAACATTATCACATTAGATTGTTGGTTTTGGAGCTTGAGAAATTCCGATTTCACTTAAAAGTGACTCTGTAACACCCCCACCTCCGCTAGGGTCACTCGCAAAGGAATGCACTAGCTTTAGAGGGGTATTATTGGTAAACATGTACAGAAATATTACAAGACAGAACATATATATATATAAAACAGCGGAAGTAAAACAAATTTCATTACCTTATAAAATAAGGTCTAAAAGCTTTTTACATCAAAATACATCAAAACATGTCTTGCAATAATAAAGAAGCATAAAACCATTTCATAAATTATTCCCCAAGTAAAACAGTAAAGTAGCCATAGCCAAGAGAAGTCCAAGCCATGCGTGATGACCTTCAAATAGAAGAAGTCCAAACTAACAATAGCATTTCCTCCCCGTAACCTTGGGGGGGGGGGGGGGGGGGGAACGGAAGACAAGAGGCGAAACAAAACGGGGTCAGTCATAAAGACTGGTAAGCCCTATCTACTATCAGTATATAAACTAGTAAAGTTAACTGGCATGAGGAACTGAGATGAACATAAGTATGATGACAAGATAGATAAACTAAACCAAAATAACAGGATGAACTACGGTACCAAAATAAACGAGTGTGTCATGATAAACTACGGTGTCAAGATAAATCAAGGTACCACATCGTCAGGTTTCTATCAAGTATACTATCCCAAGGTATTTATCATGTATAACATCCTAAGGTATATATCATGTATATTTGCTCTGCACCCCTCGTACTAGTATCCCAACCCGCGTCATGTGTTAACTATGAATGTCCCTTGCCCAACGCCACGTAATGGTCCATGTCAGCCTAATATATAGCATATGTAGGTTTTCCCAACTCGTATGTTTCTTTCCATGTATAAGTTTAGTCCTTTGCCGTAGGCCATACGGGCTTTCCCATGTAAACGTCTTATCCTTGAAGTTATTTTGGACTGCTACCCTTGATCTAGTTATGTTTTCTTACCATGAACTATCGCGTGTCCACTTAGGATTTATGCCACCTAGGACCACTAGGGATTATGCTACCTAATGAACGTTTCCGTGTCTCGGTTTAGGTTCAGCCACCTAGGGCCACTAGGGATTATGTCACCCGTCAACCGTGCCCTTTATCCCACGTATGTATCGTGAATCGTTTTCCATGTCTAGATGCACATGTTCCTCAATGTGCCATCCGAGTTCTGTGCCAGGGCAAATCAAGAAATACGGGACTCGGTCGGGAGCTTTAAGTCGTCTGCTGATGCAGATATCAAGGTCTGTTTTTGTACCCGTGGCTATGGTCCCACGTGACCCCTCCCTCAACTACTGAAAGGCAATCCAAGAAAAATCATGTATGAGAACTACACTAAGGCCCGTCGATGCCCACTTCCAGATAGCCAACCTCACCCATAACTTGATAGCTAGTATATGGTCTTTTGGGAGTTCCCTGCCTTTTCGTACGTACACGATTGACTAAAGATGGTAGGTAGTCGGCGACATGCTATCCCGGGGCAAAATCAAGTATCGTCGACTCCACGCTAATCCATCCCAGTCTTTAGGTCGCTCGCATAGCAACCAAGGCATACTCTTGGCTCTTCTACCGTAGACCTTAACCCCTGTGAGGCCGGGTTTCATGGACCACTCGCCACCTCACAGAGGGATACCAAGAGTACCCTCACGTTCCCCGAAGCTTTCACTTCGTCACCCAGTTCGCTGGAGCTTTTATCCTAGTCAGATAACTTGCTCCTCCTCGTATACTAAGCGATGACCTACCGTATCAGGTTACTCATCTCTTTATGAACTAGTCCCATGTCCTTAGCTAAGAATTATTACTTAGTTACCCTTAACTAAGGTTTACCACTTAGCCCCTCTTTCCGCTATCCTTGTTAACTACGATTTCTAAACTAGTCTTTTGAGCTAGGGTTTTGTCAAATGGGTTAAGTGTTGTTATCCAAGTTCGTGACTTGACCCGCCTACGAATCATGTCAAGATTGGCTAAGTACTCAAGTTCAAGGCTTAGCCCTACAAGTTGGTTAAGTGTACCAAGAAGCTCGTGACTTAACCCTATCAAGTCAAATTGGTTAAGTATTTATTTGTCTTAACCCTATCAGATTATCATGTTAGATTGATTAAGCATAGATTATCTTAATCCCATCAGATTATCGAGTCGGATTGGTTAAGTATGGGTTAGCTTAACCCCATCCACTAATCGTATTACAATGGTTAAGCCTAATCTTAAAAGGTCTTGTGACTTAACCCTTATCAGGTCCACCTATTAGATTGGTTAAGTATAGGTTACTTAACCTCATCAAATCATCACGTATAATTGGTTAGGTATAACTTACTTAACCCCATTAAATTATCATGTTAAATTGGTTAAGTATTGGTTACTTAACCCCATTGAATAACCAAGTTTAGATTGGTTAAGTGTTTAACTTAACCCCTTCGAATTCCCGTGTTTAGATTAGTTAAGTATAGATTACTTAACCCCATCTAATTACCGTGTTTAGATTAGTTAAGTCTTAGTTACTTAACCCCGTCTAATTACCGTGTTTAGATTAGTTAAGTCTTAGTTACTTAACCCCATCTAATTACCGTGTTTAGATTAGTTAAGCGTAAATTACTTAACCCCATCCCCTAACTGTCTTGTATGGTTAAGTGTCATTAAGAAATCAAGCCCGGTCCCACTTAACCTACCCATTTGTGTCATATCGGTTAAGTGTCATTAGTCAAATTTACTTGACCTTATCATGTGGCATTAATTTAATTAATGCACTCTCAACCTCTCACATTAGACTTTGTTGTGGTTACTAGTTAAGCCGGGCGGGTCCGGGTAGATTTACACCACAACCTAGTCTAACCTCGGGTCTTAAGCGCGACATGACCAACTTCTCACATTGGATCCTATTGTTTGTAGCCACTAGTTAAGTCGGGCGGGTCCGGGTAGATTTATGCTACAAACTCAACCCAACCTCGAGTTGGCCATTTTCATGTTTGGTCTAGTGTCTTGTTACACTTACAACCCATACGTGTCAAGTTTTCAAGTCCCATGCTCATAGCCAAAGTTACATGTTGTCACGTTTATACCAACTTACCCAAATCATGTTTCATGTCATTAAAGTTTCCCCATAACCTAACCCCAACGCTTTTAAACTCGCATATACATTCACAACAACGCATAATGGATTTAAAGAAGGAACTTGGCAAAGGCATGACAAAAAAGGTATAAGGCCACAAGTTAAACATGGTGGAAATGAGGCATAAATGTGCTCACAAACTTGCATGTTACATTGTCAAGCCTCAAAAACATGCATAACATTCAAACTTGGCAAATAGGTGATACATGGTCATAGATGACATGAAATGATGACAAGTAACTCGCATATAACATCACATAAGGGTTATGACTTCATATGCAAGTTAACCTAAAGGTTATGAGGGTTCTCATGTTGCATAATGCAACATTTCAACATAAAGGTTATAGCTTTTAACCCACAAGATCAAGGTAATGACTTTATAGACTTGCATAACATGATAGCATGTATCATACTTAATGATCAAACCCAAACTTGCAACAGTCATTTAACTTTATAGTTAATATCTAAGAGTAGGAGGGGGCTTACAATGCTATGAAGGCACAAATCAACATATAAAACAAAGATTGAGACGAAGCCATTCATGCTATCACCCAAAAACCCCAAAAGAACAAGCTCCAAATGAAACCCTTGAGCAAATATCAATAAAAATCCTTGCTTTGAAGAATAAAGGTTTCAACTTTGGCTTTGAATGAAGCTTATGAGCTCTCATGCAAGATCCTTGCTTTTTGGTCAAGAAAAGGTTGCAACTTTGGCTAGAATGCTACTTATGAACTCTCATACAAATATGAAATCACTCAAATGATCATAGAATCTCTCATGAATGAAGAAAAGAGGCTCCTTTACTTTGAAACTAGCTTAGAACACTTAAGCTATCATGAAGAAGAAGATGGAGGCCATGGGTTGAAGTAGAGGCCATGATGAGGAATCATTTTGGCATAGTTTAGTTGTAGGATCAATTTATGAGGGTTTTAGGAGAGGGTTAGGGGTCTTTTTATAGAAGACTAGAATAGTTTTAGCCATTGGATAAACCCTAGAACCAATCCTAGCCTTTAAAGCATGTCTTGGGGAAGAAGTCACATGTAGGAACCATTTAGGGCCTTTAGATTAAAGCTGAACCATGAGAACCATTCAAATGCAAAATCTGCATTCGAGCGAATCGGCCCACGGGTTGACAGCCAAACACCCTGGATTAACCCCTAGTCGACCCAGCGAGCTCGGGTCGACCTCAAAAATCGGCCGGTTCGGTTATTCCCCTCTCCCAATTCGCTGTTTTGAACATTTTTGCATATTTATTTATTAAATTTTCAATTATATATATATATATATATATCAATATATATATATATATATTTCTCTGCGCAACCCATTTCACTTAATTAAGTATACTTTAATTTGTGAATTTTTATGTTCAAATTACGGGGTGTTACAGACTCGATCTAGGCAATTTCAACTATAGCGCTAGTTATGCTTCGATATTCAGCTTCGGTACTTGACCAACAAATTGTTGGTTGCTTTTTGGAGCATCAGGAAATGAGATATTCACCAAAGTAAATGATATAGCCTGATGTGGATCTTCGGTTGTCACGATCGATGTGTAACTTTAATCTTTATCTCGTTGCAATTTTGCAACCCCTAATTTATAGTGCCACTGAGATACCTTGGCATACGTTTAACAAATTTCCAATGATTTTCACTAGGGTTATGCATGAATTGAGACACCTTGCTTACACTGTAGGATATATCTGGTCTTGTAATAGTTGAGTATTGTAAAGCATCTACTATTCTTATGTACGATTTAGGATCTGAAAATGTTTCATTGTCATGCTTAGATAGACGCAGATTGTTCATCATCGGAGAAGATATGGATTTGGCCTTGTCAATCTTTACTTTCTTTATTATCTCGGTGATATACTTTCCTTGACATAGAACAAGTTCTGATTCAATTTTTTTGATAACTTCTATTCCCAGGAAATAGTACAAGTCACCTAGATCTTTAATAGAAAATATTTTATCCGGATATTTGATCACATGATTGATTTCTTTGTTTTTTACTTCATATGATAATTAGATCATCTACATATACCAGAATGTATGTAGCACGCATGTCTTTGACTTTCATGTACAATGAGTTATTAGATTTAGTGGCCTTGTATCCAAGTGTATTTAGAGTAGCCTTTAATTTCTCATACCAAACTCTTGGAGCATGTTTTAACCTATAAATTGATTTGTGAAGTTTACATACCATGTTACTATCTGATTAATATTCTTGTGGCTGATCCATATATATCTCTTCATGTTGCTCCCCATTTAGAAAGGCATTGTTTACATCTAATTGCCTTATTTTCCACTTTTAGTGAAGTGCCACACTTAATATTATCGTTATTGTTGTTGCTTAGGTCACTAGAGAAAATGTTTTTTTTAAAATCAAAACTATATTGTTGAGTATACCCTTTGGCAACCAACCTTGCCTTATATTTGAATATGGCTCCATCTGGATTTTTTAACTTTGTATGTCCCTCTATTTCCAATAATATTTTTATTGTCCGGTTTTGGCACTAAGCTCCATTTTTTGCTCTTTAGTAATGCTGCATATTATTCATTCATAGTTAGTTTCCATTGTTGATGTTTGTTTGCTTCATTAAATGTAGCTGGCTCATCACACTTTTGAGTTACATTGTATATTTTTGGCTTAAATATTCCTCTCTTAGCCCTTGTAATCATGGGATAACCAGTATAAGTTGGATTTGGATTTGAGGTTGTACCACTTGGCCCCATGTTTTGATCATGTTTTTCTGTTTCTTTAGAACTTGATGTTTGATGACTAAAAGTATATTCTAGATTGTCTGAATGGTTATCTTAAGATTGATTATCACCAGTTTGACCTGACTTGGCATTGAATATTATGTGTTGAAGTTGATCTTCACTTTGACCTAATCCAATATCTCGTATAGTGGTTGACTGGTGATACATCATTGTAACTTGAGGAGCTGTCATTGGATTTTTGATAGATGGAAATGAATTCCATGGATTTCCTGACATTATAGACCTTTTTTGTAATCTTGACTTCAGTGCTGGCAAAGGGATAAACATGTTCATTGAATGCAACATGTTTGGATATGATAATTTTTCCATTGCTGGTGAGACACTTGTACCCTTTTTGGTTTTGAACTTAGCCTATGAATGTGCATGGTTCTGACCTAAAGCTCAGTTTGTGGGTATTAAATGGCCTTAGATTTGGAAAACATAAACATCCAAAGCTTCTTAGAAACATGTAATCTGACTTGATGTTAAACAAATTTTCAATTGAATTGATATTCTTTAGAACACTTGTAGGTAACCTATTATTGAGGAAGACTGCAGTGTCAAAGGAGTTTAGCCAGAACTTTATTAGCATAGATGCTTGAGCTAGAAGGATTAAGCATGTTTCCACTATGTGCCTGTGCTTCCTTTCTACAAGCCCATTTTTTTTTGAGGTATGTGGACATGTAATTCTATGTTGAATTCCCGTTTTGTTGAAATGGTGTTTCAAAAGCTTGAATTATGTACCTCCATCTGATTGAATGACTTTTACTTGATGATTTGTTTGTTTTTCAGCATGTGTTATGAACTGAAAAACTGCATTACATGTCTCAGCCTTTGACTTAATAAAATAGATCCACGTAAATCAAGAAAAAGGATTAACGATCGATATATAGTAATTAAACTTATAGTCAGAGGTAATAGGAGTTGGTCACCAAAGATCAACTACTACCATTTCCAAAGGTTTATTATATATTGTTTGTGAGTTTGAAAATGGTAATTTATGACATTTACCCATTTGACATGCAGCACTGACATAAGACTGAGAGGTACTTTTATTTTCAATATTATCATTCTTTAGTACATGTCTTATAGTGTTCATATTTGGTTGTCCCAATTTACAATGCCACAAATCAAGAATACTTGTTTCATTATTATTACCAATACTGGACATATTGCATTAATGTCTCATCAAATTGAAATTATATAGTCCATTGTGTATATCACCCTATAACAGAATTTCCTTACTGGTTAAGTCTTTTACAAGATGGTGATTAGGAAATAATTCAAAGAACACATGATTATATTTGGCAAATTGTGATACGCTAATCAAGTTTTCTTAATTTTGGAACCCTAGGCAAATCGTTCAGATATAGTTCTCTTTTTTCGTAAATGGTGCCAATACCATTGTGTGTAATATTGATAGAAGTACTATTACCTAAATGAACCGATAACATACCTTTTTATTCTTGGTATTCTAAGTTCAAATAATTAAAATTGTTGGTGATATGATTAGAAGCACTTGAGTTTTGGGAACCATTGTTCACCCAGTAATTTGTCATTTATGGTAATTGCATCTTCATTTTGATTCCTTGTTGTGTCAGTTTGACTTTCGCCATCAGAATTTGTTTGTACAACATTGGCACTAAGTTATACACTGCTTTGATTATTATTTCCTTGCTGACTTATAGAAAAAAATTGTAACATCCCATAATTTCAGTATATTTAAATTTCAATTTAAAATAAATAAAATGGAATATATTGGATGAAAATCAATTTGTGTTGTTAATAATAATGATGATTATTGAATTGAGTATAAATAGATTTCCAAATTTAGTTATTTAGAAAATATGATAATTTGGAACTTAAGATTTTAATAACAAAGTAACTATAAGTGGTTTAAGTAAAAAGGGAAATTCAAGTTAAATTGATTTAATGGTGAAATTATAAATTGTTAAGTTAAAGATTTGAAATTCAAATTTAAATTCTAAGGAATCAAATTTAGGAACTTAAAATGAGGGAAATCGATGTGTAAAATTTATTTAGGTTATAATTAAATTAAAATGGAAATTTTGAGTATTTAAATTTGAATTAAAACAGTTAATTGAATATTTTATTTATTTAATTAACTGTGGAATTTAACTGTTTTGGCGACTGTCTCGGAATTCGACAAAATTGGAGCCATCAGAACCGTAACGGTGAATTATTATAGGATTTCAATTTGCGTTACAATCCGACTTACCATTTGATCGTACGAGAGAAAATGTGAACGAGAGCAGTGTAAATGGATAATTGGGTATTTCTCATATTTGGGCCTTGTAATTATATATAAAAATAAAACCCACTTACCACACCTCAGCCATTTTTCAACATACGTATATTTCCTCCACCGACCCTTCTCTAATGGCTGGAAACAAATTTCTAAACCTAGCTGAAAATAAAAATACAAGCTTGAAATTCAAATTTCTTCAAACCCTAGAGTATTATATGTCGATTTGAAGCTCTCGACGATATGAGGCTGCTGATACCATTCGTTTCAACATGCAGTGCTCGGATTTGCCAGAAATTGATGGTCAAACCTCTAGACTGCGGAACCCTAGCATGAAATTTGGGGCTTTTTGATTTAAGGCTTAATCGAAGAATCCGACTTCTGGGTATTGAAGAGGAGAAGCACACGAACTCATTGATGATAGTCGGAGGTCCTATCGTCAAGTATATAGCTGTAATTTGGTGTTTAAAGCTCCAATTTAGGCAGTTTTGGCGGCATCGACGCGGTCAGCAGGGACGACCGGAAATGGCGGGACCGGCGTTGGTAGATGCGGCTCGGGATGAGGTTTCCAATGGTGGTGGCCGGCGAGGTTGATTTGGCCGGAGGAGGGAGTGGTAGGCGGTCAAAGTTCGCTGAAATTGGGTTCTTTTTCACGTTTTTACTGTAGCATTTGGAGAAGGAGCGGGAAGGAAGGCCCCTGCTGACGTGGCAATATCCAATAGGGTGAGAGAAAGATTTTATTAATTTTATATGTTTTAAGTTCAAATCGTAAAACGGTAATAACTTTCTCGTTTTAACTCGGATTTGGACGCGGTTTATTGCGTTGGGATCGTGGCAAAATTGCGGACGTTTTGGCGCTGGTTTGGTTGCATTTGGAGACTGTGAAATTTTGGGCTTCTTTTGGATGTTTGATCCACTAAACACCCAAAGATGAGTGATTTTCTCACTCACGACTGACTAATTTATTCCCATATTTATTGAATTAAATTATGAAATATATTTGGTTGTATGGTTGTGTTGATAGAAGATGCGTTGCTTAGAAAACTGACATGCAAGCGAGTTAATCTGAAATTTAGGCCAATAATTAGTTGTTTAATTTAATTAAATTACTAGTTGGGATTTCTGATCCTTGCAAACCTATAGAACAGATTTATACTGATTAATTGGATGAATGGTTGTGATGGATGCCTTGGTTTGATTTATGAATGGATATTGCTATGTTCTGTTGTTTAGTATATGAACATGTGTGTTGTTTGGCGATAAATCCCATTTACCTTTGATGTTGCGGGCATCTAATAAACCCGGGATTATCGATTTAAATAAATTAAGCACACATAGTGAAATGATAAATCTCTGTGACCCTGATTTGGATTGAAATGATAGATCCATCCCTGAATATCGAGAAATTAAATTTAAATCACTTGGCCATAGGGTAGCAAATTATATATGGACATCGGTTGGTTAAATGATTTAAATATTTGAAATTCTATTTGAAGGAAATCCATTTAAAGGAAATGTGGCGATTTCGATAAATTTTATTTTTCCTTTAAAGATCCGAATCTTGAATGTTATTCGAAATGATTAAGGAAATTTTACCAAAGTGAATTTGAAGTTGTAAAGATTCAAAATTTTATATGATTTGGTATTTTTAGGGATTTGGTGGACTCGAATTTAATAAATTCTTATTGAATTTAATATTGGAATTAAGGTAATCGAGAATACTCGGAATTGTTGTCAAACTTTATAAGAGTATGATTTTGAATCCTTGAATTTGTAAATGGGTTTGAAATGGGATTTGAAACAAGTCCTTTGAGCTAAGCAACTCCATTGAGACTAGAATTTAGATTCAAGTACTGAAGTTCGTAAGAAAGAGTTTATTTTTAGATAAGGAATTTTCTTATATATATATTTACACTGTTTGATTTCAAATAACTATCCTCTCTTCAAGAATTTATTTATTAACTTTTATCTATAACTATTTTATTTTAACAAAATTTTCTTACATTCTATTATTTAAGTTAATTAGTAAACTTTCAATTTACATATATATATATATATATATAGTTTTTAAAATTTATCTTATCCTATTCTAACTATGATATTATATATATATATATATTCTTTTATATATAAGGTTTTCTTTATAAACATTAATCTCATAGTTATATCCTTTAAAATTTTCATTTCTTCCGAATGATAAGTGTTTGAATCAAAATTGTTTGTTTAAATGGAGTTGAGATAAGAATTCCTTCTATTTGAAGATGAACCGATTTAAATCGATTTTTATATGGATTTATAAATTATATTCCTCTTGAATAAATGGATCTCCTAAGAGATTTAAAATGAGTGGTTATGAAATATATATATTCGAGTTGAATATGAATGAATTTTTACATAAATCGATTTGAGATAATTATAATCTTGATATGAAGTATATTCTACCCGAACATGAATCGATTTGGTGAAATATTATATGATTATAATATAATGAAATGAATATATTCTAGTTAGAATATAAATCGGTTTGGAATGATTACGATACGTTGATATGAAATTATATTCTATTTGAATATAAATTTGGTTCGAAACAGAATATGATATTTTGATATGAAACGAACCTTTGAGAAAATGTAAAAGAACCAACCGATGTGGAAAATGTAAGCGTTGGTTGTTAAATAGACCAGAGTCGACATAAGGCATACTCTCTGTCAGTGTCGATACCACTTTAACAACTGTGAACGTTTTGACGTATCCAGAATGAGGTATGATGACTTGGTGGCGATTATTGGATCGAAGAAGATGAACGATGACGAAATAGCCCTGACCTTCGGGTCGGAATTGAAATGACTAAAACAGGAGCTATACCGTGACTAACTGAGGTAGCACCTTTGATCGGACACACTTCTTCGATACTATTTCTATGACTTTGATGATGATGATGATTTGGACCCATTTATGACTTTGGGAGTGTGTTCCGAGGTGGGCGGTAGTGGCTGCTATGCGTTACCACCGGTCCGGGAGTGCAATTGGTAGAATCCTACCCTGGGCATTGCCTCGAGTGCCTTGTCATATGTATCCTTATCGAGCCCATACGATTTTGATTTGTATCGTACCTATGGAGTGCCCTCTGATGCCATCCGTGTTAGGTTGGGTTTATGGTACTGTATAGACTACGGTATTATAAACGGTGTAAGGGTAAAAATGTAAACCCGCTTACGCTATTTTCAGTATTTATACTTTACTGAGTAGACACTATCATAATAGCGTATTATACTATCTATGTATTAGTTTAACGGATCCTCGAGAGATGGAAAAACTCCGTAACATCTCTTGAGTTACTGCACCCATGACACTAAAGTTATTTCGTATTTTAATTTGACTAATATGAGAATGATTTAGTGCTGATCCGAGTGTTTTATTTTTATGCAATACGCTCGGGTCAGCAGAAGTTGCAGTTAGCGAAGATGGCAATAGCTTGGAGGATGAAGACGAGGATTTGGTATATATATATATATCAAGTATAAGTATTTCCGCTGCATTTATTTCTGCCGCTTATTATGTACATCCGTATGAATATGTAACTCTGATAATCATTGAATGTTATAACCAAAGTATACATTTCAACTTCTTTTTAACTGCTATTTGTTTATTATATGTTGTCCTTCCGCTGTGAGATTCTGTGATTGGTTTTTTTTTCTCTTCTTTCTTCCTTTTTCTTCTTTTTCCCAATAACTACCTGCATTTGCGATTTGTTTGGGTCGACATGTGTGGTTTATTGTCGATTTGAACGATTAAAAATGTGGGTCGTTACATTTGGTATCAGAGCGATGGTTAGCGATAACCTTGGCTCTGTTTGGGAATAAACTCATTAGAGATAGGGTTAGTAGTGCCCTAGAATGAGTTTGAGTGATATACAAGAGAGCGTACTTGTAATTTTGATATAAAGTGATTTTATATTGTGTTGACTTGTTCTGTTGAACATTTATAATTTCTAGTCGATATATGGGACGCCACGGGATCGATAGGAATTTCTAAATGATCGAACAGAATGATCGACATAATATGGTTTTCAATTATATTTTAAAACATATCAAATATATATTATTGGTTCAAGTATAGATGTATTCGTTCGAGTAAATGATAATATTAAGTCATTACCTATGATGAGTGATTCAATAATAAACTAATGGAAAATTTAAATGGCTTGGGAAATTCAAGAATAAAATCCTTTAGTATAATGGGTTGCCGAATATGATTTGCAAATGAAACAGGAATGACCTTGAAACCTGATCCTGGGTACTTTTGAAAATGGTTTTGTCGAATTTTGAAATAATATCAAATTATAAGGTATGATCGAAAAGAAATGGTTTTAAAGATTTTTCAAAGTGGGTATAATCCCTTCTTGGACCTTAGAAACGATGTCGGTAATGAGTGCACGCATTTTCGATGCTTATTCTTAAGCGTCTAAGTGGGGGAGACCACCCGTATTTTCATAACTATTTTGAAAGGATTTTTGGATTTAAATTCCTATAGTATAAGTATGTATAAGTATATGATATTAAAACTGAGTTTAAGACTTAACAAGGATTGAAATTTTTATATTCTTCCTTAAATTAAAGTTTTGGGTTTAAAATTCTTATGGTATGGTTTATAAAATAGTATAGGTTTTGTATAAGGGTATTAGTATATGTTGTTAAGATTGGGTTTAAATTAAACTAGAATCAAAAATAAATCTATATTCTTTGTTAATTTAGGGATTCAGATGTAATATTATATGGTATGGTTTTCAATAAAATAACATAAGTACATATAGTATTTTAAACTTGGTTTTAAACCCGGAATCAAGGTATTTAAGTTCACCTTAGCTAATAATGTTGAATATGTATTAAGGTAACTCGATTCGTTAGAATTTAGATTTTAAACTAAGAAGCAGACTTAAGTATTATAAGAGGAAGAAATGGTCGTTAAAACGCTTAGGGTGAGCGATAATTAAGCTTAGCAAATTCCAAATTTAGTTGATATAAGCATTAGAGAAACATGTAAGTTAACTATGAAATAAAACTCGACTAAAGTCGACCAAGAATGAAATGGAAGATTTAGTGTGTAAATAAGAAAGGAAATAGCCTATGCTTTGGTTAATTAATAAGTATGTGAAGTTAGTCGAGAAGGAATTGAAAAGAAATTTATGGTAATAAAGTGTGAATGGTCGATAAATTAAAATAAGGAATTAGATGGTGAATTAGTGTACATGTGAAATTAAGGCGTATAAGTCTAAATGGGGTAAAACCTCATTAGCACATTACGTTGAATGGAAATCTAAGTAAATAGTGAAATAAATGTAGTGTAAATCCTATTATCAAACGGAATAGGAGTTAAGTTGAGTAAAGAAATTGAATTAAATAAAGTATACTTGGGAAATCAAATAGGAATTGATTGAGAACTGAGTATAAATTTGAATTATGAACCATCCTTATTTTGAATCATTATTTGAGAGTCGAATAAATAAGTTGAGTGAATGGAATATCGTTTAAATTAAAATGAAAATGGGAATAAGTGAATAAGATAATGATTAAGGGTATGGTTAGGAAAATGAACAAGCAACTGAAATATGGAATAAGACCAAATTTAGTTCGAGTCAAGTGTATTGACTTGATAAGAGTTAACTTAGAGGACCATATAATGGTTGCTTGAGAATTTAGTACTTAGAAAAGAAATGAGTTAAATTTTGGCTTATTGATTCATGGTAATGAATTAGAGATCTAACATAATCAAGTCCGTTGGAAATTTTAAAATGAATTCAAGTTTATTCGAAATTTAATGCTTGAGAATGAAATGAGAAACAAATAGAAATTTTTATTGGAATAAAGTAAGTAATTGAATATGAATCCGCTCTCGGATAATGTAGTGAATGTACAGGATTGAATGGACAAACGAGAATGGACGAAGTGGGTGAGTTGGAAGTAAACTCAAATAAGATAGACGATAATGGAATATAAGTAATGGAATGGAAATTCATTTAATAAAAGTTAAAGGAGCATGAATATATTGAAGCAATAAAGGTTTGAGAATATTGGAGCGATAACCCTTTTAAATAGTTAAGTGTTGTTTAAGTTTAAAATCCGAAAAGTTGGGACTCTAAATATAAATCAATGTTTATGCAAGAATCTGAACTATTCGATATGCCGAAACTAAAATGACCATAACTTTTGAATGACGGATCGGAATTTAACGATTTCGGACTTTTTGGAAACTTTAGAAACTGAATTAAAACTTTGGTTAATAGCACCTTGACTGATTTCCATGTTTATTAAGTTGAAATCCAAGAACTAGTCGTAGTTGTATGCGCAGAAAATAAAAATCTGAACTGAATACCCATGTTGTTTTGACCATAACTCCCGAACGAAACATCGGATTTTAATGTGCGAATACAATTCGGAAAGGCCTGAATGTAAACTAAAACTTTCCTTAATATGCTAAGTCAAATTCTGATGTCTAAGGGGTTATGTAACGACCCAAACGATTTTCGGCCCTGAAAATCGACATAAATACCTTTACCGTAACTCATGCCGATCTTCCAACCACCGAAAACACTGGACGTTATTAGAAAGAATTTAGAGGGTGAGATAAGGAAGAAAGAAATATTAGAATATAAGAAGAAGAAGAAGAAACATCACAACACAGAGTCTCACATTGCAGCGGAATAAATATAATATAGAAATAAAACTGTGTAAAGGACTTGAATAAATATACTTACATTAGAGTACGTCAATACATCTGGACAGTGATAACAACCTGTCCTTGTATACATCACACAGCGGAATAAATACTAGATAATACCATACGTCTGAACTCCTTCAGCTCGTCTTAGGACTTCACAGTATTTGATAACCTGAACCTGCAACCGGGCTAACCCGAGCATTACAAACGACGGGTCAGTCTGGTGAACCAGAGTGAGGAAAACTCGCTAGTTTATATAACATCCATATTGATTTTAAAGTTCAAAAATCCTTTTGAAAGAAAAAGATAATAGTAAGACCAGCCCACACATAAACACGGACGGTTTTTACCTTACTATGACCCAAACCAGATTTGAAATCATATCTTGACTGACATTATAATAGTGTCTAAATACACATAAATAACAATCTAGTGGAACGCTTGCATCTCACACTCCACATATATAATATATAATAAAAAAAAAAACCGCGGGTGCTTATTGGAAATTGGATTTCGATTATGACAAGGTATGGGACCACCTGCCGATAGTGTATCTCTAGAGGCGAATACACTGGGTTCAACAAGAACGTCTTGCAACCCGGCCCTCACATGACCGACCACTCATTTCGCTTGAGTGTATCGAATGTATATCACCAACGGTTGGGAGCTACCCACCGTCTTCCCGAAAAGGGACAACATCGAAATAGATTTAAGAAACAAAAGGATTTTCTCTAGACAGGTGATTATACACCCTAATGGGAGCGACCCACATAGCCATGCTGCCTGCCCGATTTCTGTCATTACCCGGTTGATGAGGCTTGAGGTTACAATCGACTTTTGATCATCTGTCCGCCAATCACTTTGAATGTCACATCATCAGATCCGTCAAATCACTAATTGACGTCCACAAATATATTCTGGGTATAAAAGAAGTGCCCTTCTTTGCCACCACTCGGTATATTTGTAAAAATCAACATACGTGGCTCTCAAGGAAATACTCTGTCAGACATTCGTCCATACAAGTCATCCAAGAACAGGATGAACCGAAGGTACTCTCCTACTACATACAATATAGGAATCACCTCATGGATCAGTAGCGAGAAGTCCTTGCAAATCCGTGGATCCCAACCACGACAAAATCACAAACCAAATAACTCTGGTTGCAAGCCAGAGAAATTTGACAAGTAGTTCTTCCGCTTATGAAGATCCACAGTCTTCAATTGCTCCATCTCGATCAGCTTCTGAACATCTTTAGTGTTAACGTATTTGCTGGTCGGAATGGTTTTCGAATATAACTTCGATCACGGTCTTTCCGTACTAACAATCGATTTGGCCAGATCTTTGATAGTCGGTGTTTTAACTATCAAAGTAAACAACCATCATCCATAGAAAAATAAAGTGGATCTATTGGTTCAGTATACAGCATCGCTTGGCCTCATTAGTTAAACAATTGCCAATTAAAATTTCCAAATCTTACAACAGTTGGATTATCGCTGTTTCACTTCTCATTTCCAAATCGGTTTATTCAGATTATAACTCTTCGCGTTATAATTTATAATTATCCATAACGAAACATTAATGTTAACACCTTTCCTTTTCCTCGTTTCTAAACTAATGCTACTCTTGGGATGATCCTGAAGTCGTTCAAGTTGGGGTATTTTATTTACCTCTCAGACCTTGATCGACAACATTCTCATCATCAGAATAAATAGAAGTTTATCAACGAGATCTTATTTCAGTGATTATTCTACCACTTGTACTTACCATATGATTTTACCCATGGGTTTTAACCCTGTCTATTCTCTTTTGAAAATCCTTCTCAAATTCACTCTTTCTCAATTTAAAACATTTCTATTTTTCCCGTCTTTAGGGTTTTTAAATCCCTTTAACTTCATTCATATAACAAATCCCACTTTGAACTAGTTCTGACGCTTATAAAATTAGTCCATTCATAATTTGCCCTTATAAATGACCGGGTTGGATTTTATAAAATCCGACTAATGGAGTCCTTAATCGGAGTTCCTATTAAATATAAATTCCCTATTTAAAACACCACGTAAGGCTTTTAAACTCCTTACACTTCCATTAAAAGGATCCCAGTTTCAGGACTTATCACCTTGATTATTATGAAAATAATAAAAATCAATTCCAATATCTTTAGAAATCCACTTGTGTGCTTCCACAATTATAGTTAATCTTCTCTTAGGATAGCTAAAATAATAATCGATTTAAAATATTGAATGATTCAACAATTTACTTAATAATATACTTTGGTTTAAAATAATTGACCTCGTCAACTCATAACAAGGTAAACACATTAACTAATCCCATTAGTCCTTTTTAATTATTTAAAATAATTTCTTTAGATTTAATTAACAGTCTAATTAAATAATCGCAACTAGTTGTTATTTGAAATAATTACTTCAATCATTAACCATTTGGTTAACTTCTTCTCATTGCTTATAAACTCATCATCCTAAGAATTTGCTTCATATACTCGCTTTATAGCTACTAGATAAAAATAACTATTTATCTATTTTAATAAAACCTTTATCCAAATAATCTATATAATATAGATTTCAAAATCCGTCTTATATTTGTAAATACCAAATTTGTAACTTCCTTTCCATTTATCTACCCGACGGTAAATAGATTCTTGTAAAAATGATTCATTACTAGGCCATCTTCTGATATTACTCAACCAATATCACCTATTGGTTAATAACAAACACGTGTCACATTTTATTTTAATGATTGACAATGGATCAATCCTTTCATCATACTAGTTGAATGTAATATGGATATAAACAACATGTTTGAGGAATCCGGTTGGATCCCTCCAACCTGTCCTTCCCTGCATCACAATGAGTTACTTCAAATTCAATACGACCGTATATTTACCACGATAAATAGCAATAACATTTTAGCAGTCAGCAATCAACTAAGATCATCCATTCAAACACTCATCAAACCATCAATCATGAGCAAACAGTGCACACAAAATAAAAACCCAGTTTATAAAATATAAACGGGTAAACTGAGTGAGTTGAACTCACCTAGGGGTTTCCATTTGTCGTCAAAACTGTTCATTTTAGTTAAATTAAAACAACGTTTAATTTAACTGAGTATCTCAGTTGCTTTCGATACCGTCCAATCCAGCTCCAAAAATGTTACGCTCCTTGATACGGTTCCAATGCTGTTTTGGTTTGTCCCAGTCTGTTCACATATGAGAACATCACACAAACTATACACGTTCACGTTTCAAAGTTAAGCTTCAATTAATAATGTAATTAATCGTAAATTTTGTTATAACGTTGAATACATTCATACTTGGTTGGGCATATCCAACGTTTTCTACTCTACGTGGTATAAAATACTTATTTGACCAAACCTCTTCTATAACTGGTATGCTAACTACCTAAGTACTGTCTACCTAAAATGGCCACAAGTACACAATTAGGCTGCATGGTTTTAAATAGTTAAGAATGATAACAATATAGGATTAGAAAGTTTTAAATATAACTAGGCACAATTAAAACAATCAGGCATGCCTAATATTATATAAATTGGTTACTTTATTTATGAATGGTTAAACACGATTTAGGTGTTTTAAATGCTTCCCAGTCCACGTTCTAACTGTTCATTGTATGTACCAGTAACATTTATGCTCATTCCAGGTTCTAAATTTTATAACGTATATATATATATATATTATTATATTATAAATTAGGCAACTAACTAGGGCATATATTATACGAAAAATGTACCCAGGCAAACGAAAGCACTATTCATCCTCCATTTGTATTCGAGACCACATGCTTCTCAAGACTTCGTATCTGCCTCGCCCCTCCTGTTTGAGCCACCTCACAGTATACACCGTCACCTCCTTCGGCTGCCACCCCGCACCGCCCAACTACTCTTCGACCTTTCTCTCCACTGACCTTTTCGTTCATCATCATGACTGAAACCGGCCCCCTAGAAACCACCAGATCCGAACAGTAGCCCCCATGCAAATGTTAAGCGATCCTTCCCCATGTACAACCTCCATACCCAATGGCTCCACTCAAATGTTTCCCATTTCAGTAGTCCACGCATAATTTTTTTTCAAAGGAAAGATATAAATAAAGGCGTCTGGTTTGCTTTGCTTTACTTACTGGGGAGGGACACAAATGATAACATGGCACGCTAGTTGTATATATATAGAGGAGAAAATTGAAGATCAGAACAACGTCTATCAGCTCGTGAGGTAGGCATGTGGCTATGGATTTAGCTGTGTGTGAATTAATTTGAGAAGACCTTGCATGTGGCGTAGAGTGCAAATTTTCCATCTTTAGGTCTGCGATGGTGAAGGCTGCTCTCGTGTTTTTCCTTTCATTTCATTTCTTTTCGAATGTGTTGGCTTGCGTACACTTTCTATCTGTGTGAGTTTTCATTTCCATCACTAGAGTAGGTTCTGTATGAGATTTCATTTCAATGGGTTGGCTTTAGTACGATTGTTGCTCAGGTAGGCTGTGTGTTGATACAACTTAGCATTAGGTAGGTTTGTATGTGATTGAAATCTAAAACAAAATTGTAGGCTTAGCTGTATAAGTCAGTGTAGGCAAAGGAGAACATGGCTCAACAGAAGAAACGAAACATGGAACCGTGTTTTCAACTCAAAGGATGCTGTACGACTAAATTCTGATTAAGATTACATTTGCGCATAGTTGAAAAGTGGCTTATTTGATTTTACATTGACGTTGAAAATACATAGCTTTGAGGTTAAGGTAGAATGTAGCTTAGGCTTAGGTTACGGCAAATATTAAATGAGTATGGTGTAAAGTACTTTTATAGTAGCAGTACGTTTGGATTTAGGGAGAAAAATATCCGGGGTAGTTATTATTATATTGTTAACGAAACCTCGCGGTAAAATAACGCGATAAAACCACTATAAACGACTTCTATCTTCTGATAAAAAATCTAAATTTTAGTGTAGAAAAGTATTCCGGACCCCATGGGACAAGTTTCGTCGAAATCCGAGGTCGTTTGAAAAAATTTCCTTTATAAAACCAGAAATAAACACGCGTTTAAAATTTTCATGATCACTGGATAAATCCAGTCAACTTGAAACCTTGATATCCTAAAATAATTCTTCAATACGAACCCAACAGCACCAGTTTCATTGCATTCTGAGACTGTTTCCCCGGTAGGTTGTTTTTACGCGCACCGCAATGCCCTTTTTAACGCCCAATTTCACGGTCTTCAAAAATAACAACCTATATACCTATCCTGACTCTAATCGACGATACGAACTCAACAGAATTGGTTTCGTGGCCTAATTCGATTGTCTGTTCAAGTTATACCCAAATATCCCTTTATTAAATTACCTACGCGCTATAGAAATTAAATGGACGTTTATGGCTGCCGTGGTCACATACGGCATCGGTTTGCCATGCCATTTAACACCGTACATTAATTTAACGATACGGTTCCAATGAAACTAATTTCGTCGAAATATGAGTCCGTTTACAAAACGGTTATTTTAAAGGTCGATATTTAAATAACGATTTTCCATAGCGACTATTTCAAAATTTGATTTAGCCATAACTTACAAATTATAACACGAAATCTAAATTTTTCTCTTTCATATGAAAATTATCATCAACACGGTCCTAACGTTTCTCGTTTCACAGAAATCCGACTTATATCGGCTCCTGTATTCTCAGTTGAAGTTCAAAACCGAATATTACGAACTGTCGCGCGATTTCGAGCTCGTTTTATATTATAAATAAAATATAACATTAAAAATTCGTTTTAAATAACGAATTCAATATTAAAACCCATTAATACTCCAAATATAATATTTCAAAAAATAAATTAAATTAAATATTTGATGGCCAAAATACGGGTCGTTACATTCTTCCCCCCTTAAAATAATTTCGTCCTCGAAATTGCTAAGGTAAGAAAGAATATTACAAATCAATTATCTTTACAAAAACAAATTTAAAACCCCTTTTTATTTCCAAAATTAACCTAATTGGTTTTAAAACCAATTTGATCCAAATAAAAGAATTTTCCAAAAAAATTCTAACACTTTAAATTTTGGAAATATTTTGGCAGAGTCTCCCCTGTACGGAGGATATCTGCAATATCGCAGGTTCAAGAAATATGTATACATCGACTCTCATGGTCGAAAAAAATCCCAAATCAAAACTCAAAATCCAAACCAAAATCCCAGAAATTTTTATATGGCGTAGGCGTACCTTTTTGCGGGCATTATCGAGCAAAATTTTCAATTTATAACAATCTACGCAATCCAATTCAAAGCCATCTCATACCTGTATTTAACTGCATTGCCATGTAAGTAACAATATGTGGGATAATATTCAAATGATATACATGTGATTACACAAATCCCCAAATCAAAAACTTTGATCCTTGTTGGGTTAAATCTTTTGGTTTCCAATCCAACGTATTATACTAAATTTTACTTATTTAACCATTCAATTTATTCAACTTTTAAGTTTAACTTATTTGTGAGTTTTATACAATCCATCCAATAAACAAACAAACAAGGCAAAACAATCCAACCAAACCATTCAACCTGAATATTTTCTTGTTTGTTTTTCCCTTTGGTTTCACTTATCGATACATATCAGATCGATTCTTTATCCAATTATTTATTTGATCACCAAATCTCAAAGGTATTTTATTTAATTCCAATGCCATATCCATTTCTGATTTAACTCGACTCAACCAAGTCAAGTCGTATTTCCACCTTGGGTTTTAAATTCCATCCTAATCAGTCCAACAATCAGATATCTCAATGATTCGATAAAATAAATCCGTTTCTATATATAACTATAATTGGGCAAAATTATTTCATTTACACTATTTACAAAATATTTTAAAAATAGTTTTATATTCAAATACAAATACGCGCTCTCATATACACAATCAACTCAATCTAGGGTATTACTAACCCCATCTCTATTGAGTTACACCACAGAGCCAAGGTTATCACTAAACAAATAGCTCTGATACCACTGTAACGACCCAAACGATTTTCGGCCCTGAAAATCGACATAAATACCTTTACCGTAACTCATGCCGATCTTCCAACCACCGAAAACACTGGACGTTATTAGAAAGAATTTAGAGGGTGAGATATGGAAGAAAGAAATATTAGAATATAAGAAGAAGAAGAAACACCACAACACAGAGTCTCACATTGCAGCGGAATAAATATAATATAGAAATAAAACTGTGTAAAGGACTTGAATAAATATACTTACATTAGAGTACATCAATACATCTGGACAGTGATAACAACCTGTCCTTGTATACATCACACAGCGGAATAAATACTAGATAATACCATACGTCTGAACTCCTTCAGCTCGTCTTAGGACTTCACAGTATTTGATAACCTGAACCTGCAACCGGGCTAACCCGAGCATTACAAACGACGGGTCAGTCTGGTGAACCAGAGTGAGGAAAACTCGCTAGTTTATATAACATCCATATTGATTTTAAAGTTCAAAAATCCTTTTGAAAGAAAAAGATAATAGTAAGACCAGCCCACACATAAACACGGACGGTTTTTACCTTACTATGACCCAAACCAGATTTGAAATCATATCTTGACTGACATTATAATAGTGTCTAAATACACATAAATAACAATCTAGTGGAACGCTTGCATCTCACACTCCACATATATAATATATAATCAAAAAAAAACCGCGGGTGCTTATTGGAAATTGGATTTCGATTATGACAAGGTATGGGACCACCTGCCGATAGTGTATCTCTAGAGGCGAATACACTGGGTTCAACAAGAACGTCTTGCAACCCGGCCCTCACATGACCGACCACTCATTTCGCTTGAGTGTATCGAATGTATATCACCAACGGTTGGGAGCTACCCACCGTCTTCCCGAAAAGGGACAGCATCGAAATAGATTTAAGAAACAAAAGGATTTTCTCTAGACAGGTGATTATACACCCTAATGGGAGCGACCCACATAGCCATGCTGCCTGCCCGATTTCTGTCATTACCCGGTTGATGAGGCTTGAGGTTACAATCGACTTTTGATCATCTGTCCGCCAATCACTTTGAATGTCACATCATCAGATCCGTCAAATCACTAATTGACGTCCACAAATATACTCTGGGTATAAAAGAAGTGCCCTTCTTTGCCACCACTCGGTATATTTGTAAAAATCAACATACGTGGCTCTCAAGGAAATACTCTGTCAGACATTCGTCCATACAAGTCATCCAGGAATAGGATGAACCGAAGGTACTCTCCTACTACATCCAATATAGGAATCACCTCATGGATCAGTAGCGAGAAGTCCTTGCAAATCCGTGGATCCCAACCACGACAGAATCACAAACCAAATAACTCTGGTTGCAAGCCAGAGAAATTTGACAAGTAGTTCTTCCGCTTATGAAGATCCACAGTCTTCAATTGCTCCATCTCGATCAGCTTCTGAACATCTTTAGTGTTAACGTATTTGCTGGTCGGAATGGTTTTCGAATATAACTTCGATCACGGTCTTTCCGTACTAACAATCGATTTGGCCAGATCTTTGATAGTCGGTGTTTTAACTATCAAAGTAAACAACCATCATCCATAGAAAAATAAAGTGGATCTATTGGTTCAGTATACAGCATCGCTTGGCCTCTTTAGTTAAACAATTGCCAATTAAAATTTCCAAATCTTACAATAGTTGGATTATCGCTGTTTCACTTCTCATTTCCAAATCGGTTTATTCAGATTATAACTCTTCGCGTTATAATTTATAATTATTCATAACGAAACATTAATGTTAACACCTTTCCTTTTCCTCGTTTCTAAACTAATGCTACTCTTGGGATGATCCTGAAGTCGTTCAAGTTGGGGTATTTTATTTACCTCTCAGACCTTGATCGACAACATTCTCATCATCAAAATAAATAGAAGTTTATCAACGAGATCTTATTTCAGTGATTATTCTACCACTTGTACTTACCATATGATTTTAACCATGGGTTTTAACCCTATCTATTCTCTTTTGAAAATCCTTCTCAAATTCACTCTTTCTCAATTTAAAACATTTCTATTTTTCCCGTCTTTAGGGTTTTTAAATCCCTTTAACTTCATTCATATAACAAATCCCACTTTGAACTAGTTCTGACGCTTATAAAATTAGTCCATTCATAATTTGCCCTTATAAATGCCCGGGTTGGATTTTATAAAATCCGACTAATGGAGTCCTTAATCGGAGTTCCTATTAAATAAAAATTCCCTATTTAAAACACCACGTAAGGCTTTTAAACTCCTTACACTTCCATTAAAAGGATCCCAGTTTCAGGACTTATCACCTTGATTATTATGAAAATAATAATAATCAATTCCAATATCTTTAGAAATCAATTTGTGTGCTTCCACAATTATAGTTAATCTTCTCTTAGGATAGCTAAAATAATAATCGATTTAAAATATTGAATGATTCAACAATTTACTTAATAATATACTTTGGTTTAAAATAATTGACCTCGTCAACTCATAACAAGGTAAACACATTAACTAATCCCATTAGTCCTTTTTAATTATTTAAAATAATTTCTTTAGATTTAATTAACAGTCTAATTAAATAATCGCAACTAGTTGTTATTTGAAATAATTACTTCAATCATTAACCATTTGGTTAACTTCTTCTCATTGCTTATAAACTCATCATCCTAAGAATTTGCTTCATATACTCGCTTTATAGCTACTAGATAAAAATAACTATTTATCTATTTTAATAAAACCTTTATCCAAATAATCTATATAATATAGATTTCAAAATCCGTCTTATATTTGTAAATACCAAATTTGTAACTTCCTTTCCATTTATCTACCTGACGGTAAATAGATTCTTGTAAAAATGATTCATTACTAGGCCATCTGCTGATATTACTCAACCAATATCACCTATTGGTTAATAACAAACACGTGTCACATTTTATTTTAATGATTGACAATGGATCAATCCTTTCATCATACTAGTTGAATATAATATGGATATAAACAACATGTTTGAGGAATCCGGTTGGATCCCTCCAACCTGTCCTTCCCTGCATCACAATGAGTTACTTCAAATTCAATACGACCATATATTTACCACGATAAATAGCAATAACATTTTAGCAGTCAGAAATCAACTAAGATCATCCATTCAAACACTCATCAAACCATCGGTCATGAGCAAACAGTGCACACAAAATAAAAACCCAGTTTATAAAATATAAACGGGTAAACTGAGTGAGTTGAACTCACCTAGGGGTTTCCATTTGTCGTCAAAACTGTTCATTTTAGTTAAATTAAAACAACGTTTAATTTAACTGAGTATCTCAGTTGCTTTCGATATCGTCCAATCCAGCTCCAAAAATGTTACGCTCCTTGATACGGTTCCAATGCTGTTTTGGTTTGTCCCAGTCTGTTCACATATGAGAACATCACACAAACTATACACGTTCACGTTTCAAAGTTAAGCTTCAATTAATAATGTAATTAATCATAAATTTTGTTATAACGTTGAATACATTCATACTTGGTTGGGCATATCCAACGTTTTCTACTCTACGTGGTATAAAATACTTATTTGACCAAACCTCTTCTATAACTGGTATGCTAACTACCTAAGTACTGTCTACCTAAAATGGCCACAAGTACACAATTAGGCTGCATGGTTTTAAATATTTAAGAATGATAACAATATAGGATTAGAAAGTTTTAAATATAACTAGGCACAATTAAAACAATCAGGCATGCATAATATTATATAAATCGGTTACTTTATTTATGAATGGTTAAACACGATTTAGGTGTTTTAAATGCTTCCCAGTCCACGTTCTAACTGTTCATTGTATGTACCAGTAACATTTATGCTCATTCCAGGTTCTAAATTTTATAACGTATATATATATTATTATATTATAAATTAGGCAACTAACAAGGACATATATTATACGAAAAATGTACCCAGGCAAACGAAAGCACTATTCATCCTCCATTTGTATTCGAGACCACATGCTTCTCAAGACTTCGTATCTGCCTCGCCCCTCCTGTTTGAGCCACCTCACAGTATACACCGTCACCTCCTTCGGCTGCCACCCCGCACCGCCCAACTATTCTTCGACCTTTCTCTCCACTGACCTTTTCGTTCATCATCTTGACTGAAACCGGCTCCCTAGAAACCACCAGATCCGAACAGTAGCCCCCATGCAAATGTTGAGCGATCCTTCCCCATGTACAACCTCCATACCCAATGGCTCCACTCAAATGTTTCCCATTTCAGTAGTCCACGCATAATTTTTTTTCAAAGGAAAGATATAAATAAAGGCGTCTGGTTTGCTTTGCTTTACTTACTGGGGAGGGACACAAATGATAACATGGCACGCTAGTTGTATATATATAGAGGAGAAAATTGAAGATCAGAACAACGTCTATCAGCTCGTGAGGTAGGCATGTGGCTATGGATTTAGCTGTGTGTGAATTAATTTGAGAAGACCTTGCATGTGGCGTAGAATGCAAATTTTCCATCTTTAGGTCTGCGATGGTGAAGGCTGCTCTCGTGTTTTTCCTTTCATTTCATTTCTTTTCGAATGTGTTGGCTTGGGTACACTTTCTATCTGTGTGAGTTTTCATTTCCATCACTAGAGTAGGTTCTGTATGAGATTTCATTTCAATGGGTTGGCTTTAGTACGACTGTTGCTCAGGTAGGTTGTGTGTTGATACAACTTAGCATTAGGTAGGTTTGTATGTGATTGAAATCTAAAACAAAATTGTAGGCTTAGCTGTATAAGTCAGTGTAGGCAAAGGAGAACATGGCTCAACAGAAGAAACGAAACATGGAACCGTGTTTTCAACTCAAAGGATGTTGTACGACTAAATCCTGATTAAGATTACATTTGCGCATAGTTGAAAATTGGCTTATTTGATTTTACATTGACGTTGAAAATACATAGCTTTGAGGTTAAGGTAGAATGTAGCTTAGGCTTAGGTTACGGCAAACATTAAATGAGTATGGTGTAAAGTACTTTTATAGTAGCAGTACGTTTGGATTTAGGGAGAAAAATATCCGGGTAGTTATTATTATATTGTTAACGAAACCTCGCGGTAAAATAACGCGATAAAACCACTATAAACGACTTCTATCTTCTGATAAAAAATCTAAATTTTAGTGTAGAAAAGTATTCCGGACCCCATGGGACAAGTTTCGTCGAAATCCGAGGTCGTTTGAAAAAATTTCCTTTATAAAACCAGAAATAAACACGCGTTTAAAATTTTCATGATCACTGGATAAATCCAGTCAACTTGAAACCTTGATATCCTAAAATAATTCTTCAATACGAACCCAACGGCACCAGTTTCGTTGCATTCTGAGACTGTTTCCCCGGTAGGCTGTTTTTACGCGCACCGCAATGCCCTTTTTAACGCCCAATTTCACGGTCTTCAAAAATAACAACCTATATACCTATCCTGACTCTAATCGACGATACGAACTCAACAGAATTGGTTTCGTGGCCTAATTCGATCGTCTGTTCAAGTTATACCCAAATATCCCTTTATTAAATTACCTACGCGCTATAGAAATTAGATGGACGTTTATGGCTGCCGTGGTCACATACGGCATCGGTTTGCCATGCCATTTAACACCGTACATCAATTTTAACGATACGGTTCCAATGAAACTAATTTCGTCAAAATCTGAGTGCGTTTACAAAACGGTTATTTTAAAGGTCGATATTTAAATAACGATTTTCCATAGCGACTATTTCAAAATTTGATTTAGCCATAACTTACAAATTATAACACGAAATCTAAATTTTTCTCTTTCATATGAAAATTATCATCAACACGGTCCTAACGTTTCTCGTTTCACAGAAATCCGACTTATACCGGCTCCTGTATTCTCAGTTGAAGTTCAAAACCGAATATTACGAACTGTCGCGCGATTTCGAGCTCGTTTTATATTATAAATAAAATATAACGTTAAAAATTCGTTTTAAATAACGAATTCAATATTAAAACCCATTAATACTCCAAATATAATATTTCAAAAAATAAATTAAATTAAATATTTGATGGCCAAAATACGGGTCGTTACAGGTTAAAAACTGGGTTGAACAACTCAGACCTGCAGTTTTCATTTTACGGGCTGAGGTGTTCGCCTTCACTAAAATAGTCATAACTTTTGAATGAATTATCCGAATTCGACGAATCCAGACAATTCAGAAAACTTAAGAGAAATGCTACAACTTTTGCCTAGTTTGTTTTAGTCAAATTTCCCCATCTAAGGGATGATAAACCGCAATTTGTTCGCTGGTCTGTCGTTAACATTTTGGTTTTATAGTTGAAATGGTCGATATATGTTGTGTAAGTTGTATACAATTGCTATATATTGTATATACGTTGATTCTTATGGGTATGTGAGTATGTAGCAGGTGGAAGGAAGTCGCGCTACGCTACGGAGCTCGCTTGCGCTAAATACTAAGTGCTAAGGTAAGTAAAAATGCAAATAAACGCTAAAGAAAGGTACGTATGTGTGTTACAAGGTTTTGGTAGCTTTATATTTTGTTTTCCCCATTTTTTTGGGATGCCTCATCGAGTGATGAGATGAATATTTGGATTTATGTATGTATTGTGATTTTCCGGACCTCTCCGTACAAAGGAGATGCTGCCGAAATTTTTCGTGATTTCGGGAGTTAGAAAATTTATGAGGTTTTATAACTATATATTATTTTATAAATGTTATTTTATAAGTATGGATTTAGAAGTATGACTTGTTTAATACCTTATCTCGTTCTCTTTTCGAGGACGAAAAGATTTTTAAGTGGGGGAGGATGTAACATCCCATAATTTCAGTATATTTAAATTTCAATTTAAAATAAATAATATGGAATATATTGGATGAAAATCAATTTGTGTTGTTAATAATAATGATGATTATTGAATTGAGTATAAATAGATTTCCAAATTTAGTTATTTAGAAAATATGATAATTTGGAACTTAAGATTTTAATAACAAAGTAAATATAAGTGGTTTAAGTAAAAAGGGAAATTCAAGTTAAATTGATTTAATGGTGAAATTATAAATTGTTAAGTTAAAGATTTGAAATTCAAATTTAAATTCTAAGGAATCAAATTTAGGAACTTAAAATGAGGGAAATCGATGTGTAAAATTTATTTAGGTTATAATTAAATTAAAATGGAAATTTTTAGTATTTAAATTTGAATTAAAACAGTTAATTGAATATTTTATTTATTTAATTAACTGTGGAATTTAACTGTTTTGGCGACTGTCTCGGAATTCGACGAAATTGGCGCCATCAGAACCGTAACGGTGAATTATTATAGGATTTCAATTTGCGTTACAATCCGACTTACCGTTTAGTCGTACGAGAGAAAATGTGAACGAGAGCAGTGTAAATGGATAATTGGGTATTTCGCATATTTGGGCCTTATAATTATATAAAAAAATAAAACCCACTTACCACACCTCAGCTATTTTTCAACATACGTATATTTCCTCCAATGACCCTTCTCTAATGGCTGGAAACAAATTTCTAAACCTAGCTGAAAATAAAAATACAAGCTTGAAATTCAAATTTCTTCAAACCCTAGAGTATTATATGTCGATTTGAAGCTCTCGACGATACGAGGCTGCTGATACCATTCATTTCGACATGCAGTGCTCGGATTTGCCAGAAATTGATGGTCAAACCTCTGGACTGCGGAACCCTAGCATGAAATTTGGGGCTTTTTGATTTAAGGCTTAATCGAAGAATCCGACTTCTGGGTATTGAAGAGGAGAAGCACACGAACTCATTGATGATAGTCGGAGGTCCTATCGTCAAGTATATAGCTGTAATTTGGTGTTTAAAGCTCCAATTTAGGCAGTTTTGGCGGCATCGACGCGGTCAGCAGGGACGACCAGAAATGGCGGGACCAACGCCGGTAGATGCGGCTCGGGATGAGGTTTCCAATGGTGGTGGCCGGCGAGTTGATTTGGCCGGAGGAGGGAGTGGTAGGCGGTCAAAGTTCGCTGAAATTGGGTTCTTTTTCACGTTTTTACTGTAGCATTTGGAGAAGGAGCGGGAAGGAAGGCCCCTGCTGACGTGGCAATATCCAATAGGGTGAGAGAAAGATTTTATTAATTTTATATGTTTTAAGTTCAAATCGTAAAACGGTAATAACTTTCTCGTTTTAACTCGGATTTGAACGCGGTTTGTTGCGTTGGGATCGTGGCAAAATTGCGGACGTTTTGGCGCTGGTTTGGTTGCATTTGGAGACTGTGAAATTTTGGGCTTCTTTTGGATGTTTGATCCACTAAACACCCAAAGATGAGTGATTTTCTCACTCACGACTGACTAATTTATTCCCATATTTATTGAATTAAATTATGAATTATATTTGGTTGTATGGTTGTGTTGATAGAAGATGTGTTGCTTAGAAAACTGACATGCAAGCGAGTTAATCTGAAATTTAGGCCAATAATTAGTTGTTTAATTTAATTAAATTACTAGTTGGGATTTCTGATCCTTGCAAACCTATAGAACAGATTTAAACTGATTAATTGGATGAATGGTTGTGATGGATGCCTTGGTTTGATTTCTGAATGGATATTGCTATGTTCTGTTGTTTAGTATATGAACATGTGTGTTGTTTGGCGATAAATCCCATTTACCTTTGATGTTGCGGGCATCTAATAAACCCGGGATTATCGATTTAAATAAATTAAGCACACAGAGTGAAATGATAAATCTCTGGGACCCTGATTTGGATTGAAATGATAGATCCATCCCTGAATGTCGAGAAATTAAATTTAAATCACTTGGCCATAGGGTAGCAAATTATATATGGACATTGGTTGGTTAAATGATTTAAATATTTGAAATTCTATTTGAAGGAAATCCATTTAAAGGAAATGTGGCGATTTCGATAAATTTTATTTTTCCTTTAAAGATACGAATCTTGAATGTTATTCGAAATGATTAAGGAAATTTTACCAAAGTGAATTTGAAGTTGTAAAGATTCAAAATTTTATATGATTTGGGATTTTTAGGGATTTGGTGGACTCGAATTTAATAAATTCTTATTGAATTTAATATTGGAATTAAGGTAATCGAGAATACTCGGAATTGTTGTCAAACTTTATAAGAGTATGATTTTGAATCCTTGAATTTGTAAATGGGTTTGAAATGGGATTTGAAACAAGTCCTTTGAGCTAAGCAACTCCATTGAGACTGGAATTTAGATTCAAGTACTGAAGTTCGTAAGAAAGAGTTTATTTTTAGTTAAGGAATTTTCTTATATATATATTTACACTGTCTGATTTCAAATAACTATCCTCTCTTCAAGAATTTATTTATTAACTTTTATCTATAACTATTTTATTTTAACAAAATTTTCTTACATTCTATTATTTAAGTTAATTAGTAAACTTTCAATTTACATATATATATATAGTTTTTAAAATTTATCTTATCCTATTCTAACTATGATATTATATATACATATATATATATATATTCTTTTATATATAAGGTTTTCTTTATAAACATTAATCTCATAGTTATATCCTTTAAAATTTTCATTTCTTCCGAATGATAAGTGTTTGAATCAAAATTGTTTGTTTAAATGCAGTTGAGATAAGAATTCCTTCTATTTGAAGATGAACCGATTTAAATCGATTTTTATATGGATTTATAAATTATATTCTTCTTGAATAAATGGATCTCCTAAGAGATTTAAAATGAGTGGTTATGAAATATATATATTCGAGTTGAATATGAAGGGATTTTTACATAAATCGATTTGAGATAATTATAATCTTGATATGAAGTATATTCTACCTGAATATGAATCGATTTGGTGAAATATTATATGATTATAATATAATGAAATGAATATATTCTAGTTAGAATATAAATCGGTTTGGAATGATTACGATACGTTGATATGAAATTATATTCTATTTGAATATAAATTTGGTTCGAAACAGAATATGATATTTTAATATGAAACGAACCTTTGAGAAAATGTAAAAGAACCAACCGATGTGGAAAATGTAAGCGTTGGTTGTTAAAGAGACCGGAGTCGACATAAGGCATACTATCTGTCAGTTTCGATACCACTTTAACAACTGTGAACGTTTTGACGTATCCAGAATGAGGTATGATGACTTGGTGGCGATTATTGGATCGAAGAAGATGAACAATGAAGAAATAGCCCTGACCTTCGGGTCGGAATTGAAATGACTAAAACAGGAGTTATACCGTGACTAACCGAGGTAGCACCTTTGATCGGACACACTTCTTCGATGCTATTTCTATGACTTTGATGATGATGATGATTTAGGCCCATTTATGACTTTGGGAGTGTGTTCCGAGGTGGGCGGTAGTGGCTGCTATGCGTTACCACCGGTCCGGGAGTGCAATTGGTAGAATCCTACCCTGGGCATTGCCTCGAGTGCCTTGTCATATGTATCCTTATCGAGCCCATACGATTTTGATTTGTATCGTACCTATGGAGTGCCCTCTGATGCCATCCGTGTTAGGTTGGGTTTATGGTACTGTATAGACTACGGTATTATAAACGGTGTAAGGGTAAAAATATAATCCCGCTTACGCTATTTTCAGTATTTATACTTTACTGAGTAGACACTATCATAATAGCGTATTATACTATCTATGTATTAGTTTAACGGATCCTCGAGAGATGGAAAAATCCCGTAACATCTCTTGAGTTACTGCACCCATGACACTAAAGTTATTTCGTATTTTAATTTGACTAATATGAGAATGATTTAGTGCTGATCCGAGTGTTTGTTGTGTTTTATTTTTATGCAATACGCTCGGGTCAGCAGAAGTTGCAGTTAGCGAAGATGGCAATAGCTTGGAGGATGAAGACGAGGATTTGGTATATATATATCAAGTATAAGTATTTCCGCTGCATTTATTTCCGCCGCTTATTATGTACATCCGTATGTATATGTAACTCTGATAATCATTGAATGTTATAACCAAAGTATACATTTCAACTTCTTTTTAACTGCTATTTGTTTATTATATATTGTCCTTCCGCTGTGAGATTCTGTGATTGGTTTTTTTTTTCTCTTCTTTCTTCCTTTTTCTTCTTTTTCCCAATAACTACCTGCATTTGCGATTTGTTTGGGTCGACATGTGTGGTTTATTGTCGATTTGAACGGTTAAAAATGTGGGTCGTTACAAAAATTGATCAAATCTAAAGTATCATTTACTAGCAACATAACCAAATTTCTCACAAATCTAGCTTCTAATTCTATTGGCGTTATTATTCCATCTACCTCTTCCTCTTCCACGATAGCAAGTGTTGTTTCTCTGATTGTTTTGGTTATTTCTAAGTTTGACTGCTTCTCTTGATTTTTGTTCTTTACTATAGAGGTATAATTAATAGAAAGTTCAACGCGTTGCTTCTTGGTTATAAGCCTGCCTGTAGTGTCTCGAATTTCCAGTACCATTTGAGCTGACCAAATAACACAAGTCCAACTCAAATTGCACTGGAAACCAGAAAACTAATAAAAAGAAAACAGAGGGTGAGAATAGATAAGATAGAAACTTAGAATAGAAGAAGAAGAACATACAACATCAGAGTAACACGAATCTCATAGCGGAACGAACAACATATAATAGATAACATATCTTTGAAATAAAATCAGTATATGTATACAGTAACATTATCAGAGTACAACACTTACAACACAGCGGAATAAACAATAGCTATATAATCCTGAAGCCTCCTGCTCCAAGCTCTCCAGGTATATCTGTAAAATCCTGACTACTTGACTACCCATACAAAATTGGGCACCCAAGAGTTTAGGGAAAACAAAATAAAACAAACTATGGGTCAGTCATGGGACTGGTATGAGTAAACAAGTTAAAACAGCTTGAGCAATAAAATGATATCTCATAAGACCACGCCGTATAACGGAACGGGATTTTCCCTTATGAGAATCCAAAACATTTTACTTAACTTTCAAAATCCTTTTGAAAGAAATGATAAACTTTATATCAAAACTCTTTTGATATTATAATAATGTCTATCAACCACAACTAAATAATCATCTAGCAAAAACGCTTTCATCTCACGTTCTACATATATAGTATACAATTAAAACCGCGAGCACTTATTAGATAATTGATTACCAACTATGACAAGGTATGGAACCACCTTACGATAGTGTACCTCTAGAGAGGAATACACTGGGTTCAACAAGAACATCTTGCAACCCGACCACACATGACCGACCACTCATTTCGCTTGAGAGTATCGAATGTATATCACCAACGGTTGGGATCAGCAACTGTTTCCCGAATGGGATAGCATCGAATAGATTAAAGAATGAAATGAATATCTCTAGATAGGTGATAATACACCCTAATTGGCAGCCAACCACTTAGCCATGCAGCCTGCTCGATTTTTGTCATTTCCCGATTGTGAGGCTAGAGGACACGCTTATCTCTGACAGATCACACAATTATTCACTTTGAATGTCACATCGTCATACCCACCAAATCACAAATTGATTTCACCAAAAATTCAATGGGTATACAGCTAAGAGAAACGAATTCCTCCGCCACCAAACGTATATACGTTTGAAGAGATCAACTTACGCGATCTATTAAATATACTCTGTCAGACATTCTTCCATATAGGTCATCCTAGGACTGGACAAACCGAAGGCACTATTCTTTAAACAGGACAACCCTTGCATATGTAACAACCCAGAAAAAGTCGATCTTGGTTATCCGATATACAACACATATCAAACATCCAAGGATCGAAAATACCGGTAGTTAATGAAAGAAATTAGAGGGTGAGGATAGATAAGATAGAAATTTAGAATAGAAGAAGAAGAACATACAACATCAGAGTAAACACGAATCTCACAGCGGAACGAATAAATATATTTCATAACATAACTTTGAAATACAAATCTGTACTTGAATATACATATCATTTCCAAAGTACAGCTCCCGTTCGCCACCAAACCACGAAGTGAGAACCCCCTATAAGACGTACCAGTTAAGCAACATGAACTGGTATGAGTAAAACAGTTTGAGCCATTAAACGATATCTCATAAGACAACGCCGTATAACGGAACGGGTTTTTCCCTTATGAGAATCCAAAATATCTTTATATCAAAAACCTTTTGATATTATAATAATGTCTATCAACCACAATATAATAATCATCTAGCAGAAACGCTTTCATCTCACGTTCTACATATAATATACAATCAAAACCGCAAGCATGTATTGGGTAATGGATTTCCAACTATGACAAGGTATGGAACCACCTTTCGCTAGTGTACCTCTAGAGAGGAATACACTGGGTTCAACAAAAACATCTTGCAACCCGGCTACACATGACCGACCACTCATTTCGCTTGAGTGTATCGAATGTATATCACCAACGGTTGGGATCAGTAACCGTTTCCCGAATGGGACAACATCGACAATAGATTTTTAGAAGTAAATGAAACTCTAGACCAGGTGATTATACAGCCTAATAGGTGCGACCTACATAGTCATGCTGCCTGCCCGATTTTTGTCATTTCCCAGTTGTGAGGCTAGAAGCCATGCTTATCTCTGACAGATCACACATTTATTCACTTTGAATGTCACATCGCCATACCCGCCAAATAACAAATTGATTTCCCCAAAAATACCACGGGTATACAGCTAAGAGAAACGAATTCCTACGCCACCAAACGTAAATACGTTTGAAGAGATCAACTTACGCGATCTATTAAATATACTTTGTCAGACATTCTTCCATACAGGTCGTCCTGGGACTGGACAAACCGAAGGCACTATTCAGTACATCCATCTTAGGCAATCTTTACCTAAGATTTATACAACAGCTTTTGCACTTTACTCCGTCTTCAATTATCTTTGGCATATATGATTCGCAACGCTTATGCCAATACGGAGTGGTTCTTCGGATAATAATCCAACCGGTCTCTCCATATTAACAACGTTAAAATGGTCGAAAACTTCGATAGTCGGTGAGTTAACTATCAAAGAAAAAAACGTGTGCAAACAACGATATTATTTCCAAATGAAAATTATATCAATCAATCATCACTGAACATTTATCTCTTTAGTTCATTAATTTACTTATCTCATGTTTCCATATATTCAACATTTCTTATTTTCTATTATCAGAAAACATTTCTGATTCGTATTTGGAAAACATTTCCAAAACTCCTTCACTATCGAACCTTACCATTCCTTAGTTAAGAAGGAAGTCAATCAAGTTGGGGTATAATTACCTCTCAGACCTTAACAGAACAACCTTTTAACTTCGAAATAGTCAAAGTTTATCTTTTAAATCTTTAACAAACTTCCTTATGAAACTCTCGGATTCTATTTACGAATCCACTTCTTTATTGAAAACATTGGTTATAATGATAGTGATATAATCCCTACTTTCGAAATATCTAACTTTCATTATAACTTTTATTCTTTAATGTGAATAAATAAATAAACACCTGATTTATAAATAAATCTTCATTTAAACATCGGAAAGTATAAGTACTTTCCCGAATTCGATATAATCGAATTCGACGATTAACTCTCTTCGAATAACTAATATTCGATTAACTCACTTCGAATAACTAATATTCGATTACTCTTTCTTTCGAACAAACGATATTCGATAATCTCTCTTTTCGAATACTATATTTGATTAACTCCTTTTCGAATAACTAAATTCGATTAACTCCTTTCGATTAAACTGATCGATAACTCCTTTCGAATAACTAAATTCGATTAACTCCTTTCGAATAACAAAATCTGATTAACTCCTTTCGAATAACTCGATTCGATTAACTCCTTTCAATTAAACTAATCGATAACTCCTTTCGGTTAACTAGATTCGATAACTCCTTTCGAATAAACTAATCGATAACTCCTTTCGGTTAACTAGATTCGATAACTCATTTTTATTTGATTCGAGTAACTAATATTCGATAACTCCTTTCAAATAACTAGATTCGATAACTCCTTTTTACTTGATTCGAATAAACTATATTCGATTAACTCCTTTCGAATAACTAGATTCCATAACTCCTTTTTACTTGATTCGAATAAACTATATTCGATTAACTCCTTTTTACTTGATTCGAATAAACTATATTCGATTAACTCCTTATTCGACTAACTCTAATCGATTTATTCTAATTCGATTAACTCTATTTAATTACTCTATTGGTTAACTCTAACTCCAACTCGTTAACTCTAACTGATCAACTCTAACTGGTTAACTCTAACTGATCAACTCTAACTGGTTAACTCTAACTGGTCAACTCTAACTGGTTAACTCTAACTGGTCAACCCTAATTGATTAACTCTAACTAGTTAACTCTAACTGATTTACTCTATTCGATTAACTCTAATCGAATAATTAATATTTGATTAACTCATTTCGATTTACTCTTTTGAATTAACTCCTTTGATTTATTCCTTTGAATTAACTCCTTTGATTAATTCCTTTGAATTATCTCCTTTTCTATTTGTTTACTTAACAAATAACAATTCCCTTATCAATTCTATTTATTTAACAAATAAATATTTCTTTTTATAAAATCCTTCGATTTTATAAATATTTCCTTTTCAATATAACATTGAAATTTTCCTTTTATAATTATTCTATTTATTTTCTAAATAGATTGTAATAACCCGAAAATCTGGGCCAGTTTAAAATTTTTATTTTGGCGATTTTAGCGAATTCTGAACATTTAAAATAGATTATTTTAAATAAAATCGACGAGAAATTTATTTTGAATAGAATTCAACGTATATATTATATACGTCGTCGTTAGAATATAAATAATTATATATAATTATAAATAGAATTGAAAATGGCGCGGTAGTTCGATAATTCGATTTCAAACTTCAATTGAATGTACCGGGTGCAAAACAATCCGGATTTTAGTGAGACCAAAAACATTAGGATCTAATTGATGATATCTTTCCAACAAATCCGAAAAATCGAGATTTCATAGTGGGAATCAAAAGATATGTCCAGTTGAAAATTCTGAATAGTCGCTATGGAATTCAGGCCCTTAAAAATGGACATTTTGCAAACGACCTCAGATTTCGACGAAACCAGTTTTGTTGGGTCCGTGATGTTAAGTTATTGCTAGATTCCAAAATTCATAATTTTTCGAATCAATATGTGAGCGTGGCAAAGGAAAACGTGTTTTGACCATTTCAGTTGATTTTAATCGACTGGAAAATGGCCATTTTTCAAACAGCCTCAGAATTCGACGAAACTAGTTTTATTAGGACTGTATCGTCAATACGAAGTTAGAAAATATTTTTCTGCAATTTTTAAAGTTCGTATGTGACCCCGGTGATTTGAAATGTACGTTTAAAATTCAATATAATGATTTAAATGGAAATTTAACGGAAACTGATTCAAACGATCAAATCAACCTGCGATACATATCCTATTGAGTTCGGAATGGGGGTAAAACGCTATGGGCGACAGGCGGTGGGCCTCGTTTCGAGGTCGTATGTAAAAGTCAACTTTTTTCGAATAAAATAATTAATTAAAAATAAAAAAATAAAAAAATATAATCCTTCTCCCTTACACCAGCCCCCCCCCCCCCCCCCGATCTCATTTCAAAACAGAAAAAAAAAACCCCGCTGGAAAGGGGGAAACCCTTATCGCGTCGCCGTCCTCCCATCGCCTCGCCCTGCGCCAAAGCTCCGGTCGCGCCGCCCCTCTGATGCTCCGCTCCTCCCTCCATCGACCAACCCCCCCCCCCCCCCGGTCGAAGCCTGCGTCGCCACCAAAGCCGAGAGCCCTCCCAAAACGCGAGCGCCAACTCGACGACCCCTTCCCCTTCCCCCTCGCCTCGGCCTGCGCAACACCAGAACCCCCCCCATTGACGCTCCAGCCGACGAACTCCGATAACCGCAGAAGAAAAAAACTGTAAGTTTTAAAAATTCTGAATTTATGTGTTATAAATTTGATTTTTATATGTGCTTTAGAACTGACTTTTTTTTATATATATATAAAGGACTGATTTTTTTTATATAGAATATATATATTTTATATGAAAGAAAGAATACATTTTATATGAAAGAAAGATATTATTTTTATAAGCAGAAAGATTTTTAACATGAAGTTAAAGTTATAAAGATACTATTTTTTTTATATATCATAGGAAAATTAAAGATACGATTTTTATATTTTTAGAAATATTAAAAATATGATTTTTATATTTTTAAAGTATTAAAAATATAATCTTTACTATATAGAAATATTAAAAATATGATTTTTATATTTTTAAAGTATTAAAAATATAATCTTTATAGGATAGAGAATATAAAAATATCATCTTTGTATGTGTAGCGAAATAAAAATCTGATTTTTATTTTATATACGTTGAAGTAAAGTGATGATTTTTATAATGATGAGATCTTTATTTTTATAAAGGCGAGATCTTTATATAGAAGATAGAGAAATAAAAATAGTGATGAAAGGAGAAAACTTTATTTTTATAAAGGCGAAAACTTTATTTTTATAAAGGCGAAATCAATATTTTTGAAATGGAATTTTTATCTATATGACACCAAAGTAAAAATTCGATTTTTAAATATCAAATAGCGAAGTGAAAATTCGATTTTTAAATATATGAAGTGATTATAAAAATATGATTTTTAAATTGAAAGTGAATAAATAAAAATGTGATTTTTATTTTAAAGACATCAAAATATAAAAATGTGTGATTTTTATATATGTAGAGAATACGGGCAACGAAGATGACAAAAGATGCGATAACGATGAAGATTTCTACTTAAGAAGAGACGTGGGATTGGATAGCTATTGGTGAGAACTTCTCACTCAAATTCTATTTTTCTAGTTATATATATATACTAGGATGCAGACGGTGCTTATTAGAAGCACCCGACACCCGTCCACATACCATGGACTTGTTTGTTTGGTTGTGTAGTTGGTTAGATTATTTGGTTTGAACTGAATTGTTTGGTGAAATAAAAATTGATTTGATTGATGTGTGAATGGCGTGGGCCTTCACTAGACCGGGGATAAGGCTAGGCCTCGTCCCGTTTCTAGTATCGTGCCGTTATGCCGCCGAAATTTTCTAAAATATGTTAGAAAAATAAAAATATCATTTTATTGAATAAATGAACTGAATAGAAATTCATGTGTTAAAATAAAATGTTTTATCGTTAAAAATATAATTTTTAACGTGAAAATGGATAAATGAATATTTATAAACAAATCGGCCGATTTGTTTATATACACTGATTTGACTGATATTGATTGGGTCGATAAATTTTACACATCGCCCAACTGCACAAATAAAATCTATGTTTGATTGTTTGAAACCCCACACGGGTGCTGGGATGAAATTTGAAGTTCACTCATCCTGATTGATTAAATATGTCGATCGATTGATTGACAGGCTGTTATAAGCGTTGGACATCTATATTTGATGCTTATACAGTGTAGTGCACTTTGGTTGATAGTTGATTATTTTTCAATGCTATTATATACATGAGTTGTATGGAATCCATATAATTAACATTATATGGTGATTGATTGGGCCTCATTCCAATCGGGAAAATAAGGAATATTATAAAAGAAAATTCATGTGTTGAATATAAAAATAGTCATGTGTTGACGATGTTCATGTGTTGAGTGAAATATTTTATACAATGAAATTTACATCTTTATCATATTTAAAATTAGAACTACTTTACGGTTGAAGTCTAATTAAAAATCAAACGATAGATACCATAGTTTTATAAAATATTTTACATACCAAAAATAGTGAGGGGTTGACAGGACTCATGTGTTGAGATTAGTCGTGTGTTGAAAGAAATGTAGATTCATGTGTTGAATGGGATAAATATTCATTTGTTGAATAGAATAAAGAAGTTTTTGAAAAATATAAAGCCGTGTTGATTAGTTTTGCGCCATTTTGACGTGAACGACCTTTATATCGATTTTATTCAAATTGAAATGAATATTATAGCAAATTCGAGTTGAATTGAAAACGATTTCGAAATGAATTGAATTGAAAACGATTTCGAAATGAATTGAATTGAAAGTGAATTGAAATGAATTCAAATTGAATTAAAATTTGAATTGAATAGAAATGAATTTTAAAACGAATTTATAAAGAAGAATTCAATTTTGATTTGAATTGAAAAGAAAGTTGAAATTGCTTTCGAAACGATTTTAAAACGATTTATAAAATTCGTTTTAAATAGAAATCGACGAAATATATATTATATATATTATATATATATAATATAATGGCCTGAATAGAACGCGCCGCGCCGCGGCAGTTCGTGAATTTCGACCATTTATTTCAAACGGACAACGCGGGAGATCCGACCGTCGGATTCTCCTAAAACCGGAACCGTTGGGTTCGTATCGAAAAGAGCTTCCCATTGAATATTAGAAATTTGAAATCTAACGGTTAGATTTGGAATTACGTCCAAATCAAATTCGAAAAAGGTCGCTGTAAGTGCAGTTCGATAGCCGTTGATGGAAATCGACTGTACGGGCCTTGATAAAATTATTAAAAATATCGATAATTTGTGTAAAATCATAATATATGATTTGGGAAAAATTGAGCTGAAGGATTCCACATTTGAATAGATAAAAATAGATTTTTATCGAAATGAACTAGTTTTGAACTGGAATTAAATTCAATTTATTTTTGAAATAAATAAATTGAATTTGAAAGTGATTTTGAAAATAATCGATATTTCCAATACTTGGATTGGACTGGAGCTGAATCGAAATTATCTTCGGGATATTTCGATGTTGGATTTCGTGACTATACAGATATTGTTATGGGAATTTGAAAGATATATTTTATATCGTTATTTCCAATATGATATTTGTTGGTTTCAGAATTTGGTATTGAATATAAGTCGATATATTTTCTATTCAGAGCCTTGTATTTAATATCAAATGTGATTTGGGTTTATCGTGAATCGTGTTTTAGATGACATTGGTTCTTTAACCCAGTTAAAGACAGGATATTGATTTTTGAAAGGATTAAAGCTAAGTGGAGTTTTAGTGAATCTTTAATTAGATTAAAATGTGAATTTAAATTATCAAATCTGAAAGGTGATCGAGAATGTAGTACCACCAGTTTTGCTCCAAAGCGATAGTTAAATCTTTAATTAGATTTGAACGTGAAGTGGTAATTAATTTTACCGATAACACCGTGGTGTTAGATATGGAGTATCACCAGTTTTGCTCCATGGGATATATAGGTTGGGATTGGGAAATAAAACAAATAATTACTTCGGTGTGGTTCGCTAATCACGACTAGTTTGAAATGATATCCAAAGGAAGATTATAGGATAAATTTAGAAGAATTTATCTTTGATAAAATTAATGGGAACATTTCCCTAAGAATTTGATTTTGTGAATAAAAGAATATTCTGAATTGGAATGAGGCGTTTGTTGTGTTTGTGTAACATTCGTTTATTATATACGTGGGTTATTCAGAAAGGCCGGGTTTATACCCATTCTGAATAACCGATTCGACGAGATGTCGAAGATGAAGACGGTGGTTGAAGACCGGAAGTCTTCACATCGTTTGGGTGATTACTGATGATCTTGATTGGGCTGTACACCCAAGATGAGGGATACAGTTGGTGATCGTCCAGACGTACTTGGAGATGGATGGATATGCGAGGAAAGTGCCTCCGGTTTCGTTCAGACCCAGAACGAACTTGTAAATGGATTGTGTGTCTGACATTGGATTTTATTCTGTGTTGATTGATCTCTATCAAATATACATCTATTTGGCGGCGGAGAATTTATTCTCTTGCTTAATGCCCTTCTCTGAGACGTATGAGCTCAGAGGTTGTATATCGATGGACATCAGTCGTATGGAGTGAATTGCCAATGGGGCATGCGTAAGTGGCAATTGATCAAGGCTTCTGTTGAAAAGCAAAGTCTTGTGGTTGATGATCAAAGCACGGCCTGTGTGGCGTAGCTTTGTGTATAACGTGAATTCGCGAGCCTCACACCTCGGTATGAGTCAAAAACGGGATACGGACCCAAGGAGTGCACGACGTTTCTTTCTAGCTAGGGTGGTGTCAGTGACCTACTAGCCCTGACATTTATATACTTTTCACCTGTGTGGTTGTTGGATACGAGGCGTCTCGGATATAGGTCTGTAAGGACCGGGAAACGTGTGTTCAGGAATTGCCAATCCTCAAAAGTAAGAGAGGACCGGCCTTGGAGGATCCAGGGGATTGCTGTGTGCGGTCCCGAGGCATTTGCTAGAGTGTCTTGAACGCGGAGAGGAGCTTGCCCCTTGCCTCGACTCATGACGGAATCCAATTTCCAATACGTGTATTTCGGCTTTATTTGTAGAGCCTAGTATGGCGACATAGTGGGATGGGGCACTCATGCCGTCTATGATTTATATTTATGATTGAAATGTTTTGACACCATACACTTATTATAATATCAAAATAATGTGTTTTAAACGTATCAAGCATGCTTTGGCTGTTATAAGGTAAAAACCCTATCCTCCGGCTTGCGTTGCATTGTGTGATGGGACCTGGGTCTTATAACAGCTTCATTTTTCTTTATTTAGCATTGCGCTGTTTGTTTTATGCACTGGTATTCTTGGGAGGAAACCCGTTCCGTGTTATATGGCGTGGTCCCTTGATTTACCGAACTTTAAAATAAAGAATTATAACTGTTTTAGTTCTCACACCAGTCCCATGACTGACCTGGAGTTTATTGTTTTAACCTAAACTCTGGGTGCCCCTATTTTCCACACGGGCAGCTAGTAGTTTTGGTTTTGCAGATTTATATTCACAGGGTCCTGATTTACAGCTGGAACGATCCTCGGAAAGCTCTGTATCCGTGCATTACTTCTAGTTGTGCTTTTGTATTATTTTCCGCTGCTATGTAATTTATTGTAATCTCTGATATTTATCGAATGTAATTTATTCATTTATATTCTGTATATTCTTGTATCTGATGGAATTGTTGTAATAACAATGAAATGTTCTTCCGTCTGCGTCCTTTTGTGTGTTGTTCTCAAAGTATTCGTGCTTTCCTTCACGGGGAAGTTACGGGTTCTCTCATAGATATTCCTTTTATAATTCTATTTACTTTGATTTGATCCTATTTATTTAAAAAATAAATATTCCTTTTCTATTTGTTTCACAAATATTTTTCCTTTATAACTCTTATTTATTTCCCAAATAAATAATCCCTTTATACTTTTATTTATTATCCCAATAAATATTCCTCTTTATAAAATCCTTTGATTTTATAAATAATTTCCTTTATATCTTTATCATAGTTATTTCCATATTTTCTTTTCAAAACCCTTTTGATTTTATAACTGTTTCCTTTTATAAAATCCCTTTTTCCTTTTCTATATAAAATCCATTGATTTTATATAACCAATTTATTTTCAAAATATACTTTGAAAATCCCCTTTCTACATGCCAGTATTTCTTACGATATTTAAAATACCAAATCACAATGATCGATATCATTTAAACACACATCATCAACAATAGATTTTATATCACATCATATATTACAATATATGAAAACCGTAAAATAAATGTTGAGGAATCCAGTTGGATTCCACTAACCTGTTTCCCTGCATCCACAGATGTTAAACAATATAATAACATCGATTTCACTTCGACATGAAATATTCTGATAAACAGAATCGATATCTGATTAATGATATATATAAATATCGTTATCTATAATTTCAACCAATACATGCGCAATTCAACCAAACAGTTAACACACATCAATCAACAGATAATTATCAGTTCTAAATATACGTTAGAAAAATATACTATTCAGAGTTGGTGAGTTTTACTCACATTAGACGATCATCGTTAATAACGATAACCATCGCTTGATTCACGCGGACAATTTATTTTTCTATAAATTGTAACGAGCTCTGATGAACTTCCAGTCAGTTCCATCGTGTAGTGTCCGTCCATACGATCCCAACGGATTTTGTTTCGTGAAATTTTGGTATCGTATGACGCAGTTATGAAATTAAGAAGTTAATACAATTAAATAAATAAAACATGGATTTTAAATCTTCTAATGGGCCTCACCCCTTTTAAATCCCCCGGCCCATCACCAATTCAAAAAGCCCGCCACCGTACCTTCTTCCCTCTCCACTCTCGTGTAATCCTCCTGTACACAAATACCATAGCCGAACCTTAAAACTCACGGTTCTCCTTCCATGATCCACAATACTCCAACCAACATATACCATGTTACTCCACATCACCTCCTCTTCCTTTTGATGCCCTCCTTCCACAACTCGCAGGTCAGATTCAAATTCTGTTCTCGGATAGCTTCAGGCGCGCAAGAGCAAAGGTGCGACATTTTTCATCACCAATGATCGTCGAACTCTGGCCATCCAATCTCCTCGCCATCACAAACTCAGATATCACATCGAATCCAAGAATCGATGCTTCCCAAACCAAAAACATTGAACCCTAAACTTGCTGAAGCTCGCGCTGTACAACGTCGAGCCCCAAAATCGTGAATTGCCTAGCAAAAAAAGGGTGCCGAATCAAAGAGGATCACTCAAGGAATCCATCAATATATTGTAATAACCCGGAAATTCTGAACCAGTTTAAAATTTTTATTTTGGCAATTTTAGCGAAATTTGAACATTTAAAATAGATTATTTTAAATAATATCGACGAGAAATTTATATTGAATATAATTGGAACGTATATATTAAATACGTCGTCGTTAGAATATAAATAATTATATATAATTATAAATAGAATTGAAAATGGCGCGGTAGTTCGATAATTCGATTTCAAACTTCAATTGAACGTATGCAGAACAATCCGGATTTCAGTGAAACCAAAAATAATAGGATCTAATTGATGATATCTTTCCAACGAATCCGAAAAATCAAAATTTCATAGCGGGAATCAAAAGATATGTCCAGTTGAAAATTCTGAATAGTCGCTATGGAATTCAGGCCCTTAAAAATAGGAATTTTGCAAACGACCTCGGATTTCGACGAAACCACTTTTGTTGGGTCCGCAATGTCAAATTATTGCTAGATTCCAAATTTCATAATTTTTCGAATCAATATGTGAGCGTGGCAAAGGAAAACGCGTTTGACCAGTTTCAGTTGATTTTAATTGACTGGAAAATGGCCATTTTTCCAACGGTCTCAGAATTCGACGAAACTAGTTTTGTTAGGACCGTATCGTCAATACGAAGCTAGAAAATATTTTTCTGGAATTTTTCTAGTTAGTATGTGACCCCAGTAATTCGAAATGTACGTTTAAAATTCAATATAATGATTTGAATGAAAATTCAACGGAAACTGATCAAAACAATCGAATCAGCTTGCGATACATATCCCATTGGGTTCAGAATGGGGGTAAAACGCTATGGACGACAGGCGTTGGACCTCGTTTAGAGGTCGTATGTAAAAGTACCTTTTTAGAAATTAAATAATTAAAAAAAAACCTTCCTTCTCCTTAACTACCCAGGCCCCCGTTCATTTCAAAAAAAAAAAAAAAATTAACCCTACGCCCTAATCGACCGACGCGCCGCCGTCCAGGCGAGGGCCTCGCCTCCCCATCGCCACCTCCGAACCACCGCACCCGTACCCCTCGTCCCTCCAGTAAATCGAACCCCAAGCCCTCGATTTCAGCCGCGCCCAGCATCCACCGCCTCCGTCGAGCACGGCTCCGTCGCCCTCGCTGGTCTCACCACCAGCCGCCACTCCAATTCGAAGCCCCCCCCCCCCCCCCCCCGCGCACAACCAGAGACCCCCCTCGTTCACTGTAAGTTTTGTTTTTATTTTCATTTATCTGTTAATTTTTAATTGATTTTAAAAACAGGATTTTTAATTGATTTTAAAAACAGAAATTTTAATTGATTTTAAAAACAGAAGTTTTAATTGATTTTAAAAACAGAATTTTTATTTGATTTTTTTTAAAAAAAACTGAACTGAATTTTTATAATGGTTAAAAAATGAATTTTTATAATGGTTAAAAACTGAATTTTTATAATGGTGCAAGATTTGATTTTTTCGAAAGTAAAAGATGTGATTTTTCTAAAAGTAAAGATTTGAATTTTTAGAAGAAAAAGATCGTATTTTTATATTGGATAAAGCGTGATAAAAATCCAATTTGTATATATGTGAAGTAGGCGAGGTAAAGAAACGATTTTTAATTATAGTTGTAGAAAAAAATATTTTTATAATATAAGTAAGTAAAAATATGGTTTTTATATTTTTAAAGTATTAAAAATATGATCTTTACTATGTAGAAGATGTAAAAATATAATTTTTACATGATAGGCGTATTAAAGGCGAAAACTTTATATTTGAAACGGCGAAATCTTTTCATATAGCAGCGATGTAAAAATAGAATTTTTATCTATATAGTAGCGGTATAAAAATTCGATTTTTATATATTGAATAACATAGTAAAAATTCGATTTTTATATATTGAATAACATAGTAAAAATTCGATTTTTATATATTGAATAACGAAGTAAAAATTCGATTTTTACATATGTAGCGGCTACGGGCAACAAATAGGACAAAAAGGCGAGAACGTTGAAGATTTATATCAATGAAGTGCCGTAAAGTTAGGATAGCTATCGGTGAGAATTTCTCACCTTTCAATTTCATTTTCTAGTTATATATATATATACTAGGATGCAGACGGTGCTTAGTAGCACCCGACACAATCGTCCATAGACCATGGACTTGTTTGTTTGATTGCAAAAATTAGTTAGATTATTTGATTGAAATTTGAGTTGTTTGGTGAAATGGAACGGATTGATTGATGTGTGAATGGCGTGGGCCTTCACTAGACCGGGGATAAGGCTAGGCCTCATCCCGTTTCTAGTATCGTGCCGTTATGCCGCCGAAGTTTTCTAAAATATGTTAGAAAAATAAAAATATCATTTTATTTAAAGAATGAACTGAATAGAAATTCATAAGTTAAAATAAAATGTTTTATAGTTAAAAATATAATATTTAACGTGAATATGAATATAGTGAATGCAAATAAATAAATATTCATTTACAAACCGGACGGTTTGTTTATGTACACTGATTTGACTGACATTGATTGGGACGATAAATTTCACACATCGCCCAACTGCACAAATAAAATCTGTGTTTGATTGTTTGAAACCCTACACGGGTGTTGGGATGAAAATTGAGGTTCACTCATCCTGATTGATTTAATATGTCGATCGATTGATTGACAGGCTGTGATAAGCGTTAGATATCTATATTTGATGCTTATACAGTGTAGTGCACTTTGGTTGATGGTTGATTATTTTTCAATGCTATTATATACATGTGTTGTATGGAAATCCATATAGTTAACGCTACATGGTGATTGATTGGGCCTCATTCCAATTTGAAAAATAAAGAGTAATATACAATAAATGTTCATGTTTTGACTATACTCATCCGTTGAGATTAGTCATGTGTTGAACGAAATATTTTAATAATAAAATTTACATCTTTATCAATATAAAGTAAATGTTCATGTGTTGACTGTACTCATCCGTTGAGATTAGTCATGTGTTGAACGAAATATTTTAATAATAAAATTTACATCTTTATCAATATAAAGTAAAGGTTCATGTGTTGACTGTACTCATCCATTGAGATTAGTCATGTGTTGAATGAAATATTTTAATAATAAAAATATTTGAAATAGAAATATTTGAAAACGAGATATTTGAAATAGAAATATTTGAAATAGAAATATTTGAAAACGAGATATTTGAAATAGAATATTTGAAAATAGAAATATATGAAGCCGTGTTGATTAGATTGACGCCATTTTGACGTGAACGATATTTATATCGATTTTATTCATTTTAAAATGAATATTGAAAAGTGATTTCGAAATCAAATATTTTGAAATGAAATGAATTGAATATAAAGTGATTTCAAAATGAATAGAATATAAAATGATTTCGAAATGAATAGAATATAAAGTGATTTCGAGATGAATAGAATATAAAATGATTTCAAAATGAATTGAATAGAAAACCAATTTGAATTGAATATATAACGAATTTGAATTCAAATTGAATAGAAAACGAATTTGATTTCAATTGAATATATAGCGAATTTGAATCGAATAGGAAACCACTTTGAATTGAATCGAATTGAAAACAAATTCGAAATAAATTTAAAACAAAGTGAAATGAATTCGAATTGAATTGGAAACAAATTGAAATGAATTCAAATTGAATTGAAATGAATTTTAAAACGAATTTATAAAGAAGAATTCAATTTTGATTTGAAATGAAATGGAAGTTGAAAATGTTTTCGAAACGAATTCAAAACTATTTATAAAATTCGTTTTTAAATAGGAATCGACGAAATATATATTATACATATTATATATATAATATAATGGCCTGAATAGAACGCGCCGCGCCGCGGTAGTTCGTGAATTTCGACCATTTATTTCAAACGGACATTACGGGAGATCCGACCGTCGGATTCTCCTAAAACCGGAACCGTTGGGTTCGTATCGAAAAGATCTTTCTAATGAATATTAGAAATTTGAAATCTAACTGTTGGATTTGGAGATACGTCCAAATCAAATTTGAAAGAGGTCGCTGTAAGTGCAGTTCGATGGCCGTTGATGGAAATCGACTATACGGGCCTTGATAAAATTATTAAAAATATCAATAATTTGTGTAAAATCATAAGAAATGATTTGGGAAAAATTGGGGTGAAAAACTCCATATTTGAAAAGATAAAAATGGCTTTTTATCGAAATGAACTAGTTTTGAACTAAATTTAAAACCCAATTTTTTTTAAATAAATGAATTAGATTTAAAAAGGGGTTTTAAATAATCGGAATTTCTAATATATTTGATTGGATTTGAAATGGATTTATCATGAACGGTGTTTTAATTAACACTAGTTCTTTAACCCGACAACAAATAGAATGTGATTTGGGTTTGTCATGAACTGTGTTTTAAATAACACCTAGTTCTTTAACCCAGTAAAAGGAGTTTTAACGAATCTGCAATTAGGTTGAAATGTGAACCTATAATCTAAATTATCAAATTTAGAAATGAGCGAGAATGGAGTATCGCCAGTTTTGCTCTAAAACGATAGTTAAATCTTTAATTAGATTTGAACGTGAAATGGTAATTAATTTTACCGATAACACCATAGTATTAGATATGGAGTATTACCAGTTTTGCTTCATGGGATGAATAGGTTGGGATTGGGAAATAAAATAAATAAATACTTCGGTGTGGTTCGCTAATCTCGACTAGTTCAGAAAACCATAATTTGGTTTGAAACGACATCCAAAGGAAGATTAAAGGATAAATTTGAAAGAATTTATCTTGGATAAAATTAATGGGAACCTTTCCCTAAAAATGTGATTTTATGAAAAAAAAGAATATTCTGAATTGGAATGAGGTGTATGTTGAGTTTGTGTAACATTTGTTTTTAATATACGCGGGTTGTTCGGAAAGGCCGGGTTTATACCCATTCTGAATAACCGATTCGACGATATGTCAAAGATGAAGACGGTGGTCGAAGACCGGAAGTCTTCACATCGTTTGGATAATTACCGACGATCCTGATTGGTTTGTACACCCAAGAGGATGGAAATAGTTGGTGGTCGTCCATACGTACTTGGAGATGGATGGATATGCGAGGAAAGTGCCTCCAGTTTCGTTCAGACCCAGAACGGACTTGTAAATGGATTGTGTGTCTGACATTGGATTTTATTCTGTGTTGATTGATTTCTGTTAAATATATATCTGTTTGGCGGCGGAGAATTTATTCTCTTGCTTAACGCCCTTCTCTGAGACGTATGAGCTTAGAGGTTATATATTGATAGATATCAATCGCATGGCCTGAATTGCCTGTGTGGCATGCTGAGATGCAATGATCAAGGCTTCTGTTGAAAAGCAAAGTCTTGTGGTTGATGATCAAAGCACGGCCTTTGTGGCGTAGCTTTGTGTATAGCGTGGATTCACGAGCCTCACACCTCGGTATGAGTCAAAAACGGGATAAGGACCCAAGGAGTGCATGACATTTCTTTCTAGCTATGGTGGTGTCAGTGACTTACCAGCCCTGACATTTATATACTTTTCACCTTTGTGGTTGTTAGAATGAGGCGCCTCGATTATAGGTCTGTAAGGACCGGGAAACGTGTGTTCAGGCATAATTAATCCTCTAACGTAAGTGAGGACCGACCTTGGAGGATCCGGGGTTGCCCAGAGTGCGTAACCCTGGGACATTTGCTAGAGTGTCTCGAACGCGGAGAGGAGCTTGCCCCTTGCCTCGACTCATGACGGAAATCCAATTTCCAATACGTGTATTGCGGTTTTAATTGTAGAACTAGTATGGCGACATGATATATGGTACCCATGCCGTCTATGATTTATATTTATGATTGAAACTGTTTTTACACTATACACTTATTATAGTATCAAATGATTTGTTTTAAACGTACCAAGCATGTTTGGCTATTATAAGGGAAAACCCTATCCTCCGGCTTGCGTTGCATTGTGTGATGGGACCTGGGTCTTATAATAGCTTCATTTTTCGAAAAAGCATTGCGTTGTTTATTCTATGCACTGGTATTCTTGGGAGGAAACCCGTTCCGTGTTTTACGGCGTGGTCCCTTGAATTACTCTCTTTTAAAGTAAAGTTTTAAATAACTGTTTTAGTTCTCACACCAGTCACATGACTGACCTGGAGTTTATTGTTTTAACCTAAACTCTGGGTGCCCCTATTTTCCACATGGGCAGCTAGTAGTTTTGGTTTTGCAGATTTATATTCACAGGATCCTGGTTTACAGCTGGAATGATATCCGGAAAGCTCTGTATCCGTATATCGCCTTCAGTTGTGCTTTGTATTATTTTCCGCTGCTATGTAATTTATTGTAATCTCTGATATTTATCGAATGTAATTTATTCAATTATACTCTGTATATTCTTGTATCTGATGGAATTGTTGTAATAACAATGAAATGTTCTTCTGTCTGCGTTTATATGTGTGTTGTTCTCAAAGTATCCGCTCTTTCCTTCACGGGGAAGTAACGGGTTCTTACAATGGTATCAGAGCTTTGGTTTACAGAGATCGAGAACAAGACACATTAGAACCATACGAAAGAATTCATCAGATATTGGATTAGTAATATCCAATTAGAATGACTTGTTAGAGATAGGATCAGTAGTATCCTAGAACGAGTGTGAAGAGTATATTTTTTCAATTGAAAACAATTTGGTTTTGAAAATTTAAACCATTTTATACGTATTTGATTATTTATTTATTTTGAATATGGACAATCTAGTATATAAAGGTTTTGCATATACGCGTCATGAACGTATATTCGAAGTTTTAATATATTAGATAGATATGGAATCACACTCTAGTCGCCCGGGCCTGATTCTGATGATTGACGCGTCATCATCAGTAATTATTTTCGAGTTTCGAAGGTGTGATTTTCTATATATTTCCATTAGACTGGTGTGAGAACCAAAACCAATATAGCTAGAACACTTTGTTGTGAATTGGCCTCAAAAACAAGATTTTCAGTATATATATCAAAATTATGAATTTGAAACGTTAATCCACTAATTGATTGATGTTTGTGTTGTTTGTTTATTTGTTTGCTAATTTTGAACCATTATGCCTAATTGAATCAAATATTGAATTATATTGAAAATTGGTTGTTTTTGCTTGCATATACATATACTTACATTGAACAGGTCATGGCAAGGTGGCTAGAGCAGGGAATAAAATTTGTTTGCCCGACAAATAGGTACATGTTTACTACATAATTTACTGTTTTGTTTCCGTGATGATGATTTTATAAGCCTATTGGCTAGCCACTTGGCTTTTTCTTTTTCTTTTTGAGATCAGAAGGCCTATATGGCAATTTCGGGATTTTCCCGTGGCTCCCGGTGCAGGGGAGGTTATGGCGAAAATTTTCGAAAATTTAGGGTGTTAGCCAAATTTTTGAAAATTTGAAAATTCTCAGAAACTGAAAAGTTGGAGAATGGAAGCCAGATCGAACGTAGAGTTGATTAATCAAACCATTTTCGACTTTGTTCCTTTTCGGGGACGAAAAGTTTTAAGTGGGGGAGATTGTAATAACCCGGAAATTCAGAACCAGTTTAAAATTTTTATTTTGGCAATTTTAGCGAAATTTGAACATTTAAAATAGATTATTTTAAATAATATCGACGAGAAATTTATATTGAATATAATTGGAACGTATATACTATATACGTCGTCGTTAGAATATAAATAATTATATATAATTATAAATAGAATTGAAAATGGCGCGGTAGTTCGATAATTCGATTTCAAACTTCAATTGAACGTACCGGGTGCAGAACAATCCGGATTTTAGTGAAACCAAAAATAATAGGATCTAATTGATGATATCTTTCCAACGAATCCGAAAAATCAAAATTTCATAGCGGGAATCAAAAGATATGTCCAATTGAAAATTCTGAATAGTCGCTATGGAATTCAGGCCCTTAAAAATAGGAATTTTGCAAACGACCTCGGATTTCGACGAAACCACTTTTGTTGGGTCCGCAGTTGAAAGAACCCGTAACTTCCCCGTAAAGGAAAGCACGAATACTTTGAGAACAACACACAAAAGGACGCAGACGGAAGAACATTTCATTGTTATTACAACAATTCCATCAGATACAAGAATATACAGAATATAAATGAATAAATTACATTCGATAAATATCAGAGATTACAATAAATTACATAGCAGCGGAAAATAATACAAAAGCACAACTAGAAGTAATGCACGGATACAGAGCTTTCCGAGCATCGTTCCAGCTGTAAATCAGGACCCTGTGAATATAAATCTGCAAAACCAAAACTACTAGCTGCCCGTGTGGAAAATAGGGGCACCCAGAGTTTAGGTTAAAACAATAAACTCCAGGTCAGTCATGGGACTGGTGTGAGAACTAAAACAGTTATAATTCTTTATTTTAAAGTTTGGTAAATCAAGGGACCACGCCATATAACACGGAACGGGTTTCCTCCCAAGAATACCAGTGCATAAAACAAACAGCGCAATGCTAAATAAAGAAAAATGAAGCTGTTATAAGACCCAGGTCCCATCACACAATGCAACGCAAGCCGGAGGATAGGGTTTTTACCTTATAACAGCCAAAGCATGCTTGATACGTTTAAAACACATTATTTTGATAGTATAATATGTGTATAGTGTCAAAACATTTCAATCATAAATATAAATCATAGACGGCATGAGTGCCCCATCCCACTATGTCGCCATACTAGGCTCTACAAATAAAGCCGAAATACACGTATTGGAAATTGGATTCCGTCATGAGTCGAGGCAAGGGGCAAGCTCCTCTCCGCGTTCGAGACACTCTAGCAAATGTCCCAGGACCCCACTATGCTCCTTGGATCTTCAGGGTCGGTCCTCTCTTACTTTTGAGGATTAGTTATTCCTGAACACACGTTTCCCGGTCCTTACAGACCTATATCCGAGGCGCCTCATATCCAACAACCACATAGGTGAAAAGTATATAAATGTCAGGGCTGGTAGGTCACTGACACCACTCTAGCTAGAAAGAAACGCCGTGCTCTCCCTGCAGTCACTATCCCGTTTTTGACTCATATCGAGGTGTGAGGCTCGCGAATTCACGTTATACACAAAGCTATGCCACACAGGCCGTGCTTTGATCATCAACCACAAGACTTTGCTTTTCAACAGAAGCCTTGATCAATTGCCCATTACGCATGCCACATTGGCAATTCACTCCATGCGACTGATGTCCATCGATATACAACCTCTAAGCTCATATGTCTCAGAGAAGGGCGTTAAGCAAGAGAATAAATTCTCCGCCGCCAAACAGATGTATATTTAATAGAGATCAATCAACACAGAATAAAATCCAATGTCAGACACACAATCCATTTACAAGTTCGTTCTGGGTCTGAACGAAACCGGAGGCACTTTCCTCGCATATCCATCCATCTCCAAGTACGTCTGGACGATCACCGACTGTTTCCCTCATCTTGGGTGTACAGCCCAATCAAGATCATCAGTAATCACTCAAACGATGTGAAGACTTCCGGTCTTCAACCACCGTCTTCATCTTCGACATCTCGTCGAATCGGTTATTCAGAATGGGTATAACCCGGCCTTCCTGAATAACCCACGTATATGATAAACAAATGTTACACAAACACAACGAACGCCTCATTCCAATACAGAATATTCTTTTATTCACAAAATCACATTCTTAGGGAAAGGTTCCCATTAATTTCATCAAAGATAAATTCTTCTAAATTTATCCTATAATCTTCCTTTGGATATCATTTCAAACTAGTCGGGATTAACGAACCACACCGAAGTAATTATTTATTTTATTTCCCAATCCCAACCTATATATCCCATGGAGCAAAACTGGTGATACTCCATATCTAACACCACGGTGTTATCGGTAAAATTAATTACCACTTCACGTTCAAATCTAATTAAAGATTTAACTATCGCTTTGGAGCAAAACTGGTGGTACTCCATTCTCGATCACCTTTCAGATTTGATAATTTAAATTATCAATTCACATTTTTAATCTAATTAAAGACTCATTAAAACTCCACTTAGTTTTAATCTTCTCAAAAATCAATATCTTGCCTTTAACTGGGTTAAAGAACCAATGTCATCTAAAACACGATTCACGATAAACCCAAATCACATTTGATATTAAATACAAGGCTCTGAATAGAAAATATATCGGCTTATATTCAATATCAAATTCTGAAACCAACATATATCGTATTGGAAATAACGATATAAAATATATCTTTCAAATTCCCATAACAATATCTGTATAGTCACGAAATCCAACATCGAAATATCCCGAAGATAATTTCGATTCAGCTCCAGTCCAATCCACGTATTGGAAATTATCGATCATTTTCAAAATCACTTTCAAATTCAATTTATTTATTTCAAAAATAAATTGATTTTAATTCTAGTTCAAAACTAGTTCATTTCGATAAAAATCTATTTTTATCTTTTCAAATGTGGAATTTTTCACCCCAGTTCTTTCCAATTCACATATTATAATTTTACACAAATTATAGATATTTTTAATAATTTTATCAAGGCCCGTACAGTCGATTTCCCTCAACGGCCATCGAACTGCACTTACAGCGACCTTTTTCGAAATTGATTTGGACATAATTCCAAATCCAACCGTTAGATTTCAAATTTCTAACATTTATTGGAAAGCTCTTTTCGATACGAACCCAACGGTTCCGGTTTTAGGAGAATCCGACGGTCGGATCTCCCGCAATGTCCGTTTGAAATAAATGGTCGAAATTCGCGAACTTCCGCGGCGCGGCGCGTTCTATTCAGGCCATTATATATATATAATATATATATATTATATATTTCGTTGATTTCCTTTTAAAATGAATTTTATAAATCGTTTTAAATTCGTTTCTAAAACATTTTCAACTTCCTTTTCAATTCAAATCAAAATTGAATTCTTCTTTATAGATCCGTTTTAAAATTCATTTCTATTCAATTCAAATTTCAATTCCATTTGAAATCGTTTTCAATTCAATTCATTTCGAAATCGTTTTCAATTCAATTCATTTCGAAATCGTTTTCAATTCAATTCATTTCGAAATCGTTTTCAATTCAATTCATTTCGAAATCGTTTTCAATTCAATTCATTTCGAAATCGTTTTCAATTCAATTCATTTCGAAATCGTTTTCAATTCAATTCATTTCGAAATCGTTTTCAATTCAATTCATTTCGAAATCGTTTTCAATTCAATTCATTTCGAAATCGTTTTCAATATTCATTTTAAAATGAATAAAATCGATATAAATATCGTTCACGTCAAAATGGCGCAAAACTAATCAACACGGCTTTATATTTCAATAAATTCGTTATTCTATTCAACAAATGAATATTTATCCCATTCAACACATGAATCTATATTTCTTTCAACACACGACTAATCTCAACACATGAGTACTGTCAACACATCACTATTTTTGTTATGTGAAATATTTTATAAAACTATGGTATCTATCGTTTGATTTTCAATTAAACTTCTACTGGGAAGTAGTTCTAATTTTAAATATGATAAAGATGTAAATTTTTATTATATAAAATATTTCACTCAACACATGAACCTCGTCAACACATGACTATTGTTATATTCAACACATGAATTTTCTTTTATAATATTCATTATTTTCCCGATTGGAATGAGGCCCAATCAAGCACCATATAACGTTAATTATATGGATTCCATACAACACATGTATATTATAGCACTGAAAGATAATCAACCATCAACCAAAGTGCACTACACTGTATAAGCATCAAATATAGATATCTAACGCTTATAACAGCCCGTCAATCAATCGATCGACGTATTTAATCAATCAGGATGAGTGAACTTCAAATTTCATCCCAACACCCGTGTGGGGTTTGAAACAATCAAACACATATTTTATTTGTGCAGTTGGGCGATGTGTAAATTTATCGACCCAATCAATATCAGTCAAATCAGTGTATATAAACAAATCGGCCGATTTGTTTATAAATATTTATTTATTCACTTTCACGTTAAAAATTATATTTTTTAACGATAAAATAATTTATTTTAACACTTGTATTTCTATTCAGTTCATTTATTCAATAAAAATGATATTTTTATTTTTCTAACATATTTTAGAAAATTTCGGCGGCATAACGGCACGATACTAGAAACGGAACAAGGCCTAGCCTTGTCCCCGGTCTAGTGAAGGCCCACGCCATTCACACATCAATCAAATCAATTTAAATTCACCAAACAATTCAATTTAAACCAAATAGACTAACCAACTACACAACCAAACAAACAAGTCCATGGTATGTGGACGGGTGTCGGGTGCTTCTAATAAGCATCGTCTGCATCCTAGTATATATATATAACTAGAAAAATAGAATTTGAGTGAGAAGTTCTCACCGAGGGTTCCACTCCACCGTGCTTTACTTTTGAACTGCTGAACCGTCTGAATCTATTTGAAATTCTAATGCAGTCCTTGCCCCGCTGTTTATAATAAAAATTATATTTTTATCACTTCATTCTAATAAAATAAAAATAAAAATCATATTTCTATTTCTACTTCATATATATTAAAATCGAATTTTTATCTATATAAAAATCTCAAATTATATTTTATTCCTACATGAATAAAGATTATATTTTTATAATATCACTACATAAATAAAAATCATATTTTTATATAGCTAAAAATCATACTTTTCTATTGATAAAAATCATATCTTTACATACATAAAAATCATTCCTTTATCTAATTAAAAACCATTTCTTTATCTGTATGAAAATATAAACTTTTCATTTATAAAAATTAAAGCTATTTTCCTTAAAAAAAAAAAAAATCAAATTCTTCTTCACTAAAAATTCAGATTTTTTTCATACACCAAAGATGCAGACTTTGATATTCAAAGAACTCAGATTATTAATACTGAAAGAATTCAGTTTTTTATTTATTTATTTATATATATACTTAAAGAAAATCGAAAACTTACTGGGGTGCGCTCAGGTGGGGTTTGCGGTGGCTGTGCCTGGACGCAGGCGGAGGAGCTGATGCTTGCGGGCTGGTCGGTGTTCATCAGCGCGAGGAGGAGAAGGCATAGGGGGAACGCGCTCGCAGGTGGTTGGGCTCGAGGAGGGGCGGTTCTACATCGCGGTGGTGAAGGAGGAGAGCGGAGGGGTTATCGACGAAAGGGGAGAGGGGTGCGCGCTGACGTCGATGACGCGGGGGGGGGGGAGCTATGGGGCTTGGCGATGGCCGTCCGCCATTTCAGAAAGGGGGATCGGGAATTTGATTTGAGAAAGTAACGGGGGGGCTTATGAGAAGGAGGGGTATTATGTATATATAATATAATTTAATAATATTTTAATTCATCATTTAATTGTTTATCACCACTAATTCCAATCGAATCCCAACGACTGTCGCCCCTAGCTAATTACCCCCCATTTCGAACCCAATGGGATATATATCGTAAGTCAGTTTGGCCGTTTCGATCAGTTTTTGTTGAATTTAACATTTAAATCCTTATATTGAATTTTAAACGTACATTTCAATTTACTGGGGTCACATACGAACTCTAAAAATTCCCAAAAAATATTTTCTAGCTTCGTATTGACGATACGGTCCTAACAAAACTAGTTTCGTCGAATTCTGAGACCGTTTGAAAAATGGCCCTTTTCAGGTCAATCGAAATTGACAAAACACGTTTTCCTTTTCCACGCTCACATATTGATTCGAAAAATTATGAAAATTGGAATCTAGCAATAACTTGACATCCCGGATCCAACAAAAATAGTTTCGTCGAAATCCGAGGTCGTTTGCAAAATTTCCATTTTTAAGGGCCTGAATTCCATAGCGACTATTCAGAATTTTCAACTGGACATATCTTTTGATTCCCGCTATGAAATCTTGATTATTCGGATTCGTTGGAAAGATATTATCAATTAGATCCTAATGTTTTTGGTTTCACTAAAATCCGGATTGTTTTGCACCCGGTACATTCAATTGAAGTTTGAAATCGAATTATCGAACTACCGCGCCATTTTCAATTCTATTTATAATTATATATAAATATTATATTCTAACGACGACGTATATAGATATATACGTTCTAATTCTATTCAAAATAAATTTCTCGTCGATATTATTTAAAATAATCATTTTAAATATAGAAAATTCGTTAAAATTGCCAAAATAAAAATTTTAAACTGGCCCAGATTTTCGGGTTATTACAATCTCCCCCACTTAAAACTTTTCGTCCCCGAAAAGGAACAAAGTCGAAAGTGGTTTGATTAATCAGTTCTACGTTCGATCTGGCTTGCGTTCTCCAACTTTTCAGTTTCTGAGAATTTTCAAATTCTTCAAAAATTTGGCTAACACCCTAAATTTTCGAAAAATTTCGCCATAACCTCCCCTGCACCGGGAGCATCGGGGAATTTCAAATAGCTTCCCCGGTCCTTCAGATCTCAAAAAGAAAAAGAAAAAGCCAAGCGGCTAGCCAATAGGCTCACAAAATCATCATCACCCAAACAAAACAGGAAATTATGTAGTAAACATGTACCTATTTGTTGGGCAAACAAATTTTATTCTCTGGCTCTAGCCTCCTTGCTATGACCTGTTCAATGTAAGTATATATATATGCAAGCAAATGCGACTAATTTTCAATACAATTCAATATTCGGTTCAATTAGGCATAAATGGTTAAAAATTAGCAAACAATTAAACAAACAACACAAACATCAATCAATTAGTGAATTAGAGTTTCAAATTCATAACTTTTGATACATATATACAAAAAATCATGTTTTGAGGCCAATTCACAACAAATGAATCTATCTATATAAGTTTTGGTCCTCACACCAGTCTAATGGAAATATATAGAAATCACACCTTCGAAACACGAATATAAATTCTGATGATGATATATCAATCATCAGAACCATCTCCGGGTGTCTAGAATGTGATTCTATATCTATCCAGTATATTAAAACTTCGAATATACGTTCATGATGCGTATACGCGAAATCTATATATACTCGATTGTCCATATTCAAAATAAATAAATATTCAAATACGTTTAAAACGATTTAAATTTTCAAAACAAAATTGTTTTCATTTGAAAAATATACTCTTCACACTCGTTCTAGGATACTACTGATCCTATCTCTAACGAGTCATTCTAATTGGATATTACTAATCCAATATCTGATGAATTCTTTCGTATGGTTCTAATGTGTCTTGTTCTCGAGCTCTGTAAACCAAAGCTCCGATACCAACTGAAAGAACCCGTAAATTCCCCGTAAAGGAAAGCACGAATACTTTGAGAACAACACACAAAAGGACGCAGACGGAAGAACATTTCATTGTTATTACAACAATTCCATCAGATACAAGAATATACAGAGTATAAATGAATAAATTACATTTGATAAATATCAGAGATTACAATAAATTACATAGCAGCGGAAAATAATACAAAAGCACAACTTGAAGTAATGCACGGATACAGAGCTTTCCGAGCATCGTTCCAGCTGTAAATCAGGACCCTGTGAATATAAATCTGCAAAACCAAAACTACTAGCTGCCCGTGTGGAAAATAGGGGCACCCAGAGTTTAGGTTAAAACAATAAACTCCAGGTCAGTCATGGGACTGGTGTGAGAACTAAAACAGTTATAATTCTTTATTTTAAAGTTCGGTAAATCAAGGGACCACGCCATATAACACGGAACGGGTTTCCTCCCAAGAATACCAGTGCATAAAACAAACAGCGCAATGCTAAATAAAGAAAAATGAAGCTGTTATAAGACCCAGGTCCCATCACACAATGCAACGCAAGCCGGAGGATAGGGTTTTTACCTTATAACAGCCAAAGCATGCTTGATACGTTTAAAACACATTATTTTGATAGTATAATATGTGTATAGTGTCAAAACATTTCAATCATAAATATAAATCATAGACGGCATGAGTGCCCCATCCCACTATGTCGCCATACTAGGCTCTACAAATAAAGCCGAAATACACGTATTGGAAATTGGATTCCGTCATGAGTCGAGGCAAGGGGCAAGCTCCTCTCCGCGTTCGAGACACTCTAGCAAATGTCCCAGGACCCCACTATGATCCTTGGATCTTCAGGGCCGGTCCTCTCTTACTTTTGAGGATTAGTTATTCCTGAACACACGTTTCCCGGTCCTTACAGACCTATATCCGAGGCGCCTCATATCCAACAACCACACAGGTGAAAAGTATATAAATGTCAGGGCTGGTAGGTCACTGACACCACCCTAGCTAGAAAGAAACGTCGTGCTCTCCCTGCAGTCACTATCCCGTTTTTGACTCATATCGAGGTGTGAGGCTCGCGAATTCACGTTATACACAGCTATGCCACACAGGCCGTGCTTTGATCATCAACCACAAGACTTTGCTTTTCAACAGAAGCCTTGATCAATTGCCACTTACGCATGCCACATTGGCAATTCACTCCATGCGACTGATGTCCATCGATATACAACCTCTAAGCTCGTATGTCTCAGAGAAGGGCGTTAAGCAAGAGAATAAATTCTCCGCCGCCAAACAGATGTATATTTAATAGAGATCAATCAACACAGAATAAAATCCAATGTCAGACACACAATCCATTTACAAGTTCGTTCTGGGTCTGAACGAAACCGGAGGCACTTTCCTCGCATATCCATCGATCTCCAAGTACGTCTGGACGATCACCGACTGTTTCCCTCATCTTGGGTGTACAGCCCAATCAAGATCATCAGTAATCACTCAAACGATGTGAAGACTTCCGGTCTTCAACCACCGTCTTCATCTTCGACATCTCGTCGAATCGGTTATTCAGAATGGGTATAACCCGGCCTTCCTGAATAACCCACGTATATGATAAACAAATGTTACACAAACACAACGAACGCCTCATTCCAATACAGAATATTCTTTTATTCACAAAATCACATTCTTAGGGAAAGGTTCCCATTAATTTCATCAAAGATAAATTCTTCTAAATTTATCCTATAATCTTCCTTTGGATATCATTTCAAACTAGTCGGGATTAACGAACCACACCGAAGTAATTATTTATTTTATTTCCCAATCCCAACCTATATATCCCATGGAGCAAAACTGGTGATACTCCATATCTAACACCACGGTGTTATCGGTAAAATTAATTACCACTTCACGTTCAAATCTAATTAAAGATTTAACTATCGCTTTGGAGCAAAACTGGTGGTACTCCATTCTCGATCACCTTTCAGATTTGATAATTTAAATTATCAATTCACATTTTTAATCTAATTAAAGACTCATTAAAACTCCACTTAGTTTTAATCTTCTCAAAAATCAATATCTTGCCTTTAACTGGGTTAAAGAACCAATGTCATCTAAAACACGATTCACGATAAACCCAAATCACATTTGATATTAAATACAAGGCTCTGAATAGAAAATATATCGGCTTATATTCAATATCAAATTCTGAAACCAACATATATCGTATTGGAAATAACGATATAAAATATATCTTTCAAATTCCCATAACAATATCTGTATAGTCACGAAGTCCAACATCGAAATATCCCGAAGATAATTTCGATTCAGCTCCAGTCCAATCCACGTATTGGAAATTATCGATCATTTTCAAAATCACTTTCAAATTCAATTTATTTATTTCAAAAATAAATTGATTTTAATTCTAGTTCAAAACTAGTTCATTTTGATAAAAATCTATTTTTATCTTTTCAAATGTGGAATTTTTCACCCCAGTTCTTTTCAATTCACATATTATAATTTTACACAAATTATAGATATTTTTAATAATTTTATCAAGGCCCGTACAGTCGATTTCCCTCAACGGCCATCGAACTGCACTTACAGCGACCTTTTTCGAATTTGATTTGGACATAATTCCAAATCCAACCGTTAGATTTCAAATTTCTAACATTTATTGGAAAGCTCTTTTCGATACGAACCCAACGGTTCCGGTTTTAGGAGAATCCGACGGTCGGATCTCCCGCAATGTCCGTTTGAAATAAATGGTCGAAATTCGCGAACTGCCGCGGCGCGTTCTATTCAGGCCATTATATATATAATATATATATTATATATTTCGTCAATTTCCTTTTAAAACGAATTTTATAAATCGTTTTAAATTCGTTTCTAAAACATTTTCAACTTCCTTTTCAATTCAAATCAAAATTGAATTCTTCTTTATAGATCCGTTTTAAAATTCATTTCTATTCAATTCAAATTTCAATTCCATTTGAAATCGTTTTCAATTCAATTCATTTCGAAATCGTTTTCAATTCAATTCATTACGAAATCGTTTTCAATTCAATTCATTTCGAAATCGTTTTCAATTCAATTCATTTCGAAATCGTTTTCAATTCAATTCATTTCGAAATCGCTTTCAATTCAATTCATTTCGAAATCGTTTTCAATTCAATTCATTTCGAAATCGTTTTCAATTCAATTCATTTCGAAATCGTTTTCAATTCAATTCATTTCGAAATCGTTTTCAATTCAATTCATTTCGAAATCGTTTTCAATTCAATTCATTTCGAAATCGTTTTCAATTCAATTCATTTCGAAATCGTTTTCAATATTCATTTTAAAATGAATAAAATCGATATAAATATCGTTCACGTCAAAATGGCGCAAAACTAATCAACACGGCTTTATATTTCAATAAATTCGTTATTCTATTCAACAAATGAATATTTATCCCATTCAACACATGAATCTATATTTCTTTCAACACACGACTAATCTCAACACATGAGTACTGTCAACACATCACTATTTTTGTTATGTGAAATATTTTATAAAACTATGGTATCTATCGTTTGATTTTCAATTAAACTTCTACTGGGAAGTAGTTCTAATTTTAAATATGATAAAGATGTAAATTTTTATTATATAAAATATTTCACTCAACACATGAACCTCGTCAACACATGACTATTGTTATATTCAACACATGAATTTTCTTTTATAATATTCATTATTTTCCCGATTGGAATGAGGCCCAATCAAGCACCATATAACGTTAATTATATGGATTCCATACAACACATGTATATTATAGCACTGAAAGATAATCAACCATCAACCAAAGTGCACTACACTGTATAAGCATCAAATATAGATATCTAACGCTTATAACAGCCCGTCAATCAATCGATCGACGTATTTAATCAATCAGGATGAGTGAACTTCAAATTTCATCCCAACACCCGTGTGGGGTTTGAAACAATCAAACACATATTTTATTTGTGCAGTTGGGCGATGTGTAAATTTATCGACCCAATCAATATCAGTCAAATCAGTGTATATAAACAAATCGGCCGATTTGTTTATAAATATTTATTTATTCACTTTCACGTTAAAAATTATATTTTTTAACGATAAAATAATTTATTTTAACACTTGTATTTCTATTCAGTTCATTTATTCAATAAAAATGATATTTTTATTTTTCTAACATATTTTAGAAAATTTCGGCGGCATAACGGCACGATACTAGAAACAGAACAAGGCCTAGCCTTGTCCCCGGTCTAGTGAAGGCCCACGCCATTCACACATCAATCAAATCAATTTAAATTCACCAAACAATTCAATTTAAACCAAATAGACTAACCAACTACACAACCAAACAAACAAGTCCATGGTATGTGGACGGGTGTCGGGTGCTTCTAATAAGCACCGTCTGCATCCTAGTATATATATATAACTAGAAAAATAGAATTTGAGTGAGAAGTTCTCACCGAGGGTTCCACTCCACCGTGCTTTACTTTTGAACTGCTGAACCGTCTGAATCTATTTGAAATTCTAATGCAGTCCTTGCCCCGCTGTTTATAATAAAAATTATATTTTTATCACTTCATTCTAATAAAATAAAAATAAAAATCATATTTCTATTTCTACTTCATATATATTAAAATCGAATTTTTATCTATATAAAAATCTCAAATTATATTTTATTCCTACATGAATAAAGATTATATTTTTATAATATCACTACATAAATAAAAATCATATTTTTATATAGCTAAAAATCATACTTTTCTATTGATAAAAATCATATCTTTACATACATAAAAATCATTCCTTTATCTAATTAAAAACCATTTCTTTATCTGTATGAAAATATAAACTTTTCATTTATAAAAATTAAAGCTATTTTCCTTAAAAAAAAAAAATCAAATTCTTCTTCACTAAAAATTCAGATTTTTTTCATACACCAAAGATGCAGACTTTGATATTCAAAGAACTCAGATTATTAATACTGAAAGAATTCAGTTTTTTATTTATTTATTTATATATATACTTAAAGAAAATCGAAAACTTACTGGGGTGCGCTCAGGTGGGGTTTGCGGTGGCTGTGCCTGGACGCAGGCGGAGGAGCTGATGCTTGCGGGCTGGTCGGTGTTCATCAGCGCGAGGAGGAGAAGGCATAGGGGGAACGCGCTCGCAGGTGGTTGGGCTCGAGGAGGGGCGGTTCTACATCGCGGTGGTGAAGGAGGAGAGCGGAGGGGTTATCGACGAAAGGGGAGAGGGGTGCGCGCTGACGTCGATGACGCGGGGGGGGGGGGGGGGGTGGGGGGCTATGGGGCTTGGCGATGGCCGTCCGCCATTTCAGAAAGGGGGATCGGGAATTTGATTTGAGAAAGTAACGGGGGGGGGGCTTATGAGAAAAGGAGGGGTATTATGTATATATAATATAATTTAATAATATTTTAATTCATCATTTAATTGTTTATCACCACTAATTCCAATCGAATCCCAACGACTGTCGCCCCTAGCTAATTACCCCCATTTCGAACACAATGGGATATATATCGTAAGTCAGTTTGGCCGTTTCGATCAGTTTTCGTTGAATTTAACATTTAAATCCTTATATTGAATTTTAAACGTACATTTCAATTTACTGGGGTCACATACGAACTCTAAAAATTCCCAAAAAATATTTTCTAGCTTCGTATTGACGATACGGTCCTAACAAAACTAGTTTCGTCGAATTCTGAGACCGTTTGAAAAATGGCCCTTTTCAGGTCAATCGAAATTGACAAAACACGTTTTCCTTTTCCACGCTCACATATTGATTCGAAAAATTATGAAAATTGGAATCTAGCAATAACTTGACATCCCGGATCCAACAAAAATAGTTTCGTCGAAATCCGAGGTCGTTTGCAAAATTTCCATTTTTAAGGGCCTGAATTCCATAGCGACTATTCAGAATTTTCAACTGGACATATCTTTTGATTCCCGCTATGAAATCTTGATTATTCGGATTCGTTGGAAAGATATTATCAATTAGATCCTAATGTTTTTGGTTTCACTAAAATCCGGATTGTTTTGCACCCGGTACATTCAATTGAAGTTTGAAATCGAATTATCGAACTACCGCGCCATTTTCAATTCTATTTATAATTATATATTAATATTATATTCTAACGACGACGTATATAGATATATACGTTCTAATTCTATTCAAAATAAATTTCTCGTCGATATTATTTAAAATAATTCATTTTAAATATAGAAAATTCGTTAAAATAGCCAAAATAAAAATTTTTAACTGGCCCAGATTTTCGGGTTATTACAATGTCAAATTATTGCTAGATTCCAAATTTCATAATTTTTCGAATCAATATGTGAGCGTGGCAAAGGAAAACGCGTTTGATCAGTTTTAGTTGATTTTAATCGACTGGAAAATGGCCATTTTTCCAACGGTCTCAGAATTCGACGAAACTAGTTTCGTTAGGACCGTATCGTCAATACGAAGCTAGAAAATATTTTTCTGGAATTTTTCTAGTTAGTATGTGACCCCAGTAATTCGAAATGTACGTTTAAAATTCAATATAATGATTTAAATGAAAATTCAACGGAAACTGATCAAAACAATCGAATCAGCTTGCGATACATATCCCATTGGGTTCGGAATGGGGGTAAAACGCTATGGACGATAGGCGGTGGACCTCGTTTAGAGGTCGTATGTAAAAGTACCTTTTTAGAAATTAAATAATTAAAAAAAACCCTTCCTTCTCCTTAACTACCCAGACCCCCGTTCATTTCAAAACAAAAACAAAAAAAATAACCCTACGCCCTAATCGACCGACGCGCCGCCGTCCAAGCGAGGGCCTCGCCTCCCCATCGCCACCTCCGAACCACCGCACCCCTACCCCTCGTCCCTCCAGTAAATCGAACCCCAAGCCCTCGATTTCAGCCGCGCCCAGCATCCACCGCCTCCGTCGATCACGGCTCCGTCGCCCTCGCTGGCCTCACCACCAGCCGCCACTCCGATTCGAAGCCCCCCTCCCCCCGTGCACAACCAGAGACCCCCCCTGTTCACTGTAAGTTTTGTTTTTATTTTCATTTATCTGTTAATTTTTAATTGATTTTAAAAACAGAGTTTTTAATTGATTTTAAAAACAGAATTTTTAATTGATTTTAAAGACAGAATTTTTATTTGATTTAAAAAAAAAAACTGAACTGAATATTTATAATGGTTAAAAAAATGAATTTTTATAATGGTTAAAAACTGAATTTTTATAATGGTGCAAGATTTGATTTTTTCGAAAGTAAAAGATGTGATTTTTCTAAAAGTAAAGGTTTGAATTTTTAGAAGAAAAAGATTGTATTTTTATATTGGAGAAAGCGTGATAAAAATCCAATTTGTATATATGTGAAGTAGGCGAGGTAAAGAAACGATTTTTAATTATAGTTGTAGAAAAAAATATTTTTATAATATAAGTAAGTAAAAATATGGTTTTTATATTTTTAAAGTATTAAAAATATGATCTTTACTATGTAGAAGATGTAAAAATATAATTTTTACATGATAGGCGTATTAAAGGCGAAAACTTTATATTTGAAAAGGCGAAATCTTTTCATATAGCAGCGATGTAAAAATAGAATTTTTATCTATATAGTAGCGGTATAAAAATTCGATTTTTATATATTGAATAACATAGTAAAAATTCGATTTTTATATATTGAATAACATAGTAAAAATTCGATTTTTATATATTGAATAACAAAGTAAAAAATTTGATTTTTACATATGTAGCGGCTACGGGCAACAAAGAGGACAAAAAGGCGAGAACGTTGAAGATTTCTATCAATGAAGTGCCGTAAAGTTAGGATAGCTATCGGTGAGAATTTCTCACCTTTCAATTTCATTTTCTAGTTATATATATATATATATATATATATATATATATATATATATATACTAGGATGCAGACGGTGCTTAGTAGCACCCGACACAATCGTCCACAGACCATGGACTTGTTTGTTTGATTGCAAAAATTAGTTAGATTATTTGATTGAAATTTGAGTTGTTTGGTGAAATGGAACGGATTGATTGATGTGTGAATGGCGTGGGCCTTCACTAGACCGTGGATAAGGCTAGGCCTCATCCCGTTTCTAGTATCGTGCCGTTATGCCGCCGAAATTTTCTAAAATATGTTAGAAAAATAAAAATATCATTTTATTTAAAGAATGAACTGAATAGAAATTCATAAGTTAAAATAAAATGTTTTATAGTTAAAAATATATTTTTTAACGTGAATATGAATATAGTGAATGCGAATAAATAAATATTCATTTACAAACCGGACGGTTTGTTTATGTACACTGATTTGACTGACATTGATTGGGACGATAAATTTCACACATCGCCCAACTGCACAAATAAAATCTGTGTTTGATTGTTTGAAACCCCACACGGGTGTTGGGATGAAAATTGAGGTTCACTCATCCTGATTGATTTAATATGTCGATCGATTGATTGACAGGCTGTGATAAGCGTTAGATATCTATATTTGATGCTTATACAGTGTAGTGCACTTTGGTTGATGGTTGATTATTTTTCAATGCTATTATATACATGTGTTGTATGGAAATCCATATAGTTAACGCTATATGGTGATTGATTGGGCCTCATTCCAATTTGAAAAATAAAGAGAATATAAAATAAATGTTCATGTGTTGACTATACTCATCCGTTGAGATTAGTCATGTGTTGAACGAAATATTTTAATAATAAAATTTACATCTTTATCAATATAAAGTAAAGGTTCATGTGTTGACTGTACTCATCCGTTGAGATTAGTCATGTGTTGAACGAAATATTTTAATAATAGAAATATTTGAAATAGAAATATTTGAAAACGAGATATTTGAAATAGAAATATTTGAAATAGAAATATTTGAAAACGAGATATTTGAAATAGAATATTTGAAAATAGAAATATATGAAGCCGTGTTGATTAGATTGACGCCATTTTGACGTGAACGATATTTATATCGATTTTATTCATTTTAAAATGAATATTGAAAAGTGATTTCGAAATCAAATATTTTGAAATGAAATGAATTGAATATAAAGTGATTTCAAAATGAATAGAATATAAAATGATTTCGAAATGAATAGAATATAAAGTGATTTCGAGATGAATAGAATATAAAATAATTTCAAAATGAATTGAATAGAAAACCAATTTGAATTGAATATATAACGAATTTGAATTCAAATTGAATAGAAAACGAATTTGATTTCAATTGAATATATAGCGAATTTGAATCGAATAGGAAACCACTTTGAATTGAATCGAATTGAAAACGAATTCGAATTGAATTTAAAACAAAGTGAAATGAATTCGAATTGAATTGGAAACAAATTGAAATGAATTCAAATTGAATTTAATAAAAATGAATTTTAAAACGAATTTATAAAGAAGAATTCAATTTTGATTTGAAATGAAATGGAAGTTGAAAATGTTTTCGAAACGAATTCAAAACTATTTATAAAATTCGTTTTTAAATAGGAATCGACGAAATATATATTATATATATTATATATATAATATAATGGCCTGAATAGAAGCGCTGCGCCGCTGCAGTTCGTGAATTTCGACCATTTATTTCAAACGGACATTACGGGAGATCCGACCGTCGGATTCTCCTAAAACCGGAACCGTTGGGTTCATATCGAAAAGAGCTTTCTAATGAATATTAGAAATTTGAAATCTAACGGTTGGATTTGGAGATACGTCCAAATCAAATTTGAAAGAGGTCGCTGTAAGTGCAGTTCGATGGCCATTGATGGAAATCGACTGTACGGGCCTTGATAAAATTATTAAAAATATCAATAATTTGTGTAAAATAATAAGAAATGATTTGGGAAAAATTGGGGTGAAAAACTCCATATTTGAAAAGATAAAAATGGCTTTTTATCGAAATGAAGTAGTTTTGAACTAAATTTAAAACCCAATTTTTTTTAAATAAATGAATTAGATTTAAAAAGGGGTTTTAAATAATTGGAATTTCTAATATATTTGATTGGATTTGAAATGGGTTTATCGTGAACGGTGTTTTAAATAACACTAGTTCTTTAACCCGACAACAAATAGAATGTGATTTGGGTTTGTCGTGAACTGTGTTTTAAATAACACCTAGTTCTTTAACCCAGTAAAAGGAGTTTTAATGAATCTGCAATTAGGTTGAAATGTGAACCTATAATCTAAATTATCAAATTTAGAAATGAGCGAGAATGGAGTATCGCCAGTTTTGCTCCAAAGCGATAGTTAAATCTTTAATTAGATTTGAACGTGAAAAGGTAATTAATTTTACCGATAACACCATAGTATTAGATATGGAGTATTACCAGTTTTGCTTCATGGGATGAATAGGTTGGGATTGGGAAATAAAATAAATAATTACTTCGGTGTGGTTCGCTAATCTCGACTAGTTCAGAAAACCATAATTTGGTTTGAAATGACATCCAAAGGAAGATTAAAGGATAAATTTGAAAGAATTTATCTTGGATAAAATTAATGGGAACCTTTCCCTAAAAATGTGATTTTATGAAAAAAAAAGAATATTCTGAATTGGAATGAGGTGTATGTTGAGTTTGTGTAACATTTGTTTTTAATATATGCGGGTTGTTCGGAAAGACCGGGTTTATACCCATTCTGAATAACCGATTCGACGATATGTCGAAGATGAAGACGGTGGTCGAAGACCGGAAGTCTTCACATCGTTTGGATAATTACCGACGATCCTGATTGGTCTGTACACCCAAGAGGATGGAAATAGTTGGTGGTCGTCCAGACGTACTTGGAGATGGATGGATATGCGAGGAAAGTGCCTCCAGTTTCGTTCAGACCCAGAACGGACTTGTAAATGGATTGTGTGTCTGACATTGGATTTTATTCTGTGTTGATTGATTTCTGTTAAATATATATCTGTTTGGCGGCGGAGAATTTATTCTCTTGCTTAACGCCCTTCTCTGAGACGTATGAGCTTAGAGGTTATATATTGATAGATATCAATCGCATGGCATGAATTGCCTGTGTGGCATGCTGAGATGCAATGATCAAGGCTTCTGTTGAAAAGCAAAGTCTTGTGGTTGATGATCAAAGCACGGCCTTTGTGGCGTAGCTTTGTGTATAGCGTGGATTCACGAGCCTCACACCTCGGTATGAGTCAAAAACGGGATAAGGACCCAAGGAGTGCATGACGTTTCTTTCTAGCTATGGTGGTGTCAGTGACTTACCAGCCCTGACATTTATATACTTTTCACCTTTGTGGTTGTTGGAATGAGGCGCCTCGATTATAGGTCTGTAAGGACCGGGAAACGTTTGTTCAAGCATAATTAATCCTCTAACGTAAGTGAGGACCAGCCTTGGAGGATCTGGGGTTGCCCAGAGTGCGTAACCCTGGGACATTTGCTAGAGTGTCTCGAACGCGGAGAGGAGCTTGCCCCTTGCCTCGACTCATGACGGAAATCCAATTTCCAATATGTGTATTGCGGTTTTAATTGTAGAACTAGTATAGCGACATGATATATGGTACCCATGCCGTCTATGATTTATATTTATGATTGAAACTGTTTTGACACTATACACTTATTATAGTATCAAATGATTTGTTTTAAACGTACCAAGCATGTTTGGCTATTATAAGGGAAAACCCTATCCTCCGGCTTGCGTTGCATTGTGTGATGGGACCTGGGTCTTATAATAGCTTCATTTTTCGAAAAAGCATTGCGTTGTTTATTCTATGCACTGGTATTCTTGGGAGGAAACCCGTTCCGTGTTTTACGGCGTGGTCCCTTGAATTACTCTCTTTTAAAGTAAAGTTTTAAATAACTGTTTTAGTTCTCACACCAGTCACATGACTGACCTGGAGTTTATTGTTTTAACCTAAACTCTGGGTGCCCCTATTTTCCACACGGGCAGCTAGTAGTTTTGGTTTTGCAGATTTATATTCACAGGATCCTGGTTTACGGCTGGAATGATATCCGGAAAGCTCTGTATCCGTATATCGCCTTCAGTTGTGCTTTGTATTATTTTCCGCTGCTATGTAATTTATTGTAATCTCTGATATTTATCGAATGTAATTTATTCAATTATACTCTGTATATTCTTGTATCTGATGGAATTATTGTAATAACAATGAAATGTTCTTCCGTCTGCGTTTATATGTGTGTTGTTCTCAAAGTATCCGCTCTTTCCTTCACGGGGAAGTAACGGGTTCTTACATATATACTTTGAGATTTATTGAATTTGTTTGGATTTGTTTGTGATTTTTACACGAAAATGCTTCGCTGAAAAATCTCTGGGAAACCGACGGCGTATTTTTAGTTGACCTAGGGTTGAGAGAATGGAATGGAATTCATAGGATAAATATAATATTTTTCTAATTGAATATTATATTGAATTTAAAGCAAACGCTATTTTTATTTGTCCTCTAAAATTCCTGTGACCACATACGATACCCAAAAATCACAAAAATGGACAGGCAGCTACAGTTTGACATTACGGTCCCAATGACTCGTTGAATTCCGACTTCGTTTGCTCACACAGCGTATTTTTAAAGGTCAATTTATCGACTGTTTTTCACATTAAAATCCCGTACGGCCACACACTGACGTCAAAAATCACGGAAATTGAAATCTAGCAATAATTTAATATTGCGGATTAGTTTCATCGAATTCCGAGGTCGTTGGCAAAACTGGCTATTTTTAAAGCTCTAAATAACCCTTTTAAATATATAAATATATTTAAAAACAATTAAATTTAATATTTAAAAATAAATATTATCGTATATATTCACAGTGGAATACCATACAGCTTCATTAGGATTTATAACTTGATATTTCAAATCCCGATATAAATCGATATTCGATTTATAATTAAATTCCTTTTACAACTATAAATAAATCGTTATAAATTATAAAGGAATTCCACAACGACTTTTCTAAAATTTGATTTGGATATAAATCAAAATCTACACGATGAAATCTCGATTTTTCTCTTCCATCAGAAATATATACTTCACCAACTCCGAACGTTTCTTGTTTCATAGAAATCCGGCTTAAAATGAATCCTGTACGTTCAGTTGAAGTTCGAATCGCCAAATTACGAACTGCAGCGCCATTTCAAGCTCGATTTTAATTATAATATAATTTATACGTTCAAATGGCATTTATATAATATATTCGCTAATATAATTCAACTCTAAACTGAATTATATATTTTAAATAATCCAATTCACACAATATTGTGAATTCCACTATTTTTGATTATTTCTGAATTAAATATATTATTCTATTATTTATTTTAATTAAATATTCAATTATATTTAATTAATCGACCATTTAAATTCTCTAATTCACTATATAATTAGTTAAATAAATTAATTATCTTGCCGAAAAATGCGGGTCGTTACATTCTTCCCCACTTAAAATAATTTAGTCCTCGAAATTGCTAAGGTAGAAAACAACACTTATTGACGGGTTAAAGATCATTTGTTTATTCCTTAACTTCAATTTTAACTAAACCAATTTAATTAAATTATTAATTAATTCTTATCAACGAAAATTTTCAAAAATCCTGAAAATTTTCTAACACCTTAACTTTTTGAAAAATTTCGCCAGCACCTCCTTTGTACTAGTCAATCGGTCAAACTCCAACTCGCCTCTCTGGGCCATCTCCAACCCAAAAGAAAATCAAACAGCCAAGCGGCTTGCCAATTCGGCTCATAAATCTCATGCTTATATCAAATATAAACTTGTACCTTTTTTGTCGGGCATATCATTATATCCTTTACATCTGCTGCTAATTCAGCATATACCAATGTCATCCCAATCAAACTCAAATCACATTTATCTCCAACACAACCATTCGCTTATATACAAGTCGAATTCCATTCTCAATCTCAAGTACCATTCTTGATTTTCAAGTTCTTAACTCACCAATCCAATATACTTAACCTCGTTAAGTTCTATCCACATATTTCCTTAACTGGTTAATTTCATTAATCAATTATCTTTATCTCATAACTCAAATCGGATTTTTATTTCAAAAATCAAACCATTTACTCAAACGAGTCTAATTATATACCAAATTCCAGTTTGACTCGATATTACTCCATTTCAATATGGTTTCCACTTTACTGGCTTTAACTAAATTTCAATTTGTTTCCACAAATTTCTATTTAATTTTCTTTTAATTCAAACAGTCTCTTCCTGGGAGTTTTAAACAACTTTGCTTTTCTCAAAAGTCAAACTTTCCTTTTCAGGATTCAAAACAACTTGTTTTTGTCAAAACAATTCAAAACAAAATCTTTGGTATTAATCCGTCACTTACACACTCAAAAATGAACACCGATGATGTCATGATCATCATCGGAATCTATTTCCAGCTATCGAAGTGAGTTCAATACTATATCACTTTTCAAAACTCATTCTTCCATTTTGAAATCCATTCAAAATATCATTCTCGAAACAATTTAAAATCTCCCAGGATTTTAAAATTCTCATATATTCAATCCAAATTCATTTACCAACACTTTTCAAATTCCCAGAAATTTTAAATCCAATACTGATTAAATTTCAGCTTTAATTCTTCTGATTTCACGTATTTCAGTTATACGAATTTTGATTGGCTATTTACGTAACCATTTCACTTTATAATCTTACTCGATTATAATAACAACCAACATATCCCATATATTATAATTTCAATATAAATCCTTTAAATCAAAATCTAATTTGGGTAAAATTATTTCATTTACCCTCTTTTCAAAACATACCATGTCGGTTCATCATATTCGAGTGTTTATAAATCCCTACCGATACAGTGGATCAAACTGATCGACCAGAACCCATAAACAACTCAACCAAATAAATCTCCACAATATAAAACAATTTTTATATCAAATAACAAATACGTTCACTCGTATATATACACTCAAACTCAATCTAGGGCATTACTAACTCCATCTCTACCGAGTCACGCCACAGAGCCAAGGTAATTACTTAACTTAAGCTCTGATACCAACTGTAACGACCCGGAAAAAGTCGATCTTGGTTATCCGATATACAACACATATCGAACATATAAGGATCGAAAATACCGGTAGTTAATGAAAGAAATTAGAGGGTGAGGATAGATAAGATAGAAATTTAGAATAGAAGAAGAAGAAGAACATACAACATCAAAGTAAACACGAATCTCACAACGGAACGAATAAATATATTTCATAACATAACTTTGAAATACAAATCTGTACTTGAATATACATATCATTTCCAAAGTATAGCTCCCGTTCGCCACCAAACCGCGAAGCGAGAATGTAACAACCCAGTATTTTACCAAAGATAATTTAGAATTTTCTATATGTATTTTGAAATTTGTAAAGTTTAAATATTGATAAATGCCTTTACTAGCTTGAATAAATAATTTTATTTAAAAAAAAAACTTATTTTAAGGATATTTTTAAGATTTCATAAGTACTAGTATTTTATTTTGATTTTTGTATAAATATGTTATTTTATAGTATATAGTATTTTTACAAGCATCTTTTGAAATAGTTAAAATCCATATTTAAAGATATGATGATTTCTATATTTGATAAGTAACATTATTTTGATATATGTAGTGCAAAGTTATAAAATTTTTTTTTTTATAGGAAATAATAACATATGGTAATATATTCAAAAAGATAGTTATTCCATTTAAGGCTATATTTAATGTTTTATGAATATTTGTTAAGTAATTTAGATTCGATAATATAGTAATATAAATTTATTTTAAAAGTATATTTAATATATTAAAGATGTAAACAATTTTATATATATGGATTTTATAAAGATTTTTAATTTTTAAAGTTGTTTGATTTAAAAATAAATTATAACTAAATATCGGCTCAAAATATTTGTTCAGTTTCTGTACGCGTCATTTTGAAATATTTTATAGAATTTTTCTGTAATTTTAAATTTGAAAAATAAGCATATATTTTTCCAACGTATTTTAGGGCAACTGTGTTCCTTTAGACATTTTACAGAATCAACTGACCGGTCTATTTTATTACTGTTTTGGAATAGTGGTACGTTGTTGTTTACGATTGTAATTTTATTTCACAATAAATAATTAAAATAATTTAAGAAAAAAAAATCCGCAAGGCAATAGTTTTCTCCAGTTGCATGAAGAACACGGTAATGCAACGTTGCTCCAAGACGACCGTGAAGCATGCAATATTGGTGCAATTGAGTTCGGTTGTTAATATACTAGTGTTTCTACGTGTCATAGTGCATGAATATAATTCATGGTATGAAGACAAATGTTGTAGAGATGTCCATACGCATGAAATTGGGTTGTCCAAGGAGGCCATGTGTCCTAGTTTAGATTGTCTAAATTACCCTTAAATTCTTCTATAAAAAGGGGCACGCATACATTTCTTTTCACCTCCATCAGACATTTTCGTTTCCAGTACTGTCTTCACCACATATCACCCATCTTCCCTTTTCTATTTCACGTCACCTTATCCATCTCGTATGCCGCCTTTCCTCACACACTACTTCTTCAATTTCCGTTCCTCCTCCGCCATACTGCTTCTCTAGTTATCACCCTCCATTCTTTTGCGTCCCTCTCCTCTTCTATATTTTAAACCAAGCTTTTCCGCCATGACCACACCCTTTTCCACGCATTTCACTTCTCCATTGTGTTTCCGTCTTCCTCACGAGAATTTTCTCCATCTCCTTTCTCCGCAAGAGTTCCGCACTACCTTGCTATCACTCCAAAATTCCGCGCAACTGAGTGTGTTCCTCAACTCCACCGCAAGCTTCAAGTACCATCACCCTACTTCAATTCTCCGTCCACGCTCCTTCCTCTCAGCTCACTCACGGCCTTTCTCCTCTCTTCCCCTTCGCTTCATCTCTTCCCTGAAAGCCGTGACCATCCTCTTCCCATAAAACCGCAGCTCCCATCCGCTCCACTCTAGTCCACACCCTCTCACGTCAGTCTGCCACCTTCTTCCCATAACAGCACCCAAAACTTCTCCACCTCGAAATCAGTCCGCCCTTTAAAAAAAAAAAAAAAAAAAGGAGAAAAAAAATATATACGAAGGGAAAGAATGAGTTCAGATTTCATGGTGCAGGGTAGGCTAGCATGCGAGTACGGATGAGATGCATGCGTCCTTGCATGTACGCGAGTTTGCGGGAAGAAGTGTATCCGTGATGGTAGCGGCATCCAAAAGTTATACGCGGTTATCCAAAGTTATTTGCGAAGAAGCCGGTGTGCATACCGTTCGTAAAATCATTCGAGTTTGCCCGTTAGTTATTTGCGGTTGATAAACGTTTACAGTGATGGAAAGCATAAAGTTGTTGAAAAAAAAAAAGTCGGCTTCAAAGGAAAAGAAGGAAGCTGCGCGTGTGAGTAACAGCGTCTGCAAAGCTTGTGTGTTTGCGGAAAGAAGCGTGTGCGCAAAGCGGGTCTATGAAGATTTGTACGTAAACAACCGGATTTGGTTCGCAGTTGATTCTGAACGGTAACGGATAAATTTGAAAGCAATGCAGGTGAGAATTCTAATTTAAATTTATTTAAATTAGACAATTTGGTTAATTATAATTAGTGTTAATTATAATACCTCAATAATCATGGATTGTTATGGATGATTGTCACTGGTTGTTGTTGACTATTTATGCAGTTAAACACCGTAAACACGAAGCGTTACAGATAGTAACGCTCTACGCACAGTGAATTAATTATTTAATTGTTGTGATTGTTGATGGATGTTAATGCAGTTGTGATACTTTATACGCCAAGCGTTATTCGCAATAACGCTTTGCGCACCATTATTTGGTTATGTAAATTATCGTGATGAATGGATTCACGACTGTTACGATGATCAGATTTGTTAGTTAAATTTGACTGAGAAAATCACATGCACCGTAGTGGTGGAACCGCACGTGTGATTAATTTAAATCCCTTTCCATATAAATAATAAATTTTGGAATATAGTTTTAAATTAAAATTTTAAAACTATTTAGAACTAAATTGAGTGAAATCTATTCGAATGGAACGGTCGATTGTAAATGATTAATCAGGTTTTGATAAATATTAAAAGTGTGAAATTTGTTATGATAACTTTAGTTGATTTGAAAGGGTTGAACGAGACCGGAATATTACCATACAGTGTTCAATTTAATGTGATTATTTTGAAATGTTTATGTTGGAAATGGATTGAACAAGTTTAGAGAAGAGAAAAAAATCATAATATTTAATATATTATGAAGAATTCGGCGAACTGGAATAATTGAATATTTTTTTTTTATGAATAGTCAATTTTATTTTGGATAGTAATGGAATAAGGTTTGAAAAGTATAAAGGTCCCTATTCATTTGAAATGAAGATTTGGAAATGTAAATTAAATTTTGGACTAACTGGATAATGGATTGTAAGGAAAATATTTTTGAATTGAAAAAAAAAAGATTTTTTTAAAGTAAACTCTCAAGTTTGATTTTGTCATAAATACTATGTTGGTAAATGAACTTACATAGTAGTTAACATGTTGATTTCATCGTAGGCAAGAAGATTTGGAAATAGAATATGTACTTGAGAATTTGGTTTCAAAGAATATGAAATACATTCAAATATTTGAAACAATACTAGTTTGAAACTTGGATACGCCAAATCAGAGTGCGTAGCAGAAGCGTGGTGGTATTTTGAATAAAAGGTTATAAGAGATTTTCCCGTCAATAGGAAATGTGAACTTTGTGATATCTGAAATGAGAATGAAGATATAAAGAATTTAAATATATGATATGGAATTGAAATAAGATTTGAATTGAAAGGGAATGAGATTTGAATCAAATTTGTCGTCTAGTGTTTGATATGGAGTTACCGGAGCAGACAAATACGATCAAAACTATCAAAACATATTCATATCCAGATTCTGATTGTGTTTGCCTGAGTTGGTGAATCAATATCAATATATAAGTCGATAAGATTCTATTTAAACTTATATTTGAAATAAATTATTCAAATCCAAATAAAGATTTGGTAGTTTCGACATAACGACGAATCAATGAAGTTGTTTTGAAATATAAGGTTTGAAATTGGATGTTGAATTTTTGAGAATAAGGGTTAAAATGATAACGAGTTTCTGGAAATTGAATCCAACCTTAATTCGAAGTAAAGCAAAAATATTTGGAAAGGAGATTTGAATTGTAACCCTGTGTGGTCCATGACTATTGTTTTATGAATACGCTTATTACTTGGAAAGACCGGGATCGGATTTAAGTCCGAAAACCATTCCAAGTAATAATACGACGTATGAAGCAAATTCAAGACTGGGAATCGGCGAATGAAGACCGTGGTTCTTCACAATCGAACGGGTTGTCTGCTGATTGGTTTCTTTACGGCTAGCTACAGTAGAGAGATGCCCCTATTACCTAAGTGGCAGGAAGTACGAACGTATGGGGAGAACTTTCGGATTTCGTTCCGTTCAGACCCAGGACGGACTTGTATGGATGGTGTGTCTGACATTGAAATTTACCGCATAGCACTGACTTCCATTAATGTGTATCGGATCTGTGGCAATATATTATCCTCGTCTCTAAGTCATATGAACTTAGAGGGTATGCATTGATTGAAATCAGGGATATGTCGTGAATTGTCAATGTGGCATACCCGAGTTATGAAACGAGCTAGTGATGATCAAAGAATGGCTTATCGAAGCATCGCTTTGTGTATGACGTGACATCGACAATCTTCACACCCCGGATTGATGAGAAACTGGCGGTTAGGTTTTATACTTATATATGAATTGATGATGAAGCTGTACAGCAGTGGGAAACCACTTATGAACTGGGGAAGTTGGGTATGTTCGGGGGGCCGCGTCTGGTCGAAAACCGTTGATCTGCCCTGACGATGTGTAGTCGGTGTCCGCGTATGGTCGAAAAAGCCGTTGAGGCACTTCATTTTGTATCCCTGATTGATCTTTCGTGCCAGGAATCATCAAGTTGGAAATCCAAATCTCCAATACGAGCCATACGATTTTGATTGTGTATATATATATATATATATATGGCAACATATATTATGGGGTATATGCTGTCTAGGATTAATACATTGACTTGCGAAATATTTTCCACACTATATTATGGTATTGAAAGAGGATTTTCCGTATGAAAGCATGTTTGGTTATCATAAGATAAACCTCGCCCATCTGGTGTGCGCTTGCATTGTGTGATGTGGGACGAGCTTGTGATAGCTTCATTTTAAAAATATCATGGCGTATTTATATGCACGGGCATTCACATGGAGTAAACCTGTTCCGCGTTAGCGGCGTGGTCCGGTGAATTTCCCAACTTTAAAATAAATCCTTAAACAACTGTTTTATGTTCTCACACCAGTCCCATGACTGACCTGGAGTTTATTGTTCCTTCCTAAACTCTGGGTGCCCATAAATTTTCACACGGGCAGCTAGTAGTTTAGTTTTGCAGCTATGATTCGTTGGAGCAAAGTTCGAAGCGCTTTCTGAGTTGGCGTCCACGCTAGAGTTAAAGTTTCCCCTGTAACATATGTTCTTCCGCTGAGAGTAAATTTCTTTCTTCCGCTGTAAAGTATATATGTATGTGTAACTCTGATATTCATGTAACTCTGATGTAATATTGTTTTGAGCAAAGAAAAGTTCTGTTATTTTGTTCAATGTATGTATGTACCCACAACAATTCGTCTTTATGAACGGTTTAAGTCGGTTTAATTACCGGTGAGGACCGGGCAAAAAGGCGGGTCGTTACAGTTGGTATCAGAGCTTTGGTTTATGCAAAGCTATGGGGTACGTACATATTTGAACGAAAATAGAACTCATCAGAGATTATAATATCTCATTAGAGATAGGGTTAGAAATACCCTAGAATGAGATTCCGGAGTATTACGTTTGAGAGAGCGTCTTTCCTTATTTAAATCAACTTGTTTTGATGAAATTTGTGAATTTAAAATCTTAAGTATTAAAGATTTGTTTAGTATGAATGAAATTGGATGAATAACTTAAGCATAAGATTATTTAAATGGTAGTTATGGAAATGTTAGAATTGCATTAAACTTAAGAAAAGTTTATTAACCATTTTGTATAACAATGATTTCTGGATTGATTTGTTAGAAATTAGGATGACCCGATTTGGACCATTGGCCGTTATATGATTTTTGGTTTGATAAATAAACATCAACGAATTTTTGAAAACTTTGGGAAAGAAATTTTGGGTATAAACACTTAACTTGAATTGTTTTGGTTAAGTTAATGATGAGTTTTAAATAGTAGATTTGGATGACCCATAAGCTTTAAAATTTAATTTTAGGGTAGTAAATGGCTAAGTATATGACAATATCTTGCTTAGTTTCGTCCTTGGGGTAGCATTAATTCAATCATATATATTTCCAATAACTAGAGTAACCATTAGGGAAATTGAGATTTCATCAGATTCCACCCCAATTGAGGATCAGACTGAGTACCCTAATAGCGACATGGATAGTAGTTCTGACCATCATCTTGATATGTTAAGAATAGACCCAACCTCACAACAAGACGACCCTATGATGATATGTGAGTATGTCCCAGGCCTGACGATTAGTGATAGGATGATAGGGGTTGAGGCAACATACCATTTTAGGATTTAGATTTCCTAGTTATGGATAAGGATACATTAAAGGCTTTATGGCAATAGGTCTTGATGAGAGAGAGATCAGAAGTTATTAGGACAGGTCCTAGTACCAGAGGACCCTGGGTTAGATTTGGACCCAACAATAGTTGAGCAGCTTGATGTGTTGTTACATGAGTTAAGGGCAACCGACAGTTGTAGCTGAGGACGACCCACTTCCAGAGGTAGGAGATGTGGATTTGACGATGTTAGGGAACAACCCCGCATGATGATGATGTCGTGGTACACGATGATGATGTGGTAGCAGATGATGATGATGTTGTGGCATATGATGGTGAGATCGAGCAGCCTATATTCGAGGATGACCCACTTCCAGTGGTGAAAAATGATGAGTTGGATGAGGAGATGGAGGATATATATAACAACCCTTGGACGAGGCTGATGAAGATGGATTTATGGGCAATAAGCAGGATGGATTCATAATAGATGACGATGGTGAAGTATTTGGTGATGGGTTTTTGGCTGATGACGAGGAAGGATTCATTGACGAGGAGCCCGAGGAGGTTAGTTTGTCTGGTCCATCCGACGATGAATCAGATGCATCAGATGAGTAGTGTGGGATGAGTCTGGACCTTGTGTATAGTGTATATATTATCTCAAGTGCTTAGATGCATTAAGATGTTTTGGGCTAGTATGATTTTGAGGGACTAGTACCAGATAGCTAAGTACACTTTTGGTGACTGTATTTTGGACTACCCCAAGTACGTAGTACACACTTAGGTAGGGATAGTTACATTTTGTATGCTGACTAGAATAATCTATATGATATGATATTTTGGATTGACTATGATATGTGAGTTCCACTTTTAATTTAAGTCTGTTGGTTTGAATATTTATCAAATCCATTCAAAAACATATAGAGAAGTTTGATTTATGGTTTATATGGAAGTTTAAAATTTACTGTTTCCCTTTTCGAGAACGAAAAGTCTTAAGGGGGAGTGAATGTAACAACCCAGTATTTTACCAAAGATAATTTAGAATTTTCTATATGTATTTTGAAATTTGTAAAGTTTAAATATTGATAAATGCCTTTACTAGCTTGAATAAATAATTTTATTTAAAAAAAAAACTTATTTTAAGGATATTTTTAAGATTTCATAAGTACTAGTATTTTATTTTGATTTTTGTATAAATATGTTATTTTATAGTATATAGTATTTTTACAAGCATCTTTTGAAATAGTTAAAATCCATATTTAAAGATATGATGATTTCTATATTTGATAAGTAACATTATTTTGATATATGTAGTGCAAAGTTATAAAAAAGTTATTTTTTTTTATAGGAAATAATAACATATGGTAATATATTCAAAAAGATAGTTATTCCATTTAAGGCTATATTTAATGTTTTATGAATATTTGTTAAGTAATTTAGATTCGATAATATAGTAATATAAATTTATTTTAAAAGTATATTTAATATATTAAAGATGTAAACAATTTTATATATATGGATTTTATAAAGATTTTTAATTTTTAAAGTTGTTTGATTTAAAAATAAATTATAACTAAATATCGGCTCAAAATATTTGTTCAGTTTCTGTACGCGTCATTTTGAAATATTTTATAGAATTTTTCTGTAATTTTTAATTTAAAAAATAAGCATATATTTTTCCAACGTATTTTAGGGCAACTGTGTTCCTTTAGACATTTTACAGAATCAACTGACCGGTCTATTTTATTACTATTTTGGAATAGTGGTACGTTGTTGTTTACGATTGTAATTTTATTTCACAATAAATAATTAAAATAATTTAAGAAAAAAAAATCCGCAAGGCAATAGTTTTCTCCAGTTGCATGAAGAACACGGTAATGCAACGTTGCTCCAAGACGACCGTGAAGCATGCAATATTGGTGCAATTGAGTTCGGTTGTTAATATACTAGTGTTTCTACGTGTCATAGTGCATGAATATAATTCATGGTATGAAGACAAATGTTGTAGAGATGTCCATACGCATGAAATTGGGTTGTCCAAGGAGGCCATGTGTCCTAGTTTAGATTGTCTAAATTACCCTTAAATTCTTCTATAAAAAGGGGCACGCATACATTTCTTTTCACCTCCATCAGACATTTTCGTTTCCAGTACTGTCTTCACCACATATCACCCATCTTCCCTTTTCTATTTCACGTCACCTTATCCATCTAGTATGCCGCCTTTCCTCACACACTACTTCTTCAATTTCCGTTCCTCCTCCGCCATACTGCTTCTCTAGTTATCACCCTCCATTCTTTTGCGTCCCTCTCCTCTTCTATATTTTAAACCAAGCTTTTCCGCCACGACCACACCCTTTTCCACGCATTTCACTTCTCCATTGTGTTTCCGTCTTCCTCACGAGAATTTTCTCCATCTCCTTTCTCCGCAAGAGTTCCGCACTACCTTGCTATCACTCCAAAATTCCGCGCAACTGAGTGTGTTCCTCAACTCCACCGCAAGCTTCAAGTACCATCACCCTACTTCAATTCTCCGTCCACGCTCCTTCCTCTCAGCTCACTCACGGCCTTTCTCCTCTCTTCCCCTTCGCTTCATCTCTTCCCTGAAAGCCGTGACCATCCTCTTCCCATAAAACCGCAGCTCCCATCCGCTCCACTCCAGTCCACACCCTCTCACGTCAGTCTGCCACCTTCTTCCCATAACAGCACCCAAAACTTCTCCACCTCGAAATCAGTCCGCCCTTTTAAAAAAAAAAAAAAAGGAGAAAAAAAATATATACGAAGGGAAAGAATGAGTTCAGATTTCATGGTGCAGGGTAGGCTAGCATGCGAGTACGGATGAGATGCATGCGTCCTTGCATGTACGCGAGTTTGCGGGAAGAAGTGTATCCGTGATGGTAGCGGCATCCAAAAGTTATACGCGGTTATCCAAAGTTATTTGCGAAGAAGCCGGTGTGCATACCGTTCGTAAAATCATTCGAGTTTGCCCGTTAGTTATTTGCGGTTGATAAACGTTTACAGTGATGGAAAGCATAAAGTTGTTGAAAAAAAAAAAGTCGGCTTCAAAGGAAAAGAAGGAAGCTACGCGTGTGAGTAACAGCGTCTGCAAAGCTTGTGTGTTTGCGGAAAGAAGCGTGTGCGCAAAGCGGGTCTATGAAGATTTGTACGTAAACAACCGGATTTGGTTCGCAGTTGATTCTGAACGGTAACGGATAAATTTGAAAGCAATGCAGGTGAGAATTCTAATTTAAATTTATTTAAATTAGACAATTTGGTTAATTATAATTAGTGTTAATTATAATACCTCAATAATCATGGATTGTTATGGATGATTGTCACTGGTTGTTGTTGACTATTTATGCAGTTAAACACCGTAAACACGAAGCGTTACAGATAGTAACGCTCTACGCACAGTGAATTAATTATTTAATTGTTGTGATTGTTGATGGATGTTAATGCAGTTGTGATACTTTATACGCCAAGCGTTATTTGCAATAACGCTTTGCGCACCATTATTTGGTTATGTAAATTATCGTGATGAATGGATTCACGACTGTTACGATGATCAGATTTGTTAGTTAAATTTGACTGAGAAAATCACATGCACCGTAGTGGTGGAACCGCACGTGTGATTAATTTAAATCCCTTTCCATATAAATAATAAATTTTGGAATATAGTTTTAAATTAAAATTTTAAAACTATTTAGAACTAAATTGAGTGAAATCTATTCGAATGGAACGGTCAATTGTAAATGATTAATCAGGTTTTGATAAATATTAATAGTGTGAAATTTGTTATGATAACTTTAGTTGATTTGAAAGGGTTGAACGAGACCGGAATATTACCATACAGTGTTCAATTTAATGTGATTATTTTGAAATGTTTATGTTGGAAATGGATTGAACAAGTTTAGAGAAGAGAAAAAAAATCATAATATTTAATATATTATGAAGAATTCGGCGAACTGGAATAATTGAATATTTTTTTTTTTATGAATAGTCAATTTTATTTTGGATAGTAATGGAATAAGGTTTGAAAAGTATAAAGGTCCCTATTCATTTGAAATGAAGAATTGGAAATGTAAATTAAATTTTGGACTAACTGGATAATGGATTGTAAGGAAAATATTTTTGAATTGAAAAAAAAAAAGATTTTTTTTAAGTAAACTCTCAAGTTTGATTTTGTCATAAATACTATGTTGGTAAATGAACTTACATAGTAGTTAACATGTTGAATTCATCGTAGGCAAGAAGATTTGGAAATAGAATATGTACTTGAGAATTTGGTTTCAAAGAATATGAAATACATTCAAATATTTGAAACAATACTAGTTTGAAACTTGGATACGCCAAATCAGAGTGCGTAGCAGAAGCGTGGTGGTATTTTGAATAAAAGGTTATAAGAGATTTTCCCGTCAATAGGAAATGTGAACTTTGTGATATCTGAAATGAGAATGTAGATATAAAGAATTTAAATATATGATATGGAATTGAAATAAGATTTGAATTGAAAGGGAATGAGATTTGAATCAAATTTGTCGTCTAGTGTTTGATATGGAGTTACCGGAGCAGACAAATACGATCAAAACTATCAAAACATATTCATATCCAGATTCTGATTGTGTTTGCCTGAGTTGGTGAATCAATATCAATATATAAGTCGATAAGATTCTATTTAAACTTATATTTGAAATAAATTATTCAAATCCAAATAAAGATTTGGTAGTTTTGACATAACGACGAATCAATGAAGTTGTTTTGAAATATAAGGTTTGAAATTGGATGTTGAATTTTTGAGAATAAGGGTTAAAATGATAACGAGTTTCTGGAAATTGAATCCAACCTTAATTCGAAGTAAAGCAAAAATATTTGGAAAGGAGATTTGAATTGTAACCCTGTGTGGTCCATGACTATTGTTTTATGAATACGCTTATTACTTGGAAAGACCGGGATCGGATTTAAGTCCGAAAACCATTCCAAGTAATAATACGACGTATGAAGCAAATTCAAGACTGGGAATCGGCGAATGAAGACCGTGGTTCTTCACAATCGAACGGGTTGTCTGCTGATTGGTTTCTTTACTGCTAGCTACAGTAGAGAGATGCCCCTATTACCTAAGTGGCAGGAAGTACGAACGTATGGGGAGAACTTTCGGATTTCGTTCCGTTCAGACCCAGGACGGACTTGTATGGATGGTGTGTCTGACATTGAAATTTACCGCATAGCACTGACTTCCATTAATGTGTATCGGATCTGTGGCAATATATTATCCTCGTCTCTAAGTCATATGAACTTAGAGGGTATGCATTGATTGAAATCAGGGATATGTCGTGAATTGTCAATGTGGCATACCCGAGTTATGAAACGAGCTAGTGATGATCAAAGAATGGCTTATCGAAGCATCGCTTTGTGTATGACGTGACATCGACAATCCTCACACCCCGGATTGATGAGAAACTGGCGGTTAGGTTTTATACTTATATATGAATTGATGATGAAGCTGTACAGCAGTGGGAAACCACTTATGAACTGGGGAAGTTGGGTATGTTCGGGGGGCCGCGTCTGGTCGAAAACCGTTGATCTGCCCTGACGATGTGTAGTCGGTGTCCGCGTATGGTCGAAAAAGCCGTTGAGGCACTTCGTTTTGGATCCCTGATTGATCTTTCGTGCCAGGAATCATCAAGTTGGAAATCCAAATCTCCAATACGAGCCATACGATTTTGATTGTATATATATATATGGCAACATATATTATGGGGTATATGCTGTCTAGGATTAATACATTGACTTGCGAAATATTTTCCACACTATATTATGGTATTGAAAGAGGATTTTCCGTATGAAAGAATGTTTGGTTATCATAAGATAAACCTCGCCCATCTGGTGTGCGCTTGCATTGTGTGATGTGGGACGAGCTTATGATAGCTTCATTTTAAAAATATCATGGCGTATTTATATGCACGGGCATTCACATGGAGTAAACCTGTTCCGCGTTAGCGGCGTGGTCCGGTGAATTTCCCAACTTTAAAATAAATCCTTAAACAACTGTTTTATGTTCTCACACCAGTCCCATGACTGACCTGGAGTTTATTGTTCCTTCCTAAACTCTGGGTGCCCATAAATTTTCACACGGGCAGCTAGTAGTTTAGTTTTGCAGCTATGATTCGTTGGAGCAAAGTTCGAAGCGCTTTCTGAGTTGGCGTCCACGCTAGAGTTAAAGTTTCCGCTGTAGCATATGTTCTTCCGCTGAGAGTAAATTTCTTTCTTCCGCTGTAAAGTATATATGTATGTGTAACTCTGATATTCATGTAACTCTGATGTAATATTGTTTTGAGCAAAGAAAAGTTCTGTTATTTTGTTCAATGTATGTATGTACCCACAACAATTCGTCTTTATGAACGGTTTAAGTCGGTTTAATTACCGGTGAGGACCGGGCAAAAAGGCGGGTCGTTACAGAGAACCCCCTATCAGACGTACCAGTTAAGCAACATGGACTGGTATGAGTAAAACAGTTTAAAACAGTTTGAGCCATTAAACGATATCTCATAAGACAACGCCGTATAACGGAACGGGTTTTTCCCTTATGAGAATCCAAAATATCTTTATGTTAAAAACCTTTTGATATTATAATAATGTCTATCAACAACAATATAATAATCATCTAGCAGAAACGCTTTCATCTCACGTTCTACATATAGTATACAATCAAAACCGCAAGCACGTATTGGGTAATGGATTTCCAACAATGACAAGGTATGGAACCACCTTTCGCTAGTGTACCTCTAGAGAGGAATACACTGGGTTAAACAAGAACATCTTACAACCCGGCCACACATGACCGACCACTCATTTCGCTTGAGTGTATCGAATGTATATCACCAACGGTTGGGATCAGCAACCGATTCGCGAATGGGACATCATCGACAATAGATTTTTAGAAGTAAATGAAACTCTAGATCAGGTGATTATACACCCTAATAGGTGCAACCTACATAGCCATGCTACCTACCCGATTTTTTTCATTTCCCGGTTGTGAGGCTAGAAGCCACGCTTATCTCTGACAGATCACACATTTATTCACTTTGAATGTCACATCGCCATACCCGCCAAATCATAAATTGATTTCCCCAAAAACACCACGGGTATACAACTAAGAGAAACAAATTCCTCCGCCACCAAACGTAAATACGTTTGAAGATATCAACTTACGCGATCTATTAAATATACTATGTCAGACATTCTTCCATATAGGTCATCCTGGGACTGAAAAAACCGAAGGCACTATTCAGTACATCCATCTTAGGAAATCTTTACCTACGATTTATACAACAGCCCTTGCACTTTACTTTGTCTTCAATTATCTTTGTCATATATGATTCACAACGCTTATGCCAATACGAAGTGGTTCTTCGGATAATAATCCAACCGGCCTCTCCATATTAACAACGTTAAAATGGTCGAAAACTTCGATAGTCGGTGAGTTTACTATCAAAGAAAAATACAAGTGCAAACAACGATTTTATTTCCAAATGGAAATTATATCGATCAATCATCATTGAACATTTATCTCTTTACTTCATTAATTTATTTATCTCATGTTTCCATATATTCAACATTTCTTATTTTCTATTATCAGAAAACATTTCTGATTCGTATTTGGAAAACATTTCCAAAACTCCTTCACTATCAAACCTTACCATTCCTTAGTTAAGAAGGAAGTCAATCAAGTTGGGGTATAATTACCTCTCTGACCTTAACTGAACAACCTTTTAACTTCGAAATAGTCAAAGTTTATCTTTTAAATCTTTAACAAACTTCCTTACGAAACTCTCGGATTCTATTTACGAATCCACTTCTTTATTGAAAACATTGGTTATAACGATAGCGTTATAATCCCTACTTTCGAAATCTCAAACTTCCATTATAACTTTTATTATTTAATGTGAATAAATAAATAAACACCTGATTTATAAATAAATAAATCTTGGTTTAAACACCGGAAAGTATAAGTACTTTCCCGAATTCGTTATAATTGAATTCGACGATTAATTCTCTTCGAATAACTAATATTCGATTAATTCACTTCGAATAACTAATATTCGATGACTCTTTCTTTCGAATAAACGATATTCGATAATCTCTTTTTTCGAATACTATATTCGATTAACTCCTTTTCGAATAACTAAATTCGATTAACTCCTTTCGATTATACTAATCGATAACTCCTTTCGAATAACTAAATTCGATTAACTCCTTTCGAATAACAAAATCCGATTAACTCCTTTCGAATAACTAGATTCGATTAACTCCTATTGTAATAACCCGGAAAATCTGGGCCAGTTTAAAATTTTTATTTTGGCAATTTTAGCGAATTTTGAATATTTAAAATGAATTATTTTAAATAAAATCGACGAGAAATTTATTTTGAATAGAATTCGACGTATATATTATATACGTCGTCGTTAGAATATAAATAATTATATATAATTAAATAGAATTGAAAATGGCGCGGTAGTTCGATAATTCGATTTTAAACTTCAATTGAATGTACCGGGTGCAAAGCAATCCGGATTTTAGTGAAACCAAAAATAATAGGATCTAATTGATAATATCTTTCCAACGAATCCGACAAGTTGAGATTTCATATCGGGAATCAAAAGATATGTCCAGTTGAAAATTCTGAATAGTCGCTATGGAATTCAGGCCCTTAAAAATAGGCATTTTGCAAACGACCTCGGATTTCGACGAAACCACTTTTGTTGGATCCGTGATGTTAAATTATTGCTAGATTCCAAATTTCATAATTTTTCGAATCAATATGTGAGCGTGGCAAAGGAAAATGCGTTTGACCAGTTTCAGTTGATTTTAATCGACTGAAAAATGGCCATTTTTCCAACGGTCTCAGAATTCAACGAAACTAGTTTTGTTAGAACCGTATCGTCAATATGAAGCTAGAAAATATTTTTCTAGAATTTTTCTTGTTGGTATGTGGCCCCGGTAATTTGAAAAGTACGTTTAAAATTCAATATATAGAGTTATATTTTGATTTTGACGAAAACTGATCGAAACAGTCGAATCAGCTTACGATACATATCCCATTGTGTTCGGAATGGGGGTATTACGTTAGGGATGACAGTCGTTGGACCCAGTTCGGTGTTCGTATGGAAAGTCAACCAGGTTGAAATTAAAATAAATATATATATATATATATATATATATAATAATAAAAAAAAAACCCTTTACACAAAACCCCCTCCACACTTTATTTCTTCAGCCCAAACCCCCCCTCGAACGAAATCAGAAATGGCGACGCCGGGGATCACCACTACCCCGACGCTCCTCCCCACCCAACACCGTCCGTCGCTTCACCACTCCGGCTCCTCCATCTCCATCGACCACCCTCCACTCCATCTCCCTTCTACCACGACATCCGCCGCCCTCCTCAGCCAAAAATCGAGCTACCACCGCCCGCCGCTCAGCCCCATTCGCCACCACCTCGGTTGGCTTGCCGTGCCTCAGCTGAAGACAGCGCCGCCCCCTTTCTTTTCCGCCTCTGGCCGATGCTCCACCGCGTCAATCACAGCCACCACCGCACAGCAGCTCCACCGCCCCCCCCCCACAACCACCTGCGAACACCCCCTTCTGAAAAACGTAAGCTTTTCTACCTTCTTTTCTTTTAATTTGCAAGATAGTTTTTATTTTTAAATAACAACGGTTTAAATCAGTTTTTATTTAATTTAATTTGAAAATGAATTCGCTTTGAAAATGAATTCGCTTTGAAAATGAATTTTCTTTTTGAAAATAAAATCAACGTTGTTTTTAAAATAGAAGAGACGATTTTCGTTTATACAAAGATTAGATTTTCAATTGTATAAAGATACGATTTTTAGAATTGAAAAGATATGGAATAATTTTTAGAAGAATCATATAAAAATGTGATTTTTATATAGGCAGTGATTAGATAGAAATTCAAACTTTTATATTAGAAAAGGCGAGATTTTTATATATTGAATAGCGAAGTCAAAATATGATTTTTATATATTGAACTTCGAGATAAAAATATGATTTTTATATATTGAACTTCGAGATAAAAATATGATTTTTATATATTGAACTTCGTGATAAAAATATAATTTTTATCTATACAACATAGTAATATAAAAATATGATTTTTATATATTGAACTTCGAGATAAAAATATGATTTTTATATATTGAACTTCGAGATAAAAATATGATTTTTATATATTGAACTTCGTGATAAAAATATAATTTTTATCTATACAACATAGTAGTAAAAATTCGATTTTTATATATTGAATAGCGAACTAAAAATTCGATTTTTATATATTGAATAACGAAGTAAAAATTCGATTTTTATATATTGAATAGCGAACTAAAAATTCGATTTTTATATATTGAATAACGAAGTAAAAATTCGATTTTTATATATTGAATAGCAAAGTAAAAATATGATTTTTATATATGTAGTGGCTATGGGCGAAGAAACTAATTAGAGAGGAGAACAGTGAAGATTTCCTGCATTAGAAGTGCCGTGGAGTTAGGATAGCTATCGGTGAGAATTTCTCACCTTTCAATTTCTTTTCTAATTATATATTTATACTAGGATGCAGGCGGTGCTTAGTAGCACCCGACACAACCGTCCACAAACCATGGACTTGTTTGTTTGGTTGCATAGATTAGTTTGATTATTTGATTGAAATTGAATTGTTTGGTGAAATGAATAGATTTGATTGATGTGTGAATGGCGTGGGCCTTCACTAGACCGGGGATAAGGCTAGGCCTCGTCCCGTTTCTAGTATCGTGCCGTTATGCCGCCGAAATTTTCTAAAATATGTTAGAAAAATAAAAATATCATTTTTATTGTGTAAATGAAATGAATAGAAATTCATGTGTTAAAATAAAATATATTATCATTAAAAATATAGTTTTAACGTGAAAGTGAATAAATAAATATTTATAAACAAATCGGCCGATTTGTTTATATACACTGATTTGACTGATATTGAATGGGTCGATAAATTTTACACATCGCCCAACTGCACAACTAAAAATCTGTGTTTGATTGTTTGAAACCCCACACGGGTTTGGGATGAAATTTGAAGTTCACTCATCCTGATTGATTAAATATGTCGATCGATTGATTGACAGGCTGTTATAAGCGTAAGATATCTATATTTGATGCTTATACAGTGTAGTGCACTTTGGTTGATGTTTGATTGTTTATTATTGCTATTATATACATGTGTTGTATGGAATCCATATAATTAACGTCATATGGTGATTGATTGGGCCTCATTCCAATCGGGAAAGTAATGAATATTATAAAAGAAAATTCATGTGTTGAATATAAAAATAGTGATGTGTTGACAGTACTCATGTGTTGAGATTAGTCGTGTGTTGAAATAAATATAGATTCTTGTGTTGAATGGGATAATATTCATTTGTTGGATAGAATAAAGAAGTTTTGAAAATATAAAGCCGTGTTGATTAGATTGACGCCATTTTGACGTAAACGATATTTATATCGATTTTATTCATTTCGAAATGAAATGAATTGAAAACGATTTCGAAATGAATTGAATTGAAAACGATTTCGAAATGAATTGAATTGAAAACGATTTCGAAATGAATTGAATTGAAAACGATTTCGAAATGAAATGAATTGAAAACGATTTCGAAATGAATTGAATTGAAAATGATTTCGAAATGAAATGAATTGAAAACGATTTCGAAATGAATTGAATTGAAAACTATTTCGAAATGAAATGAATTGAAAACGATTTCGAAATGAATTGAATTGAAAACGATTTCGAAATGAAATGAATTGAAAACGATTTCGAAATGAATTGAATTGAAAACGATTTCGAAATGAATTGAATTGAAAACGATTTCGAAATGAATTGAATTGAAAACGATTTCGAAATGAAATGAATTGAAAACGATTTCGAAATGAATTGAATTGAAAACGATTTCGAAATGAAATGAATTGAAAACGATTTCGAAATGAATTGAATTGAAAACGATTTCGAAATGAAATGAATTGAAAACGATTTCGAAATGAAATGAATTGAAACGATTTCGAAATGAACTGAATTGAAAACGATTTCGAAATGAATTGAATTGAAAACGATTTCGAAATGAATTGAATTGAAAACGATTTCGAAATGAATTGAATTGAAAACGATTTCGAAATGAAATGAATTGAAAACGATTTCGAAATGAAATGAATTGAAAACGATTTCGAAATGAAATGAATTGAAAACGATTTCGAAATGAATTGAATTGAAAACGATTTCGAAATGAATTGAATTGAAAACGATTTCGAAATGAAATGAATTGAAAACGATTTCGAAATGAAATGAATTGAAAACGATTTCGAAATGAAATGAATTGAAAACGATTTCGAAATGAAATGAATTGAAAACGATTTCGAAATGAATTGAATTGAAAACGATTTCGAAATGAATTGAATTGAAAGCGAATTCAAATGAATTCAAATAGAAATGAATTTTAAAACGAATTTATAAAGAAGAATTCAATTTTGATTTGAATTGAAATGGAAGTTGAAATTGTTTTGAAACGGATGTAGAACTATTTATAAAATTCGTTTTAAAAGGAAATCGACGAAATATATATAATATATATATATTATATATATAATGGCCTGAATAGAACGCGCCGCGCCGCGGTAGTTCGTGAATTTCGACCATTTATTTCAAACGGACATTGCAGGAGATCCAACCGTCGGATTCTCCTAAAACCGGAACCGTTGGGTTCGTATCGAAAAGAGCTTTCCAATGAATATTAGAAATTTGAAATCTAACGGTTGGATTTGGAGTTATGTCCAAATCAAATTCGAAAAAGGTCGTTGTAAGTGCAGTTCGATGGCCGTTGTTGGAAATCGACTGTACGGGCCTTGGTAAAATTATTAAAAATATCTATAATTTGTGTAAAATCATAATATATGGATTGGAAAGAGTTGAGCTGGAAAATTCCACATTTGAAAAGATAAAAATAGATTTTTATCGAAATAAACTAGTTTTGAACTAGAATTAAAATCAATTTATTTTTGAAATAAATAAATTGAATTTGAAAGTGATTTTAAAAATAATCAATACTCCCAATACGTGGATTGGACTGGAGTTGAATCGAAATTATCTTCGGGATATTTCGATGTTGGATTTCGTGACTATACAAATATTGTTATGGGGATTTGAAAGATATATTTTATATCGCTATTTCCAATACGATATATGTTGGTTTCAGAATTTGATATTGAATGTAAGCCGATATATTTTCTATTCAGAGCCTTGTATTTAATATCAAATGTGATTTGGGTTTATCGTGAATCGTGTTTTAGAAGACATTGGTTCTTTAACCCAGTTAAAGGCAAGATATCGATTTTTGAGAAGATTAAAACTAAGTGGAGTTTTAATGAATCTTTAATTAGATTGAAAAATGAATTGATTATTTAAATTATCAAATCTGAAAGGTGATCGAGAATGGAGTACCACCAGTTTTGCTCCAAAGCGATAGTTAAATCTTTAATTAGATTTGAACGTGAAATGGTAATTAATTTTACCGATAACACAGTGGTGTTAGATGTGGAGTATTACCAGTTTTCTCCATGGGATATATAGGTTGGGATTGGGAAATAAAATAATAATTACTTCGGTGTGGTTCGCTATTCCCGACTAGTTTGGAAAACCATAATATGGTTTGAAATGATATCCAAAGGAAGATTAAAGAATAAATTTAGAAGAATTTATCTCGGATAAAATTAATGGGAACCTTTCCCTAAGAATGTGATTTTGTGAATAAAATAATATTCTGAATTGGAATGAGGCGTTTGTTGTGTTTGTGTAACATTCGTTTATTATATACGTGGGTTATTCAGAAAGGCCGGGTTTATACCCATTCTGAATAACCGATTCGACGAGATGTCGAAGATGAAGACGGTGGTTGAAGACTGGAAGTCTTCACATCGTTTGGGTGATTACTGATGATCTTGATTGGGCTGTACACCCAGGATGAGGGAATCAGTTGGTAATCGTCCAGACGTACCTGGAGATGGATGGATATGCGAGGAAAGTGCCTCCGGTTTCGTTCAGACCCAGAACGAACTTGTAAATGGATTGTGTGTCCGACATTGTATTCCTTTATATTGTATTTGTTGATCTCTGCTAAATATATATCTGTTTGGCGGCGGAGAATTTATTCTCTTGCTTAACGCCCTTCTCTGAGACATATGAGCTCAGAGGTTATATATTGGTAGAAATCAGTGGTACGATATGGATTGATAGTGTGGCATACTGAGATGCAGTGATCCAGACTTCTGTTGAAAAGCAAAGTTTGGTGGTTGATGATCAAAGTGCAGCTGATATAGCATGGCTTTGTGTATAGCGTTGATCCGTGAGCCTCACAGCCCGGGATGGTGGTAAACTGATGGTTTGATCAGTATACATTTTTAGTGTAGTGGATTCGGTCGACCGATATTGAGCTTCGTGCTCGGAGGGATAGAGTAAGCGGTGTTTTCTCTTGCTGGGACGTAAGCCGCGGTGATACTTGAGTCCCAAAAGTGCGGATGTGCATAGCGGTGTTTTCTCTCGCTGAGACGTAAGCCGCGGTGATTTGTACTACGTGATCGATCTTTCGAATCAGGAGCCACCATGATGGAAATCCAATTTCCAATACATGTATTTCGGCTTTATTTGTAGAGCCTAGTATGGCGACATAGTGGGATGGGGCACTCATGCCGTCTATGATTTATATTTATGATTGAAATTGTTCTTGACACTATACACTTATTATAGTATCAAATGATTTGTTTTAAACGTATCAAGCATGTTTGGCTGTTATAAGGTAAAACCCTATCCTCCGGCTTGCGTTGCATTGTGTGATGGGACCTGGGTCTTATAATAGCTTCATTTTTCGAAAAAGCATTGCGCTGTTTATTCTATGCACTAGTATTCTTGGGAGGAAACCCGTTCCGTGTATACGGCGTGGTCCCTTGAATTACTCTCTTTTAAAGTAAAGTTTTAAATAACTGTTTTAGTTCTCACACCAGTCACATGACTGACCTGGAGTTTATTGTTTTAACCTAAACTCTGGGTGCCCTTATTTTCGACACGGGCAGCTAGTAGTTTTGGTTTTGCAGATTTATATTCACACGATCCTGGTTTACAGCTGGAATGATATCCGGAAAGCTTTGTATCCGTATATCTCTTCTAGTTGTGTATTGTATTATTTTCCGCTGCTAGGTATTTAAATGTAATTTAAATCTCTGATATTTCTGTGTAATATTCATTTATACTCTGTATATTCTTGTAATCTGATGCATTGTTGTAATAACAGTGAAATGTTCTTCTGTTTGTGTTCTGATTTGTCTTGTCCTCACAGTAATTCGTTCTTTCTCATCTCTTCGGAGACCGGGGAAGTTTCGGGTCGCTTCATTTGGTATCAGAGCTTTGGTTTACAAAGCTCAGAGAACAAGACACATTAGAACCATACGAAAGAATTCATCAGATATTGGATTAGTAATATCCAATGGAAATGACTCGTTAGAGATAGGATCAGTAGTGTCCTAGAACGAGTGTGAAGAATATATTTTTAAAATGAAAGCCAATTTTGTTTTGAAAATTTAGAATCAATTATTCGTATTTGATTATGTATTTATATTGATTTGGACAGTCCAGTATATAAAGATTTTGCATATACGCCTTGCAAACGTGTATTTGAAGTTTTAATATACTTGATAGATATAGAATTACACTCTAGTCGCCCGGGGGTGATTCTGATGATTGATCGATCATCATCCGAATTTATGTTCGAGTGACGAAAGTGGACTTTCTATATATTTCCTATTGATTGGTGTGAGAACCAAAATTAGATAGGGCTTATTGTTGTGATTTGGCATCAAAAATCTGATTTTTGTATATGTATCAAAATTATGAATTTGAAACTCTAATTCACTAATTGATTGATGTTCGGGTTGTTTGTTTAGTTGTTTGATAATTTTGAACCATTATGCCTAATTTGATCGAATAATGAATTGTATTGAAAATTGGTCGCATCTGCTTGCATATACATGTATATATTGAACAGGTCATAGCAAGGAGGCTAGAGCCGAAGAATAAAATTTGTTTGCCCGACAAATAGGTACATGTTTACTACCGAATTTACTGTTTTGTTTGGGTGATGATGATTTTATGAGCCTATTGGCTAGCCGCTTGGCTTTTTCTTTTTCTTTTTGAGATCTGAAGGACTGGGGAAGCTATTTGAAATTCCCCGATGCTCCCGGTGCAGGGGAGGTTATGGCGAAATTTTTCAAAAATTTAGGGTGTTAGCCAAATTTTTGAGATTTTGAAAATTCTCAGAAACTGAAAAGTTGGAGAATGGAAGCCAGATCGAGCGTAGAGTTGAATTAATCAAACCACTTTCGACTTTGTTCCTTTTCGGGGACGAAAAGTTTTAAGTGGGGGAGATTGTAATAACCCGGAAAATCTGGGCCAGTTTAAAATTTTTATTTTGGCAATTTTAGCGAATTTTGAATATTTAAAATGAATTATTTTAAATAAAATCGACGAGAAATTTATTTTGAATAGAATTCGACGTATATATTATATACGTCGTCGTTAGAATATAAATAATTATATATAATTAAATAGAATTGAAAATGGCGCGGTAGTTCGATAATTCGATTTTAAACTTCAATTGAATGTACCGGGTGCAAAGCAATCCGGATTTTAGTGAAACCAAAAATAATAGGATCTAATTGATAATATCTTTCCAACGAATCCGACAAGTTGAGATTTCATATCGGGAATCAAAAGATATGTCCAGTTGAAAATTCTGAATAGTCGCTATGGAATTCAGGCCCTTAAAAATAGCCATTTTGCAAACGACCTCGGATTTCGACGAAACCACTTTTGTTGGATCCGTGATGTTAAATTATTGCTAGATTCCAAATTTCATAATTTTTCGAATCAATATGTGAGCGTGGCAAAGGAAAACGCGTTTGACCAGTTTCAGTTGATTTTAATCGACTGAAAAATGGCCATTTTTCCAACGGTCTCAGAATTCAACGAAACTAGTTTTGTTAGGACCGTATCGTCAATATGAAGCTAGAAAATATTTTTCTAGAATTTTTCTTGTTGGTATGTGGCCCCGGTAATTTGAAAAGTACGTTTAAAATTCAATATATAGAGTTATATTTTGATTTTGACGAAAACTGATCGAAACAGTCGAATCAGCTTACGATACATATCCCATTGTGTTCGGAATGGGGGTATTACGTTAGGGATGACAGTCGCTGGACCCAGTTCGGTGTTCGTATGGAAAGTCAACCAGGTTGAAATTAAAATAAATAAATATATATATATATATATATATAATAAAAAAAAACCTTTACACAAAACCCCCTCCACACTTTATTTCTTCAGCCCAAATCCCCCCCTCGAACGAAATCAGAAATGGCGACGCCGGGGATCACCACTACCCCGACGCTCCTCCCCACCCAACACCGTCCGTCGCTTCACCACTCCGGCTCCTCCATCTCCATCGACCACCCTCCACTCCATCTCCCTTCTACCACGACATCCGCCGCCCTCCTCAGCCAAAAATCGAGCTACCACCGCCCGCCGCTCAGCCCCATTCGCCACCACCTCGGTTGGCTTGCCGTGCCTCAGCTGAAGACAGCGCCGCCCCCTTTCTTTTCCGCCTCTGGCCGATTCTCCACCGCGTCAATCACAGCCACCGCCGCACAGCAGCTCCACCGCCCCCCCAACCACCTGCGAACACCCCCTTCTGAAAAACGTAAGCTTTTCTACCTTCTTTTCTTTTAATTTGCAAGATAGTTTTTATTTTTAAATAACAACGGTTTAAATCAGTTTTTATTTAATTTAATTTGAAAATGAATTCGCTTTGAAAATGAATTCGCTTTGAAAATGAATTCGCTTTGAAAATGAATTTTCTTTTTGAAAATAAAATCAACGTTGTTTTTAAAATAGAAGAGACGATTTTCGTTTATACAAAGATTAGATTTTCAATTGTATAAAGATACGATTTTTAGAATTGAAAAGATATGGAATAATTTTTAGAAGAATCATATAAAAATGTGATTTTTATATAGGCAGTGATTAGATAGAAATTCAAACTTTTATATTAGAAAAGGCGAGATTTTTATATATTGAATAGCGAAGTCAAAATATGATTTTTATATATTGAACTTCGAGATAAAAATATGATTTTTATATATTGAACTTCAAGATAAAAATATGATTTTTATATATTGAACTTCGTGATAAAAATATAATTTTTATCTATACAACATAGTAATATAAAAATATGATTTTTATATATTGAACTTCGAGATAAAAATATGATTTTTATATATTGAACTTCGAGATAAAAATATGATTTTTATATATTGAACTTCGTGATAAAAATATAATTTTTATCTATACAACATAGTAGTAAAAATTCGATTTTTATATATTGAATAGCGAACTAAAAATTCGATTTTTATATATTGAATAACGAAGTAAAAATTCGATTTTTATATATTGAATAGCGAACTAAAAATTCGATTTTTATATATTGAATAACGAAGTAAAAATTCGATTTTTATATATTGAATAGCAAAGTAAAAATATGATTTTTATATATGTAGTGGCTATGGGCGAAGAAACTAATTAGAGAGGAGAACAGTGAAGATTTCCTGCATTAGAAGTGCCGTGGAGTTAGGATAGCTATCGGTGAGAATTTCTCACCTTTCAATTTCTTTTCTAATTATATATTTATACTAGGATGCAGACGGTGCTTAGTAGCACCCGACACAACCGTCCACAAACCATGGACTTGTTTGTTTGGTTGCATAGATTAGTTTGATTATTTGATTGAAATTGAATTGTTTGGTGAAATGAATAGATTTGATTGATGTGTGAATGGCGTGGGCCTTCACTAGACCGGGGATAAGGCTAGGCCTCGTCCCGTTTCTAGTATCGTGCCGTTATGCCGCCGAAATTTTCTAAAATATGTTAGAAAAATAAAAATATCATTTTTATTGTGTAAATGAAATGAATAGAAATTCATGTGTTAAAATAAAATATATTATCATTAAAAATATAGTTTTAACGTGAAAGTGAATAAATAAATATTTATAAACAAATCGGCCGATTTGTTTATATACACTGATTTGACTGATATTGAATGGGTCGATAAATTTTACACATCGCCCAACTGCACAACTAAAAATCTGTGTTTGATTGTTTGAAACCCCACACGGGTTTGGGATGAAATTTGAAGTTCACTCATCCTGATTGATTAAATATGTCGATCGATTGATTGACAGGCTGTTATAAGCGTAAGATATCTATATTTGATGCTTATACAGTGTAGTGCACTTTGGTTGATGTTTGATTGTTTATTATTGCTATTATATACATGTGTTGTATGGAATCCATATAATTAACGTCATATGGTGATTGATTGGGCCTCATTCCAATCGGGAAAGTAATGAATATTATAAAAGAAAATTCATGTGTTGAATATAAAAATAGTGATGTGTTGACAGTACTCATGTGTTGAGATTAGTCGTGTGTTGAAATAAATATAGATTCTTGTGTTGAATGGGATAATATTCATTTGTTGGATAGAATAAAGAAGTTTTGAAAATATAAAGCCGTGTTGATTAGATTGACGCCATTTTGACGTAAACGATATTTATATCGATTTTATTCATTTCGAAATGAAATGAATTGAAAACGATTTCGAAATGAATTGAATTGAAAACGATTTCGAAATGAATTGAATTGAAAAAGATTTCGAAATGAATTGAATTGAAAACGATTTCGAAATGAAATGAATTGAAAACGATTTCGAAATGAATTGAATTGAAAACGATTTCGAAATGAAATGAATTGAAAACGATTTCGAAATGAATTGAATTGAAAACGATTTCGAAATGAAATGAATTGAAAACGATTTCGAAATGAATTGAATTGAAAACGATTTCGAAATGAAATGAATTGAAAACGATTTCGAAATGAATTGAATTGAAAACGATTTCGAAATGAATTGAATTGAAAACGATTTCGAAATGAATTGAATTGAAAACGATTTCGAAATGAATTGAATTGAAAACGATTTCGAAATGAAATGAATTGAAAACGATTTCGAAGTGAATTGAATTGAAAACGATTTCGAAATGAAATGAATTGAAAACGATTTCGAAATGAATTGAATTGAAAACGATTTCGAAATGAAATGAATTGAAAACGATTTCGAAATGAAATGAATTGAAACGATTTCGAAATGAATTGAATTGAAAACGATTTCGAAATGAATTGAATTGAAAACGATTTCGAAATGAATTGAATTGAAAACGATTTCGAAATGAAATGAATTGAAAACGATTTCGAAATGAAATGAATTGAAAACGATTTCGAAATGAAATGAATTGAAAACGATTTCGAAATGAATTGAATTGAAAACGATTTCGAAATGAATTGAATTGAAAACGATTTCGAAATGAATTGAATTGAAAACGATTTCGAAATGAAATGAATTGAAAACGATTTCGAAATGAAATGAATTGAAAACGATTTCGAAATGAAATGAATTGAAAACGATTTCGAAATGAAATGAATTGAAAACGATTTCGAAATGAAATGAATTGAAAACGATTTCGAAATGAATTGAATTGAAAACGATTTCGAAATGAATTGAATTGAAAGCGAATTCAAATGAATTCAAATAGAAATGAATTTTAAAACGAATTTATAAAGAAGAATTCAATTTTGATTTGAATTGAAATGGAAGTTGAAATTGTTTTGAAACGGATGTAGAACTATTTATAAAATTCGTTTTAAAAGGAAATCGACGAAATATATATAATATATATATATTATATATATAATGGCCTGAATAGAACGCGCTGCGCCGCGGCAGTTCTTGAATTTCGACCATTTATTTCAAACGGACATTGCGGGAGATCCGACCGTCGGATTCTCCTAAAACCGGAACCGTTGGGTTCGTATCGAAAAGAGCTTTCCAATGAATATTAGAAATTTGAAATCTAACGGTTGGATTTGGAGTTATGTCCAAATCAAATTCGAAAAAGGTCGTTGTAAGTGCAGTTCGATGGCCATTGTTGGAAATCGACTGTACGGGCCTTGGTAAAATTATTAAAAATATCTATAATTTGTGTAAAATCATAATATATGGATCGGAAAGAGTTGAGCTGGAAAATTCCACATTTGAAAAGATAAAAATAGATTTTTATCGAAATAAACTAGTTTTGAACTAGAATTAAAATCAATTTATTTTTGAAATAAATAAATTGAATTTGAAAGTGATTTTAAAAATAATCAATACTCCCAATACGTGGATTGGACTGGAGTTGAATCGAAATTATCTTCGGGATATTTCGATGTTGGATTTCGTGACTATACAAATATTGTTATGGGGATTTGAAAGATATATTTTATATCGCTATTTCCAATACGATATATGTTGGTTTCAGAATTTGATATTGAATGTAAGCCGATATATTTTCTATTCAGAGCCTTGTATTTAATATCAAATGTGATTTGGGTTTATCGTGAATCGTGTTTTAGAAGACATTGGTTCTTTAACCCAGTTAAAGGCAAGATATCGATTTTTGAGAAGATTAAAACTAAGTGGAGTTTTAATGAATCTTTAATTAGATTGAAAAATGAATTGATTATTTAAATTATCAAATCTGAAAGGTGATCGAGAATGGAGTACCACCAGTTTTGCTCCAAAGCGATAGTTAAATCTTTAATTAGATTTGAACGTGAAATGGTAATTAATTTTACCGATAACACAGTGGTGTTAGATGTGGAGTATTACCAGTTTTCTCCATGGGATATATAGGTTGGGATTGGGAAATAAAATAATAATTACTTCGGTGTGGTTCGCTAATCCCGACTAGTTTGGAAAACCATAATATGGTTTGAAATGATATCCAAAGGAAGATTAAAGAATAAATTTAGAAGAATTTATCTTGGATAAAATTAATGGGAACCTTTCCCTAAGAATGTGATTTTGTGAATAAAATAATATTCTGAATTGGAATGAGGCGTTTGTTGTGTTTGTGTAACATTCGTTTATTATATACGTGGGTTATTCAGAAAGGCCGGGTTTATACCCATTCTGAATAACCGATTCGACGAGATGTCGAAGATGAAGACGGTGGTTGAAGACCGGAAGTCTTCACATCGTTTGGGTGATTACTGATGATCTTGATTGGGCTGTACACCCAGGATGAGGGAATCAGTTGGTAATCGTCCAGACGTACCTGGAGATGGATGGATATGCGAGGAAAGTGCCTCCGGTTTCGTTCAGACCCAGAACGAACTTGTAAATGGATTGTGTGTCCGACATTGTATTCCTTTATATTGTATTTGTTGATCTCTGCTAAATATATATCTGTTTGGCGGCGGAGAATTTATTCTCTTGCTTAACGCCCTTCTCTGAGACATATGAGCTCAGAGGTTATATATTGGCAGAAATCAGTGGTACGATATGGATTGATAGTGTGGCATACTGAGATGCAGTGATCCAGACTTTTGTTGAAAAGCAAAGTTTGGTGGTTGATGATCAAAGTGCAGCTGATATAGCATGGCTTTGTGTATAGCGTTGATCCGCGAGCCTCACAGCCCGGGATGGTGGTAAACTGATGGTTTGATCAGTATACATTTTTAGTGTAGTGGATTCGGTCGACCGATATTGAGCTTCGTGCTCGGAGGGATAGAGTAAGTGGTGTTTTCTCTTGCTGGGACATAAGCCGCGGTGATACTTGAGTCCCAAAAGTGCGGATGTGCATAGCGGTGTTTTCTCTCGCTGAGACGTAAGCCGCGGTGATTTGTACTACGTGATCGATCTTTCGAATCAGGAGCCACCATGATGGAAATCCAATTTCCAATACGTGTATTTCGGCTTTATTTGTAGAGCCTAGTATGGCGACATAGTGGGATGGGGCACTCATGCCGTCTATGATTTATATTTATGATTGAAATTGTTCTTGACACTATACACTTATTATAGTATCAAATGATTTGTTTTAAACGTATCAAGCATGTTTGGCTGTTATAAGGTAAAACCCTATCCTCTGGCTTGCGTTGCATTGTGTGATGGGACCTGGGTCTTATAATAGCTTCATTTTTCGAAAAAGCATTGCGCTGTTTATTCTATGCACTAGTATTCTTGGGAGGAAACCCGTTCCGTGTATACGGCGTGGTCCCTTGAATTACTCTCTTTTAAAGTAAAGTTTTAAATAACTGTTTTAGTTCTCACACCAGTCACATGACTGACCTGGAGTTTATTGTTTTAACCTAAACTCTGGGTGCCCTTATTTTCGACACGGGCAGCTAGTAGTTTTGGTTTTGCAGATTTATATTCACAGGATCCTGGTTTACAGCTGGAATGATATCCGGAAAGCTTTGTATCCGTATATCTCTTCTAGTTGTGTATTGTATTATTTTCCGCTGCTAGGTATTTAAATGTAATTTAAATCTCTGATATTTCTGTGTAATATTCATTTATACTCTATATATACTTGTAATCTGATGCATTGTTGTAATAACAGTGAAATGTTCTTCTGTTTGTGTTCTGATTTGTCTTGTCCTCACAGTAATTCGTTCTTTCTCATCTCTTCGGAGACCGGGGAAGTTTCGGGTCGCTTCACCTTTCGATTAAACTAATCGATAACTCTTTTCCATTAACTAGATTCGATAACTCCTTTCGATTAAACTAATCGATAACTCCTTTCGATTAACTAGATTCGATAACTTTTTTTTACTCGATTCGAATAACTAATATTCGATAACTCCTTTCGAATAACTAGATTCGATAACTCCTTTTTACTTGATTCGAATAAACTATATTCGATTAACTCCTTTCGAATAACCAGATTCGATAACTCATTTTTACTTGATTCGAATAAACTATATTCGATTAACTCCTTTTTACTTGATTCGAATAAACTATATTCGATTAATTCCTTTTTCGACTAACTCTAATCGATTTATTCTAATTCTGTTAACTCTATTTAATTACTCTATTGGTTAACTCTAACTCTAACTTGTTAACTCTAACTCTAACTGGTTCACTCTAACTGATCAACTCTAGCTCTAACTGGTTAACTCTAACTGATCAACTCTAACTAGTCAACTCTAAATGGTTAACTCTAACTGGTTAACTCTAACTGGTCAACCCTAATTGATTAACTGTAACTGGTTAACTCTAACTGATTTACTCTATTCTATTAACTCTAATCGAATAATTAATATTTGATTAACTCATTTCGATTTACTCTTTTGAGTTAACTCCTATGATTTATTCCTTTAAATTAACTCCTTTGATTAATTCCTTTGAATTATCTCCTTTTCTATTTGTTTACTTAACAAATAACTATTCCCTTTTCAATTCTATTTATTTAACAAATAAATATTTCTTTCTATAAAATCCTTTGATTTTATAAATATTTCCTTTTCAATATAACATTGAAAATTTCCTTTTATAATTATTCTATTTATTTTCTAAATAGATATTCCTTTTATAAATCTATTTACTTTTATTTAATCCTATTTATTTAACAAATAAATATTCCTTTTCTATTTGTTTCACAAATATTTTTCCTTTATAACTCTTATTTATTTCCCAAATAAATAATCCCTTTATACTTCTATTTATTATCCCAATAAATATTCCTCTTTATAAAATCCTATGATTTAATAAATAATTCCCTTTTTATCTTTATCATATTTATTTCCAATAAATATTTTCTTTTCAAAACCCTTTTGATTTTATAACTGTTTCCTTTTATAAACACTCTCTTTCCTTTTCTATATAAAATCCATTGATTTTATATAACCAATTTATTTTCAAAATATACTTTGAAAATCCCCTTTCTACATGCCAGTATTTCTTACGGTATTTAAAATACCAAATCACAATGATCGATATCATTTAAACAAACATCATCTTCAACAGATTTTATATCACATCATATATTACAATATATGAAAACAGTAAAATAAATGTTGAGGAATCCAGTTGGATTCCACCAACCTGTTTCCCTGCATCCACAGATGTTAAACAATATAATAACATCGATTTCACTTCGATATGAAATATTCTGATAAACAGAATCGATATCTGATTAACGTTATATATAAATATTGTTATCTATAATTTCAACCAATACATACGCAATTCAACCAAACAGTTAACACACATCAATCAACAGATAATTATCAGTTCTAAATATATATTAGAAAAATATACTGTTCAGAGTTGGTGAGTTTTACTCACATTGGACGATCATCGTTAATAACGATAACCATCGCTTGATTCAGATGGACAATTTATTTTTCTATAAATTGTAACGAGCTCCGATGAACTTCCAGTCAGTTCCATCGTGTAGTGTCCATCCATAGGATCCCAACGGATCTTGTTTCGTGAAATTCTGATGACGTATGACACAATTATGAAATTAAGTAGTTAATACAATTAAATAAATAAAACATGGATTTTAAATCTTCTAATGGGCCTCACCCCTTTTAAATCCCCCGGCCCATCACCAATTCAAAAAGCCCACCACCGTACCTTCTTCCCTCTCCACTCTCGTGTAATCCTTCTGTACACAAATACCATAGCTGACCCTTAAAACTCACGGTTCTCCTTCCATGATCCACAATACCCCAACTAACATATACCATGTTACTCCACATCACCTCCTCTTCCTTTTGATGCCCTCCTTCCTCAACTTGCAGGTCGGATTCAAATTCCGTTCTCGGACAGCTTCAGGCGCGCAAGAGCAAAGGTGCGACATTTTTCATAACCAATGATCATCGAACTCTGGCCATCCAATCTCCTCGCCATCACAAACTCAGATATCACATCGAATCCAAGAATCGATGCTTCCCAAACCAAAAACATTGAACCCTAAACTAGCTGAAGCTCGCGCTGTACAACGTCGAGCCCCAAAATCGTGAATCGCCTGGCTCAAAAAGGGTACCGAATCAAAGAGGATCACTCAAGGAATCCATCAATATATACTTTGAGATTTATTGAATTTGTTTGGATTTGTTTGTGATTTTTATACGAAAATGCTTAGCTGAAAAATTTCTGGGAAACCGACGACGTATTTTTAGTTGACCTAGGGTTTGAGAGAATGGAATGGTATTTATAGGATAAATATAATATTTTTTTAATTGAATATTATATTGAATGTAAAGCAAACGCTATTTTTATTTGTCCTCTAAAATTCCTGTGACCACGTATGATACCCAAAAATCACAAAAATGGACATGCAGCTACAGATCGACATTACGGTCCCAACGAAACTGGTTTCGTCGAATTCCGACTTCGTTTGCTCACACAGCGTATTTTTAAAGTTCAATTTATCAACTGTTTTTCACATTAAAATCCCGTACGGCCACACACTGACTTCAAAAATAACGGAAATTGAAATCTAGCAATAATTTAATATTGCAGATCCAACAAAATTAGTTTCATCGAATTCCGAGGTAGTTGGAAATGGCTATTTTAAAGCTCTAAATAACCCTTTTAAATATATAAATATATTTAAAAACAATTAAATTTAATTTTTAAAAATAAATATTATCGTATATATTCACAGTGGAATACCATACAGCTTCACTGGGATTTATAACTTGATATTTCAAATCCCGATATAAATCGATATTCGATTTATAATGAAATTTCTTTTATAAATATAAATAAATCGTTATAAATTATAAAGGAATTCCACAACGACTTTTCTAAAATTTGATTTGGACATAAATCAAAATCTACATGACAAAATCTCGATTTTTCTCTTCCATCAGAAAGATATACTTCACCAGCTCCGATCGTTTTTTGTTTCACATAATTCCGGCTTAAAACGAATCCTGTACATTCAGTTGAAGTTCGAATCGCCAAATTACGAACTGTAGCGCCATTTCAAGCTCGATTTTAATGATAATATAATTTATACGTTCAAATGGCGCTTATATAATATATTCGCTAATATAATTCAACTCTAAACTGAATTATATATTTTAAATAATCCAATTCATACAATATTGTGAATTCCACTGTTTTTTATTATTTCTGATTTAAATATATTATTCTATTATTTATTTTAATTAAATATTCAATTATGTTTAATTAATCGACCATTTGAATTCTCAAATTCACTATTTAAATAGTTAAATAAATTAATTATCTCACTGAAAAATGCGGGTCGTTACAGCATAACTTCGTCTTCAATTATCTTCATCATATTTGATCGCAACGCTAACGACATATGGAGTGGTTTTCAGATAACATATCCGATCTCGGACTCTCCGTACTGACGATGGAAAAATGGTCAAAAACTTCGACAGTCGGTGAGTTAACTATCAAAGAAAAACATGTGTGCAAACAACGATATTATTTCCATATGAAAATTATATCGGTCAATCATCATTGACATTTATCTCTTTAGTTCATTAATTTATTTATTTCCTTTTTCCATATATTCAACATTCCTTATTTTCTAAATTTAGAAAATAAATGTTATTAATCATTGGAAAACATTTCCATCTCTTTTTCATGTATCACTGTCATTTCAGTATTCTTTATCATCAACATTTCATATTCTAGGATTAGAAAATATCTCTGATTTTATTTGGAAAATGTTTCCAAAACTCATGCATTGGATTTAAACAGATGTTTAAATTAAAACATCGCTATGCCAACTCAAACCATTAACACTTATTAACTAAATTCAATTAACTCCTTCACTATCGAACCTTAACCATTCCTTAGTTAAAAATTGAGTCAATCAAGTTGGGGTATAACTACCTCTCAGACCTTAACTGAACAACATTTCTAACCTAGAAATAGACAAAGTTCACCTTTCAAATCTTTAACAAACTTCCTTATGTAACTCTTGGATTCTATTTATGAATCAACTTCTTTATGGAAAACATTGATTGTAACTATAGCTTTATAATCCCTACTTCTGAAATATCTAACTTCAAAATATAACTCGATTAACTCAAATCAATTAACCCTAACTCCATTAACTTTAACTTGATTAACTTTAATTCATTAACTCTTATCACTTAACTCCTTTCGAATAAACTATATTCGATTAACTCCTTTAACTCTATTCGAATAAACTATATTCGATTAACTCCTTTATCTCTATTCGAATAAACTATATTCGATTAACTCCTTTAACTCTATTCGAATAAACTATATTCGATTAACTCCTTTAACTCTATTCAAATAAACTATATTCGATTAACTCCTTTAAATCTATTTGAATAAACTCTATCCGATTAACTCTTATTCGATTAACTAATATTCGACTAACTCTTATTCGAATAAATAATATTTGATTAACTCTCTTTGAATAACCAATATTCGATAACAATTTTTCGAATAAAGAATATTCGATAACTCTTTTCGAATAACCAATATTCGATAACTCTTTTCGAATAAACTATATTCGATTAATTCCTTTCGAATAAACTATATTCGATTAATTCCTTTCGAATAAACTATATTCGATTAACTCCTTTCGAATAAACTATATTCGATAACTCGTTTTTGATTAGCTCTAATTCTAATCAATTAACTCTAATTCGATTAACACTAATTATAATTGATTAACTCTAACTCTTATCGATTAACTCTAATTTTATTAACTCCAATTCTATTCGATTAACTCTAACTCTAATCGATTAACTCTAACTCTAATCAATTAACTCTAATTCGATTAACTCGAATTCTAATCGATTAACTCTAACTCTAATCGATTAACTCTAACTCTAATCAATCAACTCTAATTCGGTTAACTCAAATTCTAATCGATTAACTCTAACTCTAATCGATTAACTCTAATTCGATTAACTCTAATTCTAATCGATTAACTCTAACTCTAATCGATTAACTCTAACACTAATCAATTAACTCTAATTCAATTAACTCTAATTGATTAACTCCATTTGATTAACTCCTTTGGATTAACTCCTTTGGATTAACTCCTTTTGATTAACTCCTTTTGATTAACTCCTTTAGATTAACTCCTTCTGGAATAAGTAATATTTGATTCACTCTTCGTCTGTATTTAGTTTCAAATATCGATGTTGAAATTGATTCTTACTTCTTTATATAAGTCCTGAATTATATATTCCATTTACCCAATGATAAATATTTTATTTAATTTATAAAATATTATTTATAAATTAATCTTGTCAATCTATCGGTTAGAACAGATTCTATTTAAAATCTTTGCTTTAAATCCATATCATGTTATACCCGTGCGCGAAGCACGGGTCTAAACCTTTCAAATATAAAATTCTCTTTTTATACTATTCTATTCTTTTTTCAAGTATTTCCTTTTATAATCTATTTATTTACCAAATAAATCACTTTTGATAATTCTATTTATTTTATAAAATAATTCCTTTTTATATAAAATCCATTTATTTTATAAGTAATTCCTTTTATTTTCCAACTATTTCCTTTCTATCTGTTTCACAAATATTTCCTCTTCTATTTGTTTTACAAATATTTCCTCTTTCTATTTGTTTTACAATTATTTCATTTTCTATTCTATTTATTTGACAAATAAATATTCCTTTTCAATTCTATTTATTTAACAAATAAATATCTCTTTTATAACTCCTTTGATTTTATAATTATTTTCTTTTATAAATTCCTTTTCCTTTTGTATATAAAATCCATTGATTTTATATAAATAATTTATTTTCAAAATACACTTTGAAAATCCCCTTTTCTATATCCCAGTATTTCTTATGGTGTTTAAAATACCAATTCACAATGATCAATGTCATTCAAACACACATAATCAACAGATTATATATCACATCATATATTACAAGATATGAAAAGAACTGTATTCTAAATATTGAGGAATCCAGTTGGATCCTTCCAACCTGTTTCCCTGGATTACAGATGTTTAAACAATATAATTAACATCAACTTCATTTCAATATGAAATATTCTGATAAACAGAATCAATATTTGATTAACGATATATATATATATATCGTTAGCTTATAGTTTTAACCAATACATAAGCAATTCAACCAAACACTCAGCACATAGCAATCAATCATCATTCATCAGTTCTAAAAATATGTTATAAAAATAAAACTGATAGAGTTGGTGAGTTTTACTCACATTGGCGGTTTACCGTTAAATATCGATAACCGTTGTCGACTCAGATCGGACAATTTATTTCGCTATAAATTGTCACGAGCTCTGATTCACTCCCAGTCAGTTCCATTTCGTAGCCCCCGTCCATACGATCCTGACGGACCATGTTTCGCTGAATTTCGTTCATGTATGACCAAGTTATGATAATTAGAAGTTGATATCCATTTAAATGAATTAAAATATGGAATTTGAAATTCAAAGGGGCTTTAACCCTTTTTAAATCGGCCCATACCCGTTTTAAAGCCCGAACCCGCAACTACCCTTTCTTCCTCCTCAATTCATCGCGAGCTTCAGGTAAGGCCATTACCACCATTTTCTTCGATCCCTTCTCCCGTTACAACCCACCGAAATAAAAAAGAATACCACCACATTTCATCTCGTCGTGAGTACAACACCACCATCCCTGAGTTCCTCCACTCGCGTGCACAAAGTAGGATCCGTCGCCCATTGGAACCGTGCCAATATCGACACAAAAATGCACCGGAAACCACCAAAAGTACACGCAGGTTGCCATTTTCCATCGTGAACCCAAAACAAGTGCTTAAAACATCAATCGATGCTTCGATTTTCCAAATCGTCGAACCTCAGTATTCACTGTAAAACCCAACGTTCAGAACAGAGATGTCGAGTATGAAGAAATAGGTACTGGGATGAAGAGTTTGATTCAAAGATCACGAAAATACAAGTATCAAGATTTATAGGAATTAATTTGATTTTATTTTTGATTTCCAAACGAGGACGTTTTACTGTAAAATGAAAAACCATGGCGGCCATAAACTTTGACCCGAGGAAATTCTGTTTAGGGTTAGGACGGTTGTAAGGATATTTATAAGCCAATTTAGATATTTTTATATTTATTTATTTATTTATTTATAATCAATCGTTAAGTGTACTTATCATTTAAAAATCTATATAGTCACATACGATACCCAAAATCATGGAAATGGACATACACCTATAGTTCGGTGTTACGAACCCAACGAAACTGGTTTCATTGAATTCCGACTCTGTTTGCTCACACAGCGTTTTTTTAAAGGTTCAATTATCGACTGTTTTTCACATTGAAATCCCATACGGCCACACACTGACTCCAAAAATCACGAAACTTGAAATCGAACATTAATTTGACATTACAGATCCAACAAAATTAGTTTCGTCGAAAACGAAGTTCGTTTGCAAAACTGGCTATTTTTAAAGCTATAAATAAACCCTTTTAAATATTTATATATTTAAAAATAATTGAATTAAATATAAATAAATAACTATTATCGTATATATTCACAATAGAATATCATACAACTCCAATTGGATTTTTAACTTGATATTTCAAAATTACCAGTTATATCGATATTCGACTTATATTGAAAAATCCATTTATAATATAAATAAATCATTATAAATTATAAAGGAATTCCATAGCGACTTTTCTAAAATTTGATTTGATCATAAATCAAAATCTACACCACGAAATCTCGATTTTTCTCTTCCATTAGAAAAATAGACTTCACCAGCTCCTAACATTTCTTGTTTCACAGAAATCCAGTTTAAAACAGATTATGTATATTCAATTGAAGTTTGAATCGCCAAATAACGAACTACCGCGCCATTTCGAGCTCGATTATAATTATAATAAAATTTATACGCTCAACCATCGTTATTTAAATATATTCGTTATCGTAATTCAAATTTAAACTGAATTATATATTTTGAATTGCCCACTTCACACTATATTGCCATTTCAGCTAATTCTGATTATTTCAGAATTAAATATATTATTTAATTATTATATTAATTAAATATTCCATAAAAGTTAATTAAACAACCATGTTAATTCTCTAAATCACTATTTATATAATTAAATAAATTAATTATAATACCGTAAAAATACGGGTCGTTACATTCTTCTCCCCTTAAAATAATTTCGTCCTCGAAATTTCTAAGGTAGGAAACAAACCCTATTGACTGGCTAAAAATTATTTCTTTACTTCTTAAATTTCAGTTTCAACTGAACCAATTTAAATTAACTAAATTATTAATCCATTTCTATTAACAAAAAATTTCAAAAAAAAAATTCTGAAAATTTTCTAACACGAAATTTTCGAAAAATTTCGCCAGCACCTCCTTTGTACGGCTCAATCGGTACAACTACAACTCGCCTCTCTAGGCCTTCTCCAACCCAAAAGAAAATAAAACAGCCAAGCGGCTTGCCAAATCGGCTCATAAATCTCATGCTTATAACAAATATAAACTTGTACCTTTTTGTTGGGTATATCATCTCTATCACTTCCACCTATTATCAATTCAACATATACCAATGTCTTCTCAACCAGTTTCCAATCAATATCTGTTCAACGCAACTATTCGCTTATATCCAAACCAAATTCATTTGGAACTCAAGTCCTGTCCAAAATTCCAAACTCTTAACCCATCAATCCAGTATACTTAACCAAGTTAAGTTCCATCCACATTTTTCATTAACTGATTAATTTCTCTTGCCAGTTACCTTTATCTCATAACTCAAATTTTGATTTTCATTTCAAAAATCAATCCATTTACGCACCTAATTCCAAGTATATCAAAAATTCATTTTACTCGATATCGTTCCATTTCAATTCAATTTGGTTTTAATTCAAACAATCTATTTCCGGGAGTTTTTAAATAGCTTATCTTTTCAAAAATCAAATATCCTTTTCTATAATTTCAAAACACTTGTTTTTCTCAAAATAATTCAGAAACAATTCTTTTGGTAGTAATCCATCACTTAGAAACTCGAAAATGTACACCGATGATGGTCGACTTCATCATCAAAATTTGTTTTCCAGCGACCGAAGTGAGTTCAATACTATATCACTTTTTCAAAATCAAAACACTTCCATTTTGAAATATATTTCAAAATACATTTCACAATGCTTGTAAAACAATTTAAAATATCCCATGATTTTAAAATTCTCATATATTTAATCCAAATCCAACTACAAACGCCTTTCCAAACGCCAGAGTTTTAAAAGTCAATTCTGGTTTAAATTCAGTATTAATTCATCTGATTCCATGTATCACACTTATGTAAATTCTGATTGGTTATTTACATAACCATTTCAATTATATTCCTATCTAATCATAATAACAACCAACACATCCAAGAAACTATAATATTTCCAATATATATATTTTCTTTATATAAAAATATATTTGGGTAAAGTTATTTCATTACCCTCTTTTCAAAACATACTGCGTCGGTTCATCGTATTCGAGTGTTTAGAAACCCCTACCGATACAGTGGATCAAACTGATCGACCAGAATCCATAAACAACTCAACCAATAAATCTCCACAATATAATCTAATTTTTATATCAAATAACAAATAAGTTCACTCGTATATATACACTCAAACTCAATCTAGGGTATTACTAACCCCATCTTTACTGAGTCATGCCGCAGAGCCAAGGTAATTACTTAACCTTCAGTTCTGATACCAACTGTAGTGTCCCGAATTTTCGATACCATTTTAGCTGACCAAATAACACAAGTCCAACCCAAAATGCACTGGAAACCACAAAACTAATAGAAAGAAAACAGAGGGTGAGAATAGATAAGATAGAAACTTAGAATAGAAGAAGATACAACATTAGAGTAACACGAATCTCACTGCGGAACGAACAACATATAATTGATAACATATCTTTGAAATAAAATCAGTATATGTATACAATAACATTATCAAAGTACCACACTTACAACACAGCAGAATAAACAATAGTTACATAATCCTGAAGCCTACTACTCCAAGCTCTCCAAGTATATCTGTAAAATCCTGACTACTTGACTGCCCGTACAAAACTGGGCACCCAAGAGTTTTGGGAAAACAAAACAAAACAAACTCTGGGTCGGTCATGGGACTGGTATAAGTAAACAATTTAAAATAGTTTGAGCAATAAAACGATATCTCATAAGACCCCATATAACGGAACGGGTTTTTCCCTTATGAGAATCCAAAACATTTGATTTAACTTTCAAAATCCTTTGGAAAGAAATGATAAACTTTATATCAAAACTCTTTTGATATTATAATAATGTCTATCAACCACAACTAAATATTCATCTAGCAAAAACGCTTTCATCTCACGTTCTACATATATAGTATACAGTTAAAACCACGAGTACTTATTGGATAATGGATTACCAACTATTAGAAGGTATGGAACCACCTTCTGATAGCGTACCTCTAGAGAGGAATACACTGGGTTCAACAAGAACATCTTACAACCCGACCACACATGACCGACCACTCATTTCGCTTAAGTGTATCAAATGTATATCACCAACGGTTGGGATCAGCAACCATTTCCCGAATGGGACAACATCTAATAGATTAAAGAATGAAATGAATATCTCTAGATAGGTGATAATACACCCTAACTAGCAGCCAACCACTTAGCCATTGTAATGACCCGGTATTTACACGGATCACGGACACAGTTTTGATTGATCGTGAATACATATTTTCGAATATGATTTAAAATTTAGACCTTGAAATTCAAAATTTGTTAACATATATGTATAATAGCATTTATATGTGCAGTATTTATCAGAACCTATTTTTGATACATTCAGATATGATAGCATGAAGTTAATAACATTTGTTGAATTTTATTTTACACATGTATATGTGATAGCATGTAGGTGATAACCCTTGTTTAAAATTCATTTTTAAATGAATAACACTTATTTTAAGATGCCATTTTTTTTGAAAAACACTTGTTTATATATTTTCTTCAAAAGCTTTAAAAACCTTAGTATTGGCAAAAATCTTTATTTTAAATATTTAAATTCTCTTGATCAAAGATATGTTAAATCACTCTTTTTGATCTCAAAAAGGAAATGCAAGAAAATCTTTGAATTCATATATGTTTAAAATCAAAAATCATGTGTGGTCTAATCCTTTAAATTCATGATCTCATCATAGATATGATAGCGGTAAAATCTCATTTGCATCTTTGCCTTGAAACTAGGATATGTATTGTCAAATTTAATTTCACTTCATGATCTCATACATGATAGATCATGCTAGCAAGTAAGGCCTATAGGAAGATTTATAGGCACATGATAGAAACCTTTTGGAATAAAAACATTTTAGTTTTAAATATTTTTATTTCTTTTCAATTGATTTTCTAAAAATACAAAATCATGTTTTATTTTCAAGAATCTTGGCCATTTTTTCAAATAAACATGTACCTTAAAAGATTTGCAAAATCATAGATGGATACTAAGATCCAACCTTCACTAGAAAGACACTAGAAAGAAGGATTTGAAAGAACAATTGCTTGCACATGGTGAATCTTTCTTGCTTATACATTTTCAGATTTTCTGAAAATGCCTTTCTTTTATTTTTCCAAAAACACTTTCACTTTGTCAAACCATGTGATAATATTTTGCAAAATCTTGTATAATTTTTCAATGGATTTTTCCTACCCTAGTTAAACACCAAATGGGATGATTTTCCAAAGTGTTTTCATACCGAAACATGACCTGGCCATGAGCAAACTGTGCAGAAAATTTCATATTTTTGCATACCTAGAAAGCCAAGGTATTGTATTATATAATCCTTGTTAAATCGGCATGTTTTGCATAAGAAAAAGGTGAGCTAATGCATGTGAAAACCGAGCCTAGTTTGGTACAATAAGGACTTCTATTTTTGGCTAAAGTCTTATTATAGCATTAGTGAAGGACATGAGGTACAAAGTGCATTTAAGTTGATAATTCTTAGTGCACCAATAGGAATTCTTGCGCAGGAAAAATCCCACCTGAAATGGATGCTTAAAGCCATGTGAGTCCTAGGTTTGTGTGATGATGTTGAGAGAAATGTTTTTTTTATGTCTTTCAATTGTCATCAAAACTAAAAACTATTTTTTCTCTCTCTTCTTTCAAAAACTGCATTTAATGCACAAATTTTATAATGTTTTCCTTACACTATATATAGAACCTTAGCATACATACTTTCATTCACAACTGAAAATATTCTCAAATGTAAACCAGTAGAGGAAAGTCAGAGAAGTTATAAAGCTAAGGTGAGTAAATTTTCGACTAAAAACTCTTTACTGTATTCTTTCTAGTTGAACTGGAAGGGGTATTGTTTGTATTAAACATGTGTGAGTGGTATGCTGATACATGTTGTTGGATCAAACCTTAATTGTTCACTCAAATTAAAGAACTAATGGTGTAAGGACTGGTTGATACATGATGATAGATATAGTCTGTTCCTTCCTGTTTTCTGTTGAACTGTGTACACCCCTTAGCCAATCTGTTAATTCATTGCTAGGTTAGGATTTAGAAGTTGTTTTGTTTTTCAAAAGCAATTCCAGTAACCTAGGATGAGTTAGAAATGGCGGTATCACTTCAAAAACAAACTCAGTATGTGTTAAAACAAAACACAGTAATTAACTTACCAGCTCTATGTATGATCCAATTTTTCAAAATGGTTTTAAAATCAAACTAGTTACATAAATCAAATCCTAGGGAAAAGTGATGATTTTTAAAGGAGGTTTCGTGATTTTTAATGGTATATGTTGCCGGGAATTTAAAGATGATCATAAAATGCAAAGTGGGCAAATTCCGACCACCTAGTTCGTCGGAGGTCGTGGGGTTGAAGGTGAAGGTTCATCGGGGATCAGTCAACCTAGGAAAAATACTAGATACATTTTTAAATGATTTGATTTAGGGAAATTAACAAAAATAGGGTTTATGCTGGTTTTTGGGTTCGGTCTATATAATCGAAAGTTGCTCTTCGTCGGAGCTATGATGGAGGTGCGGTCAGGGGGGAACCGGTGCGCTTGGGTCGGGCGATGGTACGGTGGCAAGGCGGTGGCGGCTCGTGGCCCTGATAAGGCGCAGCAGCCCTTTTCCTTCGGTGATGCAGTTTTGGGAAATTAAGGTGGCTCAGTCATTTTCTGATCCACGACGAGTGGGAGGTTGTGGGCAGGGCGACATGACCAGTGGTGGAGGAGACGTTTGTGGGGCCAGTTGTTGGGTGGTGGAGGCGCCGGAATTGACTGTGCACGTGCACGGGTCAGAGATGTTCAACGAGGAAGAAGAACCCGTGTTTTTATCATGAACAAGCAAGAAATCCCGATGGTAAGAGCATGGTACTTTGGGTTTTCAACTAAAAAGTGGTACTTTGTTTTGCCTTAACGTCATACTGTGTTTGGCTTTCAACATGGTATTGTGAGTTTTGTTTTAAATGTGATACTTGGGTGGTTTAGCAAGGGAGATGGCACTTGTTTCTGGCAACTTGGCTCTTAGTTTTAGTCTTGGCACTTAGTAAGTGAAACAGCTACTTTAGCTGATATTTTGGTCCTTAAGAATTTTTTTAAACTTTAGTTAAATTTTAAAATCCAAGTTAATTATATAAATTAAAATGGGAATTTAAGGAAGTAAAATTTAAATAACATTTTGTTTCCAATATGCCAAGAAGGAAGCAGGTGAATCAGGATTCGACAGGATGTTGTCAAGAAATACAGGGATGAGAAAATTATAAAATTTAGTTTATAATTTAAATTTTTCTCAACATAAATAATGATTGTATAATTAGATTTTTATTTTAAAATATTTGGAGTAAAGCAAATAAAATAGTGATAAGTTGTATACGCTGAAATTTTGCCAGTTCAAACAGTAAATCTAAAATCCTTGTCTCAATATAATTGATACTATACTATTCTGAACTGATATAAACTGAATATTTTATCTGTTTAGATATAATTGGAAAATAGAATATTCGTTAATCATTTCAAAGAGACCGAAGTCAACATTTCACTTTGAATTGATTATACGCTATACGTCGGAGGTTTTAAATTTGAAGACGGCGTTTTACAAGAACTATTTTTTAAATAGTACCTTCGGTTTGTTCAAACCCAGAACAACTTGTATGGACGAGTGTCCGACAAATTAATTCCAACTGGTCACGTACGTTGATCTTTTCAAACGTAATTATATGGTGGCAGAGGAATTCGTTTCTCTCGCCGTATACCTGTAATCTATTTTTGAGGAAGTCAATTAGTGATCGGGAAGTCTTGACGATGTGGCACTCAAAGAAATAAACCAGTGTTGATAACGTAAGTCTAGCCTCATGCCTCACACCCAGGAAATGAAAAAAATCAGGCAGGCAGCATGGCTATGTGGGTCGCTTCCATTAGGGTGTAGCATCACCTATTTAGAGAAATTCCTATTGTTTCTTAATCTATAGATTCTGCCCATTCGGGAATGGTTGCCGTACACAACCATCGGTGATATACATTCGATACACTCAAGAGAAATGAGTGGTCGGTCATGTGAGGGCCGGGTTGCAAGACGTTCTTGTTGAACCCAGGTGTATTTGCCTCTAGAGATACATCATTGGAAGGTAGTCCCATACCTTGTCATAGTTGGAAATCCAATTTCCATAAGCGCCAAGCGGTTTTTGTTTGTATACTACATAGGAGAATGTGAGATGCAAGCATTCTCCTAGATTCTTAATTATTTGTGAAAACCAAATAGACACTATGATAATATCTGGTTTAAGGTATACAAAGTGTTTTGATCTCATAAGGTAAAAACCTGTTCCGTCTTTACAACGTGGTCTTATGAGATATTTTGGTTTCTTTAAACTGTTTAAAACTGTTTACTCATACCAGTCCCCTGACTGACCCGGAGTTTATTTTTTTGTGTTTCCCTTAAACTCTTGGGTATTCATAACGCTTGTTATGAATAGACAAGTGAATCAGGATTTGGATAAACTTGTGAAGCTGGAATGAAGATTTTGCTGTGTGCTGGTCCGTCTATCTACTGTATAATTAAGTCTGTCAGTTGATCATCTATGATATGTATAATTACTGATGTACTATGAATGGGTTGTATCACTAGATTCTGTATGCTCTGATGTAATATATTCCGCTATGAAATGTTAAAGTATTATCTTTTTGTGAAAATTTCCACTGTGAGATTCTGATGTTCTGTGATTCATCTTCTATCTATTCTTATTTCTTATTAATGGCACGACTTTCGATGTGTTCGAAAGTTGGGTCATTACAGTTGGTATCAGAGCTTAGGTTACTGATTACCTAGGCTTTGGGTGAGTGTGAGAGAGCGTATTTTTGTACAAAAATTTAAAACGAATTTAAAACAACTTGGATGTTATACCTAAGTAGTTATACCCCATCGAGACTCAATTGATAACCTGTTATATTCAGGTAATCAAAATGAGTACCCATGCACGAAGAGGTCGAGTTAGGGGGTCATCCACTGTTACTGGCCGTGCTGCTGGATCCCAAGACCAAGGGGGAACAGTAGAGGAAGTTGCACCAGTTCAACAAGATAAGAGTTTTACGACTATTTGTAAGGAGTATACGACTCTGGGAGGAAAGGTTTTCAAAGGAACTGAGTCTTTTAGCGAAGTTCAAGCTTGGATGAGATCCTGTGAGAGGATTTTCAAAGGACTGAAATTGAATGATGAGCAGAAACGTCTCTTAGCTTCGTGGCAACTTCAAGAAGCTGCTGCTATTTGGTGGGATGCTCAGACCACGAATGTTCCTGAGGAAGATTTCACTTGGGAAAATTCAAAGAAGCTTTCGAAGCACGGTTTCTACCTGTTGTAGGAAAGACGAGGATGTATCGGGATTTCATTGATCTAAATCAAGGGGATATGAAAGTATCTGAATACGAGAACAAATTCAACTCGCTTTCTTGTTTTGGCCCAGAAGTGATCAACACTCCACTTAAGAAGAATGAAATGTTCATAGCGGGATTGAAGGATAGCCTGCAAGTTCAGATGATTGGACATCTCAAGATTCCACTCGTTGATCTAGTAGATATGGCGGTCCGTTATGAGGCACTGGAGGGTAAGAAGCCAGTGGCAAAAGCAGCACAGACAGGAGGATCTAGTGGTGAGAATCCAAGCAAAAGAAAATTCAATCCGAACTAGAACAACAACAAAAAGGAAGTACCTAAGATAGGAGAAAAAGCCAAAGAACGATTCAAAGATACCATATGCCACAACTGTTTGCAGAAAGGACATATTGCCAAGTTCTGCACCAAACCAGCAGCAGAAAAGCCACAGTAGACTCAGCAGCCGGAGCAACCTCAACTGAAGGGAACAAGTGATGCTATTCCATATAAGTTTTCATGCTATAACTGTCGTCATCCAGGGCACTTGGTTAGAGACTGTCCACTGAAGAAGGCGCAACAACCAAAGGTCTACGCTTTAATGGATAAGTCGCCAACTTCTGAGAGTGTGAAAATGGAAGGAGCTTCAGAAGGTACTTTACTCTTTTTAGATAAAATGAGTTAATTAACTAGGGTCAGCCTTGAGGTAAAATAAATATGGTTGGATTGAATTAGAATAATATCCATTTATATTGATACCGGAAATCAAGTTAGAATTTTAAACAGAGTTAAAATTTGGATTTCTTGGAGTTAAGGCTGGGCTTGAGGGTTTAAGGAAAGTGAATTGGTTGATTTGTGAAAACAAATCATTTTTATGAATCCCGAACTGGAGATGATTAACTGAGTGAATGAATGTTTTGGGAAGTACTTAACGGGGTTAAGTAAATGGACCGATGAGTTGAGCAAGGGATTTTGACAAATATTTTTAGGGGATTTTGACAGATATTTTTGAATAGGAAATTGCTGATGGGTGTTTTATTTATCGATGTGTTCGATGTGGTTTATTTATCGATGTGTGTTTATATACAAGTCGATAGCCCTAAATCTACTGCTTACAAATTTCGGGGATGAAATTTTTATAAGGGGGGGTAGAATGTAATGACCCGGTATTAACACAGATCACGGACACAGTTTTGATTGATCGTGAATACGTATTTTCGAATATGATTTAAAATTTAGACTTTGAAATACATAATTTGTTAACATATATGTATAATAGCATTTATATGTGCAGTATTTATTAGAACCTATTTTTGATACATTCAGATATGATAGCATGGAGTTAATAACGTTTGTTGAATTTTATTTTACACATGTATATGCGATAGCATGTAGGTGATAACCCTTGTTTAAAATTCATTTTTAAATGAATAACACTTATTTTAAAATGCTAGTTTCTTTGAAAAACACTTGTTTATATATTTTCTTCAAAAGCTTTAAAAATCTTAGTATTGGCAAAACTCTTTATTTTAAATATTTAAATTCTCTTGATCAAAGATATGTTAAATCACTCTTTTTGATCTCAAAAAGGAAATGCAAGAAAATTTTTGAATTCATATATGTTTAAAATCAAAAATCATGTGTGGTCTAATCCTTTAAATTCATGATCTCATCATAGACATGATAGCAGTAAAATCTAATTTGCATCTTTGCCTTGAAACTAGGATATGTATTGTCAAATTTAATTTCACTTCATGATCTCATACATGATAGATCATGCTAGCAAGTAAGGCCTATAGGAAGATTTATAGGCACATGATAGAAACCTTTTGGAATCAAAACATTTCAGTTTTAAATCTTTTTATTTCTTTTCAATTGATTTTCTGAAAATACAAAATCATGTTTTATTTTCAAGAATCTTGGCCATTTTGTCAAATAAACATGTACCTCAAAAGATTTGCGAAATCATAGATGGATACTAAGATCCAACCTTCACAAGAAAGACACTAGAAAGAAGGATTTGAAAGAATATTTGCTTACACATGGCGAATCTTTCTTGCTTATACATTTTCCGATTTTCTGAAAATGCCTTTCTTTTATTTTTCCAAAAACACTTTCACTTTGTCAAACCATGTGATAAGATTTTGCAAAATCTTGTACAATTTTTCAATGGATCATTCCTACCCTAGTTAAACACCAAATGGAATGATTTTCCAAAGTGTTTTCAAACCAAAACATGACCTGGCCGTGAGCAAACTGTGCAGAAAATTTCAGATTTTTGCATACCTTGAAAGCCAAGGTATTGTATTATATAATTGTTGTTAAATCAGCACATTTTGCATAAGAAAAAGGTAAGCTAATGCATGAGAAAACTGAGCCTAGTTTGGTACAATAAGGACTTCTATTTTTGGCTAAAGACCAATGATAGCATTAGTAAAGGACATGAGGTACAAAGTGCATTTAAGTTGATAGTTCGTAGTGCACCAATAGGAATTCTTGCGTACGAAAAATCCCACCTGAAATGGCTGCTTAAAGCCATGTGAGTCCTAGGTTTGTGTGAAGATGTTGAGAGAAATGTTTTTTTATGTCTTTCAATTGTCATCAAAACTGAAAACTGTTTTTTTCTCTCTTCTTTCAAAAACTGCATTTAATGCACAAATTTTATAATGTTTTCCTTACACTATATATAGAACTTAGCATACATACTTTCATTCACAACTGAAAACATTCTTAAGTGTAAACCAGTAGAGGAAAGTCAGAGAAGTTATAAAGCTAAGGTGAGTAAATTTTCGACTAAAAACTCTTTACTGTATTCTTTCTAGTTGAACTGGAAGGGGTGATTGTTTATATTAAACATGTGTGAGTGGTATGCTGATACATGTTGTTAGATCAAACCTTAATTGCTCACTCAAATTAAAGAACTAATGGTGTAAGGACTGGTTGATACATGATGATCGATATAGTCTGTTCCTTCCTGTTTTCTGTTGAACTGTGTACACCCCTTAGCCAATCTGTTAATTCATTGCTAGGTTAGGATTTAGAAGTTGTTTTGTTTTTCAAAGGCAATTCCAATAACCTAAGATGAGTTAGAAATGGCAGTATCACTTCAAAAACAAACTCAGTATGTGTTAAAACAAAACACAGTAATTAACTTACCAACTCTATGTATGATCCAATTTTTTAAAATGGTTTTAAAATCAAACTAGTTACATAAATCAAATCCTAGGGAAAAGTGATGATTTTTAAAGGAGGTTTCGTGATTTTTAATGGTATATGTTGCCGGGAATTTAAAGATGATCAGAAAATGCAAAGAGAGCAAATTCTGACCACCTAGTTCGTCAGAGGCCGTGGGGTTGAAGGTGAAGGTTCATCGGGGATTAGTCAACCTAGGAAAAATACTAGATACATTTTTAAATGATTTGATTTGGGGAAATTAACAAAAATAGGGTTTATGCTGGTGTTTGGGTTCAGTCTGTATAATCGAAAGTTGCTCTTCGTCGGAGCTATGATGGAGGTGCGGTCAGGGGGGAATCGGTGCGCCTGGGTCTGGTGATGGTACGGTGGCAAGGCGGTGGCGTCTCGTGGCTCTGACAAGGCGCAGCAGCCCTTTTCCTTCGGTGATGCAGTTTTGGGAAATTGAGGTGGCTTGGTCATTTTCTGATCCACGACGAGTGGGAGGTTGTGGGCAGCGGCGACATGACCAGTGGTGGAGATGACGTTTATGGGGCCGGTTGTTGGGTGGTGGAGGCGCAGGAATTGACTGTGCACGTGCATGGGTCAGAGATGTTCAACGAGGAAGAAGAACCCGTGTTTTTCTCATGAACAAGCAAGAAATCCCGATGGCAAGAGCATAGCACTTTGGGTTTTCAACTAAGAAGTGGTACTTTGTTTTGCCTTAACGTCATACCGTGTTTGGCTTTCAACATGGTACTGTGAGTTTTGTTTTAAATGTGATACTTGGGTGGGTTAGCAAGGGAGATGGCACTTGTTTCTGGCAACTTGGCTCTTAGTTTTAGTCTTGGCACTTAGTAAGTGAAACTGGTACTTTAGCTGATATTTTGGTCCTTAAGAAAAATTTTAAACTTTAGTTAAATTTTAAAATCCAAGTTAATTATATAAATTAAAATGGGAATTTAAGGAAGTAAAATTTAAATAACATTTTGTTTCCAATATGCTAAGAAGGAAGCAGGTGAATCAGGATTCGACGGGATGTTGTCAAGAAATACAGGGATGAGAAAATTATAAAATTTAGTTTATAATTTAAATTTTGATCAACATAAATAATGATTGTATAATTAGATTTTTATTTTAAAATATTTGGAGTAAAGAAAATAAAATAGTGATAAGTTGTATACGCTGAAATTTTGCCAGTTCAAACAGTAAATCTAAAATCCTTGTCTTAATATAATTGATACTATATTGTTCTGAACTGATATAAACTGTATATAAACTGAATATTTTATCTGTTTAGATTTAATTGGAAAAGAGAATATTCGTTAATCATTTCAAAGAGACCGAACTCAATATTTCACTTTGAATTGATTATACGCTATATGTCGGAGGTTTTAAATTTGAAGACGGCGTTTTACAAGAACTATTTTTTAAATAGTACCTTCGGTTTGTTCAAACCCAAAACAACTTGTATGGACGAGTGTCCGACAAAGTAATTCCAAATGGCCACGTACGTTGATCTTTTCAAACGTAATTATATGGCGGCAGAGGAATTCGTTTCTCTCGCCGTATACCTGTAATCTATTTTTGAGGAAGTCAATTAGTGATCGGGAAGTCTTGACGATGTGGCACTCAAAGAAATAAACCAGTGTTGATAACGTAAGTCTAGCCTCAAGCCTCACACCCAGGAAATGAAAAAAATCGGGCAGGCAGCATGGCTATGTGGGTCGTTCCCATTAGGGTGTAGCATCACCTATCTAGAGAAATTCCTATTGTTTCTTAATCTATCGATTCTGCCCATTCGGGAATGGTTGCCGTACACAATCATCGATGATATACATTCGATACACTCAAGAGAAATGAGTGGTCAGTCATGTGAGGGCCGGGTTGCAAGACGTTCTTGTTGAACCCAGGTGTATTTGCCTCTAGAGATACATCATCGGAAGGTAGTCCCATACCTTGTAATAGTTGGAAATCCAATTTCCATAAGCCCCAAGCCTTTTTGTTTGTATACTATACAGGAGAATGTGAGATGCAAGCATTCTTCTAGATTCTTAATTATTTGTGAAAACCAAATAGACACCATGATAATATCTGGTTTAAGGTATACAAAGTGTTTTGATCTCATAAGGTAAAAACCTGTTCCGTCTTTACAGTGTGGTCTTATGAGATATTTTGGTTTCTTTAAACTGTTTACTCATACCAGTCCCTTGACTGACCCGGAGTTTATTTTTCCGTGTTTCCCTTGAACTCTTGGGTATTCATAACGCTTGTTATGAATAGACAAGTGAATCAGGATTTGGATAAACTTGTGAAGCTGGAATGAAGATTTTGTTGTGTGCTGGTCCGTCTATCTACTGTATAATTAAGTCTGTCAGTCGATCATCTATGATATGTATAATTACTGATGTACTATGAATGGGTTGTATCACTAGATTCTGTATGCTCTGATGTAATATATTCTGCTATGAAATGTTAAAGTATTATCTTTTTGTGAAAATTTCCACTGTGAGATTCTGATGTTCTGTGATTCATCTTCTATCTATTCTTATTTCTTATTAATGGCACGACTTTCGATGTGTTCGAAAGTTGGGTCGTTACAGCCATGCTGTCTGCCCAATTTTTGTCATTTCCCGGTTGTGAGGCTAGAGGCCACGCTTATCTCTGACCGATCACACAATTATTCACTTTGAATGTCACATCGTCATACCCGCCAAATCACAAATTGATTACCCCAAAAATACAATGGGTATACGGCTACGAGAAACGAATTCCTCCGCCACCAAACGTAAATATGTTTGAAGAGATCAACTTACGCGATCTATTAAATATACTTTGTCAGACATTCTTCCATACAGGTCATCCTAGGACTGGACAAATTAAAGGCACTATTCTGTAAACAGGACAGCCCTTGCATATCTCCAACTTCAATTATCTTCATCATATTTGATCGCAACTCTAACGCCATACGGAGTGGTTTTCAGATAACATATCTGATCTCGGTCTTTCCGTACTGATGATGGAAAAATGGTCAAAAACTTCGATAGTCGGTGAGTTAACTATCAAAGAAAAACATGTGTGCAAACAACGATATTATTTCCACATGGAAATTATATCGAATAATCATTGTTGACATTTATCTCTTTAGTTCATTAATTTATTTATTTCCTGTTTCCATATATTCAACATTCCTTATTTTCTAAATTTAGAAAATATACGTTATTAATCATTGGAAAACATTTCCATCTCTTTTTCACAAATCACTGTCATTTCAGTATTCTTTATCATCAACATTTCATTTTCTAGGATTAGAAAATATCTATGATTTTATTTGGAAGAAGTTTCCAAAACTCATTCATTGGATTTAAACAGATGTTTAAATAAAACATCGCTATGCCAACTCGAACAATTAACACTTATTAACTAAATTCAATTAACTCCTTCACTATCGAACCTTAACCATTCCTTAGTTAAAAATGGAGTCAATCAAGTTGGGGTATAACTACTCTCATACCTTAACTGAACAAAATTTCTAACCTTGAAATAGACAAAGTTCACCTTTCAAATCTTTAACAAACTTCCTTATGTAACTCTTGGATTCTATTTATGAATCCACTTCTTTATGGAAAACATTGATTATAACTATAGTATTATAATCCCTACTTCTGAAATATCTAACTTCAAAATATAACTCGATTAACTCAAATCAATTAACCCTAACTCCATTAACTTTAACTCGATTAACTTTAATTCATTAACACTTATCACTTAACTCCTTTCAAATAAACTATATTCGATTAACTCCTTCAACTATATTCGAATAAACTATATTCGATTAACTCCTTTATCTCTATTCGAATAAACTATATTCGATTAACTCCTTTAACTCTATTCGAATAAACTATATTCGATTAACTCCTTTAACTATATTCGAATAAACTCTATTCGATTAACTCCTTTAACTCTATTCGAATAAACTATATTCGATTAACTCCTTTAACTCTATTCGAATAAACTATATTCGATTAACTAATATTTGACCAACTCTTATTCGAATAACTAATATTCGATTAACTCTCTTCGAATAACTAATACTCGATAACTCTTTTTCAAATAACCAATATTCGATAACTCTTTTTCGAATAACTAATATTCGATAACTCTTTCCGAATAACCGATGTTCGATAACTGTTTTCGAATAAACTATTTTCGATTAATTCCTTTCAAATAAACTATATTCGATTAATTCCTTTCGAATAAACTATATTCGATTAATTCCTTTTGAATAAACTATATTCGATTAATTCCTTTTGAATAAATTATATTCTATAAATCCTTTTTGATTAACTCTAACTCTAATCAATTAACTCTAATTCGATTAACTCTAATTCTAATCAATTAACTCTAACTCTAATCGATTAACTCTAATTCGATTAACTCTAACTCTAATCGATTAACTCTAACTCTAATTAATTAACTCTAATTCGATTAACTCTAATTCTATTCGATTAACTCTAATTCGATTAACTCTAATTCTAATCAATTAACTCTAACTCTAATCGATTAACTCTAACTCTAATCAATTAACTCTAATTCGATTAACTCTCTAATCGATTAACTCTAACTCTAATCGATTAACTCTAACTTTAATCAATTAACTCTAATTCGATTAACTCTAATTGATTAACTCCATTTGATTAACTCCTTTGGATTAACTCCTTTGGATTAACTCTTTTTGATTAACTCCTTTGGATTAACTCCTTTGGATTAACTCCTTTTGATTAACTCCTTTTGATTAACTCCTTCTTGAATAAGTAATATTTAATTCACTCTTCGTCTGTATTCAGTTTCAAATATCGATGTTGAAATTGATTCTTACTTCTTTATATAAGTCCTGACTTATATATTCCATTTTTCCAATGATAAATATTTTATTTAATTTATAAAATATTATTTATAAATTAATCTTCTCAATCTATCCGTTAGAACAGATTCTATTTTAAATCTTTGCTTTAAATCCACATCATGTTATACCCGTGCGCGAAGCATGGGTCTAAACCTTTCAAATATAAAATTCTCTTTTTGTACTATTCAATTATTTTTTCAAGTATTTCTTTTTATAATCTATTTATTTACCAAATAAATCCATTTTGATAATTCTATTTATTTTATAAAATATTTCCTTTTTATATAAAATCCATTGGTTTTATAAGTAATTCCTTTGATTTTCCAACTAATTCCTTTCTATTTGGTTTATAAATATTTCCTCTTCGATTTGTTGTACAAATATTTCCTCTTTCTATTTGTTTTACAATTATTTACTTTTCTATTCTATTTATTTAACAAATAAATATTCCTTTTCAATTCTATTTGTTTAACAAATAAATATCTCTTTTATAACTCCTTTGATTTTATAATCGTTTTCTTTTATAAAATCCTTTTCCTTTTATATATAAAATCCATTGATTTTATATTAATAATTTGTTTTCAAAATTCACTTTGAAAATTCCCTTTTCTATATCCCAGTATTTCTTATGGTTTTTAAATTACCAATTCACAATGATCGATATCATTCAAACACACATAATCAACAACAGATTATATATCACATCATATATTACAATATACGAAAAGAACAGTATTATAAATATTAAGGAATCCAGTTGGATCCCTCCAACCTGTTTCCCTGCATCACAGATGTTTAACAATATAATTAACATCAACTTCATTTCAATATGAAATATTCTGATAAACAGAATCGATATTTGATTAACGATTTGTATATATATATATATATATATATCGTTATCTATAATTTCAACCAATACATAAGCAATTCAACCAAACAGTCAGCACACAACAATCAATCATCATTCATCAGTTCTAAAAATACGTTATAAAAATATAACTGATAGAGTTGGTGAGTTTTACTCACATTGGCTGTTTATCGTTAAATATCGATAACTGTTGTCGATTCAGATCGAACAATTTATTTCGCTATAAAATGTAACGAGCTCTGATTCACTCCCAGTTAGTTTCATTTCGTAGCCCCCGTCCATACGATCCTGATGGATCTTGTTTCGCTGAATTTCGTTCATGTATGACCAAGTTATGATAATTAGAAGTTGATATATATTTAAATAAATTAAAACATGGAATTTTAAATTCAAAGGGGCCTTAACCCTTTTTAAATCGGCCTATACCCGTTTTAGGGCCCATACCCGCAACTACTCTTTCTTTCTCCTCAATTCATCACCAGCTCCAGGTAAGGCCATTACCGCCATTTGCTTCGATCCCTTCTTCCTTTACAACCCACCGAAATCAAAAAGAATACCACCACATTTCATCTCGTCGCGAGTACACCACCACCATCCCTGGTGTAATGTCCCGGTTTTTAGCTAGTCTTTGTTAACGATAAATATTGATTTAATGAGATAATTAAATGATAAAATATGGTTACTTAACAAAGTAAGATCATGTATAAATATTTGTATAAAAATATAAGGGTATATATACACTAATAATGTGTGCATTTAGTTATGTTTTAAACTTGAATACAAAGTAAACATTACAACTAAAAGCCTTAAACCTTTACATGAAAATGATAACACAATATATAAGAGGCATTTTATCACTTGAAAAATGTAAGGACCATGAAACAAATAAGGGTTGTAAAGTAAAACATACATGTGCAGGAATGAATTCAAATATGCTTAAATATATAAGAAGAACAAGGCCACAACATGTATGGTAAAATGACTCAATAAAAATATCAAGAGAAATCCATGTACAATCAAAACAGAAGAAAAGGGACAAAGACAATATTATTTAATGAGATTAAACAAGTGAATAGTATAGCTAATATAGGCTTTGAATCATCACCTAAGAATCCTCATGCAACTTGCATGTATTAAATCATTTCTTAGCAAAATATCTTGCGAGCAAAACTCTTAAATATTGCAAGAAAATCTGAAAATGTATGAAGCAAATCGGCAGCAATATATGAAGTATGACCTTGGATAGATTGTGTTTCTAGAAGGATAGAACAAGGACAAGAGTATTTGTAAATATCTCATTAAATAATACATTTATTCATGCATAAGGTTCCTAAAACATATCGAATTGGATATGGGAGGGCTAAGTCTAATAGGATAGTATACTATAACCTTATCTTGGGTAAGACCAAAATACCTTAAATTAAGGAAATGAGAGGTTTGTTTAACGTATAGAACTTGTGTATATTTATAACATTTGAAACCCCTACATATCTCTCACAAACAATGTAGTTCAAGTAAAAACTATGTCTAGAAGATAACTAGAAGGACTAGCAGGAGAGGAAATTCAAGGAAAGGAAAGCTTTTAAGTGAGTAAACATTTCTTTTAAATTCCTGTTTGTTTCCATTTAAGACAAGACTGTTTACACATAAATTAGATTAGTTAAGCATGTATGATTAGTTTAAATAATGATAGGAAATGTGTGTTATGTGTTCGCTAAAAACTGAAAGGCAGTGGATAGTTTCTAAGATTAAACTTCTCTTACATTTCAGTTCTGAATTATAACCCGATAATATACAAATCCGCGGATGTGCCCAGGTCTGTGTAGTTTGTTAAATGATACAAGATATCAGATAAAACATAGGAATGATAACAGTATAATAAGAGTAAAACCATCCCCTTTTGAATCTGTTCTCATTAACTATATGCATTGTGGTATACTTTGTATAGATTAAATAAAGATCTACTCATATCTGTAAGTTAATCTTGATAGGTAAAACTGAAAATGAAAATCCTATAGTGACTAAGCAAATAAGTGAGTAAACTCATCTTTTAATCTTCATTTTACTGATATTAAAATGTATACAAGATTGTCTAGTGTATATATATATATAATTATATATATATATATATAATTATATATATATGGTATACTATCTATAAACACTGGTCTGTTGAACTGATGCTAACACCCTGTAAATGGAACATGAAACAATCTGTATACAGAAGCCAGTACTCCTCCTTATTTTGTAAACTCCATAGCTTAAAAATCAAACAAGTTTACCATTAAAGTTATGCATGAAAGTGGTTCACACCTACCTCTAGTTTGTGGTAAAAATAGTTTCAAGATATAGAATTATGTATATTCTACGATATAACCATTTTCTTGAAACTAACTGTTAAAACATGAATTTTTCGATCATTGTAAAAACATGATTCAAGTATATAACTGGAATCGCAAGTAAAAATGATGATTTTTAGTACACATTTTGTGATTTTTAATGAACGAGAAATCCTGGGATGAACGGAAAATGCGTTTGGGTAAAATTCCGGCTATCTCTAGGTAATCGAATCCAACGCTAGGGGGACTGGAGAGGCGTGCAAGGCTGAGGAACCCCGGAAGAATACGAAACAATTTTTCTATTGCGAGAATTGGGAGAACGATGGTAAAATAGGGTTTTTAGGGTATACGTTTTAGCCTGAGTTCATCTCGGAACTGCGTCGACGATGGGGAGGGACAGCTGATTGCACATGGGGGAAACGGAGGGTGGAGATGTTAGCGAGCTATAGGCGGAAATCGGTGGTGATTGAAGGCGCGAGGTGGCGTTGCGGATCATCTTGGCGGAGGCAATGCTGGTGAACATTCGGTATGAGCAGTGGAATTTGACTGAACAAGTTTGGCCAAAATCTGATGATGGAGTCGGCCTTAGGTGGTGGAACGGTGTTTGAGAAGAGGGTCGGAGGGGAGTGTTGACAAATGGATTGATTGTGTACGTGCACTTGTGCACATAGTAAGTTCCTAAAAGAAGAAACCAATGGGGAAGGAGGAAAGAAGGGATCGGTTTGGATTGCGACGTCAGATCCACTAAAGATGGGAAGAAATCTGGTGTTTAAGTGCTGGTTAAATGGATGGACTAAAGAAAACCACAAATTTTGATGAAGTATAGAACTTATGGGTAACAGACGGAAAAAGGATAGAAGAAGGGAAGCCTAGGCCTGTTTCGTGAATGCAAAAGTGTTGGGCTTTGGGCTCGAAGAATATTTTAACTAAATATAAAAGAAATAAATGGCAGGCCTGAGTTGTGGGCCGCAACTCGAAAATAATATAAGTAAAAGAGGAGTAAAGAAATAATGTAGTAACTAATTAATGAATGCGATTTTTGAATAAAGAATTTTATTTTAAGTATGAATTTAATATAAGTAATTAAGGGAAGAAGTATTCGTTTGGTGGACGAAGTCTGAAACGGAGATGATGGTAGATGTCCAAACGATGATTGTAATGAACAGGATCATACTTTGTAAAATTTAACAAAGTTATTGAAATAAATAAATAAATAGAATTAAATCTATATTCTTTCGAATCTATTTATTCCAGTTAACTAGTTCAAGTTGGATTAATTAAATTATAATCAACAATACATCGTAAGAAATGAAAGATGACTGATTGTCAAAAATATAGTGGGTAATGAACTCAATTTTTTGGAAGAAAAAAAGAAGAAGTGATGGACCACAAGATACTAGGCCAGGTTAGTAAGGAGATTTAGGAGAAAAGCAAGCAAACTGAATGGTATTTGGACCAAGAGTTTTATATTCGGAAGGAAGGGATTTAAAAAGAATTATAAAATTGAAAATAAAAATAAAAGAGAAAATTTATATAACTTATATTATTAGTACTTGTCAAAAACGAAATGACGATGAACAAAGTAAGACAAAGTATTTAATTACAAAGAATTGTCGAGATAAACGAATTAACATTATTGAATTAATGACCGTATGTGAAGCACGTGCTTTAGTTGTCCATTTATAAAGGATAGTCAAAATTGAATAAAATAACGTGTGCGACGCACATGCTTTGGTGGTTCATTTATAAAAGACATTACGCTGATCATTTTGAAGAGTCCGGAATTTATATTCCACTTCGTTTTGATTTATATGTCGTGCATCAGATATTATTGAAGATAATTGAATACGGAGATATGTAAGGGCTTATTTTATAGTACCTTCGGTTTGTCCAGTCCCAGGACAACTTGTATAGACAAGTGTCTGACAGAGTATTCCTAATAGATTACATAAGATAATCGTTTCAAGATATTTCATCTGGTGGTGGAGAAATTTGTTTCTCTTAGCTTTTATACCCGTAATATTTTTGGGAAGATCAACTAGTGATTGACCGGTTTGACGATGTGACATTCAAAGTGAATGGTGACCAGATGTACTAGAAGAAAACGTAGCCTCAAAGTCTCATCAACCAGGAATGACAGAAAACCGGGCTAGGCAGCATGTCTAGTTGGGTCATACCCAAGCAGGGTGTATTATCACCATCTAGAGAAATTCCTTTTGTTTCCCCATCTCTTTTTCACTGCTGCAGCATTCGGTAGCGGTTGTTGATCCCAACCGTGGAGGTTGTAATATATTCGTTACACTCAAGCTAAATGAGTGGACGGTCATGTGAGGCTGGGTTGCAAGACGTTCTTGTTGAACCCCAGTGTATCCTCTCTAGAGTACACTGATCGGCAGGTGCTCCACTACCTTGTCTGTTGGAATCCGATCTCCAATAAGAGCTATGCGGTTTTAGATTTTATACTATATACGTGAATGTGAGATGCAAGCGTTTCACTAGATGATTATTTATTTGATAAAAACTATCGTAATATCAAATGTTTTGATATAAAATATTTGGGTCATCATCCATTTATTAGTAATGGATTGGTCTAAAGATTTCTAAAGTTAAATGAATCCGTCCAATGTGAAAAACCTTATTCCATGTTTTCTAATCTATTTAACTGTGTTTACTCACACCAATCCCCTGACTGACCCAGAGTTTATTTTCTGTGTTTTCCTAAACTCTTGGGTACTCATAACACTTGTTATGAGTATGCAAGTAATTCAGGTAAGGCAAGTGGAACCCGATGAAGTCCAAGCTCAAGAACCAGTCTAGAAGTTATATCATATCTAAATATCCAGTTTATGTATTGGGCTAGTATCACGTATAATGTTGTATTCGAATGATGTACTCTGATGTAACAAACTCTGATATGTAATATATTATTTATTTGTGAAATTCTGCTGTGAGATTCTGATGTTCTTCTTATTCTTCTATTCTATTAGTTCTATCTTTTCTATCTCATCTTCTAAATTCTTTCATAATGACATGACTTTTGAGGGCATCGAAAATCGCGCCGTTACACCTGAGTTCCTCCACTCGCGTGCACGAAGCAGCATCCGTCGCCCACTGGAACCATGCCAACATCGACACAAAAATGCACCGAAAACCACCAAAAATACACGCAGGTTGCCATTTTCCATCGTGAACCCAAAACAAGTGCTTAAAACATCAATCCATGCTTCGATTTTCCAAATCGTCGAACCCTAGTATTCGCTGTAAAACCCAACGTTCAGAACAGTGATGTCGAGTATGAAGAAATTGGTACTGGGATGAAAAGCTCGATGCAAAGATCATGAAAATACAAGTATCGAGATTTATAGGAATTCTTTTGATTTTAGTTTTGATTTCCAAACGAGCACATATTACTGTAAAACGAAAAACACGGCGGCCTTAAACTTTGGCCCGAGGAATTTCTGTTTAGGGTTAGGATGGTTGTAAGGATATTTATAGGCAAATTTAGATATTTTTATATTGATTTTTTTATTCAATTTTAATCCATCGTTAAGAGTATTTATCGTTTAAAACTCTATATAGTCACATACGATACCCAAAAATCATGGAAATGGACATACACCTACAGTGCGGTGTTTCGAACCCAACGAAATTGGTTTCGTCGAATTTCGACTCCGTTTGCTCACACAGCGTATTTTTAATGGTCCAATTATCGACTATTTTTCACATTAAAATCCTGTACGGCCACACATTGACTCCAAAAATCAATAAACTTGAAATCTAAAAATAATTTGACATTACGGATCCAACAAAATTAGTTTCGTCGAAAACGGAGTTCGTTTGCAAAACTGGCTATTTTTAAAGCTCTAAATAAGCCCTTTTAAATATTTATATATTTAAAAATAATTAAATTAAATATAAATAAATAACTATTATCATATATATTCACAATAGAATATCATACAACTCCAATTGGATTTATAACTCGATATTTCAAAATATCCAGTTATATCGATATTCGATTTATATTGAAAAATCCATTTATAATATAAATAAATCGTTATAAATTATAAAGGAATTCCATAGCAACTTTTCTAAAATTTGATTTTATCATAAATCAAAATCTAGACGACGAAATCCCGATTTTTCTCTTCCATTGGAAATATATACTTCACCAGCTCCTAAAGTTTCTTGTTTCACAGAAATCCGGTTTAAAACGGATTCTGTATATTTAATTGAAGTTCGAATCGCCAAATAACGAACTGCAGCGCCATTTCGAGCTTGATTATAATTATAATAAAATTTATACGCTAAACCATCGTTATTTAAATATATTCGTTATCGTAATTAAAATTTAAACTGAATTATATATTTTGAATTGCCCACTTCACACTATATTGCCATTTCAGCTAATTCTGATTATTTCAGAATTAAATATATTATTTAATTATTATAATAATTAAATAATCCATAAATTTAATTAAACAACCATTTCAATTCTCTAAATCACTATTTATATAATTAAAAAAATTAATTATAATACCATAAAAATACGGGTCATTACACTGCCTTCATGAGCAGTCAGTGTTGAATGAACATGATCAAGGGATGGAGTAATTGATTGTGAGAAAAAGATTGCAACAATCGGTTCATAATCATCATTTAAACCATTCAAGATGATTAGGACTTATTTTGGATCTGATATCTTGTAACCAGCATCTTGAAGTAAATCACGTAAGGATTTAATTTTTACAAGGTATTCTCTCATGGTCATTGAATCTTTTGTCATAGTATTTAGCTATCTTCGATGATGCATAATTCATGTAGATGACTATGTGTTAAATACATCTTCCATATTATCATAGATTTCTTGAGAGCTTTTACATCCTTTGAGTTGGGGAAATAATTTGGCATTGATAAAAGAGAATAGCTGAGAGCACAGTAGGTTGTCTTGTCATTTATAATCGGTGTACTCCTTTTTAACTATTAAGTTTCCACTAGCATTTGCAACAATCTTTGTTGGTATAGGCACTGTTCTATTGATGCATTCTTCCAAGCCATATACCATGAGTGTTGTGTTAATCTGATACTTTCATTGAAGATAATTCTCCTCATCTAACTATATTGAGATCATATGGCTTTTTGGATTGACTATGCTTCTTGAATCTGATGTATTCTGATTGACATCGGCTACAGTTTGAGACACATTATCTCTGGTTGGTGTTGATTGAGAAATGGGCTTGTCATTGTTGGCCATTTCTAGAAAAGAAGGATCAGATGAAGCAATGCTACTGAAGATCTGTAGGCTGATGCAATTGGGTTGCCAGGAAACTAGTGGTTGTGGATGGCACGACCTATTGATGAGAACAAAATTCTTGATGAAACAAGAACTATCTAATCAAGAGAAGGGACCTACTCACTGATGAAAGAAAACTTAAAGGAGAGAACCATATCACCAAATCAATTGGAGACTTGAAGAAGAAGAAGCCGTTAGGCTAGGGTTTTCTCTGATACCATGTTACAATTTGAACAAAGTTTGTAACAATATTTTCATACGAATACAAATCCTGATATATATATATATATATATATATATATAGGCTTGAAATACACAACATATGGGTAATTACCCATATGCCTCTGTAACCCTAAATATAACGTTACAATGAAAGCCGACTTATTACATTAGCTTTCTTATTGATTTGTTTTATTTTTTACTTTTATGTTACTATTGTAGAACTGCATCGTTTTTCATAATATTTGAATATTTCACTTGCTTGATAAAACAATGCATATTTGCATCATACCAAATCATTTGCATAGAAGAAGAAGGTTCTAAATCTGAATTTGATAGGAGTGTATCTACTACTTATTTATCATTGTTTCATACAAGATCATAAACTCTTACCCTGGCTTTGCATATAAAGAACTTGCAGTAGAAAAGGCTTTGGCCGAAAGCTTTCATAAGACTTTACAATTTTTGAAAAGACTTATGTTCCTTTTAGAAGTATTGCTCAGGTTCATCATGCTACTTTAAAATATCGGTATCCAAGTCAGAAACAGCTGAAATCATTTGCAGTTGCAGCTAAAGTTAGACATCTTGAGTTGGAGAATCTATAGGGAGAGATATTGTAATCATAATGCCATAGCAAAAAATTAAACTTCATTCCAAGATTGAGTCGCTTAAGGGTTCATTTGAATCAATTTATACAAATTGCCTTTTGGTTTTCCGAAAACTAATATACATAGATTTCTTCTTGAAAAAAATAAAACACTACTTACTTAGGTCGTTCCAAACAAGTCCTAAGGCTTGATAAAAGTGTGTGGCAGTTTGCTTTTTAAATACGATGTATCAAGTTGATTTGGAAAGCTAAGCCGCTAGCTCATTTTAATTTATTCATATATAATTTACGTAGAAACAAGAATAATTCATCTTCAAAACCAATATATCCACGGGGGAATCCTTCCATGTTTGTGGATGGTGATAGTATTTCTTTGTATGTTGAAGGGCATATATGGTAGATAATCATATTAAAAGAGACATATCTCGAACTGATAACACTTACAGTCTTGAAAATTCTTTGGAAGATAATTATGTCTGCGTAGATATACTTCCAGGATATATTCTTCAACAAACGTCATGAGAAAAGATTTAGAGGAGAAAGCTATTTAGAGGGAAGTCCCAAATTATATTTCTTGAAGTTAGAATGATCGCAGAGCTCTATAAGGATAAATGATTTAATCTATTATATTTTTTAGTTTTGTTGCATTGAGGGATGGCTTTCCCACAGTAAGTCGTACTTTTAAATTTTCAAAGAATTTTCATAGCCCGCCTTTGTTTAGGAAACAGATACAAAGTCGACTTTTTCAGGAAATACATATGTGTTCCAGAATCTAATAACTCCAACGCCTAATTTTGGTATTGTGAAGATATGCGCATTTTGCGAAAGCGATTTACGTATCAGGGTCTTCATACTCCAAATCACGAAGAGATAACTTTGATAGAAAATAATGTGAATATGCATTCAAAACACAAACGCAAGATATTCCACATAATGTCCTCTTTATTGATTCATAAAAACAAATTTTGTTCAAGCTATGAAATAAACCCAAAATAAACAAATCACAATTGAATTAACAACCTAATTGAGAAAAGGAAAAAACATTTAGATGACTAAATTATTACTAGGGAAGAAGAACAATAAAGAATGACGACAAACCCTTGGATCAACTAATTTCGGTCACAGTCCTATCATGTTTGATTCAATTTTGGAAGATGCTTATATAATAGAAGGCCTAGTCAAATATCCAATTTACTCCTCATAAATATTGCAAAATATATTTTGGAAAACTTGGTCAAAAGAAAAAAAATACCGGCTCAGACGTATGATTGGGTTGGTCAGACGTCTGACTGAACACTTAGGAAATTTCTTAACCTTCATGTCAGACGTCTGACCTGGGGCCTCAGACGTCTGACCACCTACTCTGTTTTATTCCTCCCACTTTCAGCTACTGCTGTTCCTCCTCTATCAAAAAGAATTTTCACACATGGTCGTCTACAACATATATGTGATTTTATATCACAAATCATAACACTCCACCTTAATATGAAATCACTTCAGCATTCCAACAAACACCAAACATGTCATCACTAGATCTTTCACACATCATCATAACTCAATTAAAAACAATTACAAACTCAACCACAACCGGCAAGTGATGCATCTCCCTCGTGAGATGCACAACACGAAGCTACCCATCTCAAAAACGTTTGTAATACCACAAAGATTTTCATCTTGTGGATTTTTCGAATTGACATCCATCTATCACTTCACCTGAGCTCATTCTGTGATCTTTGTCAATCTCTCGAGCATCATCAATGTGAAGACCCCTATCTAAAATACGATCCTTAATCCTAGGATTATCAGCAATGACCAAATTAGCCTCTCCACCTTGTTGTGGACTAGGTTCTTTAATCGTCACTCGCCTTCCATAGTCGACTACAGAACCAACCAATCTATAAAAGTTTCCTTCCTCCGAAAATCCTCTTATCCACGACCACCTTTCTTCACTCTCAAAACTCCACATCGAGTCTTATAAGTGCAACCACAGTGATCCAACTGACCAAGAGAAATAAGATTACGCGAACAAGTAGGTATACTTGGCTGATCCCAGAGACTTCCCTCATCACATCATCATGCATATAAAACCTGATATATCCAATACCGCAAACTAGTAACTCTACTCCATTGGTATTCCTAATCATGTCGACATTTTTCTAATGAGAGGAAAAATACTTCACATCTCTACAAATGTGGAAACTAGCTCCGGAATTTATTTTCCAATGATTAGATTTGTTGGAGAATGGAGTTTTGATGACAACAACCTTAATTCAATATTAATTGATTATAAAATATATACTAACATCTCTATCTAATACATACATATATATATATATATGCATACATGATTTGTATATAGGAATTAATATTGAAGACTGTACAATTTTAGAGATTCAAGAAAGTCAAAATTCAAAGAAGATTCAAGACTCATGCATAATCAAGATATCAAGAGTTCAAGATAAATATAAGAATTCTGTTTATATGTAAGACTCTGAATAGCCCTCCAGGTTCAAATTCAAATTCTTTTTTTCAAAATTCTAATTTTAATTAAGTTTTTCTATCTTATATTTGATTTTAAACTTGAGTTTCAAAGTTTATAAGTTTATACATATTTATAAAGGTTATAAACTTTTATTTTTTATAGTTTTAAACTTTATAATTATATAAATATGTTTATATAATTTATATTCATGATTTCATATGATTTTCTACTTTATAATACTTATTTATATCACTATGTTTTATTCAAGAATTATATATATATATTAAAACACTTGAAAAATGTTCAAATTTTTGAAACACATATGTCGACATACAAATGTGGGGGTGTCGACATACAACTGTCATATTTTCAATTTTGAAAGGAAGCGTCTTTTCACCCTTTGTAATGTTTCAGAAGTGCTTCAACCATTCAAATCTTATGAATAGGGGTTGATTTCGAATTTTTATTCATTCTTCTTCTCCATCTTCATCCCTTTTCATTCTTCCATTATTATTTCATATTTTTATGATTTCTACACTTATACCCTGCTGATTTCAATTCTAAATATATAAAACTTCTTCTCTTCTCACTCTCTACTCATTACTCTCTGAATCAAATTGCTATTGAAGAGTTATAAGGTCATTGTAATCATTTGGGATTGTTTTGGGATAGTTTGGAAATGGTATGTTCCTTGTAGTCGTGAAGTCAAGGAAGGAAACGGTGTTAACCTTTTAACCGGGAAATCAAGGGTGGTGGAAACAGTGTTAACCTTGTAGCCGTGAAATCGAGGGGATTGTAATTGGACATTGATAGTAATAAAACTCTGTGCAATCCAGCATTGGGTGGGACTAGACATAGGAGCAAACCGAACCAGTATAAAATCCAGTGTGTTATTTCCTTTTCTGCATTTTATTTTTGTTTATTTCTTTATTTATATTTAATTCTGTGTCTGTGATCATCTCTGTGGTGTGTGATTCATATAGTAGATCATATAAGTTTTAAATTTTCTTATATTCCTTGAAAACACTATTCACCCTCCCTCTAGTGTTAGTTTTTGCCTTAACGATCCATTCCGCATTCCCGAACAATTGGTATCAGAGCAAGGTTTTTCAAAAAGTTCATAATCTGATTTTTGAAATTAGTAAATGGCAGATCTTGAAAAGATCCATAACACTAGTTTAAACTCATAATATGATTTTTTGAAATTTGATTTTTAAAATTTGAAATTTTTAAATTTTCATTTTTTTTTTATATATGGATTGTGACGACCCCAAATCCCGTACAGACGGAGACAAGGGTTATCTTTGGAATATAACACAGAAACAGATAATAGCAGAACAGAATTAAATAAATACACCAGATAATGAACAAAAGAATATACTGGATAAAAGTAATCATCAGAGTTACACAGTATACAGGATCTTACTTAGTACAATTACAGTTCAACTATACATATATATCTACAGCGGAAAAACAAACATAATGTACAATAGGAGCTGAACAACATAAAAAAAGAGATAAATGATAGAATCCATCTTCAGCTCCAGCTATCCAGAAAGAACCAGCTAAACCTGAATACAAGGCTGCCCGTGTAGAAAAAGGGGCACCCGAGTTTGAAAGTGAAACAAACTACGAGTCAGTCATGGGACTGGTATGAGAAATCTACTCAACACATTTAATATATGGCTAATCACAGGACAACGCCACTTTCGTGGAACGGGTTTACTCCATCGGATTGCCAGTGCTTTAAAAACAAATATTTCTTTTAAACATCGCAATGCTTTTTATAAAATGAAGCCATTATAAGACTCAGTTCCCATCACACAATGCAACGCAAACCGGAGGATAGAGTTTTACCTTATAATGGCCAAAATATGATTGATACGAATAAAACAAAAGCATTTGCTATTATTACTAGTGTTTATATGTTTCAAAAACAATTTGAATCATAACTATCAATCATAGGCGGCATGGGTACCATATATCATGTCGCCATATATATATATATATATACAATCAAAACCACATGATGTCGTATTTGGAAATTGGATTTCCGTCCTGAACCAAGGCAAAAGATAGTCCTTACCGAATTCGAGACAATCTAGCCCATGTCTCAGGAACAGCCGCAACTGCCCCTTGGATCGTCAGGGCCGGTCCACCGATGTGGATTATTATGCCTGAACACTACGTCTCCCCGCCCTTTGGGGCGTAAACGAGCCAAAGAATGACTCCATCGGACCCGGATCGTCCGATCAAACCGAGGCGCGTCGCAACAGCAACAACCACACAGGTTAAAAGTATATAAATGTCAGGGCTGGTAGGTCACTGACACCACCCTAGCTAGAAAGAAACGCATGCCCTCCCTGAGGTCCTTCTCCCGTTTCTAGTTCATACCGGGGTGTGAGGCTCGCGAATTCACATTATACACAAAGCTACGCCACATAGGCGGTGCTTTGATCATCACCACAAGACTTTGCTTTTCAACAGAAGCCCTGATCATTTGCCACTTAGGCATGTCACACTGGCAATTCGTGCCATGCGACTGATATCCACCGATATACAACCTCTGAGCTCGTGCGTTCTAGAGAAGGGCGTTAAGCAAAAGAATAAATTCTCCGCCGCCAAACAGATGTATATTTAATAGAGATCAATCAACATAGAATAAAATCCAATGTCAGACACACAGTCCATTTACAAGTCCGTTCTGGGTCTGAACGAAACCGGAGGCACTATATACCTCGCAAACCCATCGACCACCACATACGTCTGGACGATCACCACTCATTATCCATATTTCGGGATGCCTCCCAATCAGGACCTCGGTTACCATCCAAACGAGGTGAAGATCTCCGGTCTTCGACCACCGTCTTCATCTTCGATTTCTTATCGTCGATTTAGTTATTCAGAATGGGATAAACCCGGTCTTTCTGAGCAACTCGCGTATATAATAAACAAGTGCAACACTAACCTACACATGCATCATTTCAATTCATTAGTCACTAACCGTCAATCAGTAAGAGAACGATTTCCCAAATATTAACCCCGAAGGCCAAAACCAACATCAGATCAACACCCAGGAAACCATTCGTCTTAGCCAACCTTCGGTTAATTTCTAAATATCATCCATATCGTTTATAATATTTTATAACGATTTATCGCCATTTTTATTTATTTTAAAATAGCTAATTTATTCAAAACAACGCTTCGGGCCATAACGCGGCCGTGGCGTTGTTTTTCTTCAGATTTGATTTACACATATCTGAAAATCTAACCGTTGGATCTTCACAAAATTTACATCATTAGAAAGATCTTTTCAAAACGAATCCAACGGTTCCAGTTTCGGGGAAATCCGACGGTCGGATCTCCCGGTGTAATCGTTTGAAGTTTCGATTTCAAAATACGAACTACAGCATCGTTATTCGATTAAATATAATTATATTTATATATATATATATAATTATAATCGATTCTGGCGCCGTTTTTCTTCAGATTTGAATTAAACATTCCAGACAATCCAACCGTTGGATTTTTACAAAGTTGGTTCCATTGGAAAGATTTTTCCAAAGCGAACCCAACGGTTGCGATTTCAGGAAAATCCGATGGTCGGATCTCCCGTACTAATCATTAGAAATCACGGTTTCAAAATACGAACTGCACGGCCACGTTTCGTTTTAATTTTATTTATATTTATATATTATATAAATATAGTTCATTAAAAAATTCCTATATTGTTTCCACTTCTAATATTTCACTAACGCCTTTAAATTTTGGAAAATTTCGCCATAACCTCCTTTGTACGGGAGGGGCTGGGAAAATTCCCAAATAGCCACACGGTCGTCTCATGTCAAAAAGAAAAAGAAAAAGCCAAGCGGCTAGCCAACAGGTTCATAAAATCATCACCCAAACAAAACAGTAAATGTGTACCTATTTGTCGGGCACAAAAATTGTATTCCTCTTCTCTAGCCCCTTTGCTATAACCTGTTCAATAAATATGCATGTACATATATACAGTTCTTATCACTTATCATTTTCCATTCAACTTCATATTTGATTCCATTTGGTTTAAAAACACCATTCATTCTAATGTTGCATTCATAGGCAAAAATCATATCATTAGCTAATTAATGAATATTTCAACTCATGCATATTTATTTGAACGAGTGGCTATTTTTAACACTTCACATTTCAACAATTCATGCATATAATAAAAATGTGATTTTTATTGTAAAACAATTCATTTCAAAACACTATTATTTTATATAGTTTATATAGGTAATAAAAATAGGATTTTTATTATAAAACAGTTTCTTTTAAAATATGAATACCATTCAACACATGAATTTCAATTCAACGAATGAATATCGATTCAACACATGAAGGTTTTCTATAGTTTATATATATAGATAAAAATGTGATTTTTATATTTAAAACGCGAATACCATTCAACACATGAATTTCAATTCAAAGAATGAATATCGATCCAACACATGAAGGTTTTCTATAGTTTATATATATAGCTAAAAATGTGATTTTTATATTTGAAACACGAATACCATTCAACACATGAATTTCTAATCAACGAATGAATATCGATTCAACACATGAAGGTTTTCTATTCAACGAATAAATATAGTTTCAGCAAAAGAAAATAATTCAAACACATGAATATTATTCAAAATTTCGGCAGCATAACGGCAAGGTAGTTAAAACCGGGACCGTCCCTAGTACGGCTCCTCGCTCTACCTTAAAACCTCGCGGTTTTTGACAATGGGGATCATGCATCTAGTTCGCACGCAGGAGGCATGTATATATTTATTTCATTTCCACAAACTAATCCTATGTGGTTTCAACCAAATATTTCTCAACCACAAATGGGTATTTTTTAACCATAATCAATCAATATCAACCACAAATAATCCCAATCAACCATTCGCTATCAATCAATTTTCACACCAATCACAACCAATAAATATCGTCCATGGTTTGTGGACGAGGGGCGTATATATATATATATATATATATATATATATATATATATATCAATTCACTTCTATTTCAACACATATATAATTTTTACAACGCATATATAACTTATACATCGAACGTACAACTTATACAACGCTTATACATGAGGTGTACAACGCTTATATAACTCATACATCGACTATATAATTTATACATCAACGTTTTCCATATCGTTTATAAATTAGAAATCTCACATTGGGTTCCACTCCACCAAAAATAGCAGAAGGCTCAGAAAAATACGCGGTCTCTTCTAAAATGTAGAAGACGTCCACACGATCCCGTTGTCTCTTGTTTCACTGGATTTCAACCACACATGAAAAAGATATGATTTTTATAAGTTAACCTTAATTCGCGATGGTTTTAAACTGTTGAAACCCATTTAAAATAAAATCACCGTACCTTTCAGTTTTATTTCGAACTAGGGTTTGCGATTTTTGCCAAATCCATGTAGCTAGTGGAAAATTAGGCTTCACGACGTCGAAGGGGAAGGTGAGGGCTTTCGGCGCGCTGTGGTCTTGCTCAGTTCGGTGGCGAACTGACACGGCGGCGGCGGTTGGAAGTTCCAACCTTTGAGGGCACGAAACTCGAGGGAGGGTCAACGGTTTTGGGCGAGGAGGGTATGGATTCGAAGGTGGTGAGGAGGGCTTCAAAACGCGACCGGCGGCGGCGGGTTTCGTGGAGGAACGGAGGAGTGAGAGAGGAGAGAAGGTGGCAAGCCTTTTCCACCTTACGCGATGGAGGTATCGGGGAGAGAGACGATGAATTGGCAGAAAGTGATTGGCCGACCCATTTTTTTATATTTATTAATTTCAAAAATCCGAAAATACCCTCTATCTCATACGAACTCCAATCCTAACCCAACGACTGTCGCCCCTAGCTAAATACCCCTATTCCGAACACAATGGGATATGTTTCGTTGGCCAATTCGACTGTTACAGTCAGTTATTTCTCAAATTAAAATATAAAACATTCAATATTTAATTTGAACGTACATTTCAATTTGCCAGGGCCATAAACTAATTCGAAAAATCCCAGAAAAATAAATCTGGCTATGTTTTGACGATACGGTCCCAACAAAACTAGTTTCGTCGAATTCTGAGACCGCTTACAAAAAGGCCCATTTCTGGTCGATCCAATTTAACTGTAATTGACCAAAACACGTTTTCCTTTGCCACGCTCACATACTAGCTTCAAAAATTATGAAATTTGAAACCTAGCAATAATTTCACATTCCGGATCCAACAAAAGTGGTTTCGTCGAATTCCGAGGTCGTATGCAAAATGGCCAATTTCACGGGCTATATAAATTCCATAGCGACCTTTCTGAAAATTCATTTGGTCATAACTTTTGCTTTCCGTTATGAAAATTCGATTTTTCAGATTCGTTAGAAAGGTATTCACTAACAGATTTAAATATTTTTGGTTTCACTCAAATCCGTTTTGTTTTGCACCCGGTATAGTCCGACAAAGTTTGAATTCAATTTTTGAAACTGCAGCGCCATTTCAGGCCTTGTTTATAATTATAATTAATCATATTCATTTTCAATTGTCGATTCAAACTCACTTTTCATTGCCATTATTTAAAATATTTATTTAAAATATTGAAAATCCATTATTTTAGCCAATTTAAAAATTTTAAATTGGTTCAGATTTTCTTGGTCGTTACATGGATATGTTACAAAACCATCATGATATTATTATTTAAAATTATAGTTAATTATTTTTAAAAGTCATTCGATTATTTGAAAAGTTATTTGATTATTTGAAAAGTTGTTTTGTTTTGCAGGAAAAGAGTAATGATGGTTGGTGAAGAGACATCAAGAAGAAATGGATATATATAATGTAAATCAATAAAGAAATGGGTAACAGATCAATTTACAACTTTGGATTTTCATCTACAATTAATTTCATACTATACTTCTCTTCGTTTGCTTCGTAATGCCGCCGGTTTCATGAGAATCCGTCAAGAATTGACCAAGTAATGATCAAATGAAGTTTTGGTGAGTAAAGATAAAACGAAACCAAAACTGTCGACGATTATCCTCAAATTGCATCCACAGGTTAGACTAATTTGTTCCAAATCCTTTTTCAAATTGTAGTCCTCCTTCTCGTGGTCGTTTTGAAGGGTAGATCATCGAATTTTGATCAAAACTGAGTGAGATATGACAATTTAAAGTTAGCTATGCAAAACTGAAAAATCATGTATAGGATTTCTTACATCTCTCCTACTATTTTGACTTTTTGTACCCCAATACCATTCAAATTCTTCACCAAACTATTATTAATCATAATCCTTGAGTTCCTCTTTGATTTGTCGCTGGTTTCATCCAATTCCATTAAGAAACAAAGAAGTTATGGCTCTTGCAAGATTGATTGAAAATGGAAAATCGGGAAGAAGAAGAAGAAGAAGAGTAAAAAATTTGTGAAGAGACATGACTTTTGGACCTTTATATAGTAGTTGAAGTGTCCATACATTCAAAATTCAAAATTCAAAATTCAAATTCAAAATTTTGGCTCCAAGTTGGTTGAACTACTAAATCATCAATATCTTTCTCATATGATCTTCAAATTCAGCAAATGAATATACTATGTTGATTAGAAAAACGAGCCCATCGCAATAGAGCAGATCTCATCGTCAAATTCTGAAAGATGTGAACGTGTGGTTCATAACAATGGAAGAACAACAAAAAGAAGGATTGCGAAAATAGTTACGTGTTACAATTATTTCATAATTAACATAGAATTTAGGAATATATATATATATATATATATATATATATATATATATCTTTGCACATGGTTAGGTATAGAAATTCATCCCTTTTATAATTCTAAGATATTTTGCTTCATATGTCAATACACGATAGTATACATAGTAATATACCATTATAATTAAAATATCTTCTTATTTTAAAATTTAACTACTCTTTGATTTGGCTTTGAAAAGACATCTTTTCAATATGAAAATGTCAACTCAAACCCTAATTATAAATTTTGTTCATCTACTTATGTTTCATATATTTTGTTTCAAAAATATATATTGAATGTATATTAATAAATAAAACTATATAGGTATGTTAACAGCTTAAAATATATATTTTTACATATGATTTAATAACCATCTTGGGTTATGTTATCACAAATACTATTTGTAACTCGATACTAATTTTGATTTTTTAAAGTTTTGAAGAAACTTGTATATTTAACTTAATATTCTGGTATATATATGACTCTTATGTCATAAGTATGTTTAGAAATTATAGTTTTACAGTTTACTTTATAATACCAGATTTCATCAAAATTTATTTTGTCATAACTACAGATTTATTTTAAAAGTTTTAACATATAAATGGGTCTGTAAGCAAATTAATATGTTTTAATTTCTAAAGTTTAAATTTAAAATTGACTTGTATCAAAATATTGATGTATATCTCATAATAAATTAAACTTTAAGTCTTTTTTAAATTAGTTTTTGTATATACTTATGAATATATGTTTATATCAAAATAGTTTACTTTATATGATCCGGTTTTTATATTCTCTTTAAAAATATCTTCAATTTTTATTATAAGAAGTACCCTATTAAGATTATTTAACTCCATAGAATCATTCTGAATATTTTAATACTTATCATGGATAATTTTTAATTAAACTCTTATCTTTATTATTCTTTCAATCACTTTCATTAGTATAGTTAACCTAAGTCTAGAAATTAACATTATCTTTGTTTGATTCAAATAAAATTATAATATGCATACTAGTTATATATTACTTAAATATCTTTTACAGAAATACATATCATCATCAAATCATTATTATCATAATATCGTTACACATCCTATTTCATATCGTACATCATTATAAATTACAGTGCATCTCGAATTAAAATCATGCACATTATAAGTTGCATCTCATTTAAATATATCATTTCATATTGTTTTACATATGACATACATTTCATACTACATTATAATCAACATACTGCACACACTACATTACATATTAACTTTTAACTCCTCATAACAAGTTTACTATATAAGGAATTCTTTTTAGAAATATATTTATGCATTTGTGGTCGATAGGTGTGTTATAGGCTTTTAGGATAAATAGAAGTTACAAGAAAACAGTTGGCTTTATGTTTGAATTTATTTGAATGGACACGTTTTTTTGACAACAAAACTTAAATTGGTTGATTGTTTGGATTAAATTGTTTTACTTAACTTATATCATAGTTTTAAGAAATCATATCATAATTATTTCTTAGTCTAGATTAAAGCCTTATTATAGTTTTAAGGGAATTAGAGTATAGGCTAGGTTTAGTCTTGTATTAGATTAAGAGGGAGTTTCATAGTTTCGAGGATTAGATGAAGGTTCAAGAAGTGTTTATTAACATATATTATTTAAATTAGTTGATTTGGTTTATACTATTTAGATTGAATGCTTGAATTGCTTGCTTGAATTGTTTGTTTGGATTGATTATAAATATTGATTGGATTGCTTAGTTTATTATCCTTCTATTTAGTTTATTAAACTAGTATAGTCATAATTTTAAGGGTAGTTATAATTTTTTAGGCTTAGAATCATAGATTTAGAGGGAGATATAAGGATATTATAGAATCAAGGATAATTATATTTAATCATTAGGAACATTTATAGCATAAATTTAGAGGGAGTTATTCATATATATACATCTTAGAAATTTGTATAGATTTAATTATAGGATACATTTAGATAAATATAGGATTTAGGGGGAGTATTTTAAAATTTCTTTTTGATAATGCCAAAGGGGGAGAAATTATAAAATATAGACATAGTATAAGTAGAATATATAGGATTCATATTGATAGGGGAAGTATTAAAAGAAATAACATCAACTGTATGAACATGTATGAATATTTTACAAACTAAGGTTGTCATCATCAAAAAGGGGGAGATTGTTGGAGAATGGAGTTATGATGACAATAACCTTATTTCAATATTAATTAATTATAAAATATATACTAACATCTCTTTCTAGAATATATGAAACACCCCACCTCCGTCAAGGTCACTCACAAAGGGAATGCATTAACTTTGGTGAAACATTTTAGGTAAAAGGCACAGATAATTTACAAGACAGACATATAAACAACGGAAAACTGAAATCATTTCATAGATAACATGGTTCAGTCAAAACATTACAAGCATTGTCTCAAAAACCCAACTTCTAAATTATTACAATAAAACATTTGTCTTGATTTAAAACTCCAAGTACATAAAGAAGCACAAAACAGCAGCATAAATCCCCAATAAAAGTATAAACACAGCCAATAACCCAAGAAAAGAGAATCCAAGCAATACATCTACTCTCTTCAAGCTGGAAAAGGTCTGCACTAAGCTGAAGTATTCCCTCCCTACGGACCGGGGGGAGGGGGGAACGGAAGAAAAGAAGGCGAAAGAAAACGGGCCAGACATAAGCCTGGTAAGTGCAGTGATTATTCAACATGTAAACAAGTAAAAGGATCATGACATGAATAAACTGAACATATGACTATACCATGGCAATAAGGTAACATAAGATAAGGCAAGATAAACTTAATATACTATCGCACTCATTTCCATTTCTCTGCACCAACTAACGAATGTTTCAACTACCATCATGTGTTTATAACAAATAGATCCCTTTTCCGATCGGCTTCTACTCACATGCATTTATTTCTTGTGTCATTCAGCCCCGTTTGATTGTAGATACCTGTGCTGGTCGCACCATGGGGTGTATCAATTCCTATGGTGGCAACTCGACACAAAATTCAAGATGCACAGTGTATACTACTGATGCCCAATGCTTGTTTTTCCATTCCGGAGTATGTGCACGCCTATACTCCGCCGGAACCTACACTACTGCATCACCCACCGCTATTTTGACCACTTATAATCAAAGCAATAATCGTGCCCCACCCTGCCTAGTTCAGGGTACCATGATACATCTATGTGGGTTACTGCTGAAACGGGTCCCCATTACTAGGGTTTCATAATCAACATGTTATAACAGTTAAGTGTTCTCAAATTAACCTAACCCCACCCATCTGTTTAATTAACATGTTGTATTGGTTAAGTGTTGCCTTAATTAACTTAACCCTACCATTCTTAGCCTGTCCGTCCCTTAGCTTTAATTTATTCATTAAAGCACCAACCTCTCACAGTAGATCTATATTGTTGCGGTTGCTGGATGTGCCAGGCGGTTCCGAGCAGTCTTACACCGCAACTCAATCTAACCTCGGGTTTTTGGGCTTAATGCGTTAACCTCTCACATTAGATCTATATTGTTGCAGTCGCTAGATGTATCGGGCGGTTCCGGGAAGTCTTACACCGCAAATCAATCTAACCTCGGGGTAGGCATGTTCATCTTTAGCTAATTTACATATTTGTCATATGTGTCCAAGTTTTTTTCTTTTTATATCAATATTCTTCAAGTGCAGTCAGTACTATTTTTATACTACATTCACTTGTTATGCCCAAAATTTACGTAATTAAATTATACCCAATTTTTCTCGCGTATTGCACGTACAGCGAGATTCAATCTAAGTTCCGAATGAACCTAGTATTCATAAAAATAAAAAGGGAAAAATAGAGAAGGAGCATAAGAATTGACATAAGGAAACATAGGCATGTAAAGGTGTACCCAATTTAAGAATCATATTTCCAACAGGCATGTTGTACATTAACAATAAGTGCGGGCAAGCTAAGAAATTTAAACCATAGGTATAAAGATTAGATAGAATTGGACTTAAGAGAATCACTAATTTTGATGTACAACATGATAAGTTCCATTATATCAATCACAATAATCTCATAGGCATAGGATGTACAACATGATAGGTTCCATCATATCAATCACAATAGTCTCATAGGCAAGATAGTTTCATTTTGTCAATCACAACAGTCCCATAGGCAAGATAGGTTTCATTATGTCAATCACAACAGTCTCATAGGCATAGGCAATTCAGATTTGACAAAAGGATAAGCACGAATCAGAATTAGGCATAGTTCTAGATCCAATTGTTACAATCATGAATTCTATTAGGTGTTCAAATCGGAATAATAACTAAACTTATAGAAAAAAGAATGGATCTTGTATTCTGGGATCTGATTTCTGAATTTGTTAAGCTTAACCCTTGATGTAGATGTTTGATTCTCTAGTTTGGATTTGGTTTGGAGCTTTCTAACTTGATTTCTAGTTTGGAGAAGATGGAGGCTAGGCTAGCTTAGACATGGACAGCATGACGGCTTCATAAAATGAGGTCTAGGTGTAACAACCCGAAAATCTGGGCCAGTTTAAAATTTTTATTTTAGCAATTTTAGCGAATTTTGATTATTTAAAATGAATTATTTTAAATAATAACGACGAGAAATTTATTTTGAATAGAATTCGAACACATATATTTATATAGCTCGGCGTTGGAATATAAATATTTATTTTAAATTATAAAAGGAATTGAAAATAGCGCGGTAGCTTGATAATTCGATTTCAAAATTCAAATGAATGTACCGGGTGCAGAATAAACCGGATTTTAGAGAAACCAAAATTATTTGAATCTAATTGAGAATATCTTTCCAATGAATCCGAAAAATTGAAATTTCATAGCGGGAATCAAATGATATGCCCAGTTGAAAATTCAGAATAGTCGCTATGTGATTTCGGCCCTTAAAAATGGCAATTTTGCAAACGACCTCGGATTTTGACGAAACCACTTTTGTTGGATCCGTGATGTAAAATTATTGGTAGGTTTCAAATTTCATAATTTTTCGATTCAATATGTGAGCGTGGCAAAGGAAAACGCGTTTGACCAGTTTCAGTTGATTTTAATCGACTGGAAAATTGCCATTTTTCAAACGGTCTCAGAATTCGATGAAATTAGTTTTGTTAGGACCGTATCGACAATACAAAGCTAGAAAAAAAAATTCTGGAATTTTTAGAATTCGTATGTGGCCCCGGTAATTTGAAATGTGCATTTAAATTGAATATATACTGATTTATATTTTAAATCTAATGAAAACTGATCGTAATGATCGAATTGGCCTACGAAACATATCCCATTGTGTTCGGAATGAGGGTAGTTAGCTAGGGGCGACAGTCGTTGGGCTCGGTTTGGGGTTCGTTAGAAAAGTCAACTTATAAGGAATAAATAAATAAATTAAATAATAAAGCCCCTCCCCTTTATCTCTCCTCCTCCCAACCATATACGTTCAAAACCCGATTTTTAAAAAGAAATAAAAAAAACCGCTGGAACCCTAGCCCCCCTCCTACTTGCCACCGCGCCAGCAGGTCTACGCCACCGGAGCCGACGCCCTCCGCCTCCACTTCAATAGCCGGACCCCCTCTCCTCCTTCTCCAGCCCAACTCGAACGCCAAAGTCCCCCCGACCCAAAACTCCACCGCCCAGACCCAATCCGCCGCCACGAGTGGAGCTCCGACCCTCCAACCTCCGAGCGCACCCTCTCCTCCCCCTTCAGTGAAGCGCAGGCTTCCCCCTTCCTTCGACAACGCAGTGAACGACGGTGAGTTTGTTCGATTTTTTTTTAACTTATATAAAAACTGATTTTTGCTTAGGTTAAAAACTGATTTTTGCTTAGTTTAAAAACTGGTTTTATTTTATTTTATTTAAAGGTTAGGATTTTTAGAAATAAAAGCTATGGTTTTTATGTTAATAAAGAAGTGATTTTTTTAATAAAAGGAATGGATTTTTATTAACATAAAGATGAGATCTTTATGTATGTAAAGTTATGATTTTTAAAATATAATCTTTGTTTGTATAAAAATATAATTTTTATAGTATAGCAAGAATAAAAATATAATTTTTATAGTACAGTAAGAATAAAAATATATATATTTTTAGTTAGAGAATATAAAAATATGATTTTTATATAGGTAGTGTAATAAAAATATGATTTTTATTATATGAGAAGTGAAATAAAGGTATGAACTTTATATTATATGAGTAGCGAGGTAAAAATAGAATTTTTATCTATATAGTAGCGATGTAAAAATAGAATTTTTATCCATATGGAGTGATTATAAAAACATGTGATTTTTATATACATTGCAACAATATAAAAATTCGATTTTATATAGTGAATAGCGAAGTAAAAATTCAATTTTTATATATGTAGTGAATACGGGCAACGAAATAGACGAAAGAAAAGCATGGTGAAGATTTCCTACCCATGAAGAGTTGCGTCATTCAGTTTAGCGAATGGGTGAAAATTTCTCACCTTTAATTTATTTTTCTAGTTGAAATATATATACTAGGATGCAGACGGTGTTTAGTAGCACCCGACACCCGTCGTCCACAGACCATGGACGGCTTGTATGCTTGTTTATTTGATTTTGATGTGTAGTTGATTGTGTGATGTGATGTGAAATAAAATATTTATAAAGTTAAAAATATTTTATAGTTAAAAATAGAATTTTTAACGTACATATGAAAGGAAATAAAAATAAACAAATCGGACGATTTGTTTATATACACACATTTGACTGATATTGATTGGGACGATAAATTTTACACATCGCCCAACTGCACAAATAAAATTTGTGTTTGATTGTTTGAAACCCCACACGGGTATTGGGATGATATTTGGCGTACACTAATCCCGATTGTTTAGTTGTATGTCGATTGATTGATTGACAGACTGTTATAAGCGTTAAATATTTATATTCGATGCTTATACAGTGTAGAATGCACTTTGGATGATGGTTGATTATTCATCGTTGTTATTGCATACATGTGTTGTAGAAAATCCATATAATTAACATTATATGGTAATTGATTGGGCCTCATTCAATATTTGATATAGGAATATTTGAAATAGAATATTTGAAAATAGAAATATATGAAGCCGTGTCGATTAGATTGACGCCATTTTGACGTGAACGATATTTATATCGATTTTATCCAATTTATAATGAATATCGAAAGTGATTTCAAAATCTGATATTTTGAATAGAAAACGAATTTGAATTGAATAGAAAATGAATTTGAATTGAATTGAATAGAAAACGAATTTGAATTGAATTGAATAGAAAACGAATTCGAATTGAATTGAAAACGAATTCGAATTGAATTGAATAGAAAACGAATTCGAATTGAATTGAATAGAAAACGAATTCGAATTGAATTGAATAGAAAAAGAATTCGAATTCAATTGAATAGAAAACGAATTCGAATTGAATTGAATAGAAAACGAATTCGAATTGAATAGAAAACGAATTCGAATTGAATTGAATAGAAAACGAATTCGAATTGAATTGAATAGAAAACGAATTTGATTTGAATTGAATAGAAAACGAAATTGAATTGAATTGAAAAGGAAACGAATTCGAATTGAATTGAATTGAAATTTGAATTGAATTGAAATGAATTTAAAACGAATTTATAAGAGAAATTTCAATTTTGATTTGAATTTGAATTGGAAGTTGAAATTGTTTTTGAAACGAATTTAAAACTATTTATAAAATTAATTTTAAATAGAAATCGACGAAATATATATTATATTATATTATATTATATTATATTATATATATATAATATAATGGCCTGAATAGAACGATCCGCGCCACGGCAGTTCGTAAATTTCGACCATTGACTTCGAACGGACATTACGGGAGATCCGACCGTCGGATTCTCCTAAAACCGGAACCGTTGGGTTCGTATCGAAAAGAGATTTCTAACGAATATTAGAAATTTGAAATCTAACGGTTGGATTTGGAGATACGTCCAAATCAAATTTGGAAAAGGTCGTTGTAAGTGCAGTTCGATGGCCGTTGATGGAAATCGACTGTACGGGCCTTGATAAAATTATTAAAAATATCAATAATTTGTGTAAAATCATAAGAAATGATTTGGGAAAAATTGGGATGAAAAACTCCACATTTGAAAATATAAAAATAGTTTTTTATCGAAATGAACTAGTTTTGAACTAGAATTAAAATTCAATTTATTTTTAAATAAATAATTTTGATTTGAAAGGGTTTTTAAAAGTAACCAGGATTTCCAATAATTGAATTGGAATGGATTTGAATCGAAATTGTCTTTGGATTATTTCGATGTTGGATTTCGTGATTATACAGATATTGTTATGGAAATTTGAAAGATATATTTATATCGTTATTTCCAATACGATATTTGTTGGTCGTAGAATTTGATATTGAATATAAGCCGATATATTTTCTATTCAGAGCCTTGTATTTAATATCAAATGTGATTTGGGTTTGTCGAGAATGGTGTCTTCATTAACACTGTTCTTAAGCCCAGTTGAGAAAAAGATTAAATCTTTTAATTAGATTTAATGAAGAGTACCAATTAAATAATATTTAATTGGAATTGAATTGGTATTGATTTTTGGGTTTATCATGAACAGTGTTTTAAATAACCCTTGTTCTTTAACCCGATAATTAATAGAATGTGATTTTGGGTTGTCGTGAACGGTATCTTCAATAATACTGTTCTTAGATCTAAAGGAGTTAAGAAAATCAGAAACTAACTGGAGATTAGTCAAGTTGAATGGTCTCTAGGGTATTGATCTGATGATGGTTTCGGCCTTCGGGGTTATTACTTAGGGAATTGCTCACTTGCTAATTTATGGTTAGGGTCTGATTGAAATGTAATGTGATTTTGGGTTTATAGTGAACCGTGTTTTAAATGACACTGATTCTTTAACCTAGTTAAAGATTCAAACTAAGTGGAGTTTTAATGAATCTTTAATTAGATTGAAAAGTTCGAGAATGGAGTATCACCAGTTTTGCTCCGGGCGATAGTTAAATCTTTAATTAGATTTGAACGTGAAATGGTAATTGAATTTACCGATAACACCGTGGTGTTAGATATGAAGTATTACCAGTTTTGCTTCATGGGATGAATAGGTTGGGATTGGGAAATAAAATAAATAATTACTTCGGTGTGGTTCGCTAATCCCGACTAGTTTGGAAAACCATAATTTGGTTTGAAATGATATCCAAAGGAAGATTAAAGAATAAATTTTAAAGAATTTATCTTTGATAAAATTAATGGCAACCTTTCCCTAAGAACGTGAAATTTAGAAACTAACTGTAGGTTAGCTAAGAAGGATGGTTTCCTGGGTATTGATCTGATGTTGGTTTCGGCCTTCGGGGTTAATATTTGGGGAATTGTTCTCTTGCTAATTTACGGTTAGTGACTGATGAATTGGGATGATGCGTATGTTGTGTTTAGGTAACATTTGTTTACTATATACGCGGGTTGTTCGGAAAGGCCGGGTTAATACCCATTCTGAATAACCGATTCGACGATAAGTCGAAGATGATGACGGTGATCGAAGACCGAAAATCTTCACATTGTTTGGGTGATTACTGATGATCTTGATTGGGCTGTACACCCAAGATGAGGGAATCTGTTGGTGGTCGTCCAGACGTACTTGGAGATCGATGGATATGCGAGGAAAGTGCCTCCGGTTTCGTTCAGACCTAGAACGGACTTGTAAATGGATGGTGTGTCTGACATTGTATTCCTTTACATTGTATTCGTTGATCTCTGCTAAATATATATCTGTTTGGCGGCGGGGAATTTATTCTCTTGTTTAACGCCCTTCTCTGAGACATACGAGCTCAGAGGTTATATATTGGCAGAAATCAGTGGTAAGATATGGATTGATAGTGTGGCATGCTAAGATGCAGTGATCCAGATTTTTGTTGAAAAGCAAAGTTTGGTGGATGATGATCAAAGCGCAGCTTTAATATAGCATGGCTTTGTGTATAGCGTTGATTCGCGAGCCTCACACCTCGGTATGGTGGTAAACTGATGGTTTGATTAGTATGCTTTTTAGTGGATGGGCACCTTAGTGGTGTCGTGGATTCGGTCGACCGAGATGAGCTTAGTGCTCAGGGATAGCGTAAGCGGTGTTTTCTCTCGCTGGGACGTAAGCCGCAGTGATACTCTGGTCCCAAAAGTGCGGATGTGCAGACGGTGTTTTATCTTGTTGGGACGTAAGCCGTGGGGAATTGCATTACGTGATCGATCTTTCGAATCAGGAGCCACCATGACGGAAATTCAATTTCCAATACGCAATATTGCGGTTTTAATTGTAGAACTAGTATGGCGACATGATATATGGTACCCATGCCGTCTATGATTGATACTTATGATTTGAAGTTGTTTTACACGCTATGCACTTATAGTAGTATCAAATGATTTGTTTTAAACGTACTAAGCATGTTTGGCTATTATAAGGGAAAACCCTATCCCCCGGCTTGCGTTGCATTGTGTGATAGGACCTGGGTCTTATAATAGCTTCATTTTTTTCCAAAAAGCATTGCGCTATTTTGTTATATACACTGGTATTCTTGGGAGGAAACCCGTTTCGTGTTATACGGCGTGGTCCCTTGATTTACCTTACTTTGAAAATAAAGATAAATAACTGTTTTAGTTCTCACACCAGTCACATGACTGACCTGGAGTTTATTGTTTCAACCTAAACTCTGGGTGCCCTTATTTTGACACGGGCTGCTAGTAGTTTTTGTTTTGCAGATTTATATTCACAGGATCCTGGTTTACAGCTGGGATGATATTCGGAAAGCTTTGTATCCGTATATCTCTTCTAGTTGTGCATTGTATTATTTTCCGCTGCCATGTAATGTATTGTAATCTCTGATATTTTTCGAATGTAATTTATTCAATTATACTCTGTATATTCTTGTATCTGATGGAATTGTTGTAATATGCAATGAAATGTTCTTTCGTTTGCGTTCTGATTTGTCTTTTCCTTACAATAATTCGTTCTTTCTCATCTCTTCGGTGACCGGGGAAGTTCGGGTCGCTTCATTTGGTATCAGAGCTTTGGTTTACAAAGTTCGAGAACAAGGCACCTTAGAACCAAACAAAAGAATTCATCAGAGATTGGATTAGTAATATCCAATAAGAATGACTCGTTAGAGATGGGATCAGTAGTATCCTAGAACGAGTCGAAAGAGTGTTATTTTTAAAATAAACATTTAAACAAACTTTGTTTTGAAAGTTTAAACCATTTTATACGTATTTGAATATTAGTTTTTTATTTAATTTGGACAATCCAATATATAAAGATTTTGCATATACGTCTTGCAAATGTGTATTCGAAGTTTTAATATATTGAATAGATAAAGAATCACACTCTAGTCGCCCAGAGATGATACTGATAATTGAGATCTCATCATCAGTGTTTATGTTCGAGTTTCAAAAGTGAGATATTTATATATTTCCAATCGACTGGTGTGAGAACCAAACTAGATAGGTTTATTGTTGTGATTTGGCATCAAAAACATGATTTTTAGTATATGTATAAAAAAATATACTTTTGAAAGTTAACCAACACATTGATTGCTAGCTGTGATGATTATTAATTCAACTAATAGAAATACTAGAATGTTATATAAAGCATAAATCAAGATATTTGTTAAGTGAAAAGTAATGCAAACTCTCTTGATAAAATCCTCAAAATATAATGTAGGAGATGGTTCTCTATGGCTTATCTAATGCTGACTTCTGTATGACTCCGAAACAAACAAGGAGAGCCCACCAGAAAACAGAAAAAGAAAGGGAGTTGAACTTAGGAACATACGTGGGTGTTTATTGTCGTATATGCAGAGAAGAAGGGCATTATGCGGTTCGGTGCCCTGAGAGAAAGAAAAGCAAGGAGAAAGAGATAAGAATGGACATAGTTTGTTTTAAGTGCAAAGAAACGGGACATTTTGTGGATAAGTGTCAAAACGTTAAGAAAAAATCCAGAAAATTAGGAAAAGAAAAGAAGTGCTTCCGATGCAAAGAAGTAGGGCATCTAGCCCGAAATTGCCCGTTAAAGAAGGGTGATAAGAAATCCAAAGGAAAGGAGATATCTACTTTGGAAATTATGCAAGGAGGAGGCACGACTTCCTAGAAAGTTGGGTTTTAATGTAATGAACTAGCATTTTGGATATATGTATGGATATGTATGATGCTTGTATGAACTTAAGTATGCTTTTGTTTTAAAAATGTATCGATATTGTATAATATAGCTAGTGTAAGAAGAATGTTGAACTAAGGCGAATTTAGCACCGCAAATTAGACTGTTTTGAAATTTGATTGAAATTGCATGCATATACATGTACTTACATTGAACAGGTCATAGCAAGGAGGGTAGAGCAGAAGAATAAAATTTGTTTACCCGACAAATAGGTACATGTTTACCATAATTTACTATTTTGTTTGGGTGATGATGATTTTATGAGCCGCTTGGCTTTTTCTTTTTCTTTTTGAGATCAGAGGGCCTATATGGCAATTTCGGGATTTTCCCGGTGCTCCCGGTGCAGGGGAGGTTATGGCGAAATTTTTCGAAAATTTAGGGTGTTAGCCAATTTTTTGAAAAAAATTTGAAAAGTTCTTAGAAACTGAAAAGTTGAAGAACTTAAGCCATAGTCAAAATAATGAAAATTGAGTTGGTATTTAAAACAACTTTCGGCTTCGTTCCTTTTCGGGGACGAAAAGTTTTAAGTGGGGGAGATTGTAACAACCCGAAAATCTGGGCCAGTTTAAAATTTTTATTTTGGCAATTTTAGCGAATTTTGATTATTTAAAATGAATTATTTTAAATAATAACGACGAGAAATTTATTTTGAATAGAATTCGAGCGCATATATTTATATAGCTCGACGTTGGAATATAAATATTTATTTTAAATTATAAAAGGAATTGAAAATGGCGCGGTAGTTCGATAATTCGAATTCAAAATTCAAATGAATGTACCGGGTGCAGAATAAACCGGATTTTAGAGAAACCAAAAATATTCTAATCTAATTGAGAATATCTTTCCAATGAATCCGAAAAATTGAAATTTCATAGCGGGAATCAAAAGATATGCCCAGTTGAAAATTCAGAATAGTCGCTATGGGATTTCGGCCCTTAAAAATGGCAATTTTGCAAACGACCTCGGATTTCGACGAAACCACTTTTGTTGGATCTGTGATGTAAAATTATTGCTAGGTTTCAAATTTCATAATTTTTCGATTCAATATGTGAGCGTGGCAAAGGAAAACTCGTTTGACCAGTTTCAGTTGATTTTAATCGATTGGAAAATGGCTGTTTTTCATACGGTCTCAGAATTCAATGAAATTAGTTTTGTTAGGACCGTATCGATAATACGAAGCTAGAAAAAAAATCTGTAATTTTTAGAATTCGTATGTGGCCCCGGTAATTTGAAATGTGCATTTAAATTGAATATATACTGATTTATATTTTAAATCTAATGAAAACTGATCATAACGATCGAATTGGCCTACGAAACATATCCCATTGTGTTCGGAATGGGGGTAGTTAGCTAGGGGCGACAGTCGTTGGGCTCGGTTTGGGGTTCGTTAGAAAAGTCAACTTATAAGGTATAAATAAATAAATAAATTAAATAATAAAGCCCCTCCCCTTTGTCTCTCCTCCTCCCACCATATACGTTCAAAACCAGATTTTTAAAAATAAAAAAAAACCGCTGGAACCCTAGCCCCCTCCTAATCGCCACCGCGCTAGCAGGTCTACGCCGCCGGAGCCGACGCCCTCCGCCTCCACTTCGATAGTCGGACCCCCTATCCTCCTTCTCCAGCCCAACTCGAACGCCAAAGCCCCCCCCCCCCCCGACCCAAAACTCCACCGCCCAGACCCAATCCGCTGCCACCAGTGGAGCTCCGACCCTCCAACCTCCGAGCGCACCCTCTCCTCCCCCTTCAGTGAAGCGCAGGCTTTCCCCTACCTTCGAAAGCGCAGTGAACGACGGTGAGTTTGTTTGATTTTTTTTAACTTATATAAAAACTGATTTTTGCTTAGGTTAAAAACTGATTTTTTCTTAGGTTAAAAACTGATTTTTGCTTAGTTTAAAAACTGATTTATTTTATTTTATTTAAAGGTTAGGATTTTTAAAAATAAAAGCTATGGTTTTTATGTTAATAAAGAAGTGATTTTTTTTTTAATAAAAGGAATGGATTTTTATTAACATAAAGATGAGATCTTTATGTATGTAAAGTTATGATTTTTAAAATGTAATCTTTGTTTGTATAAAAATATAATTTTTATAATATAGCAAGAATAAGAATATAATTTTTATAGTATAGCAAGAATAAAAATAAAAAAAAATTAGTTAGAGAATATAAAAATATGATTTTTATATAGGTAGTATAATAAAAATATGATTTTTATTATATGAGAAGTGAAATAAAGGTATGAACTTTATATTATATGAGTAGCGAGGTAAAAATAGAATTTTTATCTATATAGTAGCGATGTAAAAATAGAATTTTATCCATATGGAGTGATTATAAAAACATGTGATTTTTACATACATTGCAACAATATAAAAATTCGTTTTTATATAGTGAATAGCGAAGTAAAAATTCAATTTTTATATATGTAGTGAATATGGACAACGAAATAAATGAAAGAAAAGCACGGTGAAGATTTCCTACCCATGAAGAGTTGCGTCATTCAGTTTAGCGAAAGGGTGAGAACTTCTCACCTTTAATTTATTTTTCTAGTTGAAATATATATACTAGGATGCAGACGGTGTTTAGTAGCACCGACACCCGTCGTCCACAGGCCATGGACGACTTGTATGCTTATTTGTTTGATTTTGATGTGTAGTTGATTATGTGATGTGATGTGAAATGAAATAAAATATTTATAAAGTTAAAAATATTTTATAGTTAAAAATAGAATTTTTAACGTATATATGAAAGGAAATAAAAATAAATAAATCGGACGATTTGTTTATATACACACATTTGACTGATATTGATTGGGACGATAAATTTTACACATCGCCCAACTGCACAAATAAAATCTGTGTTTGATTGTTTGAAACCCCACACGGGTATTGGGATGATATTTGGCGTACACTAATCCCGATTGTTTAGTTGTATGTCGATCGATTGATTGACAGACTGTTATAAGCGTTGAATATTTATATTCGATGCTTATACAGTGTAGAATGCACTTTGGATGATGGTTGATTATTCATCGTTGTTATTGCATACATGTGTTGTAGAAAATCTATATAATTAACATTATATGGTAATTGATTGGGCCTCATTCAATATTTGAAATAGGAATATTTGAAAAAAAGAAATATTTGAAATAGAAATATTTGAAATAGAATATTAGAAAATAGAAATATATGAAGCCGTGTCGATTAGATTGACGCCATTTTGACGTGAACGATATTTATATCGATTTTATCCAATTTATAATGAATATCGAAAGTGATTTCAAAATCTGATATTTTGAATAGAAAACGAATTTGAATTGAATTGAATAGAAAACGAATTTGAATTGAATTGAATAGAAAACAAATTTGAATTGAATTGAATAGAAAACGAATTCGAATTGAATTGAATTGAATAGAAAACGAATTCGAATTGAATTGAATAGAAAACGAATTCGAATTGAATTGAATAGAAAACGAATTCGAATTGAATTGAATAGAAAACGAATTCGAATTGAATTGAATAGAAAACGAATTCGAATTGAATAGAAAACGAATTCGAATTGAATTGAATAGAAAACGAATTCGAATTGAATTGAATAGAAAATGAATTTGATTTGAATTGAATAGAAAACGAAATTGAATTGAATTGAAAAGGAAACGAATTGAATTGAATTGAAATGAATTTAAAACGAATTTATAAGAGAAAATTCAATTTTGATTTGAATTTGAATTGGAAGTTGAAATTGTTTTTGAAACGAATTTAAAACTATTTATAAAATTCGTTTTAAATTGAAATCGACGAAATATATATTATATATATTATATATATAACATAATGGCCTGAATAGAACGTGCCGCGCCGCGGCAGTTCGTAAATTTCGACCATTGACTTCGAACGGACATTACGGGAGATCCGACCGTCGGATTCTCCTAAAACCGGAACCGTTGGGTTCGAATCGAAAAGAGCTTTCTAACGAATATTAGAAATTTGAAATCTAACGGTTGGATTTGGAGATACGTCCAAATCAAATTTGGAAAAGGTCGCTGTAAGTGCAGTTCGATGGCCGTTGATGGAAATCGAATGTACGGGCCTTGATAAAATTATTAAAAATATCAATAATTTGTGTAAAATCATAAGAAATGATTTGGGAAAAATTGGGATGAAAAACTCCACATTTGAAAAGATAAAAATAGATTTTTATCGAAATGAACTAGTTTTGAACTAGAATTAAAATTCTATTTATTTTTAAATAAATAAATTTGATTTGAAAGGGTTTTTAAAAGTAACCAGGATTTCCAATAATTGAATTGGAATGGATTTGAATCGAAATGGATTTGAATCGAAATTGTCTTTGGATTATTTCAATGTTGGATTTCGTGATTATACAGATATTGTTATGGAAATTTGAAAGATATATTTATATCGTTATTTCCAATACGATATTTGTTGGTCGTAGAATTTGATATTGAATATAAGCCGATATATTTTCTATTCTGAGCCTTGTATTTAATATCAAATGTGATTTGGGTTTGTCGAGAATGGTGTCTTCATTAACACTGTTCATAAGCCCAGTTGAGAAAAAGATTAAATCTTTTATTTATATTTAATGAAGAGTACCAATTAAATAATATTTAATTGGAATTGAATTGGTATTGATTTTTGGGTTCATCATGAATAGTGTTTTAAATAACCCTTGTTCTTTAACCCGATAATTAATAGAATGTGATTTTGGGTTGTCGTGAATGGTATCTTCAATAATACTGTTCTTAAATCCAAAGGAGTTAAGAAAATCAGAAACTAACTAGAGATTAGTTAAGTTGAATGGTCTCTGGGGTATTGATCTGATGTTGGTTTCGGCCTTCGGGGTTAATACTTAGGGAATTGCTCACTTGCTAATTTATGGTTAGGGTCTGATTGAAATGTAATGTGATTTTGGGTTTATAGTGAAACGTGTTTTAAATGACACTGATTCTTTAACCTAGTTAAAGATTAAAACTAAGTGGAGTTTTAATGAATCTTTAATTAGATTGAAAAGATCGAGAATGGAGTATCATCAGTTTTGCTCCGAGCGATAGTTAAATCTTTAATTAGATTTGAACGTGAAATGGTAATTGAATTTACCGATAACACCGTGGTGTTAGATATGAAGTATTACCAGTTTTGCTTCATGGGATGAATAGGTTGGGATTGGGAAATAAAATAAATAATTACCTCGGTGTGGTTCGCTAATCCCGACTAGTTTGGAAAACCATAATTTGGTTTGAAATGATATCCAAAGGAAGATTAAAGAATAAATTTTAAAGAATTTATCTTTGATAAAATTAATGGGAACCTTTCCCTAAGAACGTGAAATTTAGAAACTAACTGTAGGTTAGCTAAGAAGGATGGTTTCCTGGGTATTGATCTGATGTTGGTTTCGGCCTTCGGGGTTAATATTTGGGGAATTGTTCTCTTGCTAATTTACGGTTAGTGACTGATGAATTGGGATGAGGCGTATGTTGTGTTTAGGTAAAATTTGTTTACTATATACACGGGTTGTTCGGAAAGGCCGGGTTTATACCCATTCTGAATAACCGATTCGACGATAACTCAAAGATGATGACGGTGATCGAAGACCGAAAGTCTTCACATCGTTTGGGTGATTACCGATGATCTTGATTGGGCTGTACACCCAAGATGAGGGAATCAGTTGGTGGTCGTCCAGACGTACTTGAGATCGACGGATATGCGAGGAAAGTGCCTCCGGTTTCATTCAGACCTAGAACGGACTTGTAAATGGATGGTGTGTCTGACATTGTATTCCTTTATATTGTATTCGTTGATCTCTGCTAAATATATATCTGTTTGGCGGCGGGGAATTTATTCTCTTGCTTAACGCCCTTCTCTGAGACATACGAGCTCAGAGGTTATATATTGGTAGAAATCAGTGGTACGATATGGATTGATAGTGTGGCATGCTGAGATGCAGTGATCCAAACTTTTGTTGAAAAGCAAAGTTTGGTGGATGATGATCAAAGCGCAGCTTTAATATAGCATGGCTTTGTGTATAGCGTTGATTCGTGAGCCTCACACCTCGGTATGGTGGTAAACTGATGGTTTGATCAGTATGTTTTTTAGTGGATGGGCACCTTAGTGGTGTCGTGGATTCGGTCGACCGAGATGAGCTTAGTGCTCAGGGATAGAGTAAGCGGTGTTTTCTCTCGCTGGGACGTAAGCCGCGGTGATACTCTGGTCCCAAAAGTGCGGGTGTGCAGAAGGTGTTTTCTCTTGTTGGGACGTAAGTCGTGGGGAAATGCATTACGCGATCGATCTTTCGAATCAGGAGCCACCATGACGGAAATTCAATTTCCAATACGCAATATTGCGGTTTTAATTGTAGAACTAGTATGGCGACATGATATATGGTACCCATGCCGTTTATGATTGATACTTATGATTTGAAGTTGTTTTACACGCTATGCACTTATAGTAGTATCAAATGATTTGTTTTAAACGTACTAAGCATGTTTGGCTATTATAAGGGAAAATCCTATCCCCCGGCTTGCGTTGCATTGTGTGATAGGACCTGGGTCTTATAATAGCTTCAATTTTTTTCAAAAAACATTGCGTTGTTTTGTTATATGCACTGGTATTCTTGGGAGGAAACCCGTTCCGTGTTATACGGCGTGGTCCCTTGATTTACCTTACTTTGAAAATAAAGATAAATAACTGTTTTAGTTCTCACACTAGTCACATGACTGACCTGGAGTTCATTGTTTCAACTTAAACTCTGGGTTCCCTTATTTTGACACGGGCAGCTAGTAGTTTTGGTTTTGCAGATTTATATTCACAGGATCCTGGTTTACAGCTGGGATGATATCCGGAAAGCTTTGTATTCGTATATCTCTTCTAGTTGTGCATTGTATTATTTTCCGCTGCCACGTAATGTATTGTAATGTCTGATATTTTTCTAATGTAATTTATTCAATTATACTCTGTATATTCTTGTATCTGATGGAATTGTTGTAATATGCAATGAAATGTTCTTTCGTCTGCGTTCTGATTTGTCTTGTCCTCACAGTAATTCGTTCTTTCTCATCTCTTTGGAGACCGGGGAAGTTCGGGTTGCTTCACTAGGGTTGAGGTTTGGGGTGATTATATAGAAGCTTAGGATTAATATGGGCCTTTAAATCAACCTAGGAGTGATCAGAGCCGTGTAGTCCAAGAAAATGCGTCATCAGGCAAATCAGAAGTCGCCACGTAGCCCTATGACTCAGAAAATCGTCACTGTCCAGCATAGTTGGCAGGGGTCGACCCCTACAGTGGGGTCGACACCTATGTTGACACCCCTATAGGGGGGTCGACTCCCATGTCGACACCCCCTGGGGGAGTCGACACCCCTGAGCGGGAGATTTCCCGCTCAGCTGATTTCTGAGCTTTTTGAATTTCGAACTGAAATGATTATTTAATTATTATTTTTAATTTATTTTCTACTTACACTAGAAATATTCTAACCTCCATAACTTCTTCATACGAAGTCCGATTCACGCAAACTCGGACTCTATCTCAAGCAGAATTCCGAGATGAACGCAATGGCATAATCTGTTTCACCCAATTCTTCTTCTAAAAATTAAGTGCTCTTAGATTTGTTAATTTTAATATTCAGAGAAAATATGGAGTATTACATTCTCCCCTCCTTAAAGGATTTTGTCCCCGAAATCTCTAAGTTAAGAAGAATGTATCCTAACATTCAACATCCATCTACTCAACCATCAATCACAGGCATCCATTGTCCTTAAAAATATTTCTAATGCTTTCATGATCATATGAATAGTGTGTGTATATGCACTTATCTAATGCAAAATCAGGCGTTCTACTGATTCAGTTGACCTCCTTGATGTGAATCATGTCGGTGCTATGAGTCCATCATGTATGCAATTATTCCTAATCGTATTTTGTAACTTCTACATGAGTGCACAATCATTCATACAAATGCAACATCCATATGATAGCACATCAAGTTTCAATCCACGTACAAATACATATATGCATATGCAATATGAAAGCTACTGAGCTGATCTAGTACTTAATGAGTGTGTATATGCAACCACGAGCAACCACTAGAACCCACTTGCAATCACTTACAACCATCAATCATAACATGTTTCAAATACATGTTTACATCCATGGGTTTCTACATAAGGATTAAGAATAGGACCGAGGAGATATACTTAAAAGATAGATACAAGCATGCATAAACTTATGGAAAAAGGGATCAAGAATGTACCGTCAAAAAGAGAAGGGTAGGATGCGCGTATCTTGTCTTCAGTCTCCTAAGTCGCGTCTTCTTCAGCGTCACTCCACTGAACTTTAACTTGCTTGACCTCACGATTGCATAGCTTTTTAACTTCTGTACCCAAGATATGAGTTGGAACTCTTCTCACCATCGCTTCTCGCTCCACTTCTACTTCCTCTAGTATGCTTGGTTCCACAACTTCTGCTGACTCATGTAAGCACTTTCGTAGATGAGAGACATGAAAAACATTATGAACTCTAGCCAATCTTTTGGGCAGCTCTACTTTATAAGCCATCTTCCCAATCCTCTCAATGATAGGAAATGTAATGGCCTGCAAATCCGTACTATCTGAGTTGACTAATAACACCACACATCCAACCCAAATTGCATAGAAATACGAATCATTATTAGAAAGAAGTTAGAGGGTGAGAAATAGAAAGAAATATTAGAATAGAAGAAAATGAAGATCACAAACTCACAGCGAAACGAATAAAATATATTAAATAACATAACTTTTTGAAATACAAATCAATAACTTTATATACATACCATCATCAGAGCACAAAAAGTTATTCCTGGAACAGTTATAAACACCTATTTCCATATACAACATAGTACACAGCGGAAAATATGATAGTCTAAAGCTAAATGGGTAAGCCTCCTGCTTCTAGCTCCTCCAAATGAATCTGTAAAATCCCTACTACTTGACTGCCCGTACAAATTTGGGCACCCAAGAGTTTAGGGAAAACAAACAAAATAACTCTGGGTCAGTCATGGGACTGGTGTGAGTAAACTCCAACCATTTGTTTAACTTTAAAAATACTTTCGAAAGAAAAGATAATAGTAAGACCAGCCTACACATAAACATGGACGGCTTTTACTTTACTATAACCCAAAAACACTTTGAACAAAAATCCAGTGATATTATAATAGTGTCTAAATCAAATAAATAGAATCTAGCGGAACGCTTGCATCTCACGCTCCATATATAATATAAAATCAAAAACCGCATGGCGCTTATTGGGGATTGGATTTCCAACATGACAGGGTATGGAACCACCTTCCGCTAGTGTATCTATAGAGAGGAATACACTGGGTTCAACAAGAATATCTAGCAACCCGGCCCACACATGACCGACCACTCATTTCACTTGAGTGTATCGAATGTATATCACCAACGGTTGGGATCAGCAACCGTTTCCCAAATGGGACAACATCGAACAGAATAAAGAATTAAATGAATCTCTAGATAGGTGATTATACACCCTAATGGGAGTAACCCACATAGCTATGTTGCCTGTCCGATTTTTGTCATTTCCCAGTTGTTGAGGCCTGAGGCTACGATTACTTTCTATTCATTGATAGCACAAACACTTTGAATGCCACATTGTCAGATCCGTTAATCGCTAATTGATTTGCACAAATATTCTTGACGTTATGCTAAGGGAATAAATCCGTTGCAACCATATATATTTATACAGACCAACCCATTAGATCATTGAAAAAACTTTGTCTGACATTCATCCATATACGTTCGTTCTGGGTTTGAACGAAACCGAGGGCACAACTTCTATTAATAGAAAAAGTCCTTGAACTTCACTTCATCTTCGATTATCTTCATATAATCTGATTCGCAACGCTACTGCCAATACAGAGTGGTTCACGGATAATAATCCAACCGGTCTCTCCATATTGACAACGATATTGGCAAACACTTCGATAGTCGGTTATTTAACTATCGAAGAAAAACAACATCCATTCATCCATAACATCCATCAATCACTGGGCCTGTTAATTAACATTTCATTAATTAATTCACTTTTCTATTTCTCTATCAGTATTTGTTAATCAAATAATTTCGATAATCATCTTGGCCTCTTACGTTATTTGGAAAAATATTTCCATATATCGCCTTCTATTATTTTCTATAGCTAGAAAATATATTCTATTTGCAATTGAAAACAATTTCAATCACTTATCTCTTTCCCGACTACTTTAGTTATACTCAAGAAATATTTACTTTTATATTCCCAAAATTCCATCACCTAGTTTAAACCGAATGCTGTATAAAACATCGTTACAACAACCCAAAATATTTTATTCAACTAACTCTTTTTCAAACACTTCTCTTCGAGGCTAGATCCTGCTATTTATCAATTAAAAATGAAATCAATCAAGTTGGGGTAAAATTACCTCTCAGACCTTAACTAAAAACAACCTCAACTTCAAAACGGCAAAACCACTTACCTCGAATAACACACTATAAAACCCAATTATTCATTTTTAAAACATGTATATGATTCGCTTTCTATTTCTAATTTATAGATTTCCCTTTTTGTTTACAATATTCTATTTTTAATTTCGTTTCCTTATCGAATTCAATATATATTGATACATTGATTTCTAACTATCAAATTATCTTAAAAATATTCCAACTCCTTAAATTCCTGGAAAAAAATCGCCATAACCTCCTTTGTACCAGGAGCATCGGGATATTTCAAATAGCCTCCCATGGCCCTTTCCAATCCAAAAGAAAAAGAAAAAGCCAAGCGGCTTGCCGATACGGCGCATAAAACCTCATATGGAATTTTAAACATGTACCTTTTTGTCGAGCACTACATTTATAAACTTCATACACTTCATCTCAAACCTGTTTAACACATATACACCTGTTTCTAATTTGTCCCAAATCAATCTGGTCATTTTAACTCAATTTGCTAATTAATCCTCTTATTAGCTTCTTTGGCCTATTTTACTTTATATTTGAAAATAGCATGGTCAAATATCTTTTTATCTAATTTAATTCCGTTTCCAACTCAAGTTCCATACTCGATTTCGAATATATATTCACCAGTTCAATTTACTTAACCAAAACCCAAATTCGATTCAAAACCTTTTTTAACTAAATATACTCCAGATTAGTTAGTTCTATTCAGTAGTTAAAAATCTGATTTTTGTTTCAAAAATCAATTCATTACTCTACTTGAGTTCACATATAATTTACAATTCAAATCTGGGATTTTCTAAATAGAAATTCGGATTTTATTCGCTTAAAATCCTTTTAAAAAAATTAAATAAGCCGTTATGGTTTTAAATGGTTATGGCGCTGTTTTTCTGAAAATTTGATTTTGATATAACTCAAAATCTATTCGACGAAATCCAGTTTTTTCTCCTCCATTAGAAAACTATTATCAAATCGGTCCTGGCGTTTCTTATTTCAAAGGATTCCGACATCAATTGAGTTCTGTATACTCAATTGAAGTTCGTAACGACAATTTACGAACTGCAGCGCTGCGGCGAGTTCGTTTTAATTATATATATATATATATATATATATATAAACGTTTAAACTTCGTCTATAATAAATTCAACTCCATTCTAATATATTTTTAATATATTAAACCAATTTTCCCAATTCAACTCAAAAATTATGATTATCTAAAATCGTCGATTTTCACTTACTCGGTTATTTAGTTATACGTCGATCTTCTATATTTAAATTCCAATTCAATTCTATTTAAATCTCCCATATTCAATTTCCATTTCAACTCTATTTAAATTCTATATTCGAATTCCCCTTTCAACTCTATTTGAATTATATGTTCAAATTCCCATTTCAATTTCTATATTTAACTCCATTTCACTTCTATTTCCAAATTCTATATTTAAATTTCATTTGAACTTTCTTTATTCAAATCTATTTGAATTCCTTTGAATTCAAATTCTATTTGAATTCCTTTGAATTCAAACTCTATTTCAATTCCTTTGAATTCAAATATTCAATTTATCTCTTGATAATTTATTCATTATATTTATAAACACTATTTTATAAATTTCCCTGTTTTATTTAAACAAGCCTATTTCGAAATCCATTTAAAACAAAAATCTTATTTTGGAAATTCTCTTGCATTTTCTATATTCAAATTCCATTGAATTTCTCATTTCAAATTCTATTTTAGAAAAAAAAATAGAATTTCCTTTTAAATCTGCGATATTCCTTTTCATGATATTTTTAAATATCAATATTTGGGCCCAGTGACATTTAAACACCAAACAACCAATTACTTATTTTTCTAACTCATCATATATGACAGTATATATGCAAACAAATAAACAAACAGATAATATATTTTTGAGGAATCAAGTTGGATCCCTCCAACTTGTTTTTCCTGCATCCACAGACGTTAGTCAACAGAAATAATACCCATCCTGCTTCGAGGCAGGATATCGCAGTATAACAAGGGGATCCACTTATATAAGTGGGCATAGGTTCATCCGCTAATGATACTGCGGGCATCCGCTAATGAGACTGCGGGAAATCCAACCACCATTATATATATATATATATATATATAATAGCAACCACCAAGCCAAAATGACTAATATATTTTAAAACAACTAGAAAGCATTCAAACAAGCAACAAACAATTATTTTTAACTGATAAAAATATTTCTAAATAAAAGGTGAGTGAGATTTACTCACCATGTTTTTCTTTGCTGATATGCGTTTATTTCCATATCGTCTCGGCTTCGAATATATTCGAATGTCTTATCTTGAGTTCTAAGATAAATTAAATCGGTATTTATCAATTCATACTAATATTAATTTTAAACAAATTAATATATTATCTTAGACAAGTTAAATTTAAAATGAGTATACCTTACTCATCGAACAAGCTACACAAACACAACTTCTCCTCCAATATTCAGCATCGTAACTTAATCGAATCTAATACGAATTGGTTATACAATTTATAAGAATTAAATTTTAGAATAAATTTAGTTAATGTTAATTCAAAAATTAAATTCCTTCTTACCAGTTCTGAATTCAGGGAATGCCAAAGCCGTAATCTTTCTTCAACTCATCAACCTGCATCTTTTCCCCAAATTACTCAACTTTACTCCCCAACCCAGGTCGTTGCTTGACCCTTGAATGCCTCCAAAATCTCCGACAACCCGATAGTGAACGACCCCATCCTCCAGCTTCCATCGCAACCCTAGCCATTGATTTTTCCAAAATCGCACTCATCGGTTCACCCCAAATCGACTTCAACCCTTCCACATATCATATCGCACGCATCACTCAATTTCATCACGCAACCCTAATTTACCCGTGCTCAGATCGATGTTGAGCTTCAGAAATTATTGCGCACCATTGTACAGCGTCGATCAATCCTCCAACGCTGACCGTATCAACTGATCTCGCCCCCAAATTCCCACGATGTCGAGCTTTAATAAATCACCGGTCTTCGATCTGATGATGGGCTTCAGGGGTCACGGCTTCAACTCGCAATTTCCAGTCCATTTAAATTGAATTAGAAGTGATTGTATAGTTTATTGAAGCAGTGATTTTGATATGTGTTGGACTAGGAAAAGAGAACGGAGGCAGAAGCTAGAAAAGGGGAAGTTGCGGTTTTAGATTTGACAGCGAGGCCATTTTTGTTTTAATTCCAGAAGAGAACTAAAGGAAATAAGGGAAGAGGATTCGCGTATTTAAAGAGGAGAAGGAGACGATTTTTACAGTGTGGTCGGCCAAAGTACATGACAATATCTTAACCAGATTCTGATTTGATCTGTATTTAATTCGACTAGATTTAAAGAGAATTTTATTTCTTTTTAAATAGATATCGATTTGATTTTGATCCTATCCACAATCAAATATCTCGGGGTTCACAATTAAAAATCCTGAACCGCTATTTTAGCGTACCGACCGTCGTTCCAATGTAATAACGCTATTTTGAATTCAACGAAATAGACTATACAATTTTTTTGAACGTATTTTAAAAATAACATATTAAATTGATATAATATGATTTAAATTCAATACAAATAAATTATCTAAAAATAAATTACTATTATTATCATTCATATTCAGACAGAACTGACACTGATCATCTGAATCATTTCGATTCAGCTTTAACTTCGAATTGAATTATTTTAAATTCTCGTATTACGATAATTACATCGATAATTCAATACAAAAATAAATTTAAATTATCAGCTCAATATTTAAAAAAAATATTAAATATTCAAAATAAATCGACCAGAAAATCTGGGTCGTTACAGGAAATGGCCCTACAAATCTTGGTTTCAATTTTCCTACGGACCCAAAGCGAATGACATTCTTCAAAGGAGATACTTTAAGAAAAACTCTGTCTCCAACCTCAAACTCAAGGTAGGTCCTTCTTTCATCAGCGTAGGACTTCTGTTTATCTTGTGCGGTCTTCATTCGTCTTCGTATCAAGTCCACCTTCTCTGAAGTTTCTCTGATCATGTCAGACCCAAGTACGAGCTTGTCTGTAGACTCCCACCAACAAGTTGGCAATCGGCATGGTCTTCCATATAAAGCCTCAAAGGGTGGCATGCTTATGGTGGCGTGGTAGCTATTGTTGTAGGCGAATTCCACCAAAGAAAGATGACCCTCCCATGCTCCTCCAAAATCAAGAATGCACAATCTCAAAAGATCTTCTAATACACTGTTCACCCTTTCCGTTTGACCATCAGTTTGAGGGTGATAGGCAGTGCTTAAGCTTAGTTGTGTGCCCACAACCTCTTGCAAACTCTTCTAAAACTCGCTCGTAAAGATAGGATCTCGATCACTTACTATGCTAGAGGGTATTCCATGCAGTCAAACCACCTCTTTAAGATAAATGGATGTTAATGATGAGGCAGTCCTCCAACTCTTAACAGGTATAAAGTGAGCGCTTTTAGTGAGCCTATTCACTATTACCCAAATACTGGTATTGCCCTTATTGACCTAGGCAACCCATCAATAAAGTCCATCGAAATGCTATCCCATTTCCATTGTGGGACCTCTAGAGGATGAAGCAGACCACTAGGCTTCTTCTGCTTGCCATTCCAGAAGAAAACTCTTTTTATGTCTTTATACAGCTTGACCCCACCTGGGTGTATGGTCAACTTAGAATGGTGTGCTTCTTAGAGAACGGTTTTCACCAAATCCCTTGCTTGTGAGACGCATAGTCTTTCGTCTTGTCTCAACCAACCCTTGTCATCGATGGAGTATTTATTGAGGTGACTAGAAGTCTCACCTCCAAATAGCTTATCCATCACATCAACTAGCTGAGGGTCTTCACGTTGCGCAGTTCCTACTGAGTCCAAAAGAGTAGGCCTCACCTCTAGCGATGCTAACAAACCAGGTACAAATTCAAAGGAAGGTATAAAGTCAAAGTTTGCCATATACTCCAAGCTTTGCCTTTCTACAAAGAGAGGACTTAAGGTCATCTTTTTCCTACTTAAGACATCTGCTACCACATTGTTATTGCCAGGGGTACAAGGAATCTCAAAATTGTATGAGGCAAGAAATTCCATCCACCTTTGTTGTTTTAAGTTAAGATCTTTCTATGAGAAAAGGTACCTTAACGATTTATGGTTAGTAAACAATTCAAACCTTTCTCCTAGTAGGTAATGACGCCATGACTTAAGAGCCAAAGAAACAGCAACTAGTTCTAAATCATGAGTTGGGTAATTCTTCTCATGTACCTTCAACTGCCTTCCCCCATAACAAACTACCTTGCCTTCTTGCATCAAGACAGCACCTAGTCCGGTACCGCATGCATCTGTATATACCGTAAACATCTTACTCCCATCAGGCAATATCAGAACTAGGGCCATTGTCAGAGCCCTTTTCAGTCATTGGAAAGCAACATCACAATCCAAATCCCAGTAAAAAGTTAGCTTCTTCTTCGTCAATCTAGTGAGTGGGGCTGAGATCTTTGCAAAGTCCTTAATGAACTTTCTGTAAAAGCCCGCTAGCCCAAGAAAACTTCGTACTTCGGTTGCATTCTGTGGAATCTTCCAATCTTGCACCACAACTACTTTTGCGGGATCCACAGCTATCCCCTCTTTGGACACCACATGTCTAAGAAACCTTACATCTTCTCTCCAAAAATGGCGTTTGGAGAATTTTGCTTTCAGCCGATGTGCTCGAAGAGTATCCATAACTTCCCTTAAATGTAAAGCATGTTCTTCCTCAATTTTTGAGAAAATCAAAATGTCGTCCATGAAGACCACTACAAATTTATTAAGGAACTCTCTGAACACCCTACTCATCAAGTCTACGAAACAGGCGGGTGCGTTTGTCAAGCCGTAAGGCATGACAAGCCATTCGACTGAACGCGGTCTTATCTATGCTGTCTTCAGCCACCCTTTGCTATTGAAATCCGGTGGCCAGATCTAGTTGGGAGAAAACAGAGCCACCTACGAGCTGGTCGAACAAGTCATCTATTCTAGGAAGTGGGTGCCTATTCTTCTTGGTTAGCTTGTTTAGCTCCCTATAGTCCACGCACAGGCGAAGTGAACCATCCGCTTTGGTTGCAAACACCACATGAGAACCCCATTCAGAAATACTCAGCCTTATGAACCCCTTTTCAAGCAACTCTTTAACTTTCTTGCTGAGCTCTTTCCTTTCGCTTGGATCCATGTGTCTGACAGGTAAAGCAACAGGTTTTGCATTATCAACAAGGCATATGCGGAAGTCTATCTCTCGCTTCGGAGGTAAACCCTTCACCTCTTCAAAGACAACTGAGTATTCACGTACTACTCTAACAGATTGCAAGTTATCAACAGACGCATCAAGAGATTCTAAATAGCTAAGGATAACAGAATTCATGGGATTACAAGAGATTTCGAGAGTGTTACTGAGGCGAGTCATAACTCTAACCACTTTCTTTTCACAATCGAGGATGGCACCAATACTGGATAACCAATCCATGCCTAGAATCAACCCATAGCCCATGAAACCCAAAACATAAGCATTACATCTAAACCCAACGCTTAGTATAGAAATTTCCAAATCCAAACAAATCATTGACAAATAAGCCGAACCCCCAATTGGATTTGAAACAACCACGGGATCCTCTAATATACTGGTATCTAGGTGCAGAGATTCAACTAAAGTAGTAGATATAAAAGAGTGCGATGCGCCAGAATCAAAAAGAGTGCGAACTGGATGATCAAAAAGATATACTAAACTCTCAACAGAAATATTTCTACCTTTTTCTTGCGGAGGTGCAATGAGAGCGTGAATCTTCCCTCCAAAAGTAGATCCAGTCCTCTGCCCTTGCCATTGCCTTTTTGGGCAATACTTAGCCATATGTCCTGTCTCGCCACATTGAAAGCAACCACCCATCTTCCTTTTCTTCTTTCTGCAATCCTTAATCAAATGTCCAGGTATGCCACAAAATTTACACTTCCTCTTGTCACGGGGTTTGTTATTCTTCCAGTCTTTCTTGGAATCCGTCTTCTTATTCTACGATCCCTTTACTTTCTTGTCTAGGGGTTCTTCTACCTTTGCCTCTTTCTTGCCATCCTTGTCTTCCTCCTGTAACAGTGCCATGTCCACCAGTCGCTCAAAAGTCGCACCCATAGGTATATGGGGCATAGCTAGGCTGTGCAGCGGCTCATTCAACCATTTAACGAATCGGAGAGCCTTTTTATGCGGACTGTTTACTAACTCCAGTCCGAATCTAGTGAGCTGGTTGAATTGGTTGACGTATTCCTTAACCGGTAGGCTTCCCTGTTTGAGTGCAAAGAACTTCTCCATCTGCAAACTTCGTTCAGCTTGCGAGAGGAACTTCATTTCAAATATCATTCTGAAATCCTCCCAATTTTCAACTGGTCTCTCAGCATTAGTAACTTCCCACCAATAAGAGGCTTCATCCTTAAGTAACCATACAACCAATTGTATCATCTGCCTATCATCCACTTCGAAGATAACAAACAAATCTTCTATTTCCTTGAGCCAGTTTCTTGCTTCCACAAATAACTCAGTCCCATTAAAGTTCTTTCCACCCATAGGTCGAAAGTTTCTACATATCTTCGAGAAAGCATTCACACGCGGAGGAGGAGGAACGACTGCAATGGGGGGAGGAGGAACGTATGATGTGCCTGCGTCATTAGCCCTAGCCTCCAGATACCTTGTGAACCAGCCAGGTATCGGTACGCCCTCGGGAATATCAAGATCCCCAGACATGCTGAAATGAAAAGAAAAGGTTCAAAACAAAGGATAGAAAGATAGTGCGTATGGCTTTGGGGATTATGCCTTTAAAATAAAACAACACTTTTCTTCAAATTGCTTCTTTAAACTTCTTTTTGAAAAATAGTTTTCAAAAAAATTTATCTGATCTGGTAAACCATCGCTCCGATACCAAGTGAAACACCCCACCTCCATTAAGGTCACTCACAAAGGTAATGCATTAACTTTGGTGAAGCATTTTAGGTAAAAGGCACAGATAATTTACAAGACAGACGTATAAACAGCGTAAAACTGAAATCATTTCATAGATAACGTGGTTCAGTCAAAACATTACAAGCATTGTCTCAAAACCAACTTCTAAATTATTACAATAAAATATATGTCTTGATTTAAAACTCCAAGTACATAAAGAAGCACAAAACAACAGCATAAATCCCCAATAAAAGTTTAACCACAGCCATAGGCCAAGAAAAGAGAATCCAAGCAATACGTCTACTCTCTTCGAGCTGGAAAAGGTTTGCACTAAGCTGAAGTATTCCCTCCCTACGGACCGAGGGGGAGAGGGGAACGAAAGAAAAGAAGGCGAAAGAAAACGGGTCAGACATAAGTCTGGTAAGTCCAGTGATTATTCAGCATGTAAATATGTAAAAGGATCATGACATGAATAAACTGAACATAGGACAATACCATGACAATAAGATAACATAAGATAAGGCAAGATAAACTGAATATACTATCGCACTCATTTCCATTTCTCTGCACCTACTAATGAATGTTTCATCTACCATCGTGTGTTCATAACAAAGTGATCCCTTTTCCGATCGTCTTCTACTTGCATGCATTTATTTCTTGTGTCATTCGGCCCCGCTTAATTGTAGATACCTGTGCTGGTCCCACCATGGGGTGTATCAATTCCTATGGTGGCAACTTGACACAAAATTCATGATGCACAGTGTATACTACTGATGCCCAGTGCCTGCTTTTTCCACTCTGGAGTACGTGCATGCCTATACTCCGCCAGAACCTACACTTCTACACCACCCGCTGCTATTTTTACCACTTATAATCAGCCCAGTAATCATGCCCGACCCTGCCTAGTTCAGGGTACCATGATACATCAATATGGGTTACTGCTGAAACGGGGACCCTGTTACTAGGTTATCCTAAACAACATGTTATAACGGTTAAGTATTCTCAAATTGACCTAACCCCACCCATCTGTTTAATTGACATGTTGTATTGGTTAAGTGTTTCCTTAATTAACTTAACCCTACCATTCTTAGCCTATCCGTCCCTTAGTTTTAATTTATTCATTAAAGCGCCAACCTCTCACATTAGATCTATATTGTTGCGGTTGCTAGATGTGTCGGGCGGTTCCGGGCAGTCTTACGCCGCAACTCAATCTGACCTCGGATTTTTGGGCTTAATGCGCTAATCTCTCACATTAGATCTATATTATTGCAGTCGCTGGATGTGCCGGCCAGTTCCGGGCAGTCTTGCACCGCAACTCAATCTAACCTCGGGTTAGGCATGTTCATCTTTATCCAATTTACATATTTGTCATATGTGTCGAAGTTTTGGTCTTTTTATATCAATATTCTCCAAGTGTAGTCAGTGCAAGTTTTATGCCACATTCACTTGTTATGCCCAAAATTTACTTAATTAAATTATACCCAATTTTTCCCGTGTTATGATCACACGTACAGCGAGATTCAATCTAAGTTATGAATGAACCTAGTATTCATAAAAATAAAAAGGGAAAAATAGAGAAGGAGCATAAGAATTTACATAAGGAAAAATAGGCATGTAAAGGTGTACCCAATTCAAGAATCATATTTCCAACAGGCATATTGTATATTAACATTAGCTGCGGGCAATCTAAGAAATTTACACCATAGGTATAAAGATTAGATAGAATTGGACTTAAAAGAATCACAAATTTTGATGTACAACATGATAAGTTCCATTATATCAATCACAATAGTCTCATAGGCATAGGATATACAACATGATAGGTTCCATCATATCAATCACAACAGTCTCATAGGCAAGATAGGTTTCATTATGTCATCACAACAGTCTCATAGGCAAGATAGGTTTCGTTATGTCAACCACAATAGTCTCATAGGCATAGGCAATTCAGATTTGACAAAAGAATAAGCACGAATCAGAATTAGGCATAGTTCTAGATCCGATTATTACAGTCATGATTTCTATTAGGTGTTCAAATCGGAATAATAACTAAACTTACAGAAAAAAGAATGGATCTTGTATTTTGGGATCTGATTTCTGAATTTGTTAAGCTTAACCCTTGATGTAGACATTTGATTCTCTAGTTTGGATTTAGTTTGGAGCTTTCTAACTTGATTTCTAGTTTGGAAAAGATGGAGGCTAGGTTAGCTTAGACATGGACAACATGATGGCTTCATAGAATGAGGTCTAGAGTTGAGGTTTGGGGTGATTATATAGAAGTTTAGGATTAATATGGGCCTTTAGATCAACCTAGGAGTCATCAGAGCCGTCTAGTCCAAGAAAGTTCATCATCAGGCCAATTAGAAGTCGCCACGTAGCCCTATGACTCAGAAAATCATCACTGTCCAGCACAATTGGCAGGGGTCGACCCCTACAGGGGGGTCGACACCTCTATCGACACCCCTATAGGGTGGTCGACTCCCATGTCGACACCCACTGGGGGGTCGACACCCCTGAGCGGGAGATTTCCCGCTCAACCGATTTCTGAGTTTTTTGAATTACGAACTGAAATGATTATTTAATTATTATTTTTAATTTATTTTCTACTTACACTAGAAATCTTCTAACCTCCATAACTTCTTCATACGGAGTCTGATTCATGCAAACTCGGACTCTATCTAAAGCAGAATTCCGAGACGAACGCAATGGCGTTACCCGTTTCACCCAATTCTTCTTCTAAAAATGAAGTGTTCTTAGATTTGTTAATTTTAATATTCATAGAAAATACGGGGTGTTACATTCTCCCCTCCTTAAAGGATTTTGTTTCCGAAATCTCTAAGTTAAGAAGAATGTATCCTAACATTCAACATCCATCTACTCAACCATCAATCACAGGCATCTGTTGTCCTTAAAAAGATTTCTAATGCTTTCATGATCATATGCATAATCTGTGTATATGCCCTTATCTAATGCAAAATCAGGCGGTCTACTGATTCAGTTGACCTCCTTGATGCGAATCATGTCGGTGCTATGAGTCCATCATGTATGCAATTATTCCTAATCGTATTTTGTAACTTCTACATGAGTGCACAATCATTCGTACAAATGCAACACCCATATGATAACACATCAAGTTTCAATCCACGTACACATACATATATGCATATGCAATATTAAAGTGACTGAGCCGATCTAGTACTTAGTGTGTATGTATATGCATCCTCAAGCAACCACTTGCAACCATCAATCATAACATGTTTCAAATACATGTTTACATCCATTGGTTTCTACCTAAGGTTTAAGAATAGGACCGAGGAGATATACTTAAAAGATAGATACAAGCATGCGTAAATTTATGGAAAAAGAGATCAAGAATGTACCCTAAAAAAGAAAGGGTAGGATGCGCGTATCTTGTCTTCAGTCTCCCAAGTCGCGTCTTCTTCAGCGTCACTCCATTGAACTTTAACTTGCTTGATCTTACGATTGCGTAGCTTTTTAACTTCTGTACCCGAGATACGAGTTGGAACTTTTCTCACCGTCGCTTCTCGCTCCACTTCTACTTCCTCTAGTATGCTCGGTTCCACAACTTCTACGGTCTCATGTAAGCACTTTCGTAGATGAGAGACAAGAAAAACATTATGAACTCCAGCCAATCTTTCGAGCAGCTCTACTTTATAAGCCGTCTTCCCAATCCTCTCAATGATAGGAAATGGCCCTAAAAATCTTGGTGTCAATTTTCCTATAGACCCAAAGCAAACGACATTCTTCAAAGGAGATACTTTAAGAAAAACTCTGTCTCCAACCTCAAACTCAAGGTCGGTCATTCTTTTATCAGCTAGGACTTCTGTCTATCTTGTGCGGTCTATATTCGTCTTCGTACCAAGTCCACCTTATCTGAAGTTTCTCTAATCATGTTAGGCCCAAGTACGAGCTTGTCTGTAGACTCCCAACAACAAGTTGGTAATCGGCATGGTCTTCCATATAAAGCCTCAAAGGGTGCCATGCCTATAGTGGCTTGGTAGATATTGTTGTAGGAGAATTCCACCAAAGGAAGATGACCCTCCCATGTTCCTCCAAAATCAAGAATGCACAATCTCAAAAGATCTTCTAATACTCTGTTCACCCTTTCCGTTTGACCATCCGTTTGAGGGTGATAAGCAGTGATTAAGCATAGCTGTATGCCTACAGCCTCTTGCAAACTCTTCCAAAACTCGCTCGTAAAGATTGGATCTCGATCACTTACTACGTTAGAGGGTATTCCATGCAGTCAAACCACCTCTTTAAGATAAATGGATGCTAATGATGAGGCAGTCCTCCTACTCTTAACAGGTATAAAGTGAGCGCTTTTAGTGAGCCTGTCCACTATTACCCAAATACTGCCAGTGCCCCTTCTTGACCTGTGCAACCGATCAATAAAGTCCATCGAAATGCTATCCCATTTCCACCGTGGGACCTCTAGAGGATGAAGCATACCACCAGGCTTCTTCTGCTCTGCCTTGACTTGCTGGCATATCAAGCATTTAGGGATAAACTCAGCTACATCCTTCTTCATGCCATTCCAGAAGAAAAATATTTTTATGTCTTTATACATCCTGTCCCCACCTGGGTGTATGGTCAACTTAGAATGGTGTGCTTCTTTGAGAACGGTTTTCACCAAATCCCTTGCTTGTGGGACGCATAGTCTTCCGTCTCGTCTCAACCTGCCCTTGTCATCGATGGAGTATCTATTGAGGTGACAAGAAGTCTCACCTCTAATTAGCTTATCCATCACATCAACTAGCTGAGGGTCTTCACGTTGCGCGGTTTCTATTGAGTCCAAAAGAGTAGGTCGCACCTCTAGCGATGCTAACAAACTAGGTACAAATTCAAAGGAGGGTCTAAAGTCAAAGTTTGCCATGTACTCCAAGCTTTGCCTTTCTACAAAGAGAGGACTTAAGGTCAGGTTTTTCCTACTTAAGGTATCTACTACCACATTGCCCTTGCCAGGGGTATAGGCAATCTCAAAATCATATGAGGCAAGAAATTCCATCCACCTTTGTTGTCTTAAGTTAAGATCTTTTTATGAGAAAAGGTACTTTAACGATTTATGGTCAATAAACAATTCAAACCTTTCTCCTAGTAGGTAAGGACGCCATGACTTAAGAGCGAAAACAATGACAACTAGTTCTAAATCATGAGTTGGGTAATTCTTCTCATGTACCTTCAACTGCCTTCCCACATAACAAACTACCTTGCCTTCTTGCATCAAGACAGCACTTAGTCCGGTACCTCATACGTATGTGTATACCGTAAACATCTTACTCCCATAAGGCAATGTCAGAACTGGGGCCGTTGTCAGAGCCCTTTTCATTCGTTGGATAGCGACATCATAATCCAAACCCCAGTCAAAAGTTAGGTTCTTCTTCGTCAATCTAGTGAGTGGGGCTTAGATCTTCGCAAAGTCCTAAATGAACTTTCTGTAAAAGCCCGCTAGCCCTAGAAAACTTTGTACTTCGGTTGCATTCCGTGAAATCTTCCAATCTTACACCGCAACTACTTTTGCGGGATCCACAGCTATCCCCTCTTTGGACAACACATATCCAAGAAACCTTACTTCTTCTCTCCAAAATTGGCATTTGGAGAATTTTTCTTTCAGCCGATGTGCTCGAAGAGTGTCCATAACTTCCCTTAAATGCAAAGCATGTTCTTCCTCACTTTTTGAGAAAATCAAAATGTCATCCACGAAGATCACTACAAATTTATTAAGGAACTCTCTAAACACCCTACTCATCAAGTCTACGAAATAGGCAGGTGCATTTGTCAAGCCAAAAGGCATGACAAGCCATTCAACTGAACGCGGTCTTTTCTATGCTGTCTTCAGCCACTCTTAGCTATTGAAATCCGGTGGCAAGATCTAGTTGGCAGAAAACCGAGGCACCTACAAGCTGGTTGAACAAGTCGTCTATTCTAGGAAATGGGTGCCTATTCTTCTTGGTCAGCTTGTTTAGCTCGCTATAGTCCACGCACAGGCGAAGTGAACCATCCGCTTTGGTTGCAAACACCACTGGAGCACCCCATTCAGAAATACTCCGCCTTATGAACCCCTTTTCAAGCAAATCTTTAACTTGCTTGCTGAGCTCTTTCCTTTCCCTTGGACCAGGTACCTAACAGGTAAAGCAACAGGTTTTGTATTATCAACAAGGTATATGCAGAAGTCTATCTCTCGCTTCGGAGGTAAACCCTTCACTTCTTCAAAGACATCCGAGTATTCACGGACTACTCTAATAGATTGCAAGTTTCCAACAGATGCATCAAGAGATTCTAGATAGCTAAGCATAACAGAATTCATGGGATTACAAGAGATTTCGAGATTGTTACCGAGGCTAGTCATAACTCTAACCACTCTCCTTTCACAATCGAGAATGGCACCATTACTGGATAAACAATCCATGCCTAGAATCAACCCATAGCCTGTGAAGCTAAAAACATAAGCATTACATCTAAACCCAACGCTTAGTATAGAAATTTCAAAATCCGAACAAATCATTGACAAATATACCGAACCCCCAATTGGATTTGAAATAACCATGGGATACTCTACTATACTGTTATCTAGGTGCAGAGATTCAACTAAAGTAGTAGATATAAACGAGTGCGATGCGCCAGAATAAAAAAGAGTGCGAACTGGATGATCAAAAAGATAAACTAAACTCTCAACAGAAATATTTCTACCTCTTTTTTGCGGAGGTGCAATGAGAGCGAGAATCTGCCCTCCAAAAGTATATCCAGTCCTCTGGCCTTGCCCTTTCCTTTTTGGGCAATCCTTAGCCATATGTCATGTCTCGCCGCATTGAAAGCAACCACCCATCTTCCTTTTCTTCTTTCTGCAGTCCTTAATCAGATGTCCAGGTATGCCATAAAATTTACACTTCCTCTTGTTACAGGGTTTGTTAGTCTTCCCGCCTTTCTAGGATTCCATCTTCTTATTCTACGATCCCTCTACTTTCTTGTCTAGGGGTTCTTCCACCTTTGCCTCTTTCTTGCCATCCTTGTCTTCCTCTTGTAATAGTGCCATGTCCACCAATCTCTCAAAAGTCGCACCCATAGGTATATGGGACACAGCTAGGCTGTGCAGTGGCTCATTTAACCCTTTAACGAATCGGAGAGCCTTTTTATGTGGAGTGTTTACTAACTCCAGTACGAATCTAGCCAGTTGGTTGAATTGGTTGACGTATTCCTTAACCGATAGGCTTCCCTGTTTGAGTACTAAGAACTTCTCCATCTGTAGACTTCGTTCAGCTTGCAAGAGGAACTTCATTTCAAATATCATTCTGAAATCCTCCCAATTTTCAACTGGTCTCTCAGCATTAATAACTTCCGACTAGTAAGAGGCTTCGTCCTTAAGTAACCATACAGCCAATTGTATCTTCTGCCTATCATCCACTTCAAAGATAACAAACAAATCTTCTATTTCCTTGAGCCAGTTTCTTGCTTCTACAAATGACTCAGTCCCATTAAAGTTCTTCCCACCCATAGCTCGAAAGTCTCTATATATCTTCGAGAAAGCATTCACACACGGAGGAGGAGGAGGGACGACTGTAATTAGGGGAGGAGGAACGTCTGCTGGGCCTGTGTCATTAGCCCTAGCCTTCATATGCCTTGTGTACCAGCCAGGTATCGGTACACCTTCGGGAAGATTAAGATCCCCAGACATGCTGAAACGAAAAGAAAAGGTTCAAAACTAAGGATAGAAAGATAGTGTGTATGGCTTTGGGGATTATGCCTTTAAAATAAAACAACACTTTTCTTGAAAATGCTTCTTTAAACTTCTTTTTGAAAAATAGTTTTCAAAAAAACTTTTATCTGATCTGGTAAACCATCGCTCCGATACCAAGTGAAACACCCCACCTCCGTTAAGGTCACTCACAAAGGGAAAGCATTAACTTTGGTGAAGCATTTTAGATAAAGGGCACAAATAATTTACAAGACAGACATATAAACAGCAGAAAACTGAAATCATTTCATAGATAACGTGGTTCAGTCAAAACATTACAAGCATTGTCTCAAAACCCAACTTCTAAATTATTACAATAAAACATCTGTCTTGATTTAAAACTCCAAGTACATAAAGAAGCACAAAACAACAGCATAAATTCCCAATAAAAGTTTAACCACAGCCGTAGCCCAAGAAAAGAGAATTCAAGCAATACATCTACTCTCTTCAAGCTGGAAAAGATCTGCACTAAGCTAAAGTATTCCCTCCCTACGGACCGTAGGGGGGGGAACGAAAAAAAAGAAGGCGAAAGAAAACGGGTCAAACATAAGCCTGGTAAGTCCCGTGATTATTCAGCATGTAAACAGGTAAAAGGATCATGACATAAATAAACTGAACATAGGACAATACCATGACAATAAGATAACATAAGATAAGGCAAGATAAACTGAACATACTATCGCACTCATTTCCATTTCTCTACACCTACTAAAGAATGTTTCAACTACCATCATGTGTTCATAACAAAGTGATCCCTTTTCCGATCGGCTTCTACTCACATGCATTTATTTCTTATGTCATTCAGCCCCGCTTGATTGTAGATACCTGTACTGGACCCACCACGGGTTGTATCAATTCCTATAGTGGCAACCCGACACAAAATTCAAGATGCACAGTGTATACTATTGATGCCCAGTGCCTGCTTTTTCCACTCTGGAGTACGTGCACGCCCATACTCCGCCGGAACCTACACTGCTGCACCACTCGCTGCTATTTTGATCGCTTATAATCAGCCTAGTAATCGTGCCCCACCCTGCCTAGTTCAGGGTACCATGATACATCTATATGGTGCTGAAACGGGTCCCCGTTACTAGCGTTTCTTAAACAACATGTTATAACGGTTAAGTATTCTCAAATTAGCCTAACCCCATCCATCTGTTTAATTAACATGTTGTATTGGTTAAGTGTTGCCTTAATTAACTTAACCCTACCATTCTTAGCATGTCCATCCCTTAGCTTTAATTTATTCATTAAAGCACCAACCTCTCACATTAGATCTATATTTTTGCAGTTGCTGGATGTGCCGGGCGGTTCTGGGCAGTCTTACACCGCAACTCAATCTAACCTCGGATTTTTTGGCTTAATGCGCTTGCCTCTCACATTAGATCTTTATTATTACGGTTGCTGGATGTGTCGGGCGGTTCCGGGCAGTCTTACACCGCAACTCAATCTAACCTCGAGTTAGGCATGTTCATCTTTAGCCAATTTACATATTTGTCGTATGTGTCCAAGTTTTGTTCTTTTTATATCAATATTCTCCAAGTGTAGTCAGTATAAGTTTTATGCCACATTCACTTGTTATGCCCAAAATTTACTTAATTAAATTGTACCTAATTTTCCCACGTTATAATCGCATGTACAACAAGATTCAATCTAAGTTCCTAATGAACCTAGTGTTCATAAAAATAAAATGGAAAAAATAGAGAAGGAGCATAAGAATTGACATAAGGAAAAATAGGCATGTAAAGGTGTACCCAATTCAAGAACCATATTTCTAGCAGGCATGTTATACATTAACAATAAGTGCGGGCAAGCAAAGCAATTTACACCATAGGTATAAAGATTAGATAGAATTTGACTTAAGAGAATCACTAATTTTGATGTACAACATGATAAGTTCCATTATATCAGTCACAATAGTCTCATAGGCATAGGATGTACAACATGATAGGTTCCGTCATATCAATCACAACAGTCTCATAGGCAAGATAGGTTTCATTATGTTAATCACAACAGTCCCATAGGAAAGATAGGTTTCACAATAGTCTCATAGGCATATGAAATTCAGATTTGACAAAGGGATAAGCACAAATCATAATTAGGTATAGTTCTAGATTCGATTATTACAGTCATGATTTCTGTTAGGTGTTCAAATCGGAATAATAACTGAACTTACAGAAAAAAGAATGGATCTTGTATTCTGGGATTTGGTTTCTGAATTTGTTAAGCTTAACCCTTGATGTAGACGTTTGATTCTCTAGTTTGGATTTAGTTTAGAGCTTTATAACTTGATTTCTAGTTTGGAGAAGATAGAGGCTAGGCTAGCTTAGACATGGACAACATGACGACTTCATAGAACGAGGTCTAGGGTTGAGGTTTGGGGTGATTATATAGAAGTTTAGGATTAATATGGGCCTTTAGATCAACCTAGGAGTCATCAGAGCCGCCTAGTCTAAGAAAATTCGTTATCAGGCAAATCAGAAGTCGCAACGTAGCCCTATGACTCAGAAAATCATCATTGTCTAGCACAGTTAGCAGGGGTCAACCCCTACGAGGGGGGGGGGGTCGACACCTATGTAGACACCCCTATAGGGGGTCGACTCCCATGTCGACACCCCAGAGCGGGAGATTTCCCGCTCAGCAGATTTCTGAGTTTTTTGAATTTCAAACTGAAATGATTATTTAATTATTATGTTTAATTTATTTTCTGCTTACACTAGAAATCTTCTAACCTCCATAACTTTTTCATACGGAGTCTGATTCACGCAAACTCAGACTCTATTTCAAGCAGAATTCCAAGACGAACGCAATGGCATATCCCGTTTCACTCAATTCTTCTTATAAAAATTAAGTATTTTTAGATTTGTTAATTTTAATATTCATAGAAAATATTGGGTGTTACATTCTCCCCTCCTTAAAGGATTTCGTCCCCGAAATCTCTAAGTTAAGAAGAATGTATCCAAACATCCAACATCAATTTACTCAACCATCAATCACAGGCATCCATTGTCCTTAAAAAGATTTCTAATGCTTTCATGATCATATGCATAGTGTGTGTATATGCCCTTATCTAATGCAAAATCAGGCGGTCTACTGATTCAGTTGACCTCCTTGATGCGAATCATGTTGGTGCTATGAGTCCATCATGTAAGCAATTATTCCTAATCGTATTTTGTAACTTCTATATGAGTGCACAATCATTCATACAAATGCAACATCCATATGATAGCACATCAAGTTTCAATCCACATACAATATTTGCATATGCAATATGAAAGTGACTGAGCCGATCTAGTACTTAATTTTTGTGTATATGCATCCATGAGCAACCACTAGCAACCACTTGCAACCATCAATCATAACATGTTTCAAATACATTTTTACATCCATTGGTTTCTACCTAAGGATTAAGAATAGGACCGAGGATATATACTTAAAAGATAGATACAAGCATGCGTAAACTTACGGAAAAAGAGATCAAGAATGTACCCTCAAAAAGAAAAGGGTAGGATGCACGTATCTTGTCTTCGGTCTCCCAAGTCGCGTCTTCTTCAGCATCACTCCACTGAACTTTAACTAGCTTGACCTCACAATTGCTTAGCTTTTTAACTTCTGTACCCAAGATACGAGTTGGAACTCTTCTCACCATCGCTTCTCGCTCCACTTCTACTTCCTCTAGTATGCTCGGTTCCACAACTTCTGCGGACTCATGTAAGCACTTCCGTAGATGAGAGACATGGAAAACATTATGAACTCCAGCCAATCTTTCGGGCAACTCTACTTTATAAGCCATCTTCCCAATCCTCTCAATGATAGGAAATGGCCCTACAAATCTTGGTATCAATTTTCCTATGGACCCAAAGCGAACGACGTTCTTCAAAGGAGATACTTTAAGAAAAACTCTGTCTCCAACCTCAAACTCAAGGTCGGTCCTTCTTTTATCAGCGTATGACTTCTTTCTATATTGTGCGGTCTTCATTCATCTTCATATCAAGTCCACCTTCTCTGAAGTTTCGCTGATCATGTCAGGCCCAAGTACAAGCTTGTATGTAGACTCCCACCAACAACTTGGTGATCGGGATGGTCTTCCACATAAAGCCTCAAAGGGTGTCATGCCTCTGGTGGCTTGGTAGCTATTGTTGTAGGCGAATTCCACCAAAGGAAGATGACCATCCCATGTTCCCCCAAAATCAAGAATGCACAATCTCAAAAGATCTTCTAATACTCTGTTCACCCTTTCCGTCTGACCATCAGTTTGAGGGTGATAGGTAGTGCTTAAGCATAGTTGTGTGCCTACAGCCACTTGCAAACTCCTCCAAAACTCGCACGTAAAGATTGGATCTCAATCACTTACTATGCTATAGGGTATTCCATGCAGTAGAACCACCTTTTTAAAATAAATGGATGATAATGATGAGGCAGTCCTTCTACTCTTAACAGGTATAAAGTGAGCGCTTTTAGTGAGCCTGTCCACAATTACCTAAATACTGGTATTGCCCCTTCTTGACCTAGGCAACCCATCAATAAAGTCCATCGTAATGCTATCCCATTTCCACTGTGGGACCTCTAGAGGATGAAGCAGACCACCAGGCTTCTTCTGCTCTGCCTTGACTTGCTGGCATATCTAGCATTTAGAGACAAACTCAGCTGCATCCTTCTTCATGCCATTCCAGAAGAAAACTCTTTTTATGTTTTTCTTGTCCCCACTTGGGTGTATGGTCAACTAAGAATGGTGTGCTTTTTCAAGAACGGTTTTCACCAAATCCCTTGCTTGTTGGACGCATAGTCTTCCGTCCCGTCTCAACCAACCCTTGTCATCGATGGAGTATCTATTGAGGTGACTAGAAGTCTCACGTCTAATTTCTTATCCATCACATCAACTAGCTGAGGGTATTCATGTTGTGCGGTTCCTATTGAGTCCAAAAGAGTAAGCCACACCGCTAGCGATGCTAACAAACCAGGTACAAATTCAAAGGAGGGTCTAAAGTCAAAGTTTGTCATGTACTCCAAGCTTTGCCTTTCTACAAAAAGAGGACTTAAAGTCAGCTTTTTCCTACTTAAGGCGTCTGCTACCACATTGCCCTTGCCAGGGGTATAAGTAATCTCATAATCGTATGAGGCAAGAAATTCCATCCACCTTTGTTGTCTTAAGTTAAGATCTTTCTGTTAGAAAAAGTACTTTAACGATTTATGGTCAGTGAACAATTCAAACCTTTCTCCTAGTAGGTAATGACGCCATGACTTAAGAGCGAAAACAATGGAAGCTAGTTCTAAATCATGAGTTGGGTAATGCTTCTCATGTACCTTCAACTTCCTTCCCCCATAATAAACTACCTTGCCTTCTTGCATCAAGACAGCTCCTAGTCTGGTACCGCTTGCGTCTGTGTATACCGTAAACATCTTACTCCCATTAGGCAATGTAAGAACTGGGGTCGTTGTCAGAGCCCTTTTCAGTCGTTGGAAAGCAACATCACAGTCCAAATCCTAGTCAAAAGGTTGGTTCTTCTTCGTCAATCTAGTGAGTGGGGATGAGATCTTCGCAAAGTCCTTAATGAACCTTCTGTAAAAGCCCGCTAGCCCGAGAAAATTTCATACTTCAATTGCATTCCGTGGAATCTTCCAATCTTGCACCGCAACTACTTTTATGGGATCCACATCTATCCCCTCTTTGTACACCACATGTCCAAGAATCCTTATTTCTTCTCTCCAAAAATGGCATTTGGAGAATTTTGCTTTCAGCCGATGTGCTCGAAGAGTATCCATTACTTCCCTTAAATGCAAAGCATGTTCTTCCTCACTTTTTGAGAAAATCAAAATGTCATCCACGAAGACCAATACAAATTTATTAAGGAACTCTCTGAACAGCCTACTCATCAAGTCTACGAAATAGGCGGGTGCGTTTGTCAAGCCAAAAGGCATGACAAGCCATTCGAAGAAATCATCCGGGGTCCTGAACGCGGCCTTATCTATGCTGTCTTCAGCCACTCTTAGCTGATAAAATCTTGTTGGTAGATCTAGTTTGAAGAAAACCGAGGCACCTACGAGCTGGTCGAACAAGTCGTCTATTCTAGGAAGTGGGTGCCTATTCTTCTTGGTCGGCTTGTTTAGCTCCCTACAGTCCACGCACAGGTGAAGTGAACCATTCGCTTTGTTTGCAAACACCACTAGAGCACCAAATTCAGAAATACTCTGCCTTATGAACCCCTTTTCAAGCAACTCTTTAATTTGCTTGCTGAGCTCTTTCCTTTCCCTTGGAGCCATGTGTCTAATGGGTAAAGCAACAGGTTTTGCATTATCAACAAGGTGTATGCGGAAGTCTATCTCTCGCTTCGGAGGTAAACCCTTCACCTCTTCAAAGACATCCGAGTATTCACGGACTACTCTAATAGATTGTAAGTTTTCAATAGACGCATCAAGAGATTCTAGATATCTAACTATAACAGAATTCATGGGATTACAAGAGATTTTGAGAGTGTTACCAAGGCGAGTCATAAGTCCAACCACTCTCGTTTCACAATTGAGGATGGCACCATTACTGGATAACCAATCCATGCTAGAATCAACCCATACCCCGTGAAACCCAAAACATAAGCATTACCTCTAAACCCAATGCTTAGTATAGAAATTTCCAAATCCAAACAAATCATTGACAAATAAGCCGAACCCCCAATTGGATTTGAAACAACCATGGTATTCTCTACTATACTGGTATCTAGGTGCAAAGATTCAACTAAAGCAGTAGATATAAAAGAGTGCGATGCGCCAGAACCAAAAAGAGTGCGAACTGGATGATCAAAAAGATAAACTAAACTCTCAAAAAGAAATATTTCTACCTCTTTCTTGCGGAGGTGCAATGAGAGCGTGAATCTTCCCTCCAAAAGTAAATCCAGTCCTCTTCCCTTGCCCTTGCATTTTTGGGCAATCCTTAGCTATATGTCCTGTCTCGCCGCATTGAAAGCAACCACCCATCTTCCTTTTATTCTTTCTGCAGTCGTCAATTAGATGTCCAGGTATGCCTAAAAATTTACACTTCCTCTTGTCACGCGGTTTGTTATTCTTCCCGCCTTTCTTGGAATCCGTCTTCTTATTCTGTGATCCCTCCACTTTCTTGTCTAGGGGTTCTTCCACCTTTGCCTCTTTCTTGCCATCCTTGTCTTCCTCCTGTAACAGTACCATGTCCAGCAGTCTCTCAAAAGTCGCACCCATAGGTATATGGGACGTAACTAGGCTGTGCAGTAGCTCATTTAACCCTTTAACGAATCGAAGAGCCTTTTTATATGGAGTGTTTACTAACTCCTGTTCGAATCTAGCCAGCTGGTTAAATTGGTTGATGTATTCCTTAACCGATAGGCTTCCTTGTTTGAGTGCTAAGAACTTCTCCATCTGTAGACTTCGATCAGCTTGCGAGAGGAACTTCATTTCAAATCTCATTCTGAAATCCTCCTAAGTTTCAACTGGTCTCTCAGCATTAGTAATTTCCCACCATTAAGAGGCTTCGTCCTTAAGTAACCATACAGCCAATTGTATCTTCTGCCTATCGTCCAATTCGAAGATAACAAACAAATCTTCCGTTTCCTTATGCCAGTTACTTACTTCCACAAATGACTCGGTCCTATTAAATTTCTTTCCACCCATATCTCGAAAGTCTATATATATCTTCGAGAAAGCATTCACATGCGGAGGAGGAAGAGGAACGGCTGCAACTGGGAGAGGAGGAACGTTTGCTAGGCTTGCGTCATTAGCCCTAGCCTCCAGATATCTTCTAAACCAGCCAGGTATCGGTATGCCCTCGGGAAGATTAAGATTCCTAGACATGCTGAAACGAAAAGAAAAGGTTCAAAAAAAATGATAGAAAGATAGTGCATATGGCTTTGGGGATTATGCCTTTAAAATAAAACAACACTTTTCTTGAAAATGCTTCTTTAAACATCTTTTTGAAAAATAGTTTTCAAAAACTTTTATCTGATCTGGTAAACCATCGCTCTGATACCAAGTGAAACACCCCACCTCCGTTAAGCTCACTCACAAAGGGAATGCATTAACTTTGGTGAAGCATTTTAGGTAAAAGGCACAGATAATTTACAAGACAGACATATAAACAGTGGAAAACTGAAATCATTTCATAGATAACGTGGTTCAGTCAAAACATTACAAGCATTGTCTCAAAACCCAACTTCTAAATTATTACAATAAAACATCTATCTTGATTTAAAACTCCAAGTACATAAAGAAGCACAAAACAGCAGCATAAATCCCCAATAAAATTTTAACCACAGCCATAGCCCAAGAAAAGAGAGCCCAAGCTATACATCTACTCTCTTCAAGCTGGAAAAGGTCTGCACTAAGCAGAAGTATTCCCTCCCTACGGACCTGGGGGGAACGGAAGAAAAGAAGGCGAAAGAAAACGGGTTTGACATAAGCCTGGTAAGTCTAGTGATTATTCAGCATGTAAACACGTAAAAGGATCTTGACATGAATAAACTAAACACAGGACAATACCATGGCAATAAGATAACATAAGATAAGGAAAAATAAACTGAATATACTATCGCACTCATTTCCATTTCTCTGCACCTGCTAACGAATATTTCAACTACCATCATTTGTTCATAACAAAGTGATCCCTTTTCCAGTCGGCTTCTACTCGCATGCATTTATTTCTTGTGTCATTCGGCCCCGCTTGATTGTAGATACCTGTGTTGGTCCCACCATAGAGTGTATCAATTTCTATAGTGGCAACCCGACACAAAATTCAAGATGCACAGTGTATACTACTGATGCCCAATGCCTGCTTTTTCCACTCCGGAGTATGTGCACGCCCATACTCCGCCGGAACCTACACTGCTGCACCACCCGCCGCTATTTTGACCACTTATAATCAGCCCAGTAATCGTGCCCTACCCTTCCTAGTTCAGCATACCATGATACATCTATGTGGGTTACCGCTGAAACGGGTCCCCGTTACTAGGGTTTCCTAATCAACATGTTATAACGGTTAATTGTTCTCAATTTAACCTAACCCCACCCATCTGCTTAATTAACATGTTGTATTGATTGAATGTTGCCTTAATTAACTTAACCCTACCATTCTTAGCCTGTTCGTCCCTTAGCTTTAATTTATTCATTAAAGCACAACCTCTCACATTAGATTCATATTGTTGCGGTTGCTGGATGTGCCGGGCGGTTCCGGGCAATCTTACACCACAACTCAATCTTACCTCGGGTTTTTGGGCTCAATGCGCTAACCTCTCACATTAGATCTACATTATTGCAGTCGTTGGATGTGCCGGGCGGTTCCGGGCAGTCTTACACCGCAACTCAATCTAGCCTCGGGTTAGGCATGTTCATCTTAAGCCAATTTACATATTTTTCATATGTGTCCAAGTTTTGGTCCTTTTATATCAATATTATCCAAGTGTAGTCAGTACAAGTTTTATGCCACATTCACTTGTTATGCCCAAAATTTAATTAATTCAATTATACCCAATTTTTCCCGCGTATCGCACGTACAACGGGATTCAATCTAAGTTCCGAATGAACCTAGTATTCATAAAAATAAAAAGGAAAAATAGAGAAGGAGCATAAGAATTGACATAAGGAAAAATAGGCATGTATAGGTGTACCCAATTCAAGAATCATATTTCCAACAGGCGTGTTGTACATTAATAATAAGTGCGGGCAAGCTAAGCAATTTACACCATAGGTATAAAGATTAGATAGAATTGTACTTAAGAGAATCACTAATTTTGATGTACAACATGATAAGTTCCATTATATCAATCACAATAGTCTCATAGGCATAGGATATACAACATGATAGGTTCCATCATATCAATCATAACAGTCTCATAGGCATGATAGGTTTCATTATGTCAATCACAACAGTCCCATAGGCAAGATATGTTTCATTATGTCAATCACAACAGTCTCATAGGCATAGGAAATTCAGATATGACAAATGGATAAGCAAGAATCAGAATTAGGCATAGTTCTAGATCTGATTATTACAATCATGATTTCTATTAGGTGTTCAAATCGGAATAATAACTGAACTTACAAAAAAAATAACGGATCTTGCATTCTGGGATCTGATTTCTGAATTTGTTAAGCCTAACCCTTGATGTAGACGTTTGATTCTCTAGTTTGGATTTGGTTTGGAGCTTTCTAACTTGATTTCTAGTTTGGAGAAGATGGAGGCTAGGCTAGCTTAGACATGGACAGCATGACGACTTCATAGAATGAGGTCTAGGGTTGAGGTTTGGGGTGATTATATAGAAGTTTAGGATTAATATGGGACTTTAGATTAACCTAGGAGTCATCAGAGCCATCTAGTCCAAGAAAATGCGTCATCAGGAAAATCAGAAGTCGCCATGTAGCCCTATGACTCAAAAAATCGTCACTGTCCAGCACAGTTGGCAGGGGTCGACCCCTACAGGGTGGGTCGACACCTATGTCGACACCCCTATAGGGGGTCGACTCCTATGTCGAAACCCCCTGGGGGGGTCGACAACCTTGAGCGGGAGATTTTCCGCTCAGCCGATTTCTGAGTTTTTTGAATTTCGAACTGAAATGATTATTTAATTATTACTTTTAATTTATTTTCTACTTACACTAGAAATCATCTAACCTCCATAACTTCTTCATACGAAGTCCGATTCACGCAAACTCGGACTCTATCTCAAGCAGAATTCCGAGACGAACGCAATGGCATAACCCGATTCACCCAATTATTCTTCTAAAAATTAAGTGTTCTTAGATTTGTTAATTTTAATACTCAAAGAAAATACAGGGTGTTACAATATATATATATATATATATATATATATATATATATATATATATATATATATATATATATGCAGGATCTGTATATAAAAATTAATACTGAAGACTGTACAGTTTTAGAGACTAAAGAAATTCAGAATTCAGAGAAGATTCATGACTCATGAGTAATCAAGATATCAAGAGTTCAGGATAAATATAAGAGTCTGGTTTATATATAAGACTTTAAATAGCACTCTAGGTTCAGATTCAAATTCTATTTTTCAAAATCTAACTTTCAAATTTCAAATTCTATTTTCCAAATTCTAATTCTCATTTTAATTAAGTTTTTCTATCTTATCTTTGATTTTAAACTTGAGTTTCAAAGTTTATAAGTTTATACATATTTATATAAGTTATATAGTTTTATACTTTTATATTTATATAGTTTTAAACTTTATAATTTCATAAATATGTTTATATAGTTTATATTTATGATTTTCTACTTTATAATACTTATTTGTATCACTATGTTTTAATTCAAGAATTTCCAAAATTATATATATATATATATGTTTAAACACTTGAAAAATGTTCAAAATTCAAATTTTGAAACACATAAGTCGACATATATATGTGGGGATGTCGACATACAACTGTCATATTTTCAGTTTTGAAAGGAAGTGTCTTTTCACCATTTGTAACGTTTCAGAAGCATTGCAGCCTTTCAAATCTTATAAATAGGAGGTTGATTTCGAATTTTTTATTCATTCTTCTTCTCCATCTTTATCCCTTTTCATTCCTCCATTATTATATCATATTTCTATGATTTCTACACTTATAATCAGCCGATTTCAATTATGAATATATAAAACTTCTTGTCTTCTCTCTCTGTACTCATTACTCTCTAAATCAAAGTGATATTGAAGATTTATAGGACTATTGTAATCATTCGGGATTGTTTTGGGATAGTTTGGAAATGGTGTGTTCCTTGTAGCCACGAAATCAAGGAAACGGTGTTAACCTTATAGCCGGGAAATCAAGGGTGGTGGAAATGGTGTTAACCTTGTAACCATGAAATCAAGGGGATTGTAATTGGATATTGATAGTAATAAAACTCTGCACAATTCAGAGTTGCGATGGATTGGATGTAGGAGCAATCCAAACCAGTAAAAAATCTGGTGTGTTCTTTCCTTTTCTGCATTTTATTTTTGTTTATTTTTGTGTCTGTGTTTGATTCTGTGTCTGTGATCATCTCTGTGGTGTGTGATTCATACAGTAGATCATATAAGTTTTATATTTTCTTATATTCCTTGAAAACACTATTCACTCCTCTCTAGTGTTAGTTTTTGCCTTAACAATCCATTATGCATTCCCTAACAAGCTTCACTAAAGAGGCCTCACAAGAAGCATCACTATTGGTAACTTTAGCAAAACCTGCATGTTCTTCATCACTGCTATCATATGCGCAGTCTTCTTCTTATCCTTTTGACAAGCATAACACTTTCTGTGTCTGCGATCTTTCTTACCATAATAATTACAGGTGATAGCACATTTACCACTAGCTTTATTCTTCTTCCATATTGTATCTTTCCTCAAGTCTCATGCTATCATAGCCTCACTTTGAATTGATTTCAAACCCAACCCTTTTATCCTAAGCTCCTTATTCAAAAGGCTGCATCGTGCAGTTTCCAAAGAGATAGCTCCATTAGCACGGGAAGTAGTTAATGAAACAATCAAAGTTTCCTAACTTTCTGAAAAGCGAACTCATCAGCAAAAAAGCCAACAATTTTCATCAAAATTAACCTTCAAATTTTCAAGTTGATTGATTATATCTTTAAATTCATTCAAATGCTCTGCAATAGACTTCTCTTCGTCCGATCGAAGTTGCACCAGCTTTCAGACCAAAAAAGACATACTAGTAACACTCCTTGTAACACCCCAAACTTTTCTACATTCAAATTTCGACAAAAATCGAAACTCAAATACATCCAAGCATGGAGCGTGTAAATTTGGTACCAACTGTAAATGAGCATGAGCATAATCATAGTAAGATAAGATAGCTCACATCGGAAACAAAATAGGATAAACTAGTATTAATTCAAGTAACTACCTTTTTCAAAGTAAGTCACTTCGCCAATACCGAGCATGAGAGGGAATGAGAACCAAAATCCAAACTTAAACACCTATAAGAAACCAACCTTTTCAAGGAAACCTGGGTGGGTTTAATGAGGAGGGGGGGTCAGAAAAACAATATTTTGGTGAACATGGAATGTACAACACATATTATAATACACAAATGTATCCCGTTTGGTTCAACCCCAGATGTATGCCTATCAAGGTTAGTAATTCTAGCCTAAACTTATAGACGTTTGCGCATGACTTTACTACACTTCCCAAAGTAGTATTCCCAAAGTATAATACCAAAATAGGACGTTTACACATATCTTTGTGAAGTATTTATACCAGAGCATGGCCGGTTATTTAGTTGAGATTAGACCTCTAGTTACGGAGCTTGTATATATATATATTCACTGACTCATCCCTTATTATTTAACATTAACATAAACTAGAGGGAACTAGCTACGGGCTCTACTAGTTAAGGCTTTCGTCATTCACGCATACACCCTTGCCTACAAAAGGTGAGAGACGGTATTTTATCGCTCGTCATACCATCTAGCTGACCTTATTAGATAACCCCTTAGTCGCTTATTACTTCCCGTAGGATAGGTAGCCATATCTGATGTTTTAGTTTCCAGGTTTGGGTAGGCCCACACACACCTGCCATTTAAGACCCCTAAATTGAAAGACCTATTCCCAAGTGGACTATTTAACCCCACCTGCTTCAGACCCAGGAAGCAGACTATACGCGAAGGTTATTAGGTTCGTACCCCCATTAGCCATTAATACTTTTCCATATTGGGATAAAGTGGGCTACGTTATTAAGTCATTCCCATTTAGTTCCTCTACATGGAAATACTATATGCACACGATTAGTTATCGTCTCGGGTTCCTGTGGTTAATAATGTTTCCCATTACAAACCAACCAAGTCCAATTCTAACTTTTAATTATAAGTTCTATAATCACTAATTGTAAATAAGGAAAGTTATATCCCCTTTACCCTAGGATACTTATTTAAATATTTCCCTAATTTGACTTAGTATTTAAACGATAATACAATGCCCATAAATCCCTTTCTTTCTTATCCATAACTTTATTGCCATTTATGACCATAACGGTCATATTTTTCCTAAGGCAACCCTTAACTCTGGATATCTTTATTTTATCAGTCCCGAAGTGTCTTCTTTTTGTACCCTAACATAAAATTTTTATTCTTGTTTATTTATTTATTGGATGATTGTTATATATATATATATATATATATATATATATATATATATTCATGCACCAAGCCTCTTACATTAAGTTGACTACTTGTGGATGTTGGATTTGTCGGTCGATTCCGAGCAGACTTCTACCACAAGTTGAACTTAAACTTATGCCTTAGTACATTTACATTTACACATTACACCACTCAAATTAAGCTGACCACCTGTAGATGTTGGATTTGCCGGTCGGCTCCAGGTAGACTTCTACCATAAGTTAAGCTTAACCTCGTGTCTAAATGCGGTAATAATTCAAATTTCCTAATTGGGGTGTACAACATTAATCCTAATTAATTTAGGAATTTAAACCATTATCCAATTATATTTACTTTCTGCAATCAAAGTTGGTTACAATTGTTACAATTTATTGATTTGCGGTCCTATTTATAGCAATTAATTAAATTGATTGCTACCAATGGTCACCACAAATATATTAATTCAATATGGATTACATTTACATATAATTCCAAAATTAAACCTTATCCAAACATTATACACAATGTATATTTTTATCGTTTTACGCTGGTTTGGAATGATAATATGTATATATTTATATTTTATATTTTCGTGCGGTCAACATAGTTATTTATTATTATTATTCTTTAAGTTTAATGATTTGGTTAAGTCAATAACCAAACATTCCTTTTTGCATTCAATCTTGCCAAAAGGATTCAATCTTACAAAAAGACTGTTAGCTATGGTTATTGCAAATTATGCCTGATTAATAAAATAGACATTTCCCAAATTCACAAGAAATATATATGTATATTTATTTTTGGAATAGTTGATGCAAATTACGCACAAGTATTTATTTATATATTTATACATACGTTTCCACCACTTTTCCTTTTGGAATCTTTTTGTCATACCCCTTGTGAATTCAAAATGACATCTTTTTGTTAAAAAAGAGGAAAACGACATATTTACGACAATTAAGCCAAAACTCAATAACATTGAATATAAATAAGTATAATTCTTTTAATATTACAATCACATAATTTACCAATTGTATCTTTTTATCCAAATTCACATAATTTATTATTCAACAAAAGTGTAGAGATCTGGAATGTAACTACATCTAATCGGTGTTTTCATGGGACTATTTCTAAATCTGCAGTGCCTTTCTACAAATGCAATATATTTTACAACATAACTGTAGGAAATAGGTGTAAACAATTTGAGAATCTTAAAATTAATACTATACATAACCACAATTTGCAATTCACAAGTTTCGATAATTTTTTATAATCAGATATGACAAGTGCTAATTCAATTACAATCATATTATAAGCGAATCTGATGAAAATAGGCATATAAACTTGAGATCTAATAAAACGAGATAAATATGTTATTACAAATGTATATATAAATTTCCCACTCACCTGCAAGCATCCAAATCCAAAGTTTGAACCTTTTAGGCCTACTACAACTCTCAAATTCTTATAAATCTACAATTTATCTGAAATGGGGATAATTTCAGATCTGTAGAGATGTAAGAAAATAGGAAGAGAGGAGAGAATCTATTGTTGAGCGCTAATTTGCATTATTTTCCATTGGATCTGATAATCCTCTCAATCCTATATGATTTGTTATATTAGAATATATTTTTAATTAAGAAATTAGGTTTGTAGAAGGAGGAAAATGATCGAGCTTCGTTGTTGCCCACAGATTTATGTGGAAAAGAATGAGGCCTTACCCTTTTATTTATAGGAGTAGAATTTTCCTTGGACCTCCAGTCGACCGCTGGGTCGTCAGATGCCTAGTCAGGCTAGTTTGATAAGGTAAGTAATAATTAAATTATTCTGATTTATTTATTCTCCTTCAATTTTCATATTTCGTCCGTAACTTTTTGATACGGACTCCGTTCGCGAAACTCCAAACATGAAAGTTGAGCATAATTCCAAGACGAACGCATCGGTTAAAGTTTCATGGTTAAATTCTATCATATGTAGAAATTCCTATTTTTGAAATTCTAATAATAAATTTATATTGCCAAAATTCCGGGTTGTTACATTCTTCTCTCCTTAAAAGGAATTTTTTCCTGAAATTCTGACACCTGCAGTCATATTCTACACAACCAATTTGTATACATCCACATTGCAACCATGTGTATATGTGCATGGTGTACATAATGCATTTTCAACCATAAAATATGCATGCAAGATTATTCTAATCGGATCCTCCTATATGTATGCATTAAATTTTTGAAACATGTTTAAAAGCAGGATGCAAAACATCTTAAATATACTGGCAGTTCTATATGAATGCAAATTTTGAAAACCCTTTTTCATCCATTACCTTTACACAATTAAGAATAAAAGTGTGAAGCAACCAATTTTGCATCCAATCCCTACCATCCAAAACATCATGCAGTCTAATTGTTTCCTATTTAATTTCTTCTAAACTGGAAAAAGGAAATCAAAGCAAAATATTTTAACAATTTTCTCACTTATAGCTTTTCCATTTCCCACCTTACAGTGGAATTTTCACCTCACCTACCCTGAATACTCCAAAATTTTCCATCTGTAGACTGTAAAAGAGGCTTAAAACAAGCTCTAAAACGTAAAACGAGTTAATTAATAACCAGCGCGCATCGTCAGCAAGGTATGGAAACAACGTTTCCAAAGCTGAAACAACCTTTTCCTTGTTACCATTAATGTTTTTATCGTATCATCGGCCCTATTGCGCCATTAAAATTGGCACACAAAGCATCCAAAAATCTTCTATGTTGTTCGTATGACCAAAAATTGAATTTTTTTCATAAAAATGAATTTATGCTTTAAAAATAACTATGTTTATTTTGAAAATTTTCTTTTGAAAACTCCCTATGTTGTGCTATAAAACGCACACAACTACTCGAGCGATGGGTCGAAGATTGGCGATGGTCCAGACTCCGAGATCACCAAGGATGATGCGTTTAAGGATTTGAGGGTCCTCTATCTCAATAGCATCAAACTTGGCTCCGACTGCCGAGATGCCCAAAATCTAAGCTAAGTTGTCGTCGGTGAACTCAAAGTGGGTGCTCATGACTTCAGATAGGACGACACAAGTCTCGTCATCGATGTCAGTATTCATCTAGGCATCAAACATACGAACACAACGCAGATATAGGTCACACTCAAAAGTGTCAAAGAGCAAGATCAGTGCTAGGCCTTCACCAAAAAAAGCTCCTCCAAACCAAAAGCGGTGAAATCAGCAAACTTCACCGGTCGACCAACTTGAAACTCATAACTGACCGTAGCTAAGTAGTGCTTAATCATCGCCTCATCGCGGTCTAGCCGAGCAGATTCCTGAGGCGTAAGGCCGGGGTATTGGGTGTGAGTTGTCACGGAGGAATCAGCGGATCGGGAAAAAAAATGGAAAATCCACAGTATAATTGGGTAGAGATTTGGACGAGGAGGATTTTGATCGTAATTAGGGACGAAACAGAGCGAAGGTTACTCGGATTGGAGTTGGGAAGGAGGTGGGTTTGGATTTTCGGTGGAATTTGGGGTTGGGGAATAAAGGGTCGGCTGGAACGATATATATATCGTTTCAGCCGATTCGGCTCGATTCCAGGCAATGTTAATAAGGGGGAAGCGGTCGACCTGGCCATGGAGGGCAGTCGACCGCTTGCCCTTAAAAAGGCCCGGTCTGAACCTTGGTCCAACGACCCATTTAAATTATATATAAATCAAAATAAAATTTATGTTACATTGAAACAACTTCCGTTCCCAACCGAATTCTCGCATTGACTTCCACCACTCATCAAGTTAAGAAATTTAATTTTCCAACTTCTTTTTCCTACCTCCTAAACGTTTGTGACCACCGAATCGAAATGAACTTAAAACAGGAAATCAGCTAGAAATCCGAAATAAAATTTAAAATGAATTTCCCCCTTACCAACTGACAAAAACTAAGCGATTCAAAAATCAAATACCCCAATAATCTGAATGGAGGATTTTCCTTAGCCTTTCGAAGAAAAAATTGAAACTCCTCAAAATGGTATTTATTATAAACCAACAGTTTTGTATATATAAATTCATTTTGTTATTATTATTTATGTTACACTTTATATTTCAAACTGAAAAACCTTTTCGTGTTCAAAAATGTTGGAGCTTTAAAATCTTATGGATTAATTGTGATAATCTCAATAAATTATCCAATATATATAGAAAGAGAGATACTAAAAATATGTATTTACTATTTTTAAGTTTAGTGGCATATTCCTTGTCATTTCTAATTTCATCTTTCCTACCAATCGGATTATATTTATTAGAATTACACAATAGCCCTATAATTTTGAAACACGAATAGATTAAAATTCTAAAAATCATATCTTTACAAAATTAGGCCTTTATAAAACCATTTTCTGAAACGTATTTCAAAATTCCTTTCCAAATAGTTTTAAAAATAAAATTTCCTCGAATACAAGGCTAAAAACTCAATTGAATATTTTAACAAAGGTAGATTCGGAAATCCAACGTAGTAACAAATGAATATACCTTGTAATTATATTTCCAAAATGGATACGACATATTAACGTGGACTTTTCCCCTTTTTGGGTTGAGTAATGGTCTTAACTGGAACTACAAGAACAAAACCAGAACCAGAAATAGTGACTATCTCGGTTGTGGCTATATTTTTTTCCAGTCTCCAAACTCTAATCAACGGAACCCACCATATGTCATCCTCATGCTCTTCATGACGAGATCACTAACGTACTGTAGGGTAAGATAAAATTGGCTAGAGACTCGAACTCAACATACTTCAACTCTTAGTCGCCCAAAGCTTATTTCAAATAATTGGGCCCACAACTAATTCATCATTGAAAATAAATTAAAGTCGAGTAAGAAAGACGAAGAAAAACAGAAAGGAAAATCGAATTATGTTATCTCACGAGTCCTAAATTAACTAATTCATCTGATCGTTTAACCTATGCTCTGATACCAAATGTAAAACCCCACATTTTTATGCACCCAAATTTCGACAAAAATCGAAACTCAAACACATCCAAGCATGGAGCGTGTAAATCTGGTACTTGTAGTAAATGAGCATGAGTATAATCAGAGTACGATAAGATAACTCAAGATTCTGGAGAACAGGAAATTTACAACACAAATTATAATACACAGATGTATCCTATTTGGTTCAACACCAGATGTATGCCTATCAAGGTTAGTGATTCTAGCCTAACCTTGTAGATGTTTACGCACGACTTTGCTACTCTTCCCAAAGTAGTGTTCCCAAAGTATAATACCCAGATAGGCCGTTTGTGCATATATTTGTGAAGCCTTTATACCAGAGCATGGTTGGTTATTTAATTGAAATTAGACCCCTAATTATAGAGTTTCTATATATATATATATATATATATATATATTCACTTACTCATCCCTTATTATTTAACATTAACATAAAGTAGAGGCCACTAGCATCGGGGCCCTACTAGTTAAGGCTTCCATCATTCATGCACATACCCTTGTCCACGTAAGGTGAGAGATGGTATTTTATCATTGTACCATCTAGCTGACCTTTTTAGATAACCCTCTTAGTCGCTTATTACTTCCCGTAAGATAGGTAGCCATATCTGAAGTTTAGTTTCCACGTTTTGGTAGCCCCACACACACCTGCTATTTATGACCCCTAAACTGAAAGACCTGTTCCCAGGTGGACTCTTTAATCCCAACCGCTTAAGACCCAAGAAGCGGACTATACGTGAAGTCTATTAGGTTCGTACTCCCATTACCCTCTAATAATTTTCTCTATTGGGATAAAGTGGGCTACGTTATTAAGTCATCCCGTTTAATCTCTCTACATGGAAATACTATACGCACATGAATAGTTATCGTCACGGGTTCCTATGGTTAATAATGTTTCCCATTACAAACCTATCAAGTCCAATTTTAACTTTTAATTATAAGTCATATAATAACTAATTGTAAATAAGGAAAGTCATATCCCCTTTACCCTAGGATACTTGTTTAAATATTTCCCTAATTGGACTTAGTATTTAAACGACAATACAATACCCATAAATTCCCTTTCTTTCTTATCCATAAGTTTATTGCCATTTATGACCATAACGGTCATATTTTTACTAAGGAAGCCTGTAACACCCCGTATTTTCTGTGATCGTATAAGTAACAAATCAGAGAATAATTAAATTATAAAACAAGAATCAAGGGAAACGAGTTACGCCATTTTGTTCGTCTCGAAATTCTGCTTGGAAACGAGTCCGAGTTTTCAAGAAACGGAGTCCGTATGAGGGAGATATGGCCCTCCGAAGTTTCAGAAAATTTCAGAATCGAAAACAGCTCGAAAATTCGAATTCAAAATCCCAGAATAGGCTGGGCGGGAAAATTCCCGCCCATGGACCAGGTCGACCTGGGGGTCGACCATAGTGTCATCCTCCCAGGGGCCAGGTCGACCATAGTATCGACCTGGGTGTCGACCTGGCCAGACCAGGTCGACCATAGTGTCGACCTGGGGGTCGACCTGCTCCCGAAACCTAGTTTTTTTAACCTGGTTCATTCTGATGTATCCGGTCTCGTTTCTGCCTAGATTCATCCGCCTAATCCTATATAAACAGCCCCCTAGCCTCATTTTCTCTACACAATTTCATTCTGTCTATATTCTGCCTCTGTTCTAATTAAAAATAAAAATGGCGTTGCTACCCTACTGGAATCAAAACTTGGACTGATGCATCTTCTTCCAACCTGAATAGAATTAAAAGCTAAATTAAATCTCAAATCAAAGTCTAGAGCTACGACAACAATTAAAGAGGAGTAATTCAGCATTTCTGCATCAACAACAGTTTATTATCCTTTCTTAAAACCACGAAAGGCAAGTACAGTTATTTTCCGATATAAACTTTAATTATAGTTGTGGCATGATTATAAATCTAAATCTGAGGTTATGTATATTCTTATCTGTCAGATATGTTTCTCTGTGACTATTCTGTACCTCTTTCTTCTTTCTGTTCTATAGCCAGGCTACTACGAGCCTGCGCCTCAACTCATAAGAGATTAACGCACGAACGCTAAATTTTGGGACAAATAATAATGCATAATTGGACATGAAACCGTTGCCTATGAGACTATTGCCTGTGACTATGATTGTAACACCCCACACCCGCTACGGTCACTCGCTAAGGGAATGCCATAACATGGGTGGAGTATTTTAAGTGAATATAGAACAGAAAAATTACAACAAGACAGATATAAGTAATACTTGAAACCTTTAAAACATCATTTCATTACAGCGGAAAGTAAAACATGTTTGGTTACATCACAAAACCATAATAAGAGTCAAGTACAAAATATCCATCCTGATAAATAAAAGTACATAATCCCAATACATGAACTGATAGCCATAAAAGAAAGGGTAAGCTAAGCTCTACATCTATGGTCCAAGCTCCAAAAGAGAATAAAGCAGCCTGATCAAAGCCCACTCGTACTGGGCCCACTCTGATAACCTGAGGGTTGGGAAAAAAGATAAAAACAACGGGGTCAGACATAAGTCTGAGCGAGTCCTATAACTTTAACAATACAATCATTAAAGTAACCAGAAAAGACATAAGCTTGATATACGGTAACGTCTGGGGATGAATGGCTACACTAAGCAGCTTGGTAGACTTAGGATAAATTGAGATAACCGTAAAGACGCATTTTTCCACCCAAGGATAATTTCTACACTACACCACACCAGTTTTACCCATCCAAGGGTAATTCCTACCTCAAGGTTGATCCCACTAAGTGTACTTAGTAATTTTACCCAGTAGTTTCTTGTACTCCTAGCTGACTATCTAGGTGCCGTCTGCCCCTATCTTCACTAGGTGTACCCACTACTCCCAAGCGATCGGCTCCCTACGTAGATACCCGTGCTGGTCCCACGATGGGGTGTATCATTCCCCAAATTGGCAACCTGATAATATCAACGGTGTACGGCTTTATACCTACACGATGCAACAACGACTTACCAACCAGCCCGGGCACACACACGCATACGAAACCCGTTGGTCCTGCGTTGCCACCGCTATCCCGTTTTGGCCTCTTATAGTCAAGCCCAATATGCGTGTCCCGTCACTCGACTAGAGTCGAGCCCACTAAGATACGTTTGGGATATTGGTTGAAACGGGCCCCCACAAGCTACCACCTAAGCTTGTCATTTCTAGTGAATCCCACTTAACCCTTTAACCATGTCCACTTACATGTTATAAATTTTGGTTAAGTCATTAATCATATTTTAATTTCCATTCAAGGCACCCACTAGATTTCTACATGCCACCCAAAGCACTTACTTAACCCTTTAACCATGTTTTAATTACATGTTCCACTTTGGTTAAGTATTCTAATCGTATTTTCTATTGCCACCTAGGGCAACCCACTAGACTCCTCATGCCACCCAAGGCACCCACTTAACCCTTCATGTCCCTCTACATGCTAATATGGTTAAGTGTTTCTTAATTAATTAATTAAGATCATGACCTCATAAAGACCTCTCACATTAGACCATCTCTTATGACTGCTGGATATGCCGGTTGGGTCCGGGCAGCCTTACGTCATAAAAAGGATCTAACCTCGTGTCTTTACTTTAATCACATATTTAATTTATGACTAAGACCTCTCACATTGGGCCAATCATTTGTAGCTGCTGGACGGCCGGTCGGTTCCGGGCAGACTTCCGCTACAAAAGGGTCCAACCTCGTGTCTTAGTTGATTAATTACACCTAATTAATCACCCCCATAATTTGTATTAATTATCCCTAATTAATTACACATTTTTAAGAATATGGGTAGACCTAACTCAATAGGTAAATTCCCAATTCCATAGTATGGGTAGACCTAACTTAATAGGTAAATTCCCAACTCCATAATATGGGTAGACCTAACTTAATAGGTAAATTCCCAATTATGTCCATTTAATTTTGTGGTATGCTTAATCATACCCATTCGCATCATTTTATTAACATGCATTTTAACCCCATCGTTCCCCACGTAATTCGTTCTCATAACATGACATACAAAGGGAAGATTCATCACAAATGTCATGGGTTTAACCAACATAGCATATAGCTTTATCATGGGTTCAAAAGGTGTCAACTTGCATATATGAACCTACATTAAACCCAACTAGCAATTAACCCAAACTTGCATTATGCATATCATAAAAAGAGACAAACTTGCATATGAACATGCACATAAACTTGCATATGAACTTCCACATAAACTTGCATATGAACTTGCATCATAACTTGCATATGAACTTGCATCATAACTTGCATGTGAACTTGCATCATAACTTGCATATGAACTTGCATAACATGCCATACTTAGGGGCAAACTTGCATATATTATGCATATCATAAAAAGAGACAAATTTGCATATGAACTTGCACATAATAGGGTAAACATGCACATATATGCATAGCATATAAAGGTGTCATCTTGCATATGTATGCATCTTATTTAAAAAAAAGGTAAACTTGCATATCATAATGTATGCATAAAACCAAACACTTAGCATGCATAAAATTAATTACTTAACATGCATAAGACCAAACACTTAGCATGCATAAAATCAAATACTTAGCATGCATAAAATCAAACACTTAGCATGCATAAAATTACATACTTAGCATGCATAAAATTAAATACTTAGCATGCATAAAATCCACCACTTAACTTGCATAAACCCATATACTTAACTTGCATAAACCCACATACTTAACTTGCATGAACATAGGGTTAACATTAAACATAGATTAGCAAGCCAACATCATATCATATGACTTAAAACCCACAAATCCGCATACAAAACCGCATGATCTCATCATATCTCATCTACTTATTTTAGCAATTGGTTATTAAAGTGATAGAAACTCACCAAAACCAAGACTAGCAAACTTATGAAGCAGAACTAGTTGCTATACAAGAAGAAAATGATGATTAGAGGTTGATTAGCTTGCAACTTTCTTCATAAACTAGTGGAGGCTCCTCTCAAGTTTGATTTTGGCGGCATGATGGCATCATTTCTATTTTTAGTAGGGATTAGGCTTGCATTAGGGCGTATTTATAGGATTAGGGTGTGTTTTAGACCATAGGATTAACCCTAGGTTAGATTAGGTCCGTCAGATTTAGGAAGTTTCCAGAAACCAGCCCCAAAGCCTAACCCAAACTCAACTAGGTGCACCAGGCCAACATCAGCCGACAGGGCAAGTCGACAGCCCTGTCGACAGCCAAGTCGACAGGCATGTCGACAGGCAAGTCAACGGCCATGTCGACCAGGCTGGGCGGGAGTTTTCCCGCCTGGCCCCATTTCTGCATGTTTCGAAATTTGAACCTGAATTTTTAAATCTGTTTTGAACTTTGAATTTTCTGCAAACTTCATTGGGCCATAACTGGGCCATACGGACTCCGATTCTCGAAAACTTGGACTCTATTTCGCGTATTTTTCCGAGACGAACGCAATGACGCAGCCTGTTTCCCCCAATTCTCACATCTGAGATTATTTATTCTGTAATTAGTGAATATTAGTATTAACTGAAATTCGGGGTGTTACATTCTCCCCTCCTTAAAGGATTTCGTCCCCGAAATCTCTAAGCTAAGGAGAATGCATATCCTACCATCAAAACAACCATCTACTCAATCCATCAAACACGAGCATCCATTGTCCTTAAAACAATTTCTAATGATGTATGAGCATATGCAAAAAGTGTGTGTATATGTTTCCTATCTAATGTATGAACATATGCAAACCATGATAGTGCCATGCATCCAGTATGTATGCGAAAGAACCCTATCGACACATACAATATCTACATGAGTGCGCAATCATTCACCAAAATGCATCATCCATATGATAACACAACCATTATACATCCATAAATATAGCTACCTACACACAATTATATGCAATATGCAATATGAAGTGACTGAGCCGATCTAGTGTCTAGAGTGTGTGTATATGCATCCACGAGCAACCACTTGCATCCACACACATCCATCAAACATAACATGTCTCAAACACATGTTTCAACCATAGGTTTACCCTATCTAAAGGTCAAAGGTACTAATGAGAGGATATACTAAAGATAAGATAAGCACTAGACAATCGATAAAGGAGACGTTTAAAGGACATACCCTCAAAAAGGAATGGGTATAACGAACGCATCTTTGTTTCTGTCTCCCAAGTAGCATTGCTCTCACTTTCCCCCCTTTTTCTCTTTAACTAGTCGAACCTCTCTGTTTCTCAACTCCCTAATCTCTGACCCAAGGATGCGGGTAGGAGCTCGTCGAATAATCACATCACGCTCTACCTTTACTTCTTTAAGCAAGCTCGGCTCTATCGCCTCTACGGTCTCATGTAGGCACTTCCTCACATGGAATACATCATGTATACCACTAAGTCTGTTGGGCAACTCCACCAATGGAAGATGCTCTTCCCATGTACCTCCAAAATCGAAGATACACAGCCTCAAAAGGTCTTCTAAACTACGATTCACCCTCTCGGTCTGGCCGTCTGGCCGTCTGTCTGAGGATGATATGCGGTACTCAAACACAACTGAGTCCCTACCGCCTCTTGCAGACTTTTCCAAAACTCTTTAGTGAAGATAGGATCTCGATCGCTCACTATACTGGAAGGTACACCATGCAATCTAATAATCTCTCGAATGTAAACTGAAGCTAGCCATGGAGCAGTTCTCTTATTCTTCACGGGTATACAATGGGCGCTCTTAGTAAGCCTGTCTACTACCGCCCAAATTCCCGTATTACCCTTCCTTGATCTTGGTAACCTGTCAATAAAATCCATCGAGACGCTATCCCACTTCCATCGCGGAACTTCCAATGGGTGAAGCAACCCACCTGGTTTCTTTTGCTCCGCTTTCACCTGTTGGCCACATCTTTGTTCATACCGACCCAAAAGAAAACTCGCTTCATGTCTTGGTATATCCTGTCCCCACCGGGATGAATGGTCATCTTCGAACGATGTTCATCATCAAGTATAGCCTTCCTCAATCCTCGTCTTGCGGTACACAAAGTCTACCGTCTCTACACAACCACCCCTTACCCCCTAGGGTGTACCTACTTCAAATGGCTGGACGACTCCCCCTCCTCATGAACTTCTAACTCAACCAACTGTGGGTCGTCCCGCTGTGCTCCCCTGATATGCCCCAAAAGAGTAGGCCTAACCTCCAAGGAGGCTAGCAAACCGAGTATGCAGTCAACGGAAGGTCTAAAATCAAACATAGAAATAAACTCTAAGCCCCATCGTTCAACGAACAATGAACTCAAGGACAACCTTTTTCTACTTTAGGCGTCCACTACCACGTTACCCTTGCCATTGGTATACGCTATCTCAAACTCATAGGATGCTAAGAATCCCATCCAAAATCCCCACAACTGTCCATCTCTCACGCAGACCATCCTATACGAACTTGACATCCCCCAAGTGCAAGCCCCAAAGGCCTAAACCAATATCAGACAAACACCCAAGGGATACCTCCTTCGAATTCAGACGACCTACGTGCGATGATACTAGTAAAAGCGGCTAAATAATTAAGCCCTTGTCCAACTCTGGATGTCCTTGCCAGTCTCACTCCAAAACCATCGTTTATCCCATACTGGCTTTGCTCAGGCTATTGAGCACACACGAAAACTTATTCCGCTCCTAGAAAGGACCAAGATGTCATTTACAAAGACCATCACGAACTTATTTAGGTACTCCCTGAACACCCTTCTCATCAAATCAAGAAAGTATGCGGGGGCATTTGTCAAACCAAATGGCATCACTAGCCACTCATAAAAACCACCCGGAGTCCTAAAACAGTCTTCTCTATACTATCCTCAGCCATTCTCAACTGACGAAACTCCGTGGCTAAGTCCAACATGTGAAAATACTGAACCGCCAACCAATTGATCAAAGAGATCATCAGTCCTCGGCAATGGGTGTCTATTCTCCTTTGTGAGTTTATTTAACTCTCTTTAGCCTACACAAAGTCTGAGGGACCCATCCGCCTTCATAGCAAAAACTACCGGAGCACCCCGCTCCGACATACTTCGTCTTCTAAACCCCCTTCTCAAGCAAATCGCCTACTTGCTTATGGAGTTCCCTCCTCTCACGAGGAGCCACGTGGCACACTGGCCAAGACACTAGTTTGGCATTGTCTCCCAGATATATTTGGAAGTCAATCTACCGCTCCGGAGGTAAGCCCTTCACCTCCTCAAACACATCCGAGTATTCCCGGACCACTCTAACAGATCGCAAACTCTCGATCGACGTGTCAAGTGATTCTAAATAACTTAGCATAACAAATTCCATGGGATTACAAGAGATCTCGAGAGTGTTACCCCAGCGGGTCATAAACCTAACAACTCTCCTTCCACAACAAGAACGGCACCATTACTGGATAACCAGTCCATGCCCAAAACTAACCCATAGCCCGTGAAGCCCAAAAAGCATCACATCTAAACCCAGCGCTAAGTATAGCAACTTTCAAACCCAAACACCTCATGGAGCCCCAATTGGGTTTGAAACAACTAAGGGATCACCTACTAAACTGGTGTCTAAGTGCAGTGACTCAACTAACAATGATGAGATAAACGAATTCAATGCATCAAAATCAAATAAAGTACGGACAGGATGATCGATCAGAAAAACTAGACTTTCAATAGAAATAGTTCTACCTCTTTCCCGAATCGCGAGAGCCTGTACTTGCCCCCTAGCCTGACCTGGTGCCACAAGAGCTTGCACCTGTCCTCCTGAGGTAGACCCCGTCCTTTGCTTCTTCTTTGGACAGTCTTTCATCAGATGCCCTGCTTCGCCACAGTGGAAGCAGCCAGTCTTAGTCTTTTTGCGACAATCTTTGTTTAGGTGGCCTAGTGTCCCACAATTGAAGCACCTCTTCTTTCCCTTGCCACCCTTACCTTTCGCACCCTTATTTTGTTGTTGAGGTTTCTTCTGATCTCCATTCTTCTCGGGTGCCATAATAGCATTGGGGCCTTTCTCTTCCTCATGCATGAATTCCATGTCTACTAACTTCTCGAAGGTGGCCCCCATAGAGATGTGGGCCATAGCCCACCCATGCATTGGTTCGTTCAAGCCTTTAACGAACCTCAAAGCCTTCTCTTCCGGTGTGTTTACCAAGTCTATATTGAACTTTGCTAACTGATTAAACTTGTTAACATATTCTTTCACCGACAAGTTCCCTTGCTTTAAGTTCAAGAACCTTTCCACGTGCATATTTTCTTCCGCTTTTGAGAGAAACTTTGCCTCAAACCTTTGCCTGAAATCCACCCAAGAGTCAACAGGGCGTTCTTCATTAGTGACCTCCCACCAGAATGAGGCCTCTCCTTCCATTAACCAAGCGGCTAACTTGACTTTCTTTCCCTCTTCCACTTCCAAGATTTCCATCAACTCTTCCGTCTCATTAAGCCAATCCCTAGCTCCCACAAAAGGTTTCCCTCCCATAGCCTTAAACTTCTTACAAGTTTTAGCAAAAGTATCCGTGCGAGGAGGAACGGGTGCAACGGGTGGAGGAGGAATATTTGCTGGTCCTGCAGCGGCGACCCTAGCCTCTAACAACCTCCTATACCATACTGGTACCGCTACACCGTCCGGAAGATAAAGATCTTCAGCCATGCTGAGACGAAAAAGGAAAGATTCAAAACGGAGAATTCGAAAGATAAAGATATGGCTATCGGGGATTATGATTTCCTTTCAAAAACTTTTCTCTTTAAAGACATGAAATATCTTTTCCAAAAATGTTTTCAGAAAAATAGTTTTCCAAAAATTTTATCTGTTCCGGTAACCTTTGCTCTGATACCACGTGTAACACCCCACACCCGCTACGGTCACTCGCTAAGGGAATGCCATAACATCGGTGGAGTATTTTAAGTGAATATAGAACAGAAAAATTACAACAAGACAGATATAAGTAATACTTGAAACCTTTAAAACATCATTTCATTACAGCGGAAAGTAAAACATGTTTGGTTACATCACAAAACCATAATAAGAGTCAAGTACAAAATATCCATCCTGATAAATAAAAGTACATAATCCCAATACATGAACTGATAGCCATAAAAGAAAGGGTAAGCTGAGCTCTACATCTATGGTCCAAGCTCCAAAAGAGAATAAAGCAGCCTGATCAAAGCCCACTCGTACTGGGCCCACTCTGATAACCTGAGGGTTGGGAAAAAAGATAAAAACAACGGGGTCAGACATAAGTCTGAGCGAGTCCTATAACTTTAACAATACAATCATTAAAGTAACCAGAAAAGACATAAGCTTGATATACGGTAACGTCTGGGGATGAATGGCTACACTAAGCAACTTGGTAGACTTAGGATAAATTGAGATAACCGTAAAGACGCATTTTTCCACCCAAGGATAATTTCTACACTGCACCACACCAGTTTTACCCATCCAAGGGTAATTCCTACCTCAAGGTTGATCCCACTAAGTGTACTTAGTAATTTTACCCAGTAGTTTCTTGTACTCCTAGCTGACTATCTAGGTGTCGTCTGCCCCTATCTTCACTAGGTGTACCCACTACTCCCAAGCGATCGGCTCCCTACGTAGATACCCGTGCTGGTCCCACGATGGGGTGTATCATTCCCCAAATTGGCAACCTGATAATATCAACGGTGCACGGCTTTATACCTACACGATGCAACAACGACTTACCAACCAGCCCGGGCACACACACGCATATGAAACCCGTTGGTCCTGCGTTGCCACCGCTATCCCGTTTTGGCCTCTTATAGTCAAGCCCAATATGCGTGTCCCGTCACTCGACTAGAGTCGAGCCCACTAAGATACGTTTGGGATATTGGTTGAAACGGGCCCCCACAAGCTACCACCTAAGCTTGTCATTTCTAGTGAATCCCACTTAACCCTTTAACCATGTCCACTTACATGTTATAAATTTTGGTTAAGTCATTAATCATATTTTAATTGCCATTCAAGGCACCCACTAGATTTCTACATGCCACCCAAAGCACTTACTTAACCCTTTAACCATGTTTTAATTACATGTTCCACTTTGGTTAAGTATTCTAATCGTATTTTCTATTGCCACCTAAGGCAACCCACTAGACTCCGCATGCCACCCAAGGCACCCACTTAACCCTTCATGTCCCTCTACATGCTAATATGGTTAAGTGTTTCTTAATTAATTAATTAAGATCATGACCTCATAAAGACCTCTCACATTAGACCATCTCTTATGACTGCTGGATATGCCGGTTGGGTCCGGGCAGCCTTACGTCATAAAAAGGATCTAACCTCGTGTCTTTACTTTAATCACATATTTAATTTATGACTAAGACCTCTCACATTGGGCCAATCATTTGTAGCTGCTGGACGGCCGGTCGGTTCCGGGCAGACTTCCGCTACAAAAGGGTCCAACCTCGTGTCTTAGTTGATTAATTACACCTAATTAATCACCCCCATAATTTGTATTAATTATCCCTAATTAATTACACATTTTTAAGAATATGGGTAGACCTAACTCAATAGGTAAATTCCCAATTCCATAGTATGGGTAGACCTAACTTAATAGATAAATTCCCAACTCCATAATATGGGTAGACCTAACTTAATAGGTAAATTCCCAATTATGTCCATTTAATTTTGTGGTATGCTTAATCATACCCATTCGCATCATTTTATTAACATGCATTTTAACCCCATCGTTCCCCACGTAATTCGTTCTCATAACATGACATACAAAGGGAAGATTCATCACAAATGTCATGGGTTTAACCAACATAGCATATAGCTTTATCATGGGTTCAAAAGGTGTCAACTTGCATATATGAACCTACATTAAACCCAACTAGCATTTAACCCAAACTTGCATTATGCATATCATAAAAAGAGATAAACTTGCATATGAACATGCACATAAACTTGCATATGAACTTGGACATAAACTTGCATATGAACTTGCATCATAACTTGCATATGAACTTGCATGTGAACTTGCATCATAACTTGCATATGAACTTGCATAACATGCCATACTTAGGGGCAAACTTGCATATATTATGCATATCATAAAAAGAGACAAATTTGCATATGAACTTGCACATAATAGGGTAAACATGCACATATATGCATAGCATATAAAGGTGTCATCTTGCATATGTATGCATCTTATTTAAAAAAAAGGTAAACTTGCATATCATAATGTATGCATAAAACCAAACACTTAGCATGCATAAAATTAATTACTTAGCATGCATAAGACCAAACACTTAGCATGCATAAAATCAAATACTTAGCATGCATAAAATCAAACACTTAGCATGCATAAAATTACATACTTAGCATGCATAAAATTAAATACTTAGCATGCATAAAATCCACCACTTAACTTGCATAAACCCATATACTTAACTTGCATAAACCCACATACTTAACTTGCATGAACATAGGGTTAACATTAAACATAGATTAGCAAGCCAACATCATATCATATGACTTAAAACCCACAAATCCGCATACAAAACCGCATGATCTCATCATATCTCATCTACTTATTTTAGCAATTGGTTATTAAAGTGATAGAAACTCACCAAAACCAAGATTAGCAAACTTATGAAGTAGAACTAGTTGCTAAACAAGAAGAAAATGATGATTAGAGGTTGATTAGCTTGCAACTTTCTTCATAAACTAGTGGAGGCTCCTCTCAAGTTTGATTTTGGCGGCATGATGGCATCATTTCTATTTTTAGTAGGGATTAGGCTTGCATTAGGGTGTATTTATAGGATTAGGGTGTGTTTTAGACCATAGGATTAACCCTAGGTTAGATTAGGTCCGTCAGATTTAGGAAGTTTCCAGAAACCAGCCCCAAAGCCTAACCCAAACTCAACTAGGTGCACCAGGCCAGCATCAGCCGACAGGGCAAGTCGACAGCCCTATCGACAGCCAAGTCGACAGGCCTGTCGACAGGCAAGTCGACAGCCCTGTCGACAGCCATGTCGACCAGGCTGGGCGGGAGTTTTCCCGCCTGGCCCCATTTCTGCATGTTTCGAAATTTGAACCTGAATTTTTAAATCTGTTTTGAACTTTGAATTTTCTGCAAACTTCATTGGGCCATAACTGGGCCATACGGACTCCGATTCTCGAAAACTCGGACTCTATTTCGCGTATTTTTCCGAGACGAACGCAATGACGCAGCTTGTTTCCCCCAATTCTCACATCTGAGATTATTTATTCTGTAATTAGTGAATATTAGTATTAACTGAAATTCGGGGTGTTACAATGATTCATGCCTAAGAGACTATTGCCTATGACTATGATTCATGCCTAAGAGACTATTGTCTATGAGTATGATTCATGCCTATGAGAATATTGCCTATGACTATGATTCACGCCTATGAGACTATTGCCTATGACATTGAATAAGAAACTATTGTGATTAGTCGCCCATGACTATTGTGGTTAGTTGCCTATAACTATTGTAGCTAGTTTCTTATGCCTATTCCCTTAATGATGTTAGATCTCATATTTAGTATGTAACTTTGCTAGTTTATTCCCATTCACTGTTATGTACATCGAGCCTAGAGGGGCCATTATCATTGTATTTGGTTCATTATTGCATGCCTATTCTTTCTTGTGCTTATCCCCTATTCCTTTTGCTAGGGCCATTTCATGAGTATTAAGAGAACTTGGGGAAACATGTTATACGGGGATTGGGCGTAGCTTAATTAAGTTAATTTGGCATAATAAATATGTTGGCATAATCTGAGTTGGCTATAATAGAGAATGATTTACATGTGTATTAGTCTTGAACATAAAAGGTGAACTAGACTACTAAATCTAGTTTTGACATGAACTATAAATAGGAATATTAAGGCAAAAATTTGGGGCATATATTGTATTATGAATTATGACTTTGATTTAGGCATGTTAGTTTGGGCTAAATTTATGATTAGGCAAGATATGTAAATAGAGTTTTAGATCTGCTAAATCTGTTATCTGCTAAATCTATTAAATTGCCTAATCCGTTATCTGCTAAAACTGTTGAATTTCCTAAACTGCTAAATCTGTTAAATCTGTTGAATCGCTTAAACTGCTAGATTTGCCACCTATTGAATTGTCCGATCTGTTGAAAACTAGATAATGGTAATCTGGGTATGGAAATCCGTAGGCTCGACCTAAGATTTAGTAAACCATGGAAATTTGATTAATCAGTTGTATCCTGTGAAGAAGTTTAATCTGTTAAATAAACAGAGTTAGCCTGATATCTGAAAAATCTGTATTGGAATGAATTGGCTATGACACGAGGTTAGACTGTGTTTGCGGTAGAAGCCTATCCGGAACCAACCGGCTTAACCAGCGACCGCAAATTGTCAGTCTAATGTGAGAGGTCATAGGCGTAACTAAAATATGCGTAGACACGAGGTTAGGTCTGGCTTGTGGCAGAAGTCTGCCCGGAACTGCCCGGCATATCCAGAGGCCACAAGCTACCGACCTAATGTGAGAGGTCTGTGCATTAATATTTAATCAATGCAAATTTGGGATAAATATGATGTCTAAAACGTGTTGGGTGGATAGGTTTAAACCAATTGGACTAATGAATTTAAAAAACCCGTTCGTGAATCTGTGGGCCCAATTACAAAGTTAGACAAATCTGTAAATCTGTTAAATCCGTATATCTAGTCCGTTAGTCTGAAAAGTTGTCTGATATGTGAACTAGTTGATCTGAACTCTGTATGTCTGAACTTGTAAACAAGTTAATTTGAAATCCGTTAGTCCGGGGACACAAGGTTAGGAGGGAAATTACTTGTGTCATCTGTTGTTTGGGACCCATATTAGTCAGTAACCCTTTCTGGTATCAAACTTTGACCCAATAGTAGGTAGGGTCCGGGCACGCTTACTGAACTAATTATAAGTGGTTCATTATGATAATGGCGAGGGGTGTTGATGGTGCATTCCAACCGGGTCATGTGCGTGCATGGATCCCGATCTGCCTCTGAGGATGTAAGACGCCATGACATCTGTAAATAGGCCTGTGCCAATTGGTTGTCACTTTAGGGAGTGATACACCCTATTGTGGAGCCGACACAGGGTATTTATGTATTAGGGAGCCGATCGCTTGGGGTAGGGTTTTAGGGTACACTTAGTTCTGTCTGTTTCTGTTGGTACCATCTGTTTCTATTGGGTGGCAACACCTGTCTGTTTCTACATGGTACCGTCTGTTCGGGTGGTAAAGGCCCATTTACTAGTGTACACCTAATTCTACATTCTGTTTCCTTAGGGATTAATCTGTTTCTGTTTCTGTTCGGGTGGTAAAGGCCCATTATCAGCATTCTGCCTCTGTCTGTTTCTGTTCGGGTGGTAAAGGCCCATTATTAGCGTTCTGTTTCGGTGAAAATTATTATGTTCCTGTTTCTGCTTCAGTTTAGACATTAGGGTGACACCTAATCCTGTTATACTAGTATTAGCGCAGAGAAATGAAAAGTAATATTATTCTGTTTCTTCTGTTTAACCTAAGTACATTTGCTGCTCCTGTTACTGTTATCTCTCATCCAGTTTTATTTGCATGCCATGATTATTATTATCTGTTCATATGCTGAAAGTCACTGGACTTGCCAGACTTTATGTCTGACCTTGCTTTTTTTCGCCCCTTTTCATCCGTTCCCCCCCAGGTTTTCCAAGGAGGGAATACTTTAGCTTGATCAGGATTTCTTCTGCTTGAAGTACTTAGAGTGCTTAAAGTATGGCTTGGCTTCTTATGGCAGCTTCTGTGGGGATTATGATTTTAAAGTTTTGTACTCTGATGATTTTCTGAACAAGACTGATATTTATGTACTTGAGTTTTTGGTAAAGATGTAACCAAATTGATTTCCGTTTTCCGCTGTAATAAAGTTATAATTTCTCAAGTATTGTTTATCTGTCTTGTAAATTTCTGTTCTGTCTACTAAAATGCTCCAACAAAGTCAAGGCATTCCCTTTGTGAGTGAACTTAATGGAGGTGGGGTATTACACTTGGTATCAGAGCTGAAGGTTACCAGATTTGATAAAAAGTTTTGAAAACTATTTTCAAAAAGGTTTTAAAAAGGAAGTATTTTCAAAAGTAAAGCTTATTTTTGAAAAACATAATCCCCAAAAAGCCATACATATATCTTTTCCGTTCTTCGTTTTTAATCTTTTTCTTTCATTCCAACATGTCTGGGAATCTTAAGTTTCCAGAGGGCGTGCCAATACCTGGTTGGTTCAGGAGGTACTTAGAGGCTAGGGCTAACGATGCAGGCCCAGCGGATATTCCTTCTCCAGCTGCAGCGATTCCTCCTCCTCCGCCCCCTCCTCGTGCAATTACTTTTTCAAAGATCTGTAAAGATTTTTGGGCCATGGGTGGAAAGGATTTCAAGGGAACTGAATCATTCGTAGAAGCGAGGAACTGGCTCAAAGAAACTGAGGATTTGTTCGTTATTTTCGAGGTGGACGATAGGCCGAAGGTACAATTGGCGGTATGGTTGCTCAAGGACGAAGCTTCCTATTGGTGGGAAGTCACTAACGCCGAGAGGCCGATTGAAACATGGATGGATTTCAGAACAAGATTTGAGACGAAATTCCTCTTGCAAGCTGAACGAAGTCTACAACTGGAAAAGTTCTTATCTCTTAAGTAAGGAAGTATGACGGTCAGGGAATACGTCAATCAGTTCAACCAACTGGCCAGGTTTTGGCTAGGTTTAGTCAACACCCAGCATAAAAAGGCTTTTTGCTTTGTTAAAGGATTGAACGAGCCACTACACAGCCTAGCCATGACCCATGTACCCATGGGAGCGACTTACGAAAGATTGGTGGACATGGCACTAATGCACGAGGAAGACAACGACAAGAAAGAGGCAAAGAAGGAAGAACCACAGAACAAGAAAGCATGGCCCAAAAAGGAAACACAAAAGAAGGGTGAAAAGTCTGAAGATAAGAAGGAGAAAAAGTGCTTTACTTGTGGAAGCTCGACTCATCTGAACAAGGATTGAAGAAAAAGAAAGGGCACTTGCTTCAACTGTGGTGAGATGGGACACTTCACTAGGGACTGTCCGAAGAAACGAGGGCAAGGGCAGAGGGCAGGACCAACTTCTGGAAGGCAGGCAAACACTCTCGAGGCTAGTGGATAGGATAGAAATAGGAAAACTTTCTGTAGGAGGTTTAATTTCTTTATATGATTTTTGAGTTAAAACTCTTTTCTGATTCTGGCATTTTGATTCTGTAATCGATACTCTGCACTTGAATACTAGTATTGTTTCTGATTCCGCTGTAAATTCAAACCCATAAGGGTTGTGACTCATCTAAGCATGGTAAGTTGGGTATCTGTGTCGAGCGTTAAGTTGTCTATGACGCATACATTCTGGGTTTTTATCATGCTTAGTTTCCTAAGAATCATCTAGTAATCTGCTCTGTACCGATAGTCTGTAAATATCTGAATATTTCTGATAAGGTTGAGATTTCCTGCTTTGACGTTGTCTAAGGAGGGTAATCCTCTGGGTGTCGATCTGATGTTGATTTCGGTCTTCGGTGTGATACTTAGGGGAATTTGTCTCTCAACCAAGGTCTAATGGAAACCAAGTTTTTGTTTATCTGCACTCGCTCCCATCACTTGACTGTATCCTATCAATCGAGTCTTCGACCTATAGATAGGAATCCTATGGATGTAAACATGTGTTTGAGACATGTTATGTTTGATGGTTGCAAGTTGATGCAAGTGGTTGCTAGTAGATGCTCGTGGATGCATATACACACACTAGGCACTAGATCGGCTCGAAAACACTCTCATACTGCATATGGATGTGTGAGCATTTTCAATTTTTGTGGATGCAAAATGATTGATTCATCACATGGATGTTGCATATGAATGAATGGTTGTCACTCATATAAGAATGATATGAATCAAATAGGAAGGTTGCATACATGTTGGACTCGTGGCACTAACATAATTCGCATTAAGGAGGTCAACTGAATCAGTGGACTGCCTGATCTTTGCATTAGATAAGGAACATATACACACACTTTGCATATGTTCATACAACATTAGAAGTTTTCTAAGGACAATGGATGCTTGTGGATGTTGGTTGAGTAGATGGATGACTGGATGGTAGGACACATTCTTCTTGACTTGAAGATTTCGGGGACGAAATCCTTTAAGGAGGGGAGAACGTAACACCCCGTATTTTCCGTGATCGTATAAGTAACAAATCAGAGAATAATTAAATTATAAAACAAGAATCAAGGGAAACGGGTTGCGCCATTGCGTTCATCTCGAAATTCTGCTTGGAAACGAGTCCGAGTTTTCGAGAAACGGAGTCCGTATGAGGGTGGCCCTCCGAAGTTTCAGAAAATTTCAGAATCGAAAACAGCTCGAAAATTCGAATTCAAAATCCCAGAACAGGCTGGGCGGGAAAATTCCCGCCCATGGACCAGGTCAACCATAGTGTCGACCTCCCATGGGCCAGGTCGACCATAGTGTCGGCCTAGTGTAACACCCCACGTCCGTTAGTGTCACTCACATAGGGAATGCATGAAGTTCTGTGGAGCATTTAGGGTAAAAGATGCAGATAAATTACAAGACAGACAGAAATTAAACAGTGGAAAATAAAACTTTGCGTTATTGATAAAATAGTTTGTATAATGATTTCTTTACAATATCAGAGTATCATCTGTCTTACAAAATAAAGAAGCATAAAACAACATTTATATTCCCCAATTTTAGCAAGAGCCAGCCATAGCATCTGAAAAGAGAATCCAAGCAAAACTTCGACAAATCTTCAAGCTGGGAAAGAGTGACAGTCCAACTAAATCTGAGCTATACTATTCCCTCCTTTACTCCTGGGGGGGGGGGGGGAACGGAAGAAAAGAAGACGAAAGAAAAACAGAGTCAGACATAAAGCCTGAGTAAGTTCAGTAACTTCTAGCATGTGAACATGGAAAAACAAAACGACATGAATTAACTGAATACAAGATAACACCATGATGATAGGGTTGGCAAGATTAGACAAGAGTAACACAAGACATACTAAGCTAAGATAAACTGGATATGCTCTAATACTTTCGCCGCTTCGCTATTTCCTTGTTATACAGATTTCTATTATCTCTGCACCACCTAACTAGTGTCCCAACTAGTAATGATAACGTGATCCCAATCCCTGTATTTTCCATTTCCTTCAGGCATACATTTATTATTAATTCCCTATATCTAATCTAGGGTTTTCTATCAAGTGCTATCTAGATTCAACTAAAGTTTACGCTTATCTGCTGAACGCTTCTCAGATTCAGGGTTTATGCCACATAGTCCAACTAGGGATTATGCTACCTGTCAAACGATTCCCCCAAGTCTAGGACACACTACCAAGAGCGGTATATGTTCCTATACTTCCCCACGCATGTATTGCGAATCATTATCGCTTGTCTAGATGCACATGTCCTGTAATGTGCGGCCCGATTCCTGTGGCAGGGCAAATCAAGAAATACAGAACTCGGTCGGGAGCTTTCAGATATCTGCCGATGCAGATGCTAAGGTCTATTTTTGTTCCAGTGGCTATGGTCCCACTTGACCCCTCCCTCAACTAATGAAAGGCACACCTTGAAAAAAATGAGAACTATACGCAGGCCCCCGGTGCCCCACTATCCTATGGCCATCCTCACCCATAACTAGATAGCAAGTATATGGTCTTTTGGAGTTCTCCGCCTTTCCGCTTCACGTATCTCGATTGACTCAAGATGGATGGTAGACGACGAGTTGCTATCACAGGGCTACCATTTTCTCGTCGAATCACGCCGGTTCATCCTAGTCTTTAGGTTACCATATATTGCAACCAAGGCATACCCCTGGTTCTTCTAACGCAGACCTTAACCTCTGTGAGCCCAGGAGGATCATCTGCAGCCTCACAGAGGGATACCAAGAGTACCCTCACGTCCCCTCGAAGCCCCGGGCTTCGTAACCCAACACGTCGGAGCCTTCTCAGACGGACATTCGCTCCTTCGCGTGTTATACTAAGAATTATTACTTAGTTCTCTTTCCCGTCAATTTGGATTGGTTAAGTGTCATTAGTCAATTCAAGCTAACTTAACCCTCTTCATTTATCCTGTTAAACTGGTTAAGTGTATCAATAATTCATGTTGACTTAACCCTTCCACAAACCAAGTTATATTGGTTAAGTATTCCTTATTACTTAACCCTACCCATTCATCCTGTATTGGTTAAGTGTTCCTTTTTAACTTAACCTTGCCCGTCTGTTTTAACCAACAATTTATTAATGGTTAAGTATTATCCCTTCATGTTTTAGACTTAGCCCTATTCCTTTATCACAACCTGATGGTTAAGTGTTCAAGTTTACTTAACCCTGCGGTCTAGTCCAGCTAACATATCAAATTGGCTAAGTGTATTGAATTTTACTTAACCCCAACCTCTAGTCTAGTTAACATGTTAATTTGGCTAAGTGTATTAACTTTACTTAACCCCAACCTCTAGTCTAGTTAACATGTTAATTTGGCTAAGTGTTTTCTAAGTTACTTAACCCCTACAAATCTTGTCTTGTTACCATGTTAAGTTGGTTAAGTGTCCCTATGGACTTAGCCCTCCCATTCTAGTTGGTTAAGTGGTCCTATGGACTTAACCCTCCCATTCTAGCTTAACTGTGTTAAGTGTCTGTATGAACCTAACCCCACCCACCGGTCTGGTTATCATGTTGAATTGGTTAAGTGTCTTGGTTAACTTAACCCTACCATTCTTGTCTTAGCTTTAACTGAATAAATTAAAGCTGCGACCACTCACATTAGACAGATATTGTTGCGAATACTGGATGTGTCGGTTGGTTCCGGCCAGGTTTACATCGCAACTCAGTCTAACCTCGGGTTAAGCATATTCGAGTTTTCTAAGTTCAAAAAGGTTTTGATTAATTTTCAAATCAGGTTTTGAAGTAACCATCCCGTCCGTCGGATCAGTTAGGGATAGCCAGGGAGAGCAGGAAACTTGTATTTTCCAAACCCAAGCCTAGACACTATCCTCTCTGTCACCCTAGAACTTTCTGGTGTATTATTAAAAGAGACGTCGTTAATACATTTAATTTGTCTAAATTTACATTTTCTCATTTAGGACAAATTCTATAAGTAAATTATTCCTAATTTACTTATTTCCTAATTACTCTTTTAATGTGAATTGTCAACATTCATTCTTTTGGCCCATTTCCCCCTCTAAATCATATTTATGCTTTTTGGTACGTAAACTATACCAAATTAGGTGTCACTAACCATGATTTTGCCAAACATGACGACTACTCACAATTATGGCCAATTTCAAATTTTATGCCAATACACTTATTATGCCAAATTAGCTAATCGAATTCTGATTTAACATTCTAGTTCATGTCAAACTAGACTTATTATTCTAGTTCACAGTTCATGTAAATGCTTGATTTACAAGTCAATACTAGATTCAAATTACACATCCTATAATTCATGTCAAACTTATCCAATTTGCATTTCTATGAACATGCCATAATACATGTTCCCAATTTATGCCAATTTCCAAGTTAAAACCACGTTTTTAGTAAATTTCATATTTTGCCCAAATCGTATTCCCACCGTTCGCATAATCGTGATTCAATCTAGATTATAGATAAATCTAGATTCGTAGAAAATAGGGAATGAACCAATAGATGCTATGCAAAAGATAGACATAATAACTGGCATAAAAAGGGTTGAATAACGACGTAGGTTCAAGAACATGGGTAGACCTAACTTAATAGGTAAATTCCCAAGGTCTAAAACCAAAGAAAACCAAGAATAGACAGAATAGAGACGTAGGTTCAATAACATGGGTAGACCTAACTTAATAGGTAAATTCCCAAGGTCTAAAACCAAAGAAAACCAAGAATAGAAAATCAGGTTTAGACCCAATTTCACAGTCACAAAACTTAAGCAACATTTTCCTAGTCATGAATCATAGGTGTTTAGTCACAGTTGTCCTTGTTATGTCATAGGCAATAGTTTATGTTTTTCCTAATCAAAGGCATAGGCTGGTGTTCACAGTCAAGGAAATAATTCTCATAGTCACAGTCACAGTCATAGGCAATGTTCATAGTCATAGGCGATGTCCATGGTCATAGGCAAATGTTCATAGTCATAGGCAGTGTTCATAGTCAAAGAGGCATATGGTTCTAAGGTCCATAGTTTCATAGTCACAGTCTTATTTGTCCTCGAATCATAACAGTTCTTGATTAGGTCCAAAGAAATAAGCACTGATAGAAAGAATTGGCATACTCTTTTATTTCTTTAATTTCATGTCACGAAAAGAGAAACGTTCAAATCTAAGAAGTAACAGACTTACAGAGATTATATTAGATTCGTAGAAAAACAGTCGTTGCAGTCGTTTGAATCTTCACTTGAAATCCTAGCTTGACTTGAACCTCTTCTTGAAAGTCTTGAACAGCATCTCCTCGTCTTGATTTATTTTATATATTATTTTATTCTCTTATTTATCTATTTTCTCAGAGGAAGCATAAGGATAGAAAAGAATTGTGAATAGAGAAGGAGACTAAGGCTGTTTATATAGGATTAGGCGGACGAACCTGGTCAGAATGGCGTCCGGATACAGAAGAACGAACCAGGTTCAGAAAACAGGAAAATGCAGGGGGGTCGACCCCCAGGTCGACTACCCAGTCGACCTGGGTGCCTTGAGCGGGAAAATTCCCGCCCAGCCCAATCTGGCTCCGATTTTTGAAATTTGAACTCGTTTCTGAACTGTTTCTGTCTGTTTGAATTTTAAACTGAATTCTAAAACTTCTGAAGACCATAACTCCTTCATAAGGAGTCCGATTAACGCAAACTCGGACTCTATCTCATGCAGAATTCTGAGACGAACGCAATGGCATAGTTCGTTTCCCTTGATTTTGAATTTAAAATTTAATTCTGCCTTGATTTGTGAATCTTAGTGTTACAGAATTACGGGGTGTTACATTCTCCCTCACTTAAAAGGATTTCGTCCCCGAAATCTTCAAGTTGGGAAGAATGTGTCCTATCATCCAATCACAGGCATTCATTGTCCTTAAAAGATTTCTAATGCTTTCATGTTCATATGCATTGTGTGTATATGTCTTTACCTAATGCAAAATCAGGCGGTCTACTGATTCAGTTGACCTCCTTAATGTGAATCATGTCAGTGCCATGCGTCCAATCATGTATGCAAGCATCCCTAGTTATGTAAATACTACATGTGTGCATAGCCATTCATCCATATGCAACATCCATATGATAACATATCAAGTTCAACTTACAAACAAATACATATCTGTAAATGCAATATGAAAGCACCCGAACTGATCTAGTGCCTAATACGTATGCATATGCATTCACGAGCAATCATTAGCAACCACTTGCAACCATCAACCATAACATGTTTCAAATACATGTTTACATCCATTGGCTTCTACCTAAGGATCGGAGATACGACCTAGAGGATATACTTTGGAAAGAGAGAAACAATTATGCGTAAAGTTCCTAAACAAAGAAATTAAGGATGCACCCTTAAGGAAAAGGGTATGATGCTAGTATCTAGCCTTCTTGAGCTTTACTCCACTGTATCTTAACTAATTTAACTTCACGATTGTGAAGTTTCAGACCTCCATTTCCAAAATAAACAAATGTCAACCATGATACCAAGTATATGTACTAATATGATTAGAGGTCTCCCTCTTATCCGCCATGTCATAACTATAAGGGTCGAAAGGTTACTACGTGCTTTTTAGAGTGCCTGCCACAACTATTCATCTCTCACGCAAACCATCCTAGTTGAATTCGACATTCCTCATGTACAAACTCCAAAGGCCTAAACCAATATCAGACAAGCACCCAAGGAATATCTCCTCCGAATTTAGACGATCTACGTGAGATGATATAAGCAAACTCGATAGCTATACTCAAATCCCTACTAACCAAAAATAAACTGGTCGGACCACTAATTGGATTTGAGACTCTAGTGGGATCTTTCTACTATACAAGTACTATGGTGCAGAGACTCAACTATGGAAGTGGATATGAACAAATGCGAAGCGCCAAAACCAAAGGGAAGAGTACGAAAAGCAAAACTAGACTCTTCCAACAGAACTTTACTACCCTTCTCCTAGGTTCGCTTGATGGTGAAAGTATGTACTTGCCCTTCTGAAAATCTTGTTCCTCGTTCTTGCCCTTGTCCTTAATTATATACCCTATCATACCCTAGTAAAGATACTTCCTCTTGTCTTAGGTTTTATAATTCCTTCCTTCTTTGTGAGCTAAATCTACATCCATGAATTCCTCATCCTTGGGTTGTGCTCCTTAGCCAAACTCCTCATCCTCTTCCGTGTGTAGTCATGTTGACAAATCCCTTGAAAGCTGCTTCCATCATACAGAAAACCCTATAAGCTTGAAAGAAAACTGGCCGTAGGTGAAACTACTACGGTTATAGATGGAAGTCGGGCACTACTTCGCCCACCGATGAGGTTACCTCCTAGAAAGCCAAGAGCCCCAGAGACTCAAGAAAGAAGGAGACAAGAATTCAAACAGAGGAAGAGAAGATAGTGCGTATGGCTTTGGGGAAAATGCCTTTAAAACAAATCTTTTCTCTTGAAAATGCTTCTTTTAAAACCGTTTTGAAAATAATTTTTCAAATCCTTTATTTGATCCGGTAACCTTCAGCTCTGATACCACGTGTAACACCCCACGTCCGTTAGTGTCACTCACAAAGGGAATGCACTAAGTTCTGTGGAGCATTTAGGGTAAAAGATGCAGATAAATTACAAGACATACAGAAATTAAACAGCGGAAAATAAAACTTTGCTTTATTGATAAAATAGTTTGTACAATGATTTTTTTTACAATATCAGAGTATCATCTTTCTTACAAAATAAAGAAGCATAAAATAGCATTTATATTCCCCAATTTTAGCAAGAGCCAGCCATAGCATCTGAAAAGAGAATCCAAGCAAAACTTCGACAAATCTTCAAGCTGGAAAAGAGTGACACTCCAACTAAATCTGAGCTATACTATTCCCTCCTTTACTACCTGGGGGGGGGGGAATGGAAGAAAAGAAGACGAAAGGAAAACAGAGTCAGACATAAAGCCTGAGTAAGTTCAGTAACATCTAGCATGTGAACATGGAAAAACAAAACGACATGAATTAACTGAATACAAGATAACACCATGATGATAAGGTTGGCAAGATTAGACAGGAGTAACACAAGATATACTAAGCTAAGATAAACTGGATATGCTCTAATACTTTCGCCGCTTCGCTATTTCCTTGTTATACAGATTTCTATTATCACTGCACCACCTAACTAGTGTCCCAACTAGTAATGATAACGTGATCCCAATCCCTGTATTTTCCATTTACTTCAGGCATACATTTATTATTTATTCCCTAGATCTAATCTAGGGTTTTCTATCAAGTGCTATTTAGATTCAACTAAAGTTTACGCTTATCTGCTGAACGCTTCTCGGATTCAGGGTTTATGCCACATAGTCCAACTAGGGATTATGCTACCTGTCGAACGATGCCCCCTAGTCTAGGACACACTACCAAGAGCGGTATATGTTCCTATACTTCCCCACGCATGTATTGCGAATCGTTATCGCTTGTCTAGACGCACATGTCCTGTAATGTGCGGCCCAAGTCCTGTGGCAGGGCAAATCAAGAAATAACGAACTCGGTCGGGAGCTTTCAGATATCTGCCGATGCAGATGCTAAGGTCTATTTTTGTTCCAGTGGCTATGGTCCCACTTGACCCCTCCCTTAACTAATGAAAGGCACACCTTGAAGAAAATGAGAACTATACGCAGGCCCCCGGTTCCCCACTATCCTATGGCCATCCTCACCCATAACTAGATAGTAAGTATATGGTCTTTTGGAGTTCTCCGCCTTTCCGGTTCACGTATCTCGATTGACACAAGATGGATGGTAGACGACGAGTTGCTATCACAGGGCTACCGTTTTCTCGCCGAATCACGCCGGTTCATCCTAGTCTTTATGTTGCCATATATTGCAACCAAGGCATACCCCTGGTTCTTCTAACGCAGACCTTAACCTCTGTGAGCCCAGGAGGATCATCTATAGCCTCACAGAGGGATACCAAGAGTACCCTCACGTCCCCTCGAAGCCCCGGGCTTCGTAACCCAATTCGTTGGAGCCTTCTAAGACGGACATTCGCTCCTTCGCGTATTGTACTAAGAATTACTACTTAGTTCTCTTTCCCGTCAATTTGGATTGGTTAAGTGTCATTAGTCAATTCAAGCTAACTTAACCCTCTTCATTTATCCTATTAAACTTGTTAAGTGTTATCAGTAATTCATGTTGACTTAACCCTTCCACAAACCAAGTTATATTGGTTAAGTATTCCTTATTACTTAACTCTACCCATTCATCCTGTATTGGTTAAGTGTTCCTTTTTAACTTAACCTTGCCCGTCTGTTTTAACCAACATGTTATTAATGGTTAAGTATTATCCTTTCATGTTTTAGACTTAGACCTATTCCTTTATCACAACCTGACGGTTAAGTGTTCAAGATTACTTAACCCTGCGGTCTAGTCCAGCTAACATATAAAATTAGCTAAGTGTATTGAATTTTAATTAACCCCAACCTCTAGTCTAGTTAACATGTTAATTTGGCTAAGTGTATTAACTTTACTTAACCCCAACCTCTAGTCTAGTTAACATGTTAATTTGGCTAAGTGTTTTCTAAGTTACTTAACCCCTACAAATCTTGTCTTGTTACCATGTTAAGTTGGTTAAGTGTCCCTATGGACTTAGCCCTCCCATTCTAGTTGGTTAAGTGTTCCTATGGACTTAACCCTCCCATTCTAGCTTAACTGTGTTAAGTGTCTGTATGAACCTAACCCCACCCACCGGTCTGGTTATCATGTTGAATTGGTTAAGTGTCTTAGTTAACTTAACCCTACCATTCTTGTCCTAGCTTTAACTGAATAAATTAAAGCCGCGACCACTCACATTAGACAGATATTGTTGCGAATACTGGATGTGCCGGTTGGTTCCGGCCAGGTTTACATCGCAACTCAGTCTAACCTCGGGTTTGGCATATTCGAGTTTTCTAAGTTCAAAAGGGTTTTGATTAATTTTCAAATCAGGTTTTGAAAGTAACCATCTCGTCCGTCAGATCAGTTAGGGATAGCCAGGGAGAGCAGGAAACTTGTATTTTCCAAACCCAAGCCTAGACACTATCCTCTCTGTCACCCTAGAACTTTCTGGTGTATTATTAAAAGAGATGTCGTTAATACCTTAAATTTGTCTAAATTTACATTTTCTCATTTAGGACAAATTCTATAAGTAAATTATTCCTAATTTACTTATTTCCTAATTACTCTTTTAATGTGAATTGTCAACATTCATTCTTATGGCCCATTTCCCCATCTAAATCATATTTATGCTTTTTGGTATGTAAACTATACCAAATTAGGTGTCACTAACCATGATTTTTCCAAACATGACGACTACTCACAATTATGGCCAATTTCAAATTTTATGCCAATACACTTATTATGCCAAATTAGCTAATCGAATTCTGATTTAACATTCTAGTTCATGTCAAACTAGACTTATTATTCTAGTTCACAGTTCATGTAAATGCTCGATTTTCAAGTCAATACTAGATTCAAATTACACATCCTATAATTCATGTCAAACTTATCCAATTTGCATTTCTATGAACATGCCATAATACATGTTCCCAATTTATGCCAATTTCCAAGTTAAAACCATGTTTTTAGTAAATTTCATATTTTGCCCAAATCGTATTCCCACCGTTCGCATAATCGTGATTCAATCTAGATTATAGATAAATCTAGATTAGTAGAAAATAGGGAATGAACCAATAGATGCTATGCAAAAGATAGACATAATAACTGGCATAAAAAGGGTTGAATAACGATGTAGGTTCAAGAACATGGGTAGACCTAACTTAATAGGTAATTCCTAAGTTCTAAAACCAAAGAAAACCAGGAATAGACAGAATAGAGACGTAGGTTCAAGAACATGTGTAGACCTAACTTAATAGGTAAATTCCCAAGGTCTAAAACCAAAGAAAACCAAGAATAGAAAATCAGGTTTAGACCCAATTTCACAGTCACAAAACTTAAGCAACACTTTCCTAGTCATGAATCATAGGTGTTTAGTCACAGTTGACCTTGTTATGTCATAGGCAATAGTTTATGTTTTTCCTAATCAAAGGCATAGGCTGGTGTTCACAGTCAAGGAAATAATTCTCATAGTCACAGTCGCAGTCATAGGCAATGTTCATAGTCATAGGCGATGTCCATAGTCATAGGCAAATGTTCATAGTCATAGGCAGTGTTCATATTCAAAGTGGCATATGGTTCTAAGGTCCATAGTTTCATAGTCACAGTCTTATTTGTCCTCGAATCATAACAGTTCTTGATTAGGTCCAAAGAAATAAGCACTGATAGAAAGAATTGGCATACTCTTTTATTCCTTTAATTTCATGTCACGAAAAGAGAAACGTTCAAATCTAAGAAGTTACTAACTTACAGAAATTATATTAGATTCGTAGAAAAACAGTCGTTGCAGTCGTTTGAATCTTCACCTGAAATCCTAGCTTGACTTGAACCTCTTCTTGAAAGTCTTGAACAGCATCTCCTCATCTTGGTTTATTTTATATATTATTTTATTCTCTTATTTATTTATTTTCTCAGAGGCAGCATAAGGATAGAAAAGAATTGTGAATAGAGAAGGAGACTAAGGCTGTTTATATAGGATTAGGCGGACGAACCTGGTCAGAATGGCGTCCGGATACAGAAGAACGAACCAGATTCAGAAAACTGGAAAAAGCAGGGGGGTCAAACCCCAGGTCGACTACCCAGTCGACCTGGGTGCCTTGGGCGGGAAAATTCCCGCCCAGCCCAATCTGGCTACCATTTTTGAAATTTGAACTCGTTTCTGAACTGTTTCTGTCTGTTTGAATTTTAAACTGAATTCTAAATCTTCTGAAGACCATAACTCCTTCATCCGGAGTCCGATTAACGCAAACTCGAACTCTATCTCATGTAGAATTCCGAGATGAACGCAATGGCGCAGCTTGTTTCCCTTGATTTTGAATTTAAAATTTAATTCTGCCTTGATTTGTGAATCTTAGTGTTACAGAATTACAGGGTGTTACACCTAGCCGGACCAGGTCGACCATAGTGTCGACCTGGGGGTCGACCTGCTCCCGAAACCCAGTTTTTTTAACCTGGTTCATTCTGATGTATCCGGTCTCGTTTCTGTCTAGATTCGTCCGCCTAATCCTATATAAACATCCCCCTAGCCTCATTTTCTCTACACAATTTCATTCTGTCTATATTCTGCCTCTGTTCTAATTAAAAATAAAAATGGCTTTGCTAACCTGCTGGAATCAAAACTTGGACTGATGCATCTTCTTCCAACCTGAATAGAATTAAAAGCTAAATCAAATCTCAAATCAAAGTCTAGAGCTACGACAACAATTAAAGAGGAGTAATTCAGCATTTCTGCATCAACAACAGTTTATTATCCTTTCTTAAAACCACGAAAGGCCAGTACAGTTATTTTCTGATATAAACTTTAATTATGGTTGTGGCATGATTATAAATCTGAATCTGAGGTTATGTATATTCTTATCTGTCAGATATGTTTCTCTGTGACTATTCTGTACCTCTTTCTTCTTTCTGTTCTATAGCCAGGCTACTACGAGCCTATGCCTCATCTCATAAGAGATTAATGCACGAACGCTAAATTTTGGGACAAATAATAATGCATAATTGGACATGAAACCGTTGCCTACGAGACTATTGCCTGTGACTATGATTCATGCCTAAGAGACTATTGCCTATGACTATGATTCATGCCTAAGAGACTATTGCCTATGAGTATGATTCATGCCTATGAGAATATTGCCTATGACTATGATTCACGCCTATGAGACTATTGCCTATGACATTGAATAAGAAACTACTGTGATTAGTCGCCCATAACTATTGTGGTTAGTTGCCTATAACTATTGTAGTTAGTTTCTTATGCCTATTCCCTTAATGAGGTTAGATCTCATATTTAGTATGTAACTTTGCTAGTTTATTCCCATTCACTGTTATGCACATCGAGCCTAGAGGGGCCATTATCATTATATTTGGTTCATTGTTGCATGCCTATTCTTTCTTTTGCTTATCCCCTATTCCTTTTGCTAGGGAAATTTCATGAGTATTTAGAGAACTTGGGGAAACATGTTATACGGGGATTGGGCGTAGCTTAATTAAGTTAATTTGGCATAATAAATATGTTGGCATACTCTGAGTTAGCTATAATAGAGAATGATTTGTATGTGTATTAGTCTTGAACATAAAAGGTGAACTAGACTATTAAATCTAGTTTTGACATGAACTGTAAATAGGAATATTAAGGCTAAAATTTGGGGCATATATTGTATTATGAATTATGACTTTGATTTAGGCATGTAAGTTTGGGCTAAATTTATGATTAGGGAAGATATGTAAATAGAGTTTTAGATCTGCTAAATCTATTATCTGCTAAATCTGTTATCTGCTAAATCTCCTTAATTGCCTAATCCGTTATCTACTAAAACTGTTGAATTTCCTAAACTGCTAAATCTGTTGAATTGCTTAAACTGCTAGATTTGCCACCTGTTGAATTGTCCGATCTGTTGAAAACTAGATAACGGTAATCTGGGTATGGAAATCCATAGGCTCGACCTAAGATTTAGTAAACCATGGAAATTTGATTAATTTGTTGTATCCTGTGAAGAAGTTTAATCTGTTAAATAAACAGAGTTAATCTGATACCTGAAAAATCTGTATTGGAATGAATTGGCTATGACACGAGGTTAGACTCTGTTTGCGGTAGAAGCCTGCCCGGAACCAACCGGCTTAACCAACGACCGCAAACTGTCAGTCTAATGTGAGAGGTCATAGGCATAACTAAAATATGCTTAAACACGAGATTAGGTCTGGCTTGTGGCAGAAGTCTGCCCGGAACTGCCCGGCATATCCAGCGGCCACAAGCTACCGACCTAATGTAAGAGGTCTGTGCATTAATATTTAATTAATGCAAATCTGGGATAAATATGATGTCTAAAACGTGTTGGGTGGATAGGGTTAAACCAATTGGACTAATGAATTTAAAAAACCCGTTCGTGAATCTGTGGGCCCAATTACAAAGTTAGACAAATCTGTAAATCTGTTAAATCCGTATATCTAGTCCGTTAGTCTGAAAACTTGTCTGATCAGTGAACTAGTTGACCTGAACTCTGTATGTCTGAACTTGTAAACAAGTTAATCTAAAATCCGTTAGTCTGGGGACACAACGTTAGGAGGGAAATTACTTGTGTCATCTGTTGTTTGGGACCCATATTAGTCAGTAACCCTTTCTGGTATCAAACTTTGACCCAATAGTAGGTAGGGTCCGGGCACGCTTATTGAACTAATTATAAGTGGTTCATTCTGATAATGGCGAGGGGTGATGATGGTGCGTTCCAACCGGGTCATATGCGTGCATGGATCCCGGTCTGCCTCTGAGGATGTAAGACGCTGTGACATCTGTAAATAGGCCTGTGCCAATTGGTTGTCACTTTAGGGAGTGTTACACCCTATTGTGGAGCCAACACAGGGTATTTACGTATTAGGGAGCCGATCGCTTGGGGTATGGTTTTAGGGTACACTTAGTTCTGTCTATTTCTGTTGGTACCGACTGTTTCTATTGGGTGGCAACACCTGTCTGTTTCTGCGTGGTACCGTCTGTTCGGGTGGTAAAGGCCCATTTACTAGTGTACACCTAATTCTACATTCTGTTTCCGTAGGGATTAATCTGTTTCTGTTTCTGTTTGGGTGGTAAAGGCCCATTATCAGCATTTTGCCTCTGTCTGTTCGGGTGGTAAAGGCCCATTATTAGCGTTCTGTTTCTGTGGAAATTATTCTGTTCCTGTTTCTGCTTCAGTTTAGACATTAGGGTGACACCTAATCCTGTTATACTAGTATTAGTGCAGATAAATAAAAAGTAATATTATTCTGTTTCTTCTGTTTAACCTAAGCACATCTGCTGCTCCTGTTACTGTTATCTCTCATCCAGTTTTATTTGCATGCCATGATTATTATTATCTGTTCATATGCTGAAAGTTACTGGACTTGCCAGCCTTTATGTCTGACCTTGCTTGTTTTCTCCCCTTTTCTTCCGTTTCCCCCCCCCCAGGTTTTCCAAGGAGGGAATACTTTAGCTTGATCAGGATTTCTTCTGCTTGAAGTACTTGGAGTGCTTAAAGTATGGCTTGACTTCTTATGGCAGCATCTGTGGGGATTATGATTTTAAAGTTTTGTAATCTGATGATTTTCTGAACAATACTGATATTTATGTACTTGGGCATTTGATAAAGATGTAACCAAACTGATTTCTGATTTCCGCTGTAATAAAGTTATAATTTCTCAAGTATTGTTTATCTGTCTTGTAAATTTCTGTTCTGTCTACTAAAACGCTCCACCAAAGTTAAGGCATTCCCTTTGTGAGTGACCTTAATGGAGGTAGGGTGTTACAAAGCCCTTAACTCTAGATATCCTTATTTTATCAGTCCCAAAGTGTCTACTTGTTGTACCCCAACATACAATTTCTATTCTTATTTATTTATTGGTTGACTGTTATATATATATTTATATTCTTGCACCAGGCCTCTCACATCAAGTTGACTACTTGTGGATGTTGGATTTGCCGGTCTATTCGAGAAGACTTCTACCCCAAGTTGAACTTAACCTCGTGCCTTAGTACATTTACATTCACGCATTAGACCCCTCACATTAAACTGACTACCTATAGATGCTGGATTTGTCGGTCAGTTCCGGGAAGACTTCTACCACAAGTTAAGCTTAACCTCGTGTCCAAATGCTGTTATAATTCAAATTTCATAATTAGGGTGTACAAAATTAACCTTAATTAATTTAGGAATTTTAACCATTATCCTATTATATTTACTTCCCCAATCAACGTTGGTTACAATTGTAATTTATTGATTTGTGGTCTTTTTTATAGCAATTAATTATGTTGATTGCTACCAATGGTCACCATAAATATGTTAATTCAATATGGATTACATTCACATATAATTCCAAAATTGAACATTATCCAAACATTCAACACAATGTATATTTTTATCGTTTTATGCTGCTTTGGATGGATAATATGTATATATATATATTAATATTTTATGTTTTCGTGCAGTCAACGTAGTTATTATTATTATTATTATTCTTTAAGTTTAATTATTTTTGTTAAGTCAATAACTTAACGTTCCTTTTTACATTCAATCTTGCCAAATGGTTTCAATCTTACAAAAAGACCGTTAGCTATGGTTATTGTAAGTTATGCTTGATTAGTAAAATAGACATATCTCAAATTCACAAGAAATACATATGTATATTTATTTTTGAAATAGTTGATGCACATTACGCACAAATATTTATTTTTATATTTATACATATGTTTGCACCACCTTTCCTTCTAGAATATTTTTTTCATACCTCTTGTGAATTCAAAATGACATCTTTTTGTTCAAAAAGAGAAATACAGCATATTTACAACAAGCCAAAACCCAACAACATTGATTACAAATTTGTATAATTCTTTTGATATTACAATCACATAATTTACCAATCGTATCTTTGTATCCAAATTGACATAATTTATTACTCAGTACTGAACTAGAGATATGGAATGTCACTACATCTAATCGGTGTTTTCATGGGACTGATTTCCAGATCTGTAGTGCCTTTCTACAACTGCAATATATTTTACAACATAACTATAGGAAATAGGTGTAAACAAATTTGAGAATCCTACAATTAATATTATACATAACCACAATTTGTAATTCACAAGTTTCAACAATTTTGTATAATAAGATCTGATAGGTGCTAATTCAATTACAATCATATTATAAGCAGATCTGATGAAAATAGGCATATAAACTTAAGATCTATTACAAATGAGATAAATACGTTATTATAAATGTATATAATTTCCACTAACCCGCAAGCATCCAAATCCAAAGTTTGAATCTTTTAGGCCTACTACAATTCTGAATTCTTATAAATCTACAATTTATCTTAAAAGGGGATAATTTCAGATCTGTAAGGATGTAAGTAAATAGGAGGAGAGGGGAGAATCTATTGTTGAGAGCTATTTTGCATTCTTTTCCATTGGATCTGATAATCCTCTCAATCCTATTTGATTTGGATTTAAATTGTTGTATAAGAATATATTTTTAATTAGGAAATTAGGTTTGGAAAAGGAGGAAAATTGCCGAGCTCCGCTGCTGCCCACAGATTTTTGTGAAAAAGAATGAGGCCTTACCCCTTTATTTATAGGAGTGGAATTGGCCTTGGACCATCAAATTCATTTTAATTAACATTCGTCCGTTCGTTAAAAATATATAATAAACTAGCCCAGTAAAACCTATCCATCACTGGCGTTTTGACGCCCAATGGGTCGACCATAGCGGTTGACCGCTGGTCGACCGCTTTGTCGTTAGATACCCAGTCAGGCTAGTTTAATAAGGTAGGAAATAACTAAATTATTATGATTTATTTATTCTTCATACATTTTTGTATTTCGTTTGTAACTTTTTTATACGGACTCCGTTCGCAAAACTCCAAACATGAAAGTTGACCAGATTTCCAAAACGAACGCGGTTAAAGTTTCGAGGTCAAATTCCATCATTTGCAAAAATTCCTCTTTTTGAAACTCTAATAATAAATTTTTGTTGCCAAAATTTCGGGTTGTTACACTCCTTGACTCATACAAAGATACCAACTCATCCCCCAAATTCTTCGTGGATTCACAACTAACCACATCATGGAATAACAAATCATCAAGGTATGACTGATTCAAGACAATTGCCTTCTTCTCCATCTTCCCTCATATACATCAGAGGGGCTCTTCCCATCTCCATCAACTAGATTCTAAAGATCATCGAGGTATAGAATATCATCCATCTTAGACATCCAAATCCACAAATTTCTTCCATTAAAAATAGTCATCTTTGAAAACGTCATCATATCCGATACAAAAAAATCAATTTTTTTATCAAACCAAAATTTCTCTAAGATTTGGGATGATCTAGCTCTCATACCAACGGTTGTGGAATTATGGGTCTTTTGCAGAGGCGATTTACCCACCAGGATCTTCGTCACGCAAATCAAAAAAATATAACTTTGATAGGAAACAACATGGATATGCAATAAAAACACAAACATAAGATATTTCACCCAACCGACCTCTTTAATGGCACAAAAACGATTTTTGTTTACTGTAACAACTCGGAAATTCTGAGCTAATTTAAAATTTTTATTTTGGCAATTTTAGTGAATTTTGAATATTTAAAATGAATTATTTTGAATAATAACGACGAGGAATTTATTTTGAATAGAAATAGAACGTATATATTTATATAGATCGATGTTAGAATATAAATATTTATTTTTATTTATAAAAGGAATTGAAAATGGCGCGGTAGTTTGAAAATTCGATTTCAAAGTTCAAATGAATGTACAGGATTCAAAATAAACCGGATTTTAGCAAAATCAAAAATATTAGAATCTATTTGTGAATATCTTTCCAACGAATCCGAAAAATTGAAATTTCATAGTGGGAATAAAAAGTCATGTCCAGCTGAAAATTCAGAATAGTCGCTATGGATTTTTGTCCCTAAAAATGGAAATTTTGCAAACGACCTCGGTTTTCTACGAAACAGCTTTTGTTGGATCCGGGATGTCAAATTATAACTATATTCCAAAATTCAATATTTTTCGGATCAATGTGTGAGCATGGCGGAAAAAACGTGTTTTAACAGTTTTAGTCAATTTCGATCGACCAGAAAATGACCATTTTTCAAACGGTCTCAGAATTTGACGCAATTAGTTTTGTTAGGACCGTATCGTCAATATGAAGCTAGAAAATATTTTTTGGGAATTTTTAGAGTCCGTATATGGCCCCGGTAAATTGAAATGTGCGTTCAAATTCAATATATAGATTTATATTTTGATTTTGACAGAAACCGATCGAAACTATTGAATCAGCTAATGAAACATATCCCATTGTGTTTGGAATGGGGGTAATTAGCTACGGACGGCAGTTGGTGGATTCAATTCTAAATTCGAAATAAAAAGTTGCTTTATGGAATAAATAAATAAAATAATATAAAAAATTTCAATAAAACCCCTCTCCCCGTTTCTTTCTCTGTCACCGTCAGATTTAAGAAAAAAAGAAAAAGAAAAGGGGATCGCGCCCCCCATACTTGTATGCTTGTTTGATCTGTTGTGAAGTTTGTTTGTGATGTTGATGTGAAATGGATAATAAAACATTCATGTGTTGAGAATAAAATATTTTATCGTTAAAAATATAATCTTTAACATGTATGCGAATAAAATAAATATTAATTTACAAATCGGACAGTTTGTTTATGTACACCCATTTGAAGGATATTGACTGGGACAATAAATTTTACACATCGCCCTACTGCACAAATAATATTCAGTGTTTGTTGATTTGAAACCCCACACGGGTATTGAGATGATATTTGGCGTACACTAATCCCAATTATTTAGTTGTATGTCAATCGATTGGTTGAAAGACCATGTAAGCGTTAATTCGTTATATTTAATGCTTATGCAATTGTGTGGTGCACTTTGGATGATGGTTGTTTATTTATCGTTGCTATTATATACATGCGTTGTATGGAATCCATATAATTAACATTATATGGTAATTGATTGGGCCTTATTCCAATTTGGAAAATAAAGTATATTATAAAATAAAGATTCATGTGTTGAATAGAATAAATATACATGTGTTGACAATACTCATGTGTTGAGAATATTCATGTGTTGAAACCATTCATGTGTTGAAAATATTCATGTGTTGAACAAAATATTTATACAATAAAATTCACATTTTTATTGTAAGTAAGAATGAATAAATATTCATGTGTTGAATAAAGTATATATTCATGTGTTGAAGAAAATATTCATTTGTTGAATATAATAACGAAGTTATTGAAATATATAAAGCTGTGTTGATTAGATATGCGCCATTTTGACGCAAACGATATTTATATCGATTATAGTCGTTTTTATAATGAATATAGAAAAGAAAGTGATTTCAAAATATAACGTTTTGAAAATATTATCATTTATATATTAATGATATGGAATATTCAATTTTGATTTGAAATTGAATATGAAGTTGAAATTGTTTTTGAAAACGAATTTAAAACGATTTATAAAATCGTTTTGAATCGAAAACGATGAAGTATATATAATATATACATTAAATGGCCTGAATAGAATGCGCCGCGGTAGTTCGCGAATTTCGACCGTTGACTTCGAATTGACGTTGCGGGAGATCCGACCGTCACATTCTTCTGAAACCAGAACCATTGGGTTCATATCGAAAAGAGCTTTCCATGAATGTTAGGAATTTGAAATATAACGGTTGGATTTGGAATTATGTCCAAATTAAATTTGGAAAAGGTCGTTGTAAGTGCATTTCGGTGGCCATTATTGAAAACCGATAGAATGGGCCTTGATAAAATTATTAAAAACATTTATAATTTGTGTAAAATCATAATATATGAATTGGAAAGAACTGCGATGAAAAATTCCACATTTGAAAAGATAAAAATATGTTTTTAACGAAATGAACTAGTTATGAACTAGAATTATAATCCATGATTTTTAAATAAATAAATTGGATTTGAAGTGGTTTTAAAAATAATCAGAATTTCCAATACGTGAATTGGAACGGATTTGAATCGAAGTTATCTTCAGAATATTTCGATATTGGATTTTGTGATTATACAGATATGGTTTTGGAAATTTGAAAGATATATTTATATCGTTATTTCCAATACGATATTTGTTGGTCGTAGAATTTGATATTGAATATAAGACTATATATTTTCTATTCAGAGCCTTGTATTTAATATCAAATGGGATTTTTGGTTCGTCGTGAATGGTGTCTTAAATAACACTGTTCTTGGACCCAGTTTAGAAAAGAATAAATCTTTTAATTAAGATTTAGTGAAATTGTCCAATTAATTAGTATTTAATGGGAATTGAATTTAAATTGGTTTTTGGTGTTTATCGTGAGCGGTGTTTTGAATAACACCTGTTCTTTAACCCGATTAACAATGGAATGTGATTTTGGGTTTTCGTGAACCGTGTTTTAGATGACATTGGTTATTTAACCCAGTTAAAGATAGGATATTGTTTTTTTGGAAGATTAAAACTAAGTGGAGTTTTAATGAATCTTTAATTTGATTAAAGTGATCGAGAATGGAGTATTACCAGTTTTGCTCCAAGCGATAGTTAAATCTTTAATTAGATTTGAACGTGAAATGGTAATTAATATTTACCGATAACACCGTGGTGTTAGAAATGGAGTATTACCAGTTTTTCTCCATGGGATGAATAGGTTGGGATTGGAAAATAAAATAAATAATTACTTCGATGTGGTTCGCTAATCCCGACTAGTTTGGAAAACCTTAACATGGTTTGAAATGATATCCAAGGGAAGATTAAAGAATAAATTTAGAAGAATTTATCTTTGATAAAATTAATGGGAACCTTTCCCTAAGAATGTGAATATTTGAATGGAAGAATATTCTGAATTGGAATGAGGCGTATGTTGTGTTTGTGTAGCAATTGTTTATTATATACGCGGGTTATTCGGTAAGGTCGGGTTTATACCCATTCTGAATAACCGATTCGATGATAAGTCGAAGATGAAGACAGTGGTTGAAGACCGGAGGTCTTTACATTGTTCGGTTGATTCCTAACAATCTTGATTGGGCTGTACACCCTAGATGAGGGAATAAGTTGGAGATTGTCCAGGCGTACTTGGAGATCGACGGATATGTAAGGAAAGTGCCTCTGGTTTCATTCAGACCTAGAACGAACTTGTAAATGGACTGTGTGTCTGACATTGGATTTTATTCTGTGTTGATTGATCTCTATTAAATATACATCTGTTTGGCGGCGGAGAATTTATTCTCTTGCTTATCGCCCTTCTCTGAGACGTACGAGCTCAGAGGTTGTATATCGATGGACATCAGTCGCATGGAGTGAATTGCCTGTGTGGCATGCCTAAGTGGCAGATGATCAAGGCTTCTGTTGAAAAGCAAAGTCTTGTGGTTGATGATCAAAGCACGGCCTACGTGGCATAGCTTTGTGTATGGCGTTAATTCGCGAGCCTCACACCTCGGTATGAGTCAAAAACGGGATAAGGACCCAAGGAGTGCACGACGTTTTTTTTCTAGCTATGGGTGATGTCAGTGACCTACCAGCCCTTATGTTTATATTATTTTTACCTGTGTGGTTGTTGGATGCGAGGCGCCTCGGATATAGGTCCTATAGGACCGGGAAACGTGTGTTCAGGAATACTAATCCTCTAAAGTAAGAGAGAACCGACCTTGGGGGTTCCAAGGATCGATGTGTGTGGTCCTGAGACATTTGCTAGAGTGTCTCGAATGGAGAGGAGCTTGCCCCTTCCCTCGACTCATGACGGAAATCCAATTTCCAATACGACCTTTGCGGTTTTAATTGTAGAACTAGTATGGCGACATGATATATGGTACCCATGCCGCCTATGATTGATACATTTATATTTGAAGTTGTTTTCTTCTCTTATAGTAATAATAAAAGATGAAATTTAGCGTATCAAGCATTCTTTGGCTATTATAAGGTAAAACCCTATCCTCCGGCTTGCGTTGCATTGTGTGATGGGACCTGGGTCTTATAATAGCTTCATTTTTCTTTATTTAGCATTGCGTTGTTGTTTTATGCACCGGTATTCTTCGGAGGAAACCCGTTTCGTGTTATACGGCGAGGTCCCTTGATTTACCTAACTTTAAAATAAAGATTAATAACTGTTTAAGTTCTCACACCAGTCACATGACTGACCTGGAGTTTATTGTTTTAACCTAAACTCTGGGTGTCCCTATTTTCCACTCGAGCAGCTAGTAGTTTTGGTTTTGTAGATTTATATTCACAGGATCCTGGTTTACAGTTGGAATGATATTCGGAAAGCTCTGTATCCGTATACCGCCTTCAGTTGTGTTTTGTATTATTTTCCGCTGCTATGTATTTAAATGTAATTTAAATCTTTGATATTTTTCAAATGTATATTTATTCATACTCTGTATATTCTTGTATTTAGATGGAAATGTTGTAATAAACAATGAAAGGTTCTTCTGTTAGTGTTCTGATTGGTCTTGTCCTCAAAGCAATTCGTGCTTTCCTTACCGGGGAAGTCACGGGTTCTTACAGTGGTATCAGAGCTTTGGTTTACAGAGCTCGAGAACAAGACACATTATAACCGAAAGAAAGAATTCATCAGAGGTTGGATTACAAATATCCAATAAGAATAACTCGTTAGAGATGGGATCAATAGTATCCTAGAACGAGTGTGAAGAGTATATTTTTAAAAATAAAAACAAAAACAAACTTTGTTTTGAAATTTAAGTCGTTTTATATGTATTTGAATATTTTATTTGTATTGAATTTAGACAATCGAGTATATAAAGATTTTGCATATATGCCTCATGAACGTATATTCGAAGTTTTAATATATTGGATAGATATAGAATCAAAGTCTAGTCGCCCGGAGATGGTACTGATAATTGTCATGACATCATCAGTATTTATGTTCGAGTTTCGAAGGTGTGATATCTATATATTTCCATTAGGCTGGTGTGAGAACCAAAACTAGATAGGGCTATTGTTGTGATTTGGCATCAAAAACATGATTTTCTATATATATATATATATATATATATATATATATCAAAATTATGAATTTGAAACGATAATCCACTAATTGATTGATGGTTGTGTTATTTGATTATTGGTTTGATATTTTTAACCATTTAGGCCAAATTGAACCGAATATTGAACTGTATTGAAAAATGATTACAATTGCATGCATATACATGTATATACATCGAACAGGTCATAGCAAGGAGGCTAGAGTAGAAGAATAAAATTGTTTGCCCGACAAATAGGTACATGTTTCAAGTTTATTGGGTTTGGATGATTTTATGAGCCGCTTGGCTTTTTTCTTTTTCTTTTGGATTGGTGAGGGCCACGGGAGGCTATTTGAAATATCCCGAAGCTCACGGTGCAGGGGAGGTTATAGCAAAATTTTCCGGAAATTTAGGGTGTTAGCCAAATTTTTGAAAAATTTGAAAAGTTCTTAGAAACTGAAAAGTTGAAGAACTTAAGCCGTAATGAAAATAATGGAAGTTGAGTTGATTAGTAAAACAACTTTCAGCTTCGTTCCTTTTCGAGGACGAAAAGTTTTAAGTAGGGGAGATTGTAACAACCCGGAAATTCTGAGCCAGTTTAAAATTTTTATTTTGGCAATTTTAGTGATTTTTGAATATTTAAAATGAATTATTTTGAATAATAACGATGAGGAATTTATTTTGAATAGAAATAAATCATATATATTTATATAGATCGACGTTAGAATATAAATATTTATTTTTATTTATAAAAGGAATTGAAAATGGCGCGGTAGTTTGAAAATTCGATTTCAAAGTTCAAATGAATGTATAGGATTCAAAATAAACCGGATTTTAGCGAAACCAAAAATATAAGTATCTATTTGAGAATATCTATCCAACGAATCCAAAAAATTGAAATTTCATAGCGGTAATAAAAAGTTATGTCCAGTTGAAAATTCAGAATAGTCGCTATGGAATTTTGGCCCTTAAAAATGGAAATTTTGCAAACGATCTCGGTTTTCGACGAAACCACTTTGTTGGATCCAGGATGTCAAATTATTGGTAGATTCCAAAATTCAATATTTTTTGAATCAATATGTGAGCGTGGCGAATGAAAATGTGTTTTAACAGTTTCAGTCAATTTCGATCGACCAGAAAATGACCATTTTTCAAACGATCTCAGAATTTGACGAAATTAGTTTTGTTAGGACTGTATCGTCAATACGAAGCTAGAAAATATTTTTCGGGAATTTTTAGAGTTCGTATGTAGCCCCGGTAAATTGAAATGTGCGTTCAAATTCAATATATAGATTTATATTTTGATTTTGACGGAAACTGATCGAAACGATCGAATCAGCTGATGAAACATATCCCATTGTGTTTGGAATGGGGTAATTAGCTACGGACGACAGTCGGTGAGTTCGATTCTAAATTCTAAATAAAAAGTTGCTTTATGGAATAAATAAATAATATAATATAATATAAAAATTTTCAATAAAACCCCTCACCCCCTTTCTTTCTCTCTCACCGTCAGATTTAAGAAAAAAAACGAAAGGGGATCGCTCCCCTCTATACCGCCGCCCATCGCCGCGCCAGCAGCCCTCCACCACCGACGCCACCTCACTGCTTCCCCCTCCCATCGCCTTCTCCGATTTCCCCCTTCTCCTTCCACCGCGAACCCATTACCCCCCCTCGAACCCCAAATAGCACAACCCCCCCCCCCCCCCCGAAGCACACCAAGCCGCCGCCGGTGGGAACCACGCCCCCTAGCCTCCCTCCTCGTCGCGTCATCCCCTCTTCTTCCTCTCCTCTCTTCCTTCCCTCTCCTCTGTAAACTGCCACCGACGATTCATAACCCAGGGCCGCGCCACCTTGGCTCTTTCCACCCCTCTGTCGGAGATGATCATTGAAGCCAATAAAGGTGATATTTTTAGTTTTTTTAAATCTAATTTTATTCATGGTTAAAACCAGTTTTCATATGTTTAAACTTAAAGGTGTAAAAATATAATTTTGATTATAAATATAGCAATGTAAAAATAGGATCTTTCTTCGTGTAAAGATGGAATTTTTAAAATAGAAAAAGTATGATTTATATATATATATATATATATATATATATATATATATGAAGTGGAAATGAAAATATAATTTTTATTATGAAGTTAGCGTGATCAAAATATGATCTTTATTATATGAACACCGTTATAAAAATAGATTTTTTATCTATATAGTAGCGGTATAAAAATGTGATTTTTATCCATATAGCGTAGTTATAAAAAAGTGATTTTTATCCATATAGCGTAGTTATAAAAATGTGATTTTTATATACATAGCAACCATATAAAGTTGCAATTTTTATATATGTAGTGGATACAGACAACGAAAGTGACAAAAGGCGAGCGACGAAGATTTTCTACATATGAAGAGTCGCAGTGTTTGGTTTAGCTTCTCGGTGAGAACTTCTCACTTTAAATCTTGTTTTCTAGTTAAAAATATATACTAGGATGCAGTAGCAGCACCCGACACCCGTCGTCTACAGACCTTGGACGATTTGTATGCTTGTTTGATGTGTTGTGAAGTTTGTTTGTGATGTTGATGTGAAATGGATAATAAAACATTCATGTGTTGAGAATAAAATATTTTATCGTTAAAAATATAATCTTTAACATGTATGTGAATAAAATAAATATTCATTTACAAACCGGACGGTTTGTTTATGTACACCCATTTGAAGGATATTGACTGGGACGATAAATTTTACACATCGCCCAATTGCACAAATAATATTCAGTGTTTGTTGATTTGAAACCCCACACGGGTGTTGGGATGATATTTGGCGTACACTAATCCCAATTATTTAGTTGTATGTCGATCGATTGGTCGATTGACTGTGTAAGCGTTAATTAGTTATATTTAATGCTTATGCAGTTGTGTGGTGCACTTTGGATGATGGTTGATTATTTATCGTTGCTATTATATACATGTGTTGTATGGAATCCATATAATTAACATTATATGGTAATTGATTGGGCCTCATTCCAATTTGGAAAATAAATTATAATATAAAATAAAGATTCATGTGTTGAATAGAATAAATAGTCATGTGTTGACAATACTCATGTGTTGAGAATATTCATGTGTTGAAACCATTCATGTATTGAAAATATTCATGTGTTAAACAAAATATTCATACAATAAAATTCACATTTTTATTGTAAGTAAGAATGAATAAATATTCATGTGTTGAATAAAGTATATATTCATGTGTTGAAGAAAATATTCATTTGTTGAATAGAATAACGAAGTTATTGAAATATATAAAGCCGTGTTGATTAGATATGCGCCATTTTGACGCAAACGATATTTATATCGATTATAGTCGTTTTTATAATGAACATAGAAAAGGAAGTGATTTCAAAATATAACGTTTTGAAAATATTGTCATTTATATATTAATGATATGGAATATTCAATTTTGATTTGAAATTGAATATGAAGTTGAAATTGTTTTGAAAACGAATTTAAAACGATTTATAGAATATGTTTTGAATCGAAAATGATGAAGTATATATAATATATATGTCATATATATTAAATGGCCTGAATAGAATGCGCCGCGCCGCGGCAGTTCGCGAATTTCGACCATTGACTTCGAATTGACGTTGCGGGAGATCCGACCGTCGGATTCTCCTGAAACCGGAACAGTTGGGTTCGTATCGAAAAGAGATTTCCAACGAATATTAGGAATTTGAAATCTAACGGTTGGATTTGGAATTATGTCCAAATCAAATTTGGAAAAGGTCGCTGTAAGTGCAGTTCGGTGGCCGTTATTGAAAACCGACTGAACGGGCCTTGATAAAATTATTAAAAATATTTATAATTTGTGTAAAATCATAATATTTGAATTGGAAAGAACTGGTATGAAAAATTCCACATTTGAAAGGATAAAAATATATTTTTATCGAAATGAACTAATTATGAACTAGAATTATAATCCATGATTTTTAAATAAATAAATTGGATTTGAAGTGGTTTTAAAAATAATCCGAATTTCTAATACGTGAGTTGGAATGGATTTGAATCGAAGTTATCTTCGGAATATTTCAATGTTGGATTTTGTGATTATACAGATATGGTTTTGGAAATTTGAAAGATATATTTATATCGTTATTTCCAATAAGATATTTGTTGGTCGTAGAATTTGATATTGAATATAAGCCGATATATTTTCTATTCAGAGCCTTGTATTTAATATCAAATGGGATTTTGTGTTCTTCGTGAATGGTGTCTTAAATAACACTTTTCTTGGACCCAGTTTAGAAAAGAATAAATCTTTTAATTAAGATTTAGTGAAATTGTCCAGTTAATTAGTATTTAATGGGAATTGAATTTAAATTGGTTTTTGGGGTTTATCATGAGCGGTGTTTTGAATAACACCTGTTCTTTACCCGATTAACAATGGAATGTGATTTTGGGTTTGTCGTGAACCGTGTTTAAGATGACATTGGTTCTTTAACCCAGTTAAAGACAGGATATTGATTTTTGGGAAGATTAAAACTAAGTGGAGTTTTAAAGAATCTTTAATTAGATTAAAGTGATCGAGAATGGAGAATTACCAGTTTTGCTCCAAGCGATAGTTAAATCTTTAATTAGATTTGAACGTGAAATGGTAATTAATATTTACCGATAACAACGTGGTATTAGAAATGGAGTATTACCAGTTTTGCTCCATGGGATGAATAGGTTGGGATTAGGAAATAAAATAAATAATTACTTCGGTGTGGTACGCTAATCCCAACTTGTTTGGAAAACCTTAACATGGTTTGAAATGATATCCAAGGGAAGATTAAAGAATAAATTTAGAAGAATTTATCTTTGATAAAATTAATGGGAACCTTTCCCTAAGAATGTGAATATTTGAGTGGAAGAATATTCTGAATTGGAATGAGGCGTATGTTGTGTTTGTGTAGCACTTGTTTACTATATACGCGGCTTATTCGAAAAGACTGGGTTTATACCCATTCTGAATAACCGATTCGACGATAAGTCGAAGATGAAGACAGTGGTTGAAGACCGGAGGTCTTCACATCATTTGGTTGATTCCTGACAATCTTGATTGGGCTGTACACCCAAGATGAGGGAATAAGTTGGAGATCGTCCAGGCGTACTTGGAGATCGACGGATATGCGAGGAAAGTGCCTCGGGTTTCGTTCAGACCCAGAACGAACTTGTAAATGGACTGTGTGTCTGACATTGGATTTTATTCTGTGTTGATTGATCTCTATTAAATATACATCTGTTTGGCGGCGGAGAATTTATTCTCTGGCTTAATGCCCTTCTCTGAGACGTACGAGCTCAGAGGTTGTATATCGATGGACATCAGTCGCATGGAGTGAATTGCCTGTGCGGCATGCCTAAGTGGCAGATGATCCCCTCGCGCTAGAAAAGCCTTTGAAACAGTGGTACTTCGTGGGCCAATTTCTCTCCCATCGTTGCGCGAGAATTGATCAAACTAGTGTGGATTTATAGATCTCGAAATCCTCTTGAATATTCGCCTTGGATTTTCCAGAAACCCTTGAATGAATTAGGAGATCGGTTGGAATTTGTTTTGGAGCATTCTTGGCCTTAGATTTCAACTGACGGCGAGGGTATTAGGGTTTTAGAAAATTGGGGGTATTTATATTAATAAATTATTTTAAATTTCTCTCAATTTTAAAATTTCGCTTCGGAACTCCAAATTAAACCCAACGAATGTCGTCCCTAACCAATTACCCCCATTCCAAACATAATGGGATATGTCTCATAAGCCAATTTAGTTGTTACGATCAGTTTTTGTTAAAATTAAAATATAAATCGATATATATTGAATTTGAACGTACATTTTAATTTACCAGGGCCACATACGGATCCCAAAAATTCCAAAAAAATAAATCAAGCTAAATTTTGACGATACGGTCCTAACAAAACTAATTTCATCGAATTTGGAGACCATTTGAAAAACGACCAATTTCCAGTCGATTAAATTCAAATAGAAATTTCCAAACACGTTTAAATTCACCACGCTTACAAATCACTTCCAAAAATTATGAAAATCGGAATCTAGTAATAATTTGACATTCCTAATCCAACAAAAGTGGTTTCGTCGAAAACGGCGGTCGTTTGCAAAATGGCTATTTTTAAGGGTTATTTATATTATATAAAACATATATAAATTTCATAGCTACTTTTCTGAAATTTAAACTGGACATAACTTTCAATTCCCGTTATGAAATTTGGATTTTTCACATTCTTTAGAAAGATATAATCAAACAAATTCATATATTTCTGGTTTTACTGAAATCCGATTTATTTTGAATCCTGTACATTCATTTGAAATTTGAAATCGAATTTTCAAACTACCGCGCCATTTCAGGCTCGTTATATAATTAAAATAAATTTATTCATTCCAACTTTGTTTAAAATAAATTTTTAGTCGTTATTATTTAAAATAAATCATTTTAAATATTCAAAATTCATTAAAATAGCAAAAAAAAAATAAAAAATTGGTTCTGATTTTCCAGGGTTGTTACAATCTCCCCCACTTAAAATCTTTTCGTCCTAAAAAAGAAACGGAACTGAAAGTTGTTTAACCAACCAACTCAACTTTCATTCTAGTCCTCATTCTTCAACTTTTCAATTACTAAGAATTTTCTAATTTCTCAAAAATTTGGCTAACACCCTAATTTTTCGAAAAATTTCGCAATAACCTCCTTTGTACGGGAAGACCTTTAAAACCGCAACTAGCCTCACAGGGCCCTTACCAATCCAAAAGAAAAAGAAAAAGCCAAGCGGCTAGCAAATCGGCTCATAAAATCATCCAAACCCAATAAATTAGTAAACATGTACCTATTTGTCGGGCATACAATTTTATTCCTTTGCTTAGCTTCCCTGCTATGACCTGTTCAATATATACATGCACATATGTATGCAATTTCAACCAATTTTTAATTCAGTTCAATATTCGAAACAATTTGGTTATATTTACCGTTCATTCACGTAATGGTTTTATTAGTGGAATTAATAATCATCCATCACAATCAGCAATCAATTGGTTAATTAAATTTCCAAATTCATAACTTTGATATATGTACAAAAAATCATGTTTTTGATGCTAATTCACAACAATATATTCTAACTATATTTTTGTTCTCGCACCAGTTAATTGCAAATATATAGACATCCCACTTTTGAATACTCAAACATAAATGCTAATTATGCCATGCTCATCATCAGAATCATGTTTGGGCGACTAGAGCGTGATTCTATATCTATCCAGTATATTTAAAGTTTTCTATACACGTTTGCAAGGCGTACATGCAAAATCTTCATATACTCGATTGTCGAAATATAATATAAAATAAAATACTCAAATACGTATAATAAGGTTTAAATTTTCAAAAGTAAATTTGTTTTCAATTTTTATTTTAAAAAATAACACTCTTCACACTCGTTCTAGGATACTACTGATCCAATCTCTAACAAGTCATTCTCATTGGACATTACTAATCCAATCTTTGATGAATTCTTTCGTTCGGTTCTGATATGTCTTGTTCTCGAGCTCTGTAAACCAAAGCTCTGATACCAACTGAAGCGACCCAAACTCGCCCTTACGGGAAATCCCGGATTGAGTTGACAACACCATAAGTCAGAATACAAACAGAAGAACAATTCAATGTTATTACAACAATTTGCATCAGAGTACAAGAGTATAACAAAGTATGAATAAATATTACACATTTGACAAATATCAGAGATTCAAATTACAAAGCAGCGGAAAATCAATACATAACACAACTGTGAGAAATATACGGATACAGAGCGTTCCGAATATAGCTCCAGCTGTAAATCCAAGATCCTGTGAAAATAATATCTACAAAAACCCAACTACTAGCTGCCCGTGTGGAAAATAGGGGCATCCAGAGTTTAGGTTAAAACAATAAACTCCAGGTCAGTCATGTGACTGGTGTGAGAACTAAAACAGTTATTAATATGATTTTAAAGTTAGGTAAATCAAGGGATCACGCGTATAACACGGAACGGGTTTACCCCCAAGAATACCAGTGTATAAAACAAACAGCGCAATGCTAAATAATGAATAATGAAGCTATTATAAGACTCAGGTCCCATCACACAATGCAACGCAAGCCGTAGGATAGAGTTTTTAACTTATAATAGCCAAAAATGATTGGTACGTGACATTTCATAATTTATTATTACTGTAAGTGAAGAAATCAACTTCAAATATAAATGTATCAATCTTAGGAGGCATAGGTACCCATATATTACGTCGCCATACTAGGTTCTACAATTAAAACCGAAAAGTCACGTATTGGAAGTTTGATTCCATCTGTGAACCAAGGTAAAGGGATCATCCTGTGCAAATTCAAGACAATCTAGCCCATGTCTCAGGATCAGCCACAGCTGCCCTAGAGCATCAGGGCCGGTCCACATTTTAAGTTGATTAATAATCCCTGAACATGCGTTTCCCCACCTATGAGGCGTAAGTTTGGTCAGTATGTCGACCAAGTCATCCATCAGCCTCGTAGTGATTGATATATCCGAGGCTCCTTGCTTTCCATCATCCACATAAGTAAAATGTCTGGGCTCCATACCATGACACCCCTCCTAGCTAGAAAGAAACGACTGTCCTCCGTGAGGTCCCTCCCATTTCTGGTTCACACCGGGGTGTGAGGCTCGCAAATTAACACTATACACAAAGCTAAGCTATATAAAGTTGTGCTTTGATCATCAACCACAAGACTCTGCTTTTCAATAGAAGCCTTAATCATTTGCATCTCAACATGCCACATAGGCAATTCACGCCATGCACCTGATGTCTATCGATATATAACCTCTGAGCTCGTACGTCTCAGAGAAGGGTGTTAAGCAAGTGAATAAATTCTCCGCCACCAAATAGATATATATTTAATAGAGATCAAACAACACAGAATAAAATCCAATGTCAGAAACACATCCATTTACAAGTCCATTCTGGATCTGAACGAAACCGGAGGCACCTTATTCCTCGTCCCATATGTCAAGTACAGGAGAGAGGCCCTCGCATATCCGGTCGATCTCCAAGTATGTCTGGACGATCACCACTTATTACCTCGTCTTGGGTGTGCAGCCCAATCAAGACATTAGTAATCATCCAAACGATGTGAAGACGAACGGTCTTCAACCACTGTCTTCATCGTTGACTTATCTTGAAACAGTTATTCAGAATGGGTATAAACCCGGCCTTTCCGAATAACCTGCGTATATTATAATCCAGTGATATAAAATCACAACATAAGCCTCATTCCAATCCAGAATATTCTTTTACTCAAATATTCATATCTTTACGGAAAGAATCCCATTAATTCTATCAAATATAAATTCTTTTAAATTTATTCTTTAATCTTCCTTTGGATATCATTTTAAACCAAATTAAGGTTTATCCAAACTAGTCGTGATTAGCGCATCGTACCGAAGTGATCATTTGTTTTATTTTCCAATCCCAACGTATACATCCCATGGAGCAAAACTGGTAATACTCCATATCTAACACCACAGTGTTATCGGTAAAATTAATTACCATTTCACGTTCAAATCTAATTAAAGATTTAACTATCGCCTGGAGTAAAATTGGTGTTACTCCATTCTCGATCATTTCATGAATTTGATAATTTAAATTATCACATTCAAATTTCAATCTAATTAAAGATTCATTAAAACTCCACTTAGTTTTAATCTCGAAAAATCATTATATAATGATTATTAAAATCTAGGAAATAAATCCTGCTTTTACCTGGGTTAAAGAACTAATGTCTTTAAAAACACAGTTCACGATAAACCCAAAATCACATTCCATTAATTATGGAATCTTCACGGAAAACAGATCAAGTTATATAATCGATATAAACTTCCATGTCCAACCAATAATATAAATGGAATAATGGCAAAGCCTTTTAAATTCCATATATAGTAACAGTCATTCTCCACAGAAGCTCACTGCGATTATTATCAAATCAAGTTCCATTCCATTCCAATTTATTGAATTAAATTGGAAAACTTTTCTTTGGAAAATTCCTTTAAATATTAATAAGAAGATTTATAAATTCCAAATCATATTTCACTGTAAATCGGGTTAAAGAACGAATGTTGTTAAAACACAGATCACAATAAACCCGATTCACATTCCATTTTATTCTAGTTACTAAATGTAGCTAGAAACTCCAATAATCTTAATTAAAAGATTTATTCTTTTCATATGGGGCTTAAGAACAGTGTTAATGAAGACACCATTCACGACAAACCCAAAATCCAATTTCAATTCAATTCTAATTAAATATTAATTAATTGGTAAACTTCCGTATATCTTAATTAAAAGATTTAATCTTTTCACAACCGGGTTTGAGAATAGTGTTAATAAAGACACCATTCACGACAAACCCAAAATCCAATTTGATATTAAAAACATGGCTCTGAAGAGAAAATAATATTGGTTTATATTCAATATCAAATTCTGAAATCAACAAATATCGTATTCGGAATAACGATAAATATACCTTCCAAATTACTCAAAGATATCCATATACCATGGAATCCAATACCAAAATATTTTGAAGATTATTTCCATTCCAAACCATTCCAATTTATTTATTGGAAAAATTCTGGTTATTTAAAAACCATTTTCTCAATCCAATTTATTTATTTAAAAATTATTGGATTATCATTCTAGTTATTAACTAGTTCATTTTGATAAAAATATATTTTTATCTTTACAAATACGGAATTTTTCATCTAAATTCTTTCCAAATCGTTTATTATGATTTTACACAAATTATTAATATTTTTAGTAATTTTATTAAGGCCCTTTCAGTCGATTTCCATAAACGGTCATCGAACTTCACTTACAACGACCTTTTCCAAATTCTATTTGGACATAATTTCAAATCCAACCGTTAGATTTCAAATCTCTTATATTCGTTGGAAAGTTATTTTCAATACAAAACCAACGGTTCCGGTTTTAGGAGAATCCGACGGTCGGATCTCCCGTAATATCCATTCGAAGTCAATGGTCGAAATTCGTGAACGGCCGCGGTGCGGCGCGTTCTATTCAAGCCATTATATTTTATATGTAATACATATTTCATCGATTTTCATTTAAAATGTATTTTATAAATCGTTTATAAATTCATTTTAAAACAATTTCAACTTCATATTCAATTTTAAATCAGAATAATTGAATATTCCTTATCATTATAATATATAAATGATAATATTTTCAAAAATTAGATTTTGAAATATTTTCCTTTTTGATATTCATTATAAAAATGAATAAAATCAATACCATTCACGTCAAAATGGCGCATCTCTAATCAACACGACTTCATATATTTCAATATTTTCGTGTCCATCCAAAATCGAACATTAAAATCAGATTTTAATCCTTTATTGAAAATTATTATAAAATATTCATTATTTTAAAATATTCGTTCTTTCTGAATTGGAATTAGACACAGTCAATTACCATATAATGTTATTTATATGGATTTCATACACACATGTACACAACAATAATTATACACAGTCAACCATCATCCAGAGTGCATCACACAATTGCATAAGCATTAAATATAAATAATTAACGCTTACAACAGTCTATCAACCAATCGATTGACATACAAATAAATATTGGAATTAGTGTATATCCAATATCATCCCAATACCAATGTGGGGTTTTCAGACAACAAAAACTGATTATTATTTGTGCAGTTCGGCAATGTGTAAAATTTATCGTCCCAATCAATATCAGTTAAATGGGTGTACATAAACGAATCGTCCGATTTGTAAATGAATATTTACTTTCAACACATGATCATTTTATATGGTTTATATATTCAAACAAAAAAAAAGTTATTTTCAAATATTTTATTCCTTACATGAATATTTTATATATTTTATTCATTGAATAAAAATGGTATTTTTATTGTTCAAATAATTTATTCCATACATGAATATTTTATTCATTAAATAAAAATGATATTTTTATTGTTCAAATATTTTATTCCATACAATACAATTAATAACCACAATACAGTCCAAACAAACAACCATGGTTTGTATAGAAAAATAGTGTCGGGTGATGCTAAGCACCGTCTGCATCCTAGTATATATTTAACTGTAAAGAAATTTGAGTGAGAAGGAGTTCTCACCTTTGGTTTCCACTCCGTCAGTCTTTAATTTAACTGTTTGGATTATTCTCCCTTGCAGTCGGTTCCACCGCAATTTGTTTCACGCGGTTTATATTAAAAATCACATTTTTAAATGATGATATTTATAAATAAAAATCACATTTTTATTTCAATGCTATCCTTTATAAAAATCATCTTTTTAACACGATGTTTATATTTTAAAAATCATATTTTTAAACTAAGTCATATTTATAAAAACCATATTTTTAAACTAAGTCATATTTATAAAAAACCATATTTTTAAACTAAGTCATATTTATAAAAACCATATTTTTATATTTTTTTTTAAACAATGCTTACATATATAAAAATTCAAATTTGAAAATACACATTTTTAACACAAAGTTATTTTGTATAAATATCAAATTTTTATATTGTGTTATTATACATAAAATTTACATTTTTTTTATAAATTCTATTTCATATCAAAAATCAGATTTTTATTTCTATCCTATAAATATAAAAATCATATTTTTATAAATTGTTATATAAATTAAAAATCATATTTTTATTATGCTATTATATAAATTAAAATCATATTTTTATTTACAATTATTTATATATAAAATCATATTTTAAAACAATTAAAATAGTAAAAAAAACTACCTTTCTCTGTTGAACCCGTCATTCCCTAAGTTCCAACCCTAAATCGCGCCACCGCCACCAGCTCTGATCGCCGAACCACCATCAGAGCCTCCCCCTCGACGCGCCTCCGCCTGCGCCTCCTCCAGCCAGAGTTGCCCCCCCCCTCCGATGATTCCCTCGCGCTAGAAAAGCCTTCGAAACGTTGGTACTTCGTGGGCCAATTTCTCTCCCATCGTTGCATGAGAATTGATCAAACTAGTGTGGATTTATAGATCTCGAAATCCTCTTGCATATTCGCTTTGGATTTTCTAGAAACCCTTGAATGAATTAGGAGATCGGTTGGAATTAGTTTTGGAGCATTCTTGGCCTTAGATTTCAACTAACGGCGGGGGTATTAGGGTTTTATAAAAGGGTGCATCTTTTAGAGGTCCCTATTTAGGTTTGAAATAAACACCACATCCCTCCCATCTTTTTTGTTCAAACCTGGTCCCTATTTTTACTTTCGCGTCATCAATTTTTAAACTTCCGCCACCTGCTATGTACCCTTCCGCCTCCTTCAATATGTGCCAGAAAATAATGCGGCAAATTAAAAAAAATTCTAAAATCTGGAAATAATCGCAGGAGTCCACGCCAATTTAAAAAAAAAAGTTGCATACATGTATGCAACTATTGCCAAAAGTTGCACACATGTATGCAACTATTGCATAAGGGAAGCTCAAATAACGTTTTTGCCTGCAGATATGTTGCATATATGTGTGCATGTTTTCAGTTTTATTTGCACACTTGAATGCAAACAAAAATGAATTGCACTGTTACAAATTATTGCATACTTCTGTGTAAGAAATATGCAGTACATGGACAGAAATATGCAAATAAATCCAGGAGCAGGCAAGAACTAGAATACATGCACATATGTATGCAACAAAATCAAATATGTGCATCGTATTATGCATTTAACTTCACTTTTTCGCTGTTTTCCTGTTTTATCCCTGTTTTTTGTTTTTTTTTCGACTGAATTTTTTGTAGAATGCATAATTTATTTAAATATTAATTTACGTATATTTTTTATGTATTTTCGAAAAATAGGGACTAAATTTACAATAAGTTTATGACCAGATGTGAGCCAAATTAAGCTTTCTTTTAGGAATGTGTGCCTAATTTTCACTTTAGAAAATTGGGGGTATTTATATTAATAATTTATTAATATTTTATTTTAAATTTCTCTTAGTTTTGAATTTTCGCTTCCGAACTCCAAATTAAACCCAACGAATGTCGTCCCCAGCCAATTACCCCCATTCCGAACACAATGGGATATGTCCCATAAGCCAATTTCGCTGTTATGATCAGTTTTCGTAAAATTAAAATATAAATCGATATATATTGAATTTGAACGTACATTTTAATTTGTCGGGGCCACATACAGACCCCAAAAATTCCAGAAAAATAAATCTAGCTATGTTTTGATAATACGATCCTAACAAAACTAGTTTTGTCGAATTTTAAGACCGTTTGAAAAATGGTCAATTTCCAGTCGATTAAATTCAAACTAAAATTGTCGAACACATTTAAATTCACCACGCTTACAAATTACTTCCAAAAATTATAAAAATTGGAATCTAGCAATAATTTGATAACATGGATCCAACAAAAGTGGCTTCATCGAAAACGGAGGTCATTTGCAAAATGGCTATTTTAAGGGCTATTTATTGTATAAAATATATATAAATTCCATAGCAACTTTTCTGAAATTTAAACTGGACATAACTTTCAATTCCCGTTATGAAATCTGGATTTTTCACATTCTTTAGAAAGATATAATTAAACATATTCATATATTTCTGGTTTTACTGAAATCCGATTTATTTTGAATCATATACGTTCATTTGAAATTTGAAATCGAATTTTCAAACTACCGCGCCATTTCAGGCTCGTTATATAATTAAAATAAATTTATTCGTTCTAACTTTGTTTAAAATAAATTTTTAGTCGTTATTATTTAAAATAAATCATTTTAAATATCCAAAATTCATTAAAATAGCCAAAATAAAAATTTTAAATTGATTCTTATTTTTCGGGTTGTTACACTCCAACTTTTGAAGGTTTTTCTTATGTTATTTCCCTTGTTTATGGAAGTTGAGGACTTCTGGGGTGCCAAAAATGATTTTAAAGTTAGCACAATGTAATGTTGCACCACTTTATATTTTTCTTACGCTTTTCTGATTTACCTTCATGTCGGGCTGTTACGGTTGAACCATCAACCACATCAACCATCCGCGCAGTTACCATTTATAATGGTAACAGTAATAGTAACAGTAATAATAACAGCTGGAAAATATTATATTATCACGATTAACCATGCTAACTATAGATAATTGTTTCATACAATATTTAATATTCTAATGACAAAATTAGTAATTTAAGTCAAAAGAATAGCTTATATATTAATAATATATACCTTTATGAACTAATAATATATACGTGCATGGTCATTATATATACAAATAAATACAGTTGCAAAAAAAGTTACGACTATATGAATTTATCATAAATATTACATATAATTAGAAATATATGTACGAAATGCTTTATAATTTGAAATCTAACGCTTGACAATCATATATGGTTGCGGTGACGGTTATTAGAATTTACAGTCATCAACAATGGTTAACGTTATGGTTGGTGGAAAAAATTACGATTATCATAATCGTAACACTCCTACCTTTATGCATATCATTCCAGGTTATTGTAAGAGGTGGAGTAATCAGGATAGATTGAATGGAAGGTCCTTCGAGAACCTATCAAAGTAGTAAAATCAAACATTACTAAAGCAGCTTCTATAGGTATTATATAACATAAGTGGAGGACCACCATCATATTCTATCTTTTTATTGTTCTTAGTACATTTCATCCTTGCAATGTAATGGTATTGGTTGATATAAAATTGTTTGATGTCTTCATCCATTCACAGATAGATGTCACACAACATATAGTCATAATTCAATATGCACACCCAAAACTAAATAAAATACAAAACTTAATATTTCTATAAGTAATTAATGTCAAATTCTAATTATTGATTGTCAAACTCGTCTACATGTAATTACAATCTGTGAAGTGAAGACAAGCTTGTTTGTGAATGCTCGTGATATGGCTTTAACTATCATATATATTGTAATATTTTGTTAGTATTATTGTTGTAAACTTGTTTGTGGATGCCCGTGGTATGTGACTTATTTTATCGAAAAACTTATTTTTGTAAAGTTGTTTGCGAATGTTTATGGTATGTGACTTATTTTGTTAAAAACTTGTTTATGTAAAGTTGTTTATTTAAATATGGTAACTATGTGATTATTTATTGGTTTGAATACTATAATTATATAATTGGTTGTTGATTTTAATATCGATATTATTTAAGCATTTATTAGAAGTATTACAGGCCATCATCGGTAAATAACAAAATTTAAAATATGTTGCTCAATAATTATTAGAAACGTTTTAAAATTGAGACAAATTTGAAAACTGAAATTTTGTCCAAAAATGTTCATTTTGGTAGTGTCTTCTAAACCCTATAGAAAAACCTTCCATTGCATTTGGAAAACGCTACAATAAGGTAAGTTTCAGCAAGTTTTGGTAGCTTTTACAAAAATAAAACAAAAAGATCCAGACTTTTAGCTCCACGTCGTATAACATCGTTCTCGATTAACTCTACTAAAAGATATAATAACATTATTTGGACACTGCTAAATGTCATTTGTGGTGTAGTGGTGTGATGACCTGGAATCTGAAATGATTTAGAATAACATTGTTCACTGAAATTTAACTTAAAAATCTGAAATTCAAATTTAATAATGAAATTTGAAAATCTTTGTAAGAAAATGAATTTTTTTAAAGTTGCAAAAACTCGTGGTCGAATACCAAGTTGTAACACCTCATTTTCTTAGGTTCAAAACTAAGCGTTACAGATGTTGCAGTCATCTATAGTATTAAATTTTGACAATAAGAAACAACTAGTTAATTAATCGGATAATCAGAGGACATGGGAATATGAAAGAATACAAAACACGTTCATTAATAACACTCGTTTAGTATGTCCCCTTTGCATAACCTGGTTCAGAGTGAATATAAATATTGCAAAATATAAACTTTGTGAGAGAGACATTTGAAAGATGCCTTCTCGATTGATTAAAGTCAAATATAAATAAGCATAACTTTCCTGTCTTTAAATACATACAAAAATAAGCAAAGAATGGAAAAGGACTCTAAAATAACTATTGCCTCCTACGTGACTTTGAAGCTTATTAACAGAAGTAAAACTAGGAAACCTCGATCCTTAGCCTACTCAAATGATTATCCAAGAATATAAGGGGGAAAACCTGGTTAGTCAACAGATTAGTGTGAAATTTAGTTTATCTACCTGATCAAATAAATATCTAACGAGGCCACATCGCTTCATGGAATGATTTTTCCCTCACTAGTATCCAAATATACTATCCAATCCTGTGCTCTTGCACTATCAGTGGTTATAACATAATAATATAACAACACCTATAAGCTATAAAAAGCAACATGCAGTGGATTCCCTATCCTCGTTACCCTGACTAATTGTCTATATACATACATATATATAAACACACAAGTTATCCACTTGCATTCTAGTTTCCTACTTTGGCCGAACAAGAATGTTTTGCTATCATTTTCTTTGTTTTGATTCCTTCCTACACTAGGTACATTAACCATCCCCTAGACATTAGAACATATTTCATAGATGTGGATTAGATATCACACGACCTCATAGTTTTACCTTCTGATAACCAAATACCTCTCAATATGGCAATGCTAGTATCCCTCGCCTACCAATTGGTTTTATCTCTCGGTTGACCAAGAACCTGTGATGTCTTACTAGGAGACTTATATGAATAAAGAGAATTAACAAGTAATGTCATCTGCTATCATGGAGAATACAACTGGTTGGTAGTGACCATCCATTCTCTTATATTAAATAAGTATCAAATATGTCAATAAAGTGCTCATAATTTTTTCCTGAAGTGGATCGACATACTTAATTCCCACCTAATATAATATTAATAGAACAATTCAGAACAAAACACAACAATGATAAATATAATAGATCATAGAACAACAAACGCAATCATTTATATATACACACACACACATACATACATCAAATGCAACACAAAGTGACATATATAACGGTCATACAAACCATAATATATATATATATATATATATATGTATGTATGTATGTATTACATCGACTCTCTCAAAAGAATATATACACATATCAGAGTCCGAATCCACTATAAGGTATATTACAAAAAAAATGCATAATAGGTCTAAAAGATGTGGAGAATGAAATAGCAAAGAAATAACCAAAGATAATCCTAACCTACAACTCGGTCTAACCCGAGTATATAAAATATACAAGTCAATCTAACTTAAATAAGATGATTAGTAAGTGATGAGTAAGGTATAATATCACGGGGGGATAATTCCTTTTGATAATTAAAGGAATCATATAAACTCTGATTTCCACATGATATATGTTAATAGATCACTGGGTTAACATATTAGAATCTCATGAAAGTTAAATACACAACCCAAATGTTTCCATCAATTTAAATTCCTACAATTACACTGCTATGATATATAAGATTTAATATCATATAAAGCACAGGATGGAAACTACAGAAACCAAAGAAAACTCTGAAATCCCAGAAAACACAAAACTTGGAACTTGATTAAGAGTTTAAAACATAGAAGTGAATTCACTACGTATAAATAAATCCTTAGATAACCGGAGGCTACATATATATAATGATGATAAACTATGAATAGTGAAATAAAAAAGAAATCTCAAATTCTAGAAATCATAAATAGTGAAATCTAGAAAATAACTCTAATCGGATCCATGACTCGGATGGAAAGTCGAGCAATGCTTCACGTGCATAACTCAAATGGTCAAAGCCTACCAGTACCAATTAATATAAATATATGGAACCCTCCTCAGATGACTCGAAAGTCATAAATATCTCAGATGACCCGGAGGTTTAAATGTCTGAGATGGCCCGAAGGTCTAAGTATCTAATATGAACCGAAGGTCCAGTACTGGTGATATTTCAGAATGTGTCATAAACTCCCAAACAACAATCCAAACAATAATAACAATACGTCCCATACTTCCCGTTCTCACTTACCGGTTTACTACTCATTAGCAAATTCCACATTAAAAATAGCTAACTAAAATCTCAAATTAATAGCCTCGATCTGATATGCTTGGAATTAACTGATATAATAAACTAGTGTGTCTCATACCACAAAGTTTTCTACATCGTTTAAATCACTACCTCACCTTCTCGAAGTTGTTAAAACATGTAATTTTATATATTGAAAATACTTGGTTTTAAATAACAAAATTATAAAATGATTCTGAGACCATTTGATTAGTTTCTTTGGAAACCTATATATTTCTAAAAATATTGTATATAATAAAGCCTTGAGAAGATATTTTTTAATATATAAAACCAAAACATCAAAAATTCTTTGTCTCAAAGATATATATTCCTTGTTGAAAACATTTTTAAAATGTGAAAAGTGTTATAAATCTCACGAAATCAACAATAAAAACCACATAAAAATTCACCAATTCGGGATGCAAATTGGTGATAATGTTGTCTTATCTATTATAAGATTAGTCGTAAGAGAACATCACACAAATTCACTTTAAAATTCATCAAAAGCAACCTGCAACTATACTTGGAAATTTGTAGGAATTAAGTTCAGGGATCAACAACATATATACAAATAGCCTACCTCTCAAAGTTTCATAGGTCGACCCCGATGTTACTCAGGTCACAACAACATAAAGGCTCGATTATCACACTTATAACTGTGAGGAATTAGAACCCTAACAGTTATAACCGTTAAGCCAGCATGCGCGGGTAAAGTTTGCAATGGGTATTATAACGGTTATAATCGTGATCATTTGGTTATTTACTCACGGTTGTAACCGTGATTAATTGGTTATTTACTCATGATTACAAGCATGAGTAAATAATAATTACTAACAGTTATAAGTGTTAGTTAAATTGAATTGCTTAAGGTTTTAACCATTATAAATAGGTTACTCGCTAGCACTTATAATCGGGACAAATTGCACACTTTATACTATTGTTCCAATGGTGCACACTAACATATATTTCAATTCAAACAAGCATGTAGACATATACTTGATACTAATATCGGTTACATAAACAATAACAATAATAACGGCAATTGCATATACAGTAATATATATTCATAGCATTAAATATAGTTTTCATTCTATATGCAAATAGTCAATACACAATATTTAAAATAGCAAACATATATATCTCATACAAAATACTGCAAGTTATATACCGTCAATAACATACATCACAAATTTTAAAACAAGCTTCAACGTATATCTTTAATATTCAATCTTGCATCTCTAATGTCTACACCTTCAATTGTTAATGAATCGTCATTGTAAACAAACCTATAGCACAAGGTAGGTTAAGTGAAAGTAGAACGATGGTGGCTTATATGAATCTCTAATGTCATTATAATAACTTGTCAGCTTCTACGATCATACTGAATGCTAAGTTACATTCATTTTGTTGTTATAGAAAGCACGAAACCAATGTAGTTTTATCGTGTAGAACCTATTTCCAGTAAGACAATACTGATATTAGTGTTATAATATCTATTTACCAAAAATGGAAACAATCTTTTCTAAAATAGGAATCATAAGTAATCTTACGTAAAACTAAGAATTTTGAAGTTATCACTTATGCATATATCTAAATAAAGAATAAGTCATGTGCATTAATACTATTAATACTGTTTTCTTTCTTTTCATTCTACCCTGTACTTTTTCCCATCCTTCATCCATTCCCATTTATATAGTTTCTTTTTCTACACACATGCATAAAAACACGCTTAAGCCAAGCAACAGCTTTTCTACACTAAGAAAATATGTAAGCAGCTGTAAAACCAACTTATAGGTTGTAATGGAAAATTTATTAGCACAACTATGAGCAAGGCTTTGAGTGGCCCACTGTTTTTCATCAAGTGTTCATAAGATGGATTAAAGTTAGTTTAAATGTTGGTTAATCAAACTCAAAATGAACCTATATGTTTTATCATAAATTATTTATATAACTATATCCAAGACAAAATAATAAATAGGAAGCTTTCTATTATATTATTATAATCATAATGCATCTGAGCAAAACAAAAAAACAAAAAACAAAATGTATCATTGTTCAACAAATTTCTTAGACTACCATAGTGTTGAAAATTTAATCAACAAATACAAAGCAAAACTGATTCTACATTCCTCAGCTCTTTGTGCAGGTGTGAGCTAAGATAGCAACTGGAAAGTAATAAGTATATGCATAAAAGTTGCTTCTAACTGATAATTCAACATATGGAGCAATGACCCCATATGGCGTGTGTGACAGCCCGCCCCGCACCAACCGACATTTCCTCCGAAAGTGCGCTGTATACATGTCCAGTTAGCACGGGACGGTCGTCAGAAGGAAAGAAGGAAAACGAAGAATCAACAAAGAACCTGTAGAATGTCTCACAGCGCATGGAACAAAATATAATAACAACATACTTGACATAAAACAGGTGAGACAGTGCATAAGCTGAAACAACCCATCATAGCAGCGGAAAATCCAAAGTACAGCTTATGATCCAAAGCCAACATTATTACAACTTTAAAAACTGTCTAAAAAGGATAAACAAGAAAGGTGCACTACTAATGCTCAAAGTAGTGAGAGGCAACGACACAGGGAGGATATATACATATATATCATACGTGGAAGCCTCCTGCTCGCCTCTGAATCTGCTACTCGCGCATCACCAGCTAACCTGTCTCTAGTCTGCTCGTGAGAGCACCTAGAGTAATAAGAAGAGACATAAAACTCTGGGTCAGACAAAAAGTCTGGTATGAGCGATAAGCAGCTAAACAGAACAATAACAGGTATACTAAACCATACCTGAACTTGGACCTGCAACCAAAGAGTTAGCACTACATACTGTACAACACTCTAGGGTGCCATAACAAATGGTATAAGGAACATGGGGGTGGGGTGTGCATGTCATAGTGATGGCAAACAAGTCAAACATAGCAACCATCCTCACATCTCTCACTCAGTGCGCAAAGTGTACGATATCCACTACTTCAATCACCCAATACTTTGCTATGATCATTCTGCCCCATGAAGTCACAACGGCTTCACTGCACTGATCCATAGCCACTAATCCTTCGCTATGTCCACTTTGCCCCATGGAGTCGTACACAACCCACTGCACTGGCTCATAGCCTTACTAATCCTTTACTATGTCCACTTTGCCCCATGGAGTCACAATGGCTCCACTGCACTAGCTCATAGTCTTACTACGATCACTTTGCCCCTCGAGTCATGGTGATTCTACTGCACTGATACGTAGTCCCGCTACGATCACTTTGCCCCTCGAGTCATGATGACTCTACTGCACTGATACGTAGCCCATCATTATTTTTCAGTGGTGAATCGAAGTTATGAACGTCGACAACTCCTTAGCACACGTCCCGCTGCAAAGCCCAACCATGAAGTGAACTCATTGGTTCCCAACTGGATCCTGAGCTCTAACTTCCATTTGGACTACCATTGCATCTCGGGTTTTTGGTCATCACTGGATCGGTTTGGTTCTCATTCTTCCAGTCCAAGCTTCCTGGTTCGGATCATGGTCTTCACCTGGTGGTGGATCGGGTCTATATCAAGTCATCTCCTTCGGTTCGGTTCGATCGTAGTCACCCCTAGCGGATCGGGTCGTCATCACCCTTGGCTGATCGGGTCGGGTCTTCAAATCCATCGCCATCCATCGGTTCGGTTCGGAGGTGGCTATAAGGGTTGGGTCAGAGCACTTTCTCCCAACGTCAAATTGGTCTCCATCTCCGCAAACGGATCGGGTCGTGATCTCCTCCAGGTTCCAACTCATCTCGTGGTATGCAGGCTCTGTTCGGATGCAAGGGGCGGATCGTGGATGGGCCACACGAACGGTTCGGTTCGGACCATCCCATTCGATCCGATCCGGTCCCTGTCCATTTCCTACACTTTTCCAGCGAGTTGTTTACGCCACTCGACGGCGTTTTCGACCATTTTAACTATTCTAATCAATCACAAAGCAAACCATACAGTCATAGCAACAAGTAGAAGTGACCTCAAACACCAAAACATACATATGATAGGTTAAAATGGATCAAACATAGCCAAAACCCCATATTTTCCCTTAAACATGTTCAAGCATAATTAACAATAGGATTAGCAAAACTTAACCAAATTAACCCAAGTTCATATCAGAGGTCTAAAACATCATTTGAGAATTTATAAGTATTTTTCCATATTTTTATCCTGTTTAAATTCGCTAATTAACACTAATTACCCTTAATTAACCATAATTAGTGAGGAACTATGCAAATCACTCACCTTAGCCACAAATAAACCTTAGATCTGAAATAAATCTCTGATATGGCGTGAATACCAATGCTAAACAGCAGCTCTAATCTTGATTTGGTGAAGGTCTCCCTTGATTTGATGTTGCTAAGCTTAATCCTTGATTAGAAAGTGATTTGGAGGTGATTTAGAGGTTGGAGGCCATTTTTAGGGTTTCTAAGAGGTAAGTGGAGGCTAGAAAACTGAAATGGAATGAAACCCTAACTCTTTTCAGCCTCCTCATAACCCAAATCCCGAAATGGGTTATGGGCCCATTCACTAATCACCCTATTTGGTCCGGTTAAGCAGTTTTTCACCTTCCAAACCTTATTTCAGCCATATCTCCCAAACGGTAAGTCTGTTTCTCACATGTGACCACTCTATGGAAAGGTAAACCATAATCCGAAGCCAATAGAAGTGGTTTCCGGTCAAAACTCCTTTCCAATCAAAAGTTATGGCCGAAACAGGATCAGCTAGGGGCAAAACGGTCATTTAAAAATCGGCGAAAATCATGAACATGGGAAATGACCCCTATAGTCGTTTCCCAAAGTTACATGACAATACGATTTCGTATAAGAAATAAATAAATATTCTACGATCCTCCGATGCGTAGAATGCGGGTTGTTACATTCTCCCCCCCTTAAGAAATTTCGCCCCCGAAATTCCCTAACTAAACACACAAAGGGTCCCGCATGCCTATCAGCCATAAAATAACAATAAAACAAGTAAAACAAGCAAAACAAACCTATCCTAGCATGCGGAATAACTAAATTGCAAAGTAAATCTTACTAGGCAAAGAGTTCTGGATACGTCTTCCTAATGCTATCCTCTGTCTCCCAAGTACAGTCATTCTCATTCTCGTCCCCACTGAACCTTGACTAACTTCACCGCCTTCCTTCGAAGTTGCTTCGTATCGTGCTCGACAATACGAATCGGCTTGTGGTTCCCAACCGCCTCGGGTTCCACTTCGAAGTCCTCTAACTGGTCAGGTGAAATAGTCATATCTGGGTCGTGCACGAACTTCCTTAGCTGGGAAACATGAAATACTTTGTGAACTCCCGCCATCTTCTCTGGTAAGTCAACTCTATACGCCAAATTCCCAACTTGTTCGAGAACTGGGAATGGGCCAACAAATCTTGGTGCCAACTTGCCTCTCCTGCCAAATCGTATCACGTTCTTCAACGGAGAAACCTTGACAAACACCAAGTCTCCAATGGAGAACTTTAATTCTCTTCTCCTCTTATCCGCATAACTTTTCTGCCTATCCTGGGAAGCCTTCATTCGTTGTTGAATGATTTTAATCTTATCCGAAGTTTCCCTTACCACATCTGGTCCAAGCACAAACTTCTCACTGGTCTCTATCCAACATGATGGTGTTGCACGGTCTTTCCGTACAAAGCTTCATATGGAGCCATACCGATACTGGATTGGTAGCTATTATTATATGCAAACTCTACTAGATGCAAATGGTCATCCCATGATCCACCAAAATCCAATATACAAGCTCTCAAGAGATCTTCCAATATAGAATTCACCCTCTCTGTCTGACCGTCGGTTTGAGGATGATACGCGGTACTAAGATAATTCCGACCCGAGAGCCTCTTGTAAGCTCTTCCAAAACCCACTAGTAAACAACGGGTCTTGGTCACTCACAATGCTTTTAGGTACTCCATGAAATCTCACTACCCACTTCATATACAGTTCTGCTAACTTAGCTGCCGTTCTGGTCGATTTGACTGGTATAAATCTTGCACTCTTGGTCAATCGATCCACAATTACCCAAATGCTATCATGTCCCGATTTAGTTCTTGGTAAACCATCTATGAAATCCATCGAGACTTTCTCCCATTTCCATTCGGGAATTTCTAATGGTTGCAACAAACCACTAGGCTTCTTTTTCTCGGCTTTAACTAGCTGGCAATTCATGCACTTGGATATAAACTTCCTGTTTTAATCAAAAAATGATCAAACACCAAATACGATGCTCTAAAGAGTGCGTCGCCTGTTCAGTGGCAAGGTGCTAAGAAAGCACGTTTCCAAATTAGGGGAGAGACACCATAAAAAGCATGTATGAAGAAATGTGAGACCGCAATTCGCAAAAACAAAGCAATAAGAGAGAGGAACACACAATTTTTAGAGTGGTTCGGTCAAACGTGACCTACGTCCACTATGCAAACATTTTCCATTATCACTTTCATGATTCCAAGTACAATGCCATACAAATCTCCCTCAATTTACAATGAATCTCTCATTTCTCCCTCTTTGATGTGAATCGCATTTGAATTAGCTAGTGGATCGGTTAGATCTCCCCAAGTATTGATTGAAATGGATGAAAAGCCTTCAATGCTTCACTTTAGAGGTAGATCTCTTCGATTCCATAGCATTTTGATAGTAGATCCAAGTTTCTAGAGAGAATTCAATGGAGACTTGTGTTGCTTAAGCGGAGCTTGAATGGATTTCCATGGATGAAGCTTGAGAATGCCTTGGAGAAATGATTTTAGCAGCCCTTCAGGGTGTTGGAATCCTCCCCCTTAAGTGTGGAGAAAGGGGGTATTTATAGCTGGAGATAAGGGGTAGTGGCACACTTGTAATTTGAGGTGTTTAGTTGGTGCTTGGTTGGCGATGGGTTGGCGCTCGGTTGGCATCAAATAGGAGTCGGAGCAGTCAGGTTTTGGAGCGTCTATCATTTGGAGCGAGCAACATTTGGACCGATCACGAAAAAATGCGGACTGAGCAAAAATGAATGAGCGACCAGGAAAGATGCAAGGAAAACACTATTCAAAATAGGGTATATTAATTACAACATTGCCATCCATTCTTTTATATCTTTATTGTTCGTTCAAATTAGGGTTGCTCGAGCTCTCCCGCATGGATGCTTGGAACCGACCAGCATGAAACTCCAGCACCGACCGGGGTGAAGTTCCAGCACCGACCAGGGGGCTAATGAACTCGACCGCTCAGTTTTACTCTTCCTTGATGAAGACAGCTCGTTCCAAAGTACAGGAGAAATGAACGATCAGGATGAACGGAGACCGACCGACCAGCATGGAGGCTTTCTGCTCGACCAGAGGGAGGTGATGCTCCTCTCGACCGACCAGGTGGTGCTCCTCTCGACCGACCAGGTGGTGGTGGTGCTTTTTCCGACCAGTCCAGGTGGTGCTTTTTCCGACCAGTGCTTGCTCGACCAGAGGCGCTAGTGACCGACCAGTTGGAGGATGCTTGAACCCAGGTTGGTGAGCTTGTATTGTTCGACAAAATGCTCGAGTGAGATTTTGGTTGTTATCATTTGCCCCTCGAAGCTTGTATTTTTCGCTTGCGAGAAATGCAGGCTTCGAAATGAAAAGGTTTTGTGTTGAGATTCAGTCGTAGCATTTTGTTTGCTATGGCAAATCCTGCTTTGACTCGCTGATTCCAGACGATCCAAGTTTTGAACTTGTTGACTGTACTTATATGTTCCGTAGCACCTATTCTGATCGGATCAATACTTTGCTTTGTGCTTCCGATGCCAAGGCGATTGTGGCCGTTGGATGGATCAGAATTTTGAATTTGATCAATTAATTTGGAGACTTCTACTTGGAGAAGTCATTGTATCTTTCTGCCTTTGCTTGAAAAGGTCTTATGTAAGGTGCCCCCGCCAGGGGAGGACTTTGGGTTTGATGCCCCCTGCTAGGGGAGGACTTTATGTTGGATGCCCCCGCTAGGGGAGGACTTGGGATTTGATGCCTCCGCTAGGGGAGGACTTTATGTTGGATGCCCCCACTAGGGGAGGACTTGGGATTTGATGCCTCCGCTAGGGGAGGACTTTATGTTAGATGCCCCCGCTAGAGGAGGACTTGGGATTTGATGCCCCCGCATGGGGAGGACTTTCGTCGTTGCTCTCACGAAGAGGGGCTAGACTTTTTATGCCCCCGCATGGGGAGGTCTTTTGTCGTTGCTCTCACGAAGAGGGGCTAGACTTTTTTATGCCCCCGCATGGGGAGGTCTTTCGCCGTTGCTCTCACGAAGAGGGGCTAGACTTTTTTATGCCCCCGCATGGGGAGGTCTTTCGCCGTTGCTCTCACGAAGAGGGGCTAGACTTTTTTCTGCCCCCGCATGAGAGGTCTTATATTTGAATTCGTGGGACAGACGCCAGTTCCTTTACTGGATGCTTTGGCATGGCAAACGATCTCGATTTAGGAATCTGGGCCATAAGTAGTTGCTTATTCCTTCATGGGTTGTTCAACTTAGTGAGTCACCTCAATGTATCGTGTGGCCAACGCTTGCGGGACCTCGCTAAGGAAGCTGCGACTTATGAGGTCGGCTGTTCTGCTATGGGTCCTTGACCTGGTGAGCCCTCTTGATGTATCGGGTGATCCATGCTTGTGAATTGCACCACATCAGGAGACAGGGACTTAATCAAGCTGTCAGGGATCTGCCCTTTTTTGTGAAGCTTGGAACCCATGAGGTAGACTTTAACAGTCGCGTTAGATGTGCTTAGTTGTGATAAGCAATTGCAACCGGATTGAGAAGTCGTGCTCTTTTGGGATTTGCGGGGTTTGCGTCATTCCGTGGAGCGAACATTGGCCTTATACTGGAAGCACTTGATCATGGCAAGTGTTCATGATTGAGTGCAAGTTGCCCCTTGGAACTTACAACCTGCGGCGTTGATTTTAGATATGCTTGTTGACCTCTCCACCGTCTCATCTTTGGTCATCCCTTCTAACCACCCTTCAAGATGGTGTTTTTATGATCGCACTTAGATGTGTTGACACTATGTGCATCCCATGCTTGAATAAGTGTTGTGGAGTTCGCCATAGTGCATCGGGTTTCGAGGAAGCGAGCATTTGTCCTATAACCTGTAATAGAGAATCATCTTTTAGCAAGTCTTGAATTAACGAAGATCTCGTAAGTAAGAGATTCACACAAGTATGCAGGACTTTATCCATAGAGATATTGTTCAGTACAATCCTTATGCAATATTACAAGTTTTTTACAAGAAGTTCTGAATGTAACAGAAAGCAAGATGTAAAGTAAAGCAAGTAACAAAGCAGTAAGTGAGGAAAGGCGATGATGATCGCTTATTTCGAGTTGTTGAAATGAGATTCCCATCAGCCCTCATTTGATGATTGGCCTGTTATTGGGTTGGGCCAAGAGAGAGCCTTGCCCCTGAGGAGTCTGAGCGGCACTTGAGGATTGTAGATTCTTGATGTACTGTTGTAGTTTGCCATTCTGAATCATTTCCTCAATTATGCTTTGGAGAATTCTGCATTCATTTGTATCATGACCCGGCAGCTTGTGGAGTCGACAGTACTTTCCAGAGTCCAGAGTTTTCTGTGTAACCTTGAACTTTGGTGGCTCCGGATAGTGCTCGGTATCCTTGGTGGCAAGGAAAATGTTTTCTATGGTATCATTCAGAGGAGTGAGTTCTGATGGGTTGTAGAAGCAAAACTTCTTGTTTGCCTTGCTGTTTTTCCCATCATTGGCTCGTTTCTGCCCCTGGATATCGTGCTGATTAAGCTGGATGTCAGCGCTTTTGGGAGGATCAACAGTCTGATGAAGCACAGGATGATCTCCCACTCTCATATACTCCTCGGCTTTCTTCTGGAACTTTTCCAGCGTGTTCGGCTCCTTCATTTTGATCCATCGACCGAATTCGCTATTCTTGTCTATAGCGCCGATTAGAGATGTTAAGATCATGCGGGGGTCAGGATTCCCTACTTCAGTTAAAGCGGTATTGAACCTCTTGAGGAAAGTTTTGACTGAATCTCCAGGATTCTGCTTCATTGATGTGAGGGAGATGACATCCTTAGCTTTTGTGGCCTGCAACCTGAAATGCTCTTTGAACTTATGAGTCAAATCATCGAAGCGATCGATGGATTTGGGCGGGAGCCTTGTAAACCATAGCGATGCGACGCTTTCTAGATAGAGCGGGAAGCACAAGCACTTAATCTCATCCGTCGCTTTAGCCACATTCATGTGCCACTCATATCTGTATAGGAAGTGATTTGGATCAGCAGTCCCATCGTATGGAGGCAAGGTGGGATGTGCGAACTTCTTCGGAAGCTCAGCTTTGCGAATTCTCCTGGTGAATGGGTTTCTGCTCGGAGAAAAATCCCATTCCCTTTCGCTATCTTTGCGGGTTAGGCCGTCTTTCATCATCCGCTTCACCACGTCCTCGATGTCCCTTTTGGAGTAGTGTCGCTTGGGAGAGTGGACCTCGATTTCCTTTCCGGATGCTTGATCGCGATTAGAGTGTATGGGTCCTTTTCCTTCAGCAAGGGAAGGTGCTCCCCTTTCAGGACTTGCGACTCGCCGGGCATCTCGATTGGAAACGCTTTTGGCTTTCAGCTTGGAAGCATGAATGTCGGCTCCGTTGAACCCTTCAATGTTATCATTGCAATAATGATCGGAAGTGGATGAACTTGTGTTTCCCTCAAGGTTGACATGAGCCTTTTGAGGAGGAGCGGGATTGGCTTGAGCGTTTAGGAGAGCGCTCACTTTATCCATCAAAGTTTGATTAGCATCCACAAGAGTTTTGTTAGCATCCAACAAGGCTTTACTGGAAGCTTCCATCCGTTGGTGCAGATTAGCGACAACGACATCTAGCTCGGCCCTTGTTACTCCAGCTCCGATTATGGAATTTTGACCAACCTCGAAGCGGTTAGTAAGAGGTGTAGCTTCGTTGTTAGCAACATTGTTAACGTCGTCGTTGTTGTCGTTTTCTCTAACGGTTTTACTTGCGGTTTTCTTGGACTTAGCCATTATCTCGGACATGGATTTGACTTTGGAAGATAGCTCGTCGATTGGTCCAGATATGAGATTTGTGAGATCTATGGTTGAAGCAAGCCTAGATCTTACGTGCAAAGATCTTAACCTTGTCGAGTTTGGGAGAAGTGCGAATGCGGCCCCACGGTGGGCGCCTAATGTTTTAATCAAAAAATGATCAAACACCAAATACGATGCTCTAAAGAGTGCGTCGCCCGTTCAGTGGCAAGGTGCTAAGAAAGCACGTTTCCAAATTAGGGGAGAGACACCATAAAAAGCATGTATGAAGAAATGTGAGACCGCAATTCGCAAAAACAAAGCAATAAGAGAGAGGAACACACAATTTTTAGAGTGGTTCGGTCAAACGTGACCTACGTCCACTATGCAAACATTTTCCATTATCACTTTCATGATTCCAAGTACAATGCCATACAAATCTCCCTCAATTTACAATGAATCTCTCATTTCTCCCTCTTTGATGTGAATCGCATTTGAATTAGCTAGTGGATCGGTTAGATCTCCCCAAGTATTGATTGAAATGGATGAAAAGCCTTCAATGCTTCACTTTAGAGGTAGATCTCTTCGATTCCATAGCATTTTGATAGTAGATCCAAGTTTCTAGAGAGAATTCAATGGAGACTTGTGTTGCTTAAGCGGAGCTTGAATGGATTTCCATGGATGAAGCTTGAGAATGCCTTGGAGAAATGATTTTAGCAGCCCTTCGGGGTGTTAGAATCCTCCCCCTTAAGTGTGGAGAAAGGGGGTATTTATAGCTGGAGATAAGGGGTAGTGGCACACTTGTAATTTGAGATGTTTAGTTGGCGCTTGGTTGGCGCTCGGTTGGCATCAAATATGAGTCGGAGCGGTCAGCTTTTGGAGCGTCTATCATTTGGAGCGAGCAGCATTTGGACCGATCACGAAAAAATGCGGACCGAGCAAAAATGAATGAGCGACCAGGAAAGATGCAAGGCAAACACTATTCAAAATGGGGTATATTAATTACAACATTGCCATCCATTCTTTTATATCTTTATTGTTCGTTCAAATCAGGGTTGCTCGAGCTCTCCCGCATGGATGCTTGGAACCGACCAGCATGAAACTCCAGCACCGACCGGGGTGAAGTTCCAGCACCGACCAGGGGGCTAATGAACTCGACCGCTCAGTTTTACTCTTCCTTGATGAAGACAGCTCGCTCCAAAGTACAGCAGAAATGAACGATCAGGATGAACGGAGACCGACCGACCAGCATGGAAGCTTTCTGCTCGACCAGAGGGAGGTGATGCTCCTCTCGACCGACCAGGTGGTGCTCCTCTCGACCGACCAGGTGGTGGTGCTTTTTCCGACCAGTCCAGGTGGTGCTTTTTCCGACCAGTGCTTGCTCGACCAGAGGCGCTAGTGACCGACCAGGTGGAGGATGCTTGAACCCAGGTTGGTGAGCTTGTATTGTTCGACAAAATGCTCGAGTGAGATTTTGGTTGTTATCACTTCCCAACGTCTCTTTTCATCCCTTCCCAGTAGTAAGTCTGCTTCATGCCTCGATACATCTTATCACCACTGGGGTGTATAGTCAGTTTTGAGTGAAGACATTCCCTAAGCACTTCATCTCTCAAACTATTCACGTTGGGTACAATTAGTCTTCCATTCTTTCGAAGCCATCCTTCTCGATCAAGCCCATACAAATTCATCTCCTCACCATCGATATCCATCTCTAACTTGGAGATGATTTCCAATAGATTAGGATCGTCCCTCTGACTGGAACCAATCCGCTCAATCAAAGTGGGTCTGATCATCAAACTAGCCAACATCTCTCGATCCAATTCGCACTTTGGTCTGAAATCAAACCCTGCGATATACTCCAGTTGCTTCCATTCAAGAAACATAGCCCCTAAGCTGGCATGTCTCCTACTCAAGGCATCGGCTACCGCATTACCTTTCCCAGGTGTATATGCGATATCAAAATCATACGAAGCCAAGAACTCTAACCATCTCTGATGACGGAGATTCAGATCCTTCTGAGAGAAGAGATACTTTAACGATTTATGATCGGTAAACAACTCAAATCTCTCTCCCAAGAGATAATGTCTCCACATATTCAACGCGAACACGATCGCTGCCAGTTCCAAATCATGGGTAGGATACCTTTTCTCATGCGGCTTTAGTTGCCGACTAGCATAAGCTACAACCCTACCTCCTTGCATCAATACAGCACCTAGTCCGGTACCACAAGCATCCGTGTATACCGTCATCTCTTCATTCCCTTTAGGAATGACTAACACTGGCGCACGCATCAACTTTTCTTTAGACTCTTGAATGCATTCTCACACACTCCGTCCCAGACGAAGGCTTGATTCTTCTTAGTCAACTGAGTCAACGGTGCCGCTATCTTGGAGAAGTCCTGGATAAACTTACGATAATACCCAGCTAACCCCAAGAAGCTTCTTACGTCTGTCGCATTCTTGGGCGTAAACCAATCCTGTACCGTAGCCACCCTCGTTGGGTCCACGACAATACCATTCTCTGAAACAACATGGTCCAAGAATCTCACTTCCCTCCTCCAGATGTGATACTTAGAAAATTTCGCTTTCAATTGGTGTTTTCTCAACACCTCCAACACTATCCTCAAATGTTCCTTGTGTTCCTCCTCTGTCCTCGAGTAAACAAGGATGTCGTCTACGAACACAAGAACAAACTTATTCAGCTGGTCTCTGAATACTCTATTCATAAGATCCACGAAGTATGTTGGTGCATTGGTCAACCCAAATGGCATGACCAACCACTCATAGAATCCAGACGGGGTCCTAAATGCCGTTTTCGGAACACTCTCAGCTGCTACTCAGAGCTGATGAAATCCTGTCGTGAGGTCCAACTGGGAGTACACTCTTGCTCCTTCCAGTTGATCAAACAAATCATCTATCCGTGGTAGAGGATACTTATTCTTCCTCGTCACCTTATTCAACTCGCGATAGTCCACACACAAACGAAGGGAACCATCTGCCTTAGTGGCAAACACAACTGGTGCTCCCCACTCGGAAACACTTCTTCTAATAAACCCCTTCTTCAAAAGATCACTTACTTGCACCCTGATCTCTCGCTGCTCCCTTGATGCCATACGACGAAGTGGCATCACTATAGGTCTGGCATCTTTCACTAAATCAATACGGAACTCAATCTTTCGGTGTGGTGGAAGTCCGGTCACTTCCTCGAAGATGTCCGGATACTGGCTAACCACGGGCACATCTGACAACTCATCATGCGGGATGTCGAGGGAATTTATAAAACTAGCCATTACCCCATCACTAGGTAGACTACCAAACACTACCCTCCGCCCATCATCCGCTCTAACTGTCACCAAAAAGCCCTCACAGTCTACCACCACCTCGTATCTTTGGAGCCAATCGACCCCCAATATAATGCCATACCCCGTAAAGCCCAAAACAAAGCAATCACAAACATACATCCATGACTCGATAAGACCAAATTTTGGAAAATCATACTAAGGTTAGTCTAACCACCAATCGGGTTCGTCACAACCAATGGTCTATCGACTATCTCGGGTTCCAGTCCCAACCTATCTGCCAGGTCACTAGATATGAAGGAACGGGAAGCCCCAGCATCAAACAAAACTCGAACAGGTACATTGAGAATAGAAAGCATACCTTGAATGACACATTCTTTCCTTTCTCCGCCACAGTTGGGGCATTCGACGAAGAAGGAACAACATTAATAGCATATGCTTTCACAATATGCTTCTCTTTAAGAGGTTGTGGACATTTATCCTTATGATGTCCCACTTGGCCATAGTTGTAGCACTTCCTATCCGCTAGCTTGGCCTGACATTCTTTGGCATAATGGCCTTTCTTACCACAGCTGAAGCACTCAATATCTTTCTTACTCTTTTTCTGGCCGTCCTTAGCTTGGCTCTGCTTCCTCTTATTCTGAGAGTTGTTCTTGCCTCCACCACTCGCTTGCGGTTTTGGCCCTTCTGCAGATGCAACCCCAGTCTTCGACTTAGGGTAAAGACTCTCCGATCTCAAAGCTTTCCCAACAATCGACTCAAACGTCTCATCGATGTGGTTAATAAGCCTTTCCCCCAAGTATCCATCTAGACCAGTAATGAACTTCTCATTCTTCTTCTCAGGAGTATTGATAAGAGATAGTCCATACTTCGACAAAGAATCGAACTCAGCAATATAGTCCGAGACTGCCCTACCATTCTGCTTAAGCTCCAAGAAGTTCCTAAACAATTATGACTTCTGAGCAGCTGGGATAAACTTGTCGCTAAAGCGAGCCTTAAACTGATCCCAAGTAACTTGATCCTCTGGAGTGGCTATCTTAATAGCATTCCACCAATTCATTGCTCGCCCTTGCAGCTGACGAGACGCTAGCCTTCTCTTCATCGCATCCTCGTTACCCAAGTCGTCAAGGATACGATCACAACTATCCAACCAATCCTGAACATCCGTTGCTGACTCCGTTCCGTGGAACGGCTTCCCACCAAGGTTAGTGTAGTCCTCGGACAGCTTGGTGAAATCGGCCATAGGCGCCTGCACTACTGGACCACCACCATTACCGGGATTGGGAACTGCCCCCTGAACATCCCAAGCATCCCTCTCATGAAGTCAATGAACATCGTCCTCATGTCAGGAGCATTCCCATTATTGGTCCCTCTACCAGCACCCCTCGTGTCTCGACTCATCGTTCAATCTATAAAGAGAAAACGATTAACTATCTCCAAGGTGGTGCTAGTGCAGTACGACTTCATCCTTATACTTCTAATAGTATATACATATATATAACTCTTGAAAACCAAAGTAATCACAAATACGCACTCTCGTATACGTATTATCTATCCCTAGTGTCTTTCCCTAGGTTAACTACGCAACCTAGAGCTCTGATACCAAATGTGACGGCCCGCCCAGCACCAACTGACATTTCCTCCAAAAGTGCATTGTACACATGTCCAGTTAGCACGGGACGGTCGTCAGAAGGAAAGAAGGAAGACGAAGAATCAACAAAGAACCTGTAGAATATCTCACAGCGCATGTAACAAAATATAATAACAACATACTTGACATAAAATAGGTGAGACAGTGCATAAGCTGAAACAACCCATCATAGCAGCGGAAAATCCAAAGTACAGCTTATGATCCAAAGCCAACATTATTACAACTTTATAAACTGTCTCAAAAAGCTAAACAAGAAAAGTACACTACTAATGCCCAAAGTAGTGACCAGCAACGACACAGGGAGGATATATATATATATATCATACGTGGAAGCCTCCTGCTCGCCTCCAAATCCGCTACTCGCGCATCACCAGCTAACATGTCTCTAGTCTGCTTGTGAGAGCACCCAGTGTAATAAGAAGAGACATAAAATTCTGGGTCAGACAAAAAGTCTGGTATGAGCGATAAGCAGCTAAACAGAACAATAACAGGTATACTAAACCATACCTGAACCTGGACCTGCAACCAAAGAGTTAGCACTACATACTGTACAACACTCTAGGGTGCCATAACAAATGGTATAAGGAATATGGGGGTGGGGTGTGCATGTCATAGTGATGGCAAACAAGTCAAACATAGCAACCATCCTCACATCTCTCACTTAGTGCGTAAAGTATACGATATCCACCACTTCAATCACCCAATACTTTGCTATGATCACTCTGCCCCATGAAGTCACAACGGCTTCACTGCACTGATCCAAAGCCACTAATCCTTCGCTATGTCCACTTTGCCCCATGGAGTCGTACACACCCCACTGCATTGGCTCATAGCCTTACTAATCCTTTACTATGTCCACTCTGCCTCATGGAGTCACAATGGCTCCAGTGCACTGGCTCATAGTCTTACTACGATCACTTTGCCACTCGAGTCATGGTGACTCTATTGCACTGATACGTAGTTACGCTACGATCACTTTGCCCCTCGAGTCATGATGACTCTACTGCACTGATACGTAGCCCATCATTCCTTTTCAGCGGTGAATCGAAGTTATGAACGTCGATAACTCCTTAGCATACGTCCCGCAGAAAAGCCCAACCATGAAGTGAACTAATTGGTTCCCAACTAGATCCTGAGCTCTAACTTCCATTTGGACTACCTTTGCATCTCGGGTTTTTGTTCATCACTGGATCGGTTCGGGTCTCACTCTTCCAGTCCAAGCTTCCTGGTTCAGATCGTGGTCTTCACCTGGTGGCGGATCGGATCTATATCAAGTCATCTCCTTCAGTTCAGTTCGATCGTAGTCACCCCTGGCGGATCGGGTCGTCATCACCCTTGGCTGATCGGGTCGGGTCTTCAAATCCATCGCTATCCATCGGTTCGGTTAGGAGGTTGCTATACGGGTTGGGTCGGAGCACTTTCTCCCAACGTCGGATCGGTCTCCATCTCCGCAAACGGATCGGGTCGTAATCTCTTCCAGGTTTCAAGTCAGCTCGTGGTATGCAGGCTCTATTCGGATGCAAGGGGGCGGATCGTGGATGGGCCACACGACCGGTTCGGTTCGGACCTCCCCATCCGATCCGGTCCCTGTCCATTTCGTACATTTTTCCAGCGAGTTGTTTACGCCACTCGACGACGTTTTCGACCATTCTAACTATTCTTATCAATCACAAAGCATACCATACAGTCATAGCAACAAGTAGAAGTGACCTCAAACACCAAAACATAAATATGTTAGGTTAAAATGGATCAAACATAGCCAAAACCCCATATTTTCCCTTAAACATGTTCAAGCATAATTAACAATAGGATAAGCAAAACTTAACCAAATTAACCCAAGTTCATATCAGAGGTCTAAAACATCATTTGAGAATTTATAAGTATTTTTCTAGATTTTTGATCATGTTTAAATTCGCTAATTAACAATAATTACCCTTAATTAACCATAATTAGTGAGGAACTATGCAAATCACGCACCTTAGCCACAAATAAACCTTATATCTGAAATAAATCTCTGATATGGCGCGAATACCAATGCTAAACAGCAGCTCTAATCTTGATTTGGTGAAGGTCTCCCTTGATTTGATGTTGCTAAGCTTAATCCTTGATTAGAAAGTGATTTGGAGGTGATTTAGAGGTTGGAGGCCATTTTTAGGGTTTCTAAGAGGTAAGTGGAGGCTAGAAAACTGAAATGGAATGAAACCCTAACTCTTTTCAGCCTCCTCATAACCCAAATTCCGAAATGGGTTATGGGCCCATTCACTAATCACCCTATTTGGCCCGGTTAAGCAGTTTTTCACCTTCCAAACCTTATTTCAGCCATATCTCCCAAACGGTAAGTCTGTTTCTCACATGTGACCACTCTACGGAAAGGTAAACCATCATCCGAAGCCAATGGAAGTGGTTTCAGGTCAAAAATCCTTTCCAATCAAAAGTTATGGCTAAAACAAGATCAGCTAGGGGCAAAACGGTCATTTAAAAATCGGTGAAAATCATGAACATGGGAAATGACCCCAGTAGTCGTTTCCCAAAGTTACATGACCATACGACTTCGTATAAGAAAGAAATAAATATTCTACGATCCTCCGATGCGTTGAATGCAGGTTGTTACAGCATGCACGTCTAATTATATCCAAAAAGAAAATCACTTCTTCTTATTATTAAAAAATGATAATGCTTGTTAAACAAAGGTTGCCCACTCTAGCCTAGTAATTAGTAAAACATTAATCACTGGTCATAAGGATGCAACGTCACATATTTTTACTATAATATATAAACTATGATGTATAGTAATTGTTTCAAGCTCTTATTACAGTGAAAAATTATAAAATTTACATTGCGTTGTACAAAACGCAATAACTAGCTGGGACAGTAGGTGATCTGTTTAAATAATTCATTATTCCTAATTTTCACTTAAAATGGTATGGAAATGAGAACGTTTTATATCAAAATATTAAGCACTGGTTAAACTTTCAATACATTTTACCTATTTTATAGAAGGAACCAAAATAGTTTTTAAAATGGGTTGGAAATAAGAACTATTTTAATCAAAATATTAAGCATAGGTTAAGCGAACAACTATCAATTAAATTTTAATAACCTGCCAAAAATAAAACGCATAGTTTAGGAAATATTCATATAAAAAATTTAGGACTCACCAACGGCAAGACATCGATCGCTACAAACGATTCTTGATCTCAAATTTTCCTCTTCAATCACATCCCTCTCAACAACTCTATTCACGTCATCACTATCCCCATTCCGAAGCGACACCCTCAAAGTTATCAGTGCCGATGGAGAAAATATTATAACAGTCAACAAACCGACGAACCCATGCATGCTTTGAAAGAAACCGCTTCACATTAGGTTTGAATAGCCCATCGTGAATCTGGTCACTGTCTATTGCAAGAAAATCCAACAAACTGGCGTTGAAATGCATCATGATATATCCATCAGTGCCTTACTATGATAATTAATAGCGATGATAACAAATCCATTATAAACATGCATGAGAAACACAAGCATTGTGTGATAATTTGCATTCTCACAGAGGTTGAAATCATTGCCTTTGTAATAAAATGCTCACATCCCACTCTTAAAGGTTATATTATATAGAACATTCCAGTGACCATGCCATTAAATAATAAAACACATGACTCACATAATATTTGTTTGCATATTCAACTTCCATAACAGTCATATTTCTACATAATTTCTGAATGAACCATTTACTATTTAGCCTCCACTGGTGGGAGGAACAATAGCCAACTCATCTCTATTTTTCCAAACAGTACTCTCGGGTGCATACTCTTCGTTCAAAGCCAAACCATATAATTATATATTTTTTGCAAGTTAGGAAATTTAGTTGCCAGCTTACTCAAACAATCACTAGAGTGCTACAATTTGACATTTAACGGGCGTATTACTTAATGGAGTAATGCCACGAGCTCTTGCAAAGAATAGCACTTTTGTCTCAATCATAGATTCAATGTTTCCCTTCTCATTTTCATTCTTTTCTTTCATTGCATTAATAGATATGTTTTCTGTTTCCAAATTTTTTTAAGGAATAAGGGTCAAAGTGAGAGCAACTTCATTGGTCTACCTTATTTTATCATATAATGTCTTTGCATAATATCATTGGACTTCTAAAGTTTCATTCAAAGAAAATATAATCTTCTTGCAAAATAGCATTAAAATCGTAGTAAAGGTGGAATCTATATCATTTTGTGATGATATAAAAGCAAGATATTAACGTAAAATAGAAAAGATTAAAATAAAAGAGCATCCCAGTCTAGCCCATATTATTTACTTTAAATTACCCAGAAAAAGTTCTAGTTTCGATCGGTACAAATTGCAGACCAAATTGCCAACCGTTGAGCATTGCAATAGTTTCATAAAACTTTGATCTTCCTTTATTATAGTTTGCTACAAATTGTTGATCACAATGAATGATCGTCTGCAACATCTAAAAGGTGATATTATTTGGTTGTATCAATTTACACATACAATATCTTCATTTCTTTTTATTAGTCTTATATGACTCAATAAGATCACTTAACTTTCGCAATTTTGACATTGTTCCTTTTTTATTAGTCTCATTACCTTGATTTGCGTACATGAACTGACAACTTAGAATATTTAATTTTTGTCATTAGCAAATGGTTGTATATCAAAACTATTATTGTACATTCTTAAAACCACATAATGGAATACTTTTGCTTGTTCACCTATATCATACACCTATCGGTTGACATTATTTTATCTTCATTTAATTTGTAACCGAAAATGAAAAAAATACAATAGGTATTTTTAGATTGGTTTAATGGGATTGCTACCTTATAGGATTTCCATTTTTCACACTTAGTTATTGGAAAAAGCAAGTATGCATTTGCTAGAATTTGAAATTGTTTCATTTAACCAGCTTCATCTAACATTCATAGTTACTTTGAAATTTACAAATTCTTTCCTTACTTGCATGTTGAGCTAGAAAGATTTCAAAGCCGGCTCAAACAACATAGCCTGCATATGTTTTTGTTAGAATTCAAACAAACAAATATTTAGTAGAGGGAAGAGAAAAGAGGGTTCTCAGTTTTTTTAAGGTTATTCTATTTATTTCATTCTTATGTGTTCTTACAACAAAAATGCAAGTCTATTTATACACTACTAAATGCGCTTGAACACAGAAACCTAAGGCGCAACAAATAATTATGACCTTTTGTTAGTCAAAAAATTTCTATATACTATTAGATGAAGTAGAAATAGTTTAAAAATAGTACAAATGTAAAGAACAAAATCAAAAATCGTTTGTTTCCCAGATTAGAAGAAATGATCAGGCTATATACCACATCAATATTCATGAAATTTTACACACTTAAAATTAAGCTTCAAAAACCCTAGATCGAAATTTCCAAATAAGGAGAAAATAATACACATCGAAATGAGTTAAATAACAATAGAATTTGGATATACCCTTAATCTCGATGTGAACAATGGATACTGACCAAAACCCTAAGTCCGTACATGAACAACAATTCCGCCTCCACCCTAGTTGTCGACGTGACCCTTCGATATGATTGCAGCCTCTAATTGTCAATGTGAACCACAAATCTCCAATGAGGATTGCAAATAGAAGGGATGTGTTGGAACAGGAAATTAAAAATTGGGGAATAATAAATCTGGTGGAATGCGATGGAAATGAAGAAAAGATGAAGCGAATACAAGGAAAACTGTAGTTACAGAGTTCTCCCCGTATGTTTCAAGTATTTACTAAGTGCCAAGAAGCTATAACGGTTGTAAACATGATTTGACATTTATCACGGTTACTTTTGTTATAAAATTATTGTGGTTATAACCGTGACAAATTGCAAAAGAAAAAATGTGATAAAATTATTTATTTGGTGTTGTGGGTCGACCCAGAGGAATGCATGGGACGATTGGTTATGGGTAAACCTAGATTGAAATTCTCTTCCAATTGCAACTTTTATACATGATTTGAATGACTTAATGACCTCAGAATGGTCTGAATATCGATATACGCAAACTAGAATAGCATATCTATTAACGAGAAAAAGTTTTACAGGATTTTAACAACTCGCCCGGAATGGGCCTGAATTTCGACCCAAAGAGGAAAATCAAAACTTAGAGCCATTTTAAACGGATCATTTGTTCCTATAAGGAAATGGTATAGAAGATATAACAGAGCATACTAAAATGAAATCAGAATCTCAAACATCATAAGGAATAAAATATGATAACTTAAAATATATTTACCTTTAGTTTAAAACCATCATAAGTAATAGTTATTACGAGTCTCATGCAATAAGAGGTACATCAAAATTAATTATCCAAACATAATAATGTTTCCATAATCCCTAATAGATATGGATCTCCCATCGTTAGGCTCCATCTCTAAGGCATCATTGATCCAAGCGTTTCCACCTACTATCCTATTTATATGTTAAGAGGAGGGAGGTCAGAACACAAAATTCCGATGATTGAAAATAATATGTGTTTATAGACTATACTCTAAATTTGGTAGGATATATATTTCAAAGTATGTCTATGAAACACACATGTGCACACACAAAGGTGTTAGGGACTGCGGAATGGATCGTTCAGGCAAAGCAAACACTAGAGGGGGAGGGGTGAATAGTGTTTGTAAGAATTTAAACAAAACTAAAACTAGAGAGAACTATGGGATGAATCGGACACTACAAACACAAACACGGACACGGATTCAAACGCAGAAGAAAAATAAACAAAAACAAAAGTGCAAAAAAGGAAAGAACACACCAAATTTTATACTGGTTTGGATCACTCCTACGTCCATTCCCACACAATGCTGGGTTGTGCAGAGTTTTATTACTCTTTCAAAAGTCAGTTACACCCTCCCTGATTTCACGGCTCACAAGGAGACACTGATTCCTACTTTCTTGATATCATGGCTCACAAGAACACACCGACTCCTAATTCCTTGATTTCACGGCCCGCAAGGACACACCGACTCCTCTTTGACTCACAACAAGGTTTATTCAACCCAACCAATTACAAAACAGCCCTATAACTCTTCAGTAACACTTGATTCAGAGAGTAGAGAGTGTAGAGAGAAGAAGTTTTATCAAAACAAAATGGTATTCGGCAGAGTATAAGTGTAAAAACCATAAAAATGATTAAGAATAATGGTGGAGAGAAAGAGGATGAAGATAGAGAAGAAGATGTATTAAAAAAAATGGTTTTAACCTCTTTTTATAGAGTATGAAGGGTTGTAATAGTTCTGAAGCGTTTCAAATAGCAAAAAGACACTTCCCTTCAAATTTAGAAAAAAATAGCAGTTATATGTCGACATACACTTTTGCTATGTCGACATATTTATGTGTATTTTTGATTTTCGAAGCATTTTCAAGTGTTTTGATATAAAACTATTTCTTGAGTAAAATTCTAGTGTTGTAAATTAATATTATATGATAGAAAATCATATGAAAAAATAGTTTTAAACTATATAAATATATTTATAAAATTATAAGGTTTGAAACTATATAAAGTATAAATATAAAGTATATAAAAAAATTAGATTTTGAAAAAAAAAGAAAAATAGAAACAAATAGGAAAACAAAGTAGAGAGGATTGAGGATAGAACTGAAAATCAGAATTTGGAAATTAGAATTTGAATTTTGAACCTGGAGTGCTATTTAGAGTCTTACAAAATCTAAACTCTATAACTATATTGATCTTGAACTCTTGAAATCTTTATTACTCATGAGTCTTGAAATTTCTCTGATCTTTGAATCTCTATTATCTTAATAACTGTACAATCTTCAGTAATATTTCCTATATATAATTCACGCACACACACACACACATATATATATATATATATATATATTCTATACAAAAAAATGTTAGTATATATTTTATAATCAATGATAATTGAAATAAGGTTGTTGTCATCAAAACTCCATTCTCCAACAATCTCCCCCTTTTTGATGATGACAACCTTAGTTTATAAAATATCATACCTGTATATACCTATTTGATGATGTTCCTCTTATACTCCCCCTGTCTATAAGTTTTCTATAAACTATGCCTACATTTTATAATTCCTCCCCCTTTGGCATTATCAAAAAGAAATCCTAAAGATACTCCCCCTAAATTGTATAAATTTCTGAATAAACTTAAATAACTAACTTAATAATGATATTCCCCCTTAATCTATTAACTAATTCTAAGTAGAATACTCCCCTGAATCCTAAATCTATCTACCCTTAAATCTATAACTCTTCCTTAATATATAATTCTCTATAAATTCCTATAACTCCCCCTAAATCTATGACTACACTAGTCTAATAGAAGGATAATAAACTAAGCAAACCAATCAGCTCAAACAAGTAAATTAATCCAAACAAGCAATTTAAACAAACAATTCAAACAAACAATTCAAACAAACAATTCAAGCAAACTATTCAAGCAAACAAGCAATTCAAACAATCAATCTAATCAACCAAAGTACTATAGAACCTTCAACTAATTCTTAGAAACTCTAAAACTCCCCCTTAATTTAATACAAGACTAAACCTATCCTAAACTCTAATTCCTTAAGACTATAATAAGACCTTAATCTAGACTAAGATATCCTCAAAATAAGTATTTTTATAACAACCTATCAACCACTAATGAAATTTAACCAAGTCAATCAAGTTATTCAAGTCAAACAAACCAAATAAACCAAACAAATCAATCAATCCAATAAATTCAATCAATTCAACCAAGTCAATCAAGTTAATCAAAACAAAGTAAATATGCTATATGTTTAATAATCCTATGTATTTCTATGACAATAATTCTTCATTTAGTATACTTGCTATATGTGGAGTTAAAGATTAATATGTAAATGCAGTGTGTTGGTAATAATGCAGTATAACATATGCAAAACCATACGAAGTAATATATTGAATGAAATGCAATTTGTGATGTAAATGATTTTAATTTGAGATGCAGTATAATGATGTATGATATGCAATAAGATGTGTAATTATGGTAATAATATATAGAATGATTTGATGATGATATGTATTTCTATAAAAGATACTTAAAGTAATATCTAACTACTATGCATATAATAAATTATTTGAATCAAACAAGGTTAACGTTAATTTCTAGACTTAGGTTAATTATACTAATGAAAGTGATTGAAATAATAATAAAGATAAGAGTTAAAAAATGTTCATGATAGTTAGTAAAATATTCGAGATAATTATGGAGTTAAATAATATAGCAAAAATTGAAGATCTTTTTAGAGAGAACACAAAATTGTATAAAGTAGACTCTAAACATATATTCATAATTGTGTATAAAATGAAATAATCCAAACTTCCACTTACGAGAAAGCCCGGATTGAGTTGAGAACACGACGCATCAGAACACAAACAATAGAAAATTTCATTGTTATTACAACAATTTTCATCAGAGTACAAGAATATTCCAGAGTATGAATAAATATTACACATTAGAAGTACAATATCATAGATTTAATAAATTACAAAGCAGCGGAAAATATAATACAATGCATGGCGGAAAATACATCATTAGTACAACTGAGAGAAATACACGGATACAAAGCTTTTCAAATATAGCTCCAGTTGTAACCCAGGATCCTGTGAAAAGAAATATATGCGCAAACCAAAACTACTTGCTGCACATGTGGAAAATATGGGCATCCTGAGTTTATGTAGAAACAATAAACTCCGAGTCAGTTGTGGGATTGGTGTGAGAAATAAAACAGTTATTAAATCTTTAATTTAAAAATTGGGAAATCAAGGGTCCATGTCGTATAACAACGGACGGGTTTACTCCACATGAATCTTAGTTTAAGATAAAACAACGCAATGCTTTTTAAAGAATGAAGCTATTATAAGACTTAGGTCCCATCACACAATGCAACGCAAGCCGGAGGATAGAGTTTTCCCTTATAATATCCAATGCTTGATACGTATAAAAAATTATTATTTGATATTATTACTAGTGTACTCTAGTCAGATTAAAACACTTTTAATGTAAACGTATCAATCCTAGACGACATAGCTACCATATATTATGTTGCCATATATAGGTTTACAATCAAATCCGTAATGTCATATTGGAAATTAGGTTTCCATCATGAGCCGAGGCTAGGAATCATCCTCACCGATTTTGAGACACTCTAGCAAATGCCTCAGGACTCGGACGCTGGCGAGCCCTGGTTAGCAGCAGGATTGGTCCACACATACTTTAGTGGATTGGTTATTCCTGAACAATACGTTTCCCGATCCTATCAGACCTATCACTTGTCCATTAGCGACCAATATCCAAGGCGCCTCATTCCATCATCCACATAAGTAAAAATGTCTGGGCTCTATACCATGGCACCACTTCTATCTAGAAAGAAACGCATGCACTCCCTGCTGTCCTCATTCCGTTTTCTACTCATACCGGGGTGTGAGGCTCACGAATTAACGTTATACACAAAGCTATGCTAATTAAAGTTGTGCTTTGATCATCAACCACAAAATTCCGTTTTTCAACAAAAGTCTTGATCATTTGCATCTTGGCATGCCACACTGACAATTCACACCATACAACCGATGTCTGTAAATATATAACCTCTAAGCTCGTATAACTCAGAGAAGGGTGTTAAGCAAGAGAATAAATTCTCCGCCACCAAACAGATATATATTTAATAGAAATCAATTAGCATAGAATGAAATCCAATGTCAGACACACATCCATTTACAAGTCCGTTCTGGGTCTAAACGAAACCGAAGGCACCTTATTCCTCGTCTCATATGTCCAATACAGGAGATAGATCCTCGCATATCCGTCGATCTCCAAGTATGTCTGAATGATCACCACTTATAACCTTGTCTTGGGTGTACAGCCCAATCAAGACATCAGTAATCATCCAAACGATGTGAAGAACTCCGGTCTTCAACCACAATCTTCATTGTCGACTTTTGGTCGTCGTATTAATTATTCAGAATGGGTTAAACCCGGTCTTACCGAATAACTAGCGTATTTTATAATCAAGTGCTATAAAAACACATCATACTCCTCATTCCAATTCAGAATATTCTTTTAATAAGATATTCACAATATTAGGGAAAGGTTTCCATTAATTTTATCAAAGATAAATTCTTTTAAATTTATTCTTTAATCTTCTTTTGGATATCCATTTAAAAAGATTTTATTTTATTCTTTATCAATTCTAAACCAAAATAAGGTTTATCAACTAGTCAGGATTATTGAGTCGTACCAAAGTAATCATTTATTTATTAATCCATCCCAAACTATTCATCCCATGCATAGAGCAAAACTGGTAGTACTCCATATCTAACACCCACTATGTTATCGGCAAAATTTTATTTCCATTTCTCGTTCAAATCTAATTAAAGATTTAACTATCGTTTCTCATCGGGGTTTAAGAACGGTGTTTTTGAAGACACCATTCACGACAAACCCAAAATCATCTTCCTTTAAATATGGAATCCTCACATACATGTTAAAGATGATATTTTTAATGAACAAAAATATATTTCAAGACATGATTCTTTTTTTTATTAATTCACTAACATGTTAAAGACAAAGTTTTTATCTAAAAAACATGTTTCAACTCATGGTTCTTTTATTCTTCATTAACATGTTAAAGATGATATCTTTATCAAACAAAAATATATTTCAACAAATGATTATTTATTCTCATTAATATGTTAAAGATGATATCTTTATCAAACAAAAATATATTTCAACAAATGATTATTTTATTCTCATTAACATGTTAAAGATGATATCTTTATCTAATAAAAATATATTTCAACAAATGATTATTTTATTCTCATTAACATGTTGAAGATGATATCTTTATCTAACAAAAATATATTTCAACGAATAATTATTTTATTCTCATTAACATGTTAAAGATGATATCTTTATCTAACAAAAATATATTTCAACAAATGATTATTTTATTCTCATTAACAAGTTAAAGATGATATCTTTATCTAACAAAAATATATTTCAACAAATGATTATTTTATTTTCATTAACATGTTAAAGATAATATCTTTATATAACAAAAATATATTTCAACAAATGATTATTTTATTCTCATTAACATGTTAAAGATGATAGCTTTATCAAACAAAAATATATTTCAACAAATGATTATTTTATTCTCATTAACTTGTTAAAGATGATATCTTTATCTAACAAAAATATATTTCAACAAATGATTATTTTATTCTCATTAACATGTTAAAGATGATATCTTTATCTAACAAAATTATATTTCAACAAATGATTATTTTATTCTCATTAACATGTTAAAGATGATATCTTTATCTAACAAAAATATATTTCAAAAAATGAATATTTTATTCTCGTTAACATGTTAAAGATGACATTTTTAATGTAAAAAAAAATTAATTCAACAAATATTTATATTTTTGTTTCCATCCAAAATCAGACATCAAAATCATAATTTTATGCTTCACCAAATATTATTTTAAAATATTTGTTCCTTTAAAATATTCTTTATTTTAAAAGATTATTTATTTTAAAATATTCTTTATTTCTGAATCGGAATGCGACTCAATCATATTCTTTATTTTAAAATATTCTTTATTTCTGAATTGGAATGCGACTCAATTAGCTACCATATAATTTCAGTTATACGGATTTCATACATTTCATGTGTTCAACAATAATGATAAATAATCATTAAATAGTCCATTTGTAACGACCCGCATTCTACGCATCATAGGATCGTAGAATATTTATTTCTTTTTCATATAAAGTCGTATGGTCGTGTCACTATGTGGAATGACTATTGGGGTCATTTCCCATGTTCACGATTTTTTTCGAATTTTATATAACCGTTTTGGCCCTAGCTGATCTTGATTCGGCCATAGCTTTTGATTGGTAAGGAATTTTGACCTGAACCCACTTTCATTAGATCTGGCTGATGGTTTACCTTTCTCTAGAGTGGTCATATGTGAAAAACGGACTTGCCATTTGGGAGATATGGCTGAAATAAGGTTTAGAAGGTGAAAAACTGCTTAACTGGGCCAAATGAGGTGATTACTGAATGGGCCCATAACCCATTTCTGGATTAGGGTTATGGGGAGGCTGAAATGAGTTAGGTTTTCATTCTATTTCAGTTTTCTAGCCGCCATTTACCTCTTAGAAACCCTAGCAATGGCATCCACTTTCTAAAATCATTTCTAACCACCGTTAACCAAGGATTAGCCTAATATACACCAAATCAAGGAGAAATAGCACCAAAGCAAGGTTAAAGCTGCTATTAGACATTAGTATTCGCCCAAATCATAGGAGTTCCAGTTCTGAAAGTTTTAATTGTGGCAAAGGTAGGTGATTAGCATTTTTTTTACACTAATTATGGTTAACTAAGGTTAATTAGTGATAATTAGCGAATTTAAACATGATTAAATTCTGGAAAAATATTTATAAATCTAGAAGTATTGTTTTAGGCCTCAGTTAGAAATTTGGGTTATTTTGGGTAAGTTTTTGCTAATCCTAACATTAGATTTGCTTAAACATGCTTAAGAGGAAAACAAGGGTTCTTGGGTATGTTTTGATCCATTTTAATACATTAGATTGTTGTTTTGGTGTTTATGGTTGATTCCCTATGTTGCTATTACTGTTTGGAATGCTTTATGGTTGCTTAGTGAAGTTAGATTGGTTGAAAACGCCGTCATATGGCAAAAAAACAATCGCTGGAAAAGTTGCAGGAAATTTGTGCATGAATTGGATCGGATCGCCCCCTCTGACCTGACCCGATCGTGAGGAATGATCATTAACCGCACACCCCGATCGTGACGAATGATCACGAACCGTACACCCCGATCATGAGGAATGATCATGAACCGCACACCCCGACCATGAGGAATGGTCACGTACCCCACACCTCGACCATGAGGAATAGGGCGAACCCTAGGATGGCGAGCCGCGAACCATGACCTGAAGCTTAGAGCCATGATCATGAGTCACGAACCGAACCACCAGGATGAAGGCCACGAACCGGGAGAAAGGCCACGAACCGAGCTTGCCATCACGACCAGGGTATGGGTCACGAGTGGACCCCACGACCAACGAGCAGGACCCACGAACCATGTGAGTCACTAACCGTGCATATCTGAACTGAAGTATGGAAATGAATGGAAGCTTGGAGCTACGAACTGAACCAAATGGTGATCGAACGGGAATGATGACCAAAACCCGAGATGCAAAGGTATTCCAAGTGAGAAGTTATAACTCAGGATCCAGATGGGAACCAACGAGTTAACTTCATGATTAGGCTTTGCTGCGGGACGTGTGCAAAGGGGTTATCGATACCTATAATTTTGGTTCACCACTGAGAGATGGATTAGGGGCTTGTAGTGATTGTTATACGGGGTTGGACTCCGTCATGGCCTAAAGGATTAGGTGAACAGAGTAATGGGTATCATATGTTTTACGCACTGAGTGAGAGATATGAGGATGGTTGCTATGCTTGATTTGTTTGCTATCTCTATAACATGCACACCCCCTCCCCCGTATCCTTTCATCACATGCTAGTGTTAGCTTAGAGTATTGTACATCTTGTTGTGCTGACACTTTGGTTGTAGGTCCAGGTTCGGGTATGATTGGGTTTATACCTGTTATTGTTCTGTTTTGTTGCTTATCGCTCATACCAGACTTTTGTCTGACCCAGAGTTTTTCTTCTTCTCTTATTACGCTAGGTATTCCTAAACGCGCAAACTAGAGACAAGTTAGGTGGATATGCATGAGTAGATGTCCGGAGACGAGTAGGAGGCTTACATGTACCCTTTATACATATATTCTCCCTGTGTCACTGTTGGTCACTACTTTGGGCATTAGTAGTGTATCTTTCTTATTTTGCTTTAGATACAGTTTTTAAAAGTTGTAATAATAATGATGTGGAACATAAGCTGTATTTTGGATTTTCCGCTGGTATGATGGTTTAGTTTTCAGCTTATGCATTGTCTTACCTGTTTTATGTCAAAGTTATGCTATTATTATATTTTATCCCATGCGCTGTGAGACATTCTACAGGTTCCTTGTTAGTTCAAATTTCGTTCTTTCCTTTCTTTGACGACCATCCCGTGTTGGTTGGACATTGTCACAAGGTATTTTCATTGGAAATGTCGGCTGGTGCGGGGCGGGCCGTCACATTTGGTATCAGAGCTCTAGGTTGCGTAGTTAACCTAGGGAAGACACCAGAGAGATATGGTACATAAATGAGAGTGCGTATTTGTGATATTTCTGTTTTCAAAAGCGATATATATATATATACTATTAGTATATTTAATGATAGGGTCGCATTGCACTGGCACCACTGAAGAGATGGTTAATCGTTTTCTCCTTACAGATTGAACGATGAGCCGATATACTAGGGGTACTAGTAGAGGAGCTAATAATGGGAATGCTCCTGATATGAGGACGATGTGTACTACCTTCATGCGAGAGATGCTTAGGGATGTTTGGGAAGCAGTTCCTAATGCTACTAACGGTGGTGGTGCAGTAGTGCAGGTGCCTAGGGCCGATTTCGCCAAGCTTAACAAGGATTATACTAGTCTTGGCGGGAAGCCGTTCCATGGAATGGAGTCGACTACATATGTTCAAAATTGGTTGGATAGTTGTGAGAGCATCTTCGAGGACTTGGGTCTCGATGATGCCATGAAGAGAAAGTTAGCATCGCGTCAACTTCAAGGACGAGCTATGAATTGGTGGAATGCTATCAAAGAAGCTACTCCTGAAGATCAAGTTACTTGGAATCAGTTTATGACTCGTTTTAGTGAAAACTTCATTTAAACTGCTCACAAATCTGAATTGTCTAGGAAATTTTTGGAGCTTAAGCAGAATGGTATGGCAGTCTCGGAGTATATTGCTGAGTTCGATACTCTATCCAAGTATGGATTATCCCTTATCGACACTCCCAAGAAGAAGAATGAGAAGTTGATAACAGGCTTAGATCAGTACTTGGGGGAAAGGCTTATAAACCATATCGATGAGACGTTTGAATTGATTGTGGGGAAAGCATTGAGGTCAGACAACCTTTATCCTAAACCCAAGACTGAAGTCGCTGTCGCATCTACAGAGGGGCCAAAGCCGCAAGCAAGCGGTGGAGGCAAGAATAATTCTCAGAATAAAAGGAAGCGGAGTCAGAACCAAGCTAAGGATGGTCAGAAAATGAGCAAGAAAGATGTTGAGTGCTTTAGCTGTGGCAAGAAGGGCCATTATGCTAAAGAATGTCGAGCAAAGTCAGCGGACAGGAAGTGCTTCAGTTGCGGCCAAGTGGGACATCACAAGGATAAATGTCCACAACCTCCTAAAGAGAAGCAGATCGTGAAAGCATATGCTATCAACGTTGTTCCTTCTTCGTCAAATGCCCCAACTGCGGCGGATAAGGGAAAGGGTGTCGTTATTCGAGATATGCTTTCTATTTATGATGTTTCTGATAGCTAGGCATCCCATTTCTTCATATCTAGTGACCTGGTAGATAAGTTAGGATTGGAACCTGAGATAGTCGATAGACCTTTAGTTGTGACGAACCCGATAGGTAGTTCGACTAACCTTGGTATGATTTGTCATAATTTGGTCTTATCGAGTCATGGATGTATGTTTTCTTGTGATTGCTTAGTTGTTTTGCTAGTATTATCTCACGTAGATTGTCTGAATTTGGAGGAGATGTTCCTTGAGTGCTTGTCTGATATTGTTTTAGGCCTTTGGGGCTTGTGATTAGGGAATATCGAGTTCGACTAGGATGGTTTGCGTGAGATATAGGTAGTTGTTGTGATTTCCATTGAATGATATCTCGGCTTACTCGAGAAGTGATGTGCAGCCGTGACATGATAAGACTGTTCAATGGTATGGGCTGATGCGAGTTAGACTCGATAGGGTTATGAGATGACTCGAGAAAGATGCAGAGTAATGGATTGTTTAGGACCCTATGTTGATGTTCTTTTTGAAAGAATAGGATGTGTTCGTTGATCATGGAAGATGCAAAGAAGGTTAGGACGATTCAAGTTGGACTTGAACTCGTAAAAGAAAATAGGTGTTCGTTGATCTTGGAGATGCAATGAATAGGGAGATGACTCACGCTGTAACACCCCACACCCGCTACGCTCACTCTCTAAGGGAATGCCATAACATCGGCGGAGTATTTTAGTGAATATAGAACAGAGAAATTACAGCAAGACAGATATAAGTAATACTTGAAAGTTAAAACAACATTTCAATGCAGCGGAAAATAAAACATGTCTGGTTACATCACAAAACCATAATAAGAGTTAAGTACAAATATCCATTCTTGCTAAATAAAAATACATAATCCCAATACATGAACTGATAGCCATAAAAAGAAAAAGGGTAAGCTGAGCTCTACATCTAGGGTCCAAGCTCCAAGAGAGTAATAAAAGCTGCCTGATCAAAGCCCACTCGTACTGGGCCCACTCTGAGAACCTGAGGGTTGGGAAAAAAGATAAAAACAACGGGGTCAGACATAAGTCTGAGCGAGTCCTATAACTTTAACAATACAATCATTAAAGTAACCAGAGAAGACATAAACTTGACATACGGTAATGTCTGGGGATGAATGGCTACACTAAGCAGCTTGGTAGACTTAGGATAAACTAAGATAACTGTAAAGACGCATTTACCCACCCAAGGATAATTACTACACTGCACCACACCAGTCATTCCTTCTTAAAGGTTGATCCCTCCCAAGGACTTAGAAAATTTACCCAGTAGTTTCGTGTACCCCTAGCTGACTACATAGGTGCCGTCTGCCCCTATCTCCACTAGGTGTACCCACCACTCCCAAATGATCGGCTCCCTACCGTAGATACCCGTGCCGGCCCCACAGTGGGGTGTATCACTTCCCAAAGTGGCAACCCGATATAATTAACGGTGCACAGCTTATATCTACACGATGCAACAACGTCTTACCTACCAGCCCGGGTCCACACACGCATATGAAACCCGTTGGACTTGCGTTGCCACCGCTAACCCGTTTTGGCCTCTTATAGTCAAGCCCAGTACGCGTGTCCCGTCCTCGACATGGGTCGAGCCCAATAAGATACATATGGGTTACTGGTTGAAATGGGCCCCCACAAGCTACCCACCTAAGCTTGTCATTCATCTAGTGTAACCCACTTAACCCTTTTAATAATCATGTTTACTTACATGTTTAAAGTTTGGTTAAGTCGTTTAATTATATTTCAATTGCCACCCAAGGCACCCACTAGATTTCCACATGCCACCCAAGGCAACCACTAAATTTCCACATGCCACCCAAGGCACCCACTTAACCCCTCATGTCCCACTACATGCTAATATGGTTAAGTGTTTCTTAATTAATTAAGACCGTGATCTCCCATAAAGACCTCCCACATTAGACTGGCTGTTATGACCGCCTGGTTAAGCCGGTAGGGTCCGGGCAGTCTTACGTCATAACAGAGTCTAACCTCGTGTCTTTACTTTAATCACGTATTTAATTTATGGCTAAGACCTCTCACATTGGGCTGACATTTGTAGCAACTGGTTAAGCCGGTAGGGTCCGGGCAGTTTTACACTACAAATGAGTCCAACCTCGTGTCTTAGTCGATTAATTACACCTAATTAATCACCCCCATATTAATTATCTCTAATTAATATCAAGTTTTTCATAACATGGGTAGACCTAACTCAATAGGTAAATTCCCATGGGGTAGATCTAACTCAATAGGTAAATTCCCACTTATGTTAATTTATTTTTATGGTATGCTTAATCATACCCAATCATACTTTTATTAACATATTTATTAACCCCATCGTTCCCCACGTAAATCGTTCTCATTTCATGACATAAAAAAGGGAAGATCCATCACAAATATCATGGGTTTAACCAAATCTTAGCATATAACTTTGTCATGGGTTAAGAGGATGTTAACTTGCATATATGAGCATATATTAACCCAACTACATTTAACCCAAACTTGCATATTATCATACACATGACTTGCATAACATGTTGCATATGAACTTGCATATCATCATACATATGACTTGCATAACATGTTGCATATGAACTTGCATATTATCATACACATATCTTGCATAACATGTTGAACTTGCATATAAGCATTCTCATAACTTGCATAACATGCTAAACATGCATTTAAGCATACACATAACTTGCATAAGCATTCACGTTCTTGCATAGGCATTCACATACTTGCATAAGCATGCATAACTTGCATATCATGTTAAACTTGCATTTAAGCATATACATAACTTACATAACATCATACACATAACTTGCATATGAACTTGCATAACTCACTTGTTAAACATGCATAAACCCACTTATTAAATATGCATAAACCCACTTATTAAACATGCATAAACCCACTTGTTAAACATGCATAAACCAACTTATTAAACATGCATAAACCCACTTATTAAATATGCATAAACATAGGAAAACATAGAGTAGCATATCATTACAAATGATTCAAACTCACTAATCCGCATTTAAGACCATAAGTCTTATTACACCTAATCTACTTACTTTAGCAATTGATGTTAAAGTGATAGAAACTCACCAAAACCAGGATTAGCAAACTTATGAAGTAGAACTAGTTGCTAAATATGAAGAAGATGATGATTAGAGGTTGATTAGCTTGCAACTCCCTTCATAAACTAGTGGAGGCTCCTCTCAAGTTTGATTTTGGCGGCATGAGGCCATCATTTCTATTTTTAGTATGGATTAGGCTTGCATTAGGGTGTATTTATAGGATTAGGGTGTGTTTTAGACCATAGGATTAACCCTAGGCTAGATTAGGCCCGTCATATTTAGGAAATCTCTAGAACCCAGCCCAGCCCTAGCCAGAAAACCAGACCTGGTGCACCCAGGCCCTCTGGCTCGACACGCCATGTCGACAGGCAAGTCGACCCCCCAGTCGACAGGCCTGTCGACATGGCTAGGGCGGGAACTTTCCCGCCTGGCCCCGCTGGTTCTATTTTAAAATCTGAATTTGAATTTCAAAATCTGTTTTTTAGCTTTAAATTTTCTGCAAACTTCATTGGGCCATAACTGGGCCATACGGACTCCGATTTACAAAATTTCGGACTCTATTCTGCGTATTTTTCCGAGACGAACGTAATGACGCAGCCCGTTTCCCTCAATTCTCACATCTGAGATTATTTATTCTGCAATTAGTGAATTTTAGCATTAACTGAAATACGGGGTGTTACATTCTCCACTCCTTAAAGGATTTCGTCCCCGAAATCTCTAAGCTAAGGAGAATGCAAATCCTACCATCCAAACAACCATCTACTCAATCCATCAATCACGAGCATCCATTGTCCTTAAATCAAAATTTCTAATGATGTATGAGCATATGCAAAAAAAAGTGTGTGTATATGTTCCCTATCTAATGTATGAACATATGCAAACCATGATAGTGCCATGCATCCATTATGTATGCGAAAGAACCCTATCGACACATACAATATCTACATGAGTGCACAATCATTCACCAAAATGCATCATCCATATGATAACACAATCATTATACATCCATAAATATAGCTTCCTACACACATTTTTATGCAATATGCAATATGAAGTGACTGAGCCGATCTAGTGCCTAGAGTGTGTGTATATGCATCCACGAGCAACCACTAGCAAACACTTGCATCCACTTGCATCCATCAACCATAATATGTCTCAAACACATGTTTCAACCATAGGTTTACCCTATTTAAAGGTCAATCAGTACTAACGAGAGGATATACTAAAGATAAGATAAGTACTAGACAACGATAGAGGAGAAAGTAAAGACATACCCTCAAAAAGAAATGGGTACAATGAACGCATCTTCGCTTCCGTCTCCTAAGTTGCGTTGCTCTCATCTTCTCCCCATTGCACTTTGACTAGTTGAACCTCTCTGTTTCTCAACTTCCTAGTCTCTGACCCAAGGATGCGGGTAGGAGCTCGTCGAATAGTCGCATCACGCTCTACTTCCACTTCTTTAAGCAAGCTCGGCTCTACCACCTCTGCGGTCTCATGTAAGCACTTCCTCAAATGGGACACATGGAATACATCATGTACACCCCTAAGTCTGTCAGGCAACTCCACTCTATATGCCATCCGTCCAATTCTTTCCTTGATGCGAAATGGCCCTACGAACCTTGGTGCTAACTTCCCAACAGATCCAAAGCGAACCACATTTCGTAACGGAGACACTTTGACCAAGACCATGTCCCCAACTTCAAACTCAAGATCCGTCCTTCTCTTGTCCGCATAAGATTTTTGCCTATCCTGCGCTGCTTTCATCCTTCTTCGAATCAAGTCAATCTTCTCAGAAGTCTCCCTAACCATATCAGGCCCAAGCAAAATCTTATCCGTAGATTCCCACCAACATGCAGGTGATCGACAAGGCCTTCCATAAAGAGCTTCGAAAGGAGCCATACCAATATTGGACTGAAAGCTGTTATTATATGCGAACTCCACCAATGGAAGATGCTCTTCCCATGTACCTCCAAAATCCAAGATACAAAGCCTCAAAAGGTCTTCTAGGACACGATTCACCCTCTCAGTCTGGCCGTCTGTCTGAGGATGATATGCGGTGCTCAGACACAATTGAGTCCCCACTGCTTCTTGCAAACTTCTCCAGAACTCGCTAGTGAAGATAGGATCTCGATCACTCACTATGCTAGAGGGTACCCCATGCAATCGAACTATCTCTCGAAGATATACTGAAGCTAGCCATGGAGCAGTCCTCTTGCTCTTCACAGGTATGAAGTGGGCGCTTTTAGTAAGTATGTCTACCACAACCCAAATCCCCGTATTACCCTTTCTCGATCTGGGTAACCCATCAATAAAATCCATCGAGACGCTATCCCACTTCCATTGCGGAACTTCCAATGGGTGAAGCAACCCACCTGGTTTCTTTTGCTACGCTTTCACTTGTTGGCACACCAAGCATCGAGCGACATACTCGGCCACATCTTTCTTCATACCAGCCCAGAAGAAAACCCTCTTCATGTCTTGGTACATCTTGTCCCCACCGGGATGAATGGTCATCCTAGAACGGTGTGCGTCATCAAGAATAACCTTCCTCAAACCCTCGTCTTGCGGTACACAAAGTCTACCGTCTCTGCGCAAGCACCCCCTATCGTCTAGGGTGTACCTACTCAAATGGCTGGACGACTCCCCCCTTATGAGCTTCTCTACCAACTCAACCAACTGTGGGTCGTCCCTCTGTGCTTCTCCAATTCGCCCCAAAAGAGTAGGCCTGACCTCCAAGGATGCTAGCAAACCGGGTATATAATCAATGGAAGGTCTGAAATCAAACATCGAGATAAATTCCAAGCTTCGTTGTTCCACGAACAATGGACTCAAGGACAACCTCTTTCTGCTCAAGGCGTCCGCCACCACGTTACCCTTGCCAGGGGTATACGCTATCTCGAAATCATAGGATGCTAAGAACTCCATCCACCTTTGCTGTCTCAAATTCAAATCCTTCTGAGAAAACAAGTACTTTAATGATTTGTGGTCAGTGAACAATTCGAATCTCTCACCAAGAAGATAATGGCGCCAAATCTTAAGCGCAAAAACAATAGCGGCCAACTCTAAATCATGGGTAGGGTAATTTTTCTCATGTGCCCTCAACTGCCTTCCACCATAGGCTATCACCCTTCCCTCTTGCATTAAGACTGCGCCCAGCCCTGTCCCACAAGCATCAGTATAGACAACAAATGGCTTCCTCCCATCTGGCAACACTAAAACTGGAGCGGTGGTTAAAGCTCTCTTTAACCGTCGGAACGCATCATCACAATCTACGTCCCATGTGAAAACAAGATTCTTCTTCGTTAAGCGGGTTAATGGGGCTGATATCTCTGCGAAGTCTTTGATAAACTTCCTATAGTAACCCGCCAACCCCAAGAAACTTCTTACTTCGGTAGCATTCTTCAGAACCTTCCAATCCTGAATTGATACTACCTTCGCGGGATCCACAGCTATCCCTTCCTTGGAGACCACGTGCCCCAAGAACCGCACCTCCTTCCTCCAGAAGTGACATTTAGAGAATTTAGCCTTAAGGCTATGTGCTCAAAGAGTCTTCAATACCTCCCCAAGATGTAGGGCATGCTCTTCTTCACTCTTAGAAAATACTAAGATATCATCCACAAAGACCACCACGAATTTATTAAGGAACTCCCTGAACACCCTACTCATCAAATCAACAAAGTATGCAGGGGCGTTCGTCAACCCAAATGGCATCACCAGCCACTCATAGAAACCATCCGGAGTCCTAAAGGCAGTCTTGTCTATGCTATCCTCAGCCACCCTCAACTGATGAAACCCCGTGGCTAAGTCCAACTGAGAAAATACTGAAGCGCCAACCAACTGATCGAAAAGATCATCAATCCTCGGCAATGGGTGTCTATTCTTCTTTGTGAGCTTGTTGAGTTCTCTATAGTCTACACAAAGTCTGAGAGACCCATCCGCCTTCGTAGCAAATACTACTGGAGCACCCCACTCCGATATACTCCGTCTTATGAACCCCTTCTCAAGCAACTCCCCTACTTGCTTATGGAGTTCCCTCCTCTCACGAGGAGCCATGTGGCGCACTGGTAAAGATACAGGTTTAGCATTATCCACCAGATATATTCGGAAGTCAATCTCCCGCTTCGGGGGTAAGCCCTTCACCTCCTCAAACACATCCGAGTATTCCCGGACCACTCTAACAGATTGCAAACTCTCGACCGAAGCGTCAAGCGATTCAAGATAACTTAGCATAACAGAATCCATGGGATTACAAGAGATCTCGAGAGTGTTACCCAAGCGGGTCATGAGCCTAACAACTCTCCTTTCGCAATCAAGAACAGCACCATTACTGGATAACCAGTCCATGCCCAAAATCAACCCATAGCCCGTGAAGCCCAACACAAAAGCATCACATCTAAACTCAATGCTAAGTATAGAAATCTTCAAACCCAAACATATCATGGACAAATAAGTGGAGCCCCCAATTGGGTTTGAAACAACCAAGGGATCATCTACCAGACTGGTGTCTAAGTGCAGTGACTCAACTAATGATGATGAGATAAACGAATGCGATGCGCCTGAATCAAACAATGTACGGATAGGATGATCAAATAGAAAAACCAAACTTTCAACGGAAATAGTTCTACCTCTTTCCTGAATCGGTGGGACCGCGAGAGCCTGTACTTGCCCCCTAGCCTGACCTGGTGCCATAAGAGCTTGCACCTGTCCTCCTGAGGTAGACCCCGTCCTTTGCCCCTTCTTAGGACAGTCTTTCACTAGATGCCCTGCTTCGCCACAGTGGAAGCAGCCAGTCTTCTTCTTCTTGCGGCAATCCTTGCTTAGGTGGCCAGGTGTCCCACAATTGAAACACTTCTTCTTCTTGCCCTTGCCACCTTTGCCTTTCCCACCTTTGTTTTGTTGTTGTTGCTGAGGTCTCTTTTGATCTCCCTTCTTCTCGGGTGCCTTATTAGCATTGGGACCCTTCTCTTCTTCATGCATGAGTGCCATGTCAACTAGCTTCTCGAAGGTGGCCCCCATAGGAATATGAGTCATAGCCAACCATGCATTGGTTCATTCAAGCCTTTCACGAACCTCAAAGCCTTCTTCTCCGGTGTATTCACCATGTCTAGGCCAAACCTTGCCAATTGATTAAACTTGTTAACATACTCCTTCACTGAGAGATTTCCTTGCTTTAGAGTCAAGAATCTTTCCATATACAAGTTTTCCTCCGCCCTTGAGAGAAACTTTGCCACAAATCTTTGCCTAAAATCCGCCCAAGAGTCAACGGGGCGTTCTCCATTAGTGACCTCCCACCAGAATGAGGCCTCTCCCTTCATTAACCAAGCAGCTAACTTGACTTTCTTTCCTTCTTCCATCTCAAAGATATCTATCAACTCTTCCACCTCCTTAAGCCAATCTCTAGCCTCCACAAAAGTTTCAGATCCTTGAAAAGGTTTTCCTCCCATAGCTTTAAATTCCTTGCAAGTCTTAGCAAAAGTATCCGTGCGAGGAGGAGGGGGAGGAGGAAGATCGGGTGCTACGGTTGGTGGAGGAACATTTGCTGGACCTGTAGTGGTGGCCCTAGCCTCCATCAATCTCCTATACCATACTGGTACCGTCACACCCTCCGGAAAGTTAAGATCCTCAGCCATGCTGAAACGAAAAAGGAAAGATTCAAAACGGAGAATTCGAAGGATATAGATATGGCTATTGGGGATTATGTTTTTCTTTCAAAAACTTTTCTCTTTAAAGACATGTTTTTGAAAATATCTCTTCCAAAAATGTTTTAGAAAAATAGTTTTCTAAAAATTTTATCTGTTCCGGTAACCTTTGCTCTGATACCACGTGTAACACCCCACACCCGCTACGGTCACTCTCTAAGGGAATGCCATAACATCGGCGGAGTATTTTAGTGAATATAGAACAGAGAAATTACAGCAAGACAGGTATAAGTAATACTTGAAAGTTAAAACAACATTTCAATGCAGCGGAAAATAAAACATGTCTGGTTACATCACAAAACCATAATAAGAGTTAAGTACAAATATCCATTCTTGCTAAATAAAAATACATAATCCCAATACATGAACTGATAGCCATAAAAAGAAAAAGGGTAAGCTGAGCTCTACATCTAGGGTCCAAGCTCCAAGAGAGTAATAAAAGCAGCCTGATCAAAGCCCACTCGTACTGGGCCCAATCTGAGAACCTGAGGGTTGGGAAAAAAAGATAAAAACAACGGGGTCAGACATAAGTCTGAGCGAGTCCTATAACTTTAACAATACAATCATTAAAGTAACCAGAGAAGACATAAACTTGACATACGGTAATGTCTGGGGATGAATGGCTACACTAAGCCGCTTGGTAGACTTAGGATAAACTAAGATAACTGTAAAGACGCATTTACCCACCCAAGGATAATTACAACACTGCACCACACCAGTCATTCCTTCTTAAAGGTTGATCCCTCCCAAGGACTTAGAAAATTTACCCAGTAGTTTCGTGTACCCCTAGCTGACTACATAGGTGCCGTCTGCCCCTATCTCCACTAGGTGTACCCACCACTCCCAAATGATCGGCTCCCTACCGTAGATACCCGTGCCGGCCCCACAGTGGGGTGTATCACTTCCCAAAGTGGCAACCCGATATAATTAACGGTGCACGACTTATATCTACATGATGCAACAACGTCTTACCTACCAGCCCGGGTCCACACACGCATATGAAACCCGTTGGACTTGCGTTGCCACCGCTAACCCGTTTTGGCCTCTTATAGTCAAGCCTAGTACGCGTGTCCCGTCCTCGACATGGGTCGAGCCCAATAAGATACATATGGGTTACTGGTTGAAATGGGCCCCCACAAGCTACCCACCTAAGTTTGTCATTCATCTAGTGTAACCCACTTAACCCTTTTAATAATCATGTTTACTTACATGTTTAAAGTTTGGTTAAGTCGTTTAATTATATTTCAATTGCCACCCAAGGCACCCACTAGATTTCCACATGCCACCCAAGGCAACCACTAAATTTCCACATGCCACCCAAGGCACCCACTTAACCCCTCATGTCCCACTACATGCTAATATGGTTAAGTGTTTCTTAATTAATTAAGACCGTGATCTCCCATAAAGACCTCCCACATTAGACTGGCTGTTATGACCGCCTGGTTAAGCCGGTAGGGTCCGGGCAGTCTTACGTCATAACAGAGTCTAACCTCGTGTCTTTACTTTAATCACGTATTTAATTTATGGCTAAGACCTCTCACATTGGGCTGACATTTGTAGCAACTGGTTAAGCCGGTAGGGTCCGGGCAGTTTTACACTACAAATGAGTCCAACCTCGTGTCTTAGTCGATTAATTACACCTAATTAATCACCCCCATATTAATTATCTCTAATTAATATCAAGTTTTTCATAACATGGGTAGACCTAACTCAATAGGTAAATTCCCATGGGGTAGACCTAACTCAATAGGTAAATTCCCACTTATGTTAATTTATTTTTATGGTATGCTTAATCATACCCAATCATACTTTTATTAACATATTTATTAACCCCATCGTTCCCCACGTAAATCGTTCTCATTTCATGACATAAAAAAGGGAAGATCCATCACAAATATCATGGGTTTAACCAAATCTTAGCATATAACTTTGTCATGGGTTAAGAGGATGTCAACTTGCATATATGAGCATATATTAACCCAACTACATTTAACCCAAACTTGCATATTATCATACACATGACTTGCATAACATGTTGCATATGAACTTGCATATCATCATACATATGACTTGCATAACATGTTGCATATGAACATGCATATTATCATACACATATCTTGCATAACATGTTGAACTTGCATATAAGCATTCTCATAACTTGCATAACATGCTAAACATGCATTTAAGCATACACATAACTTGCATAAGCATTCACATTCTTGCATAGGCATTCACATACTTGCATAAGCATGCATAACTTGCATATCATGTTAAACTTGCATTTAAGCATATACATAACTTACATAACATCATACACATAACTTGCATATGAACTTGCATAACTCACTTGTTAAACATGCATAAACCCACTTATTAAATATGCATAAACCCACTTATTAAACATGCATAAACCCACTTGTTAAACATGCATAAACCAACTTATTAAACATGCATAAACCCACTTATTAAATATGCATAAACATAGGAAAACATAGAGTAGCATATCATTACAAATGATTCAAACTCACTAATCCGCATTTAAGACCATAAGTCTCATTACACCTAATCTACTTACTTTAGCAATTGATGTTAAAGTGATAGAAACTCACCAAAACCAAGATTAGCAAACTTATGAAGTAGAACTAGTTGCTAAATATGAAGAAGATGATGATTAGAGGTTGATTAGCTTGCAACTCCCTTCATAAACTAGTGGAGGCTCCTCTCAAGTTTGATTTTGGCGGCATGAGGCCATCATTTCTATTTTTAGTATGGATTAGGCTTGCATTAGGGTGTATTTATAGGATTAAGGTGTGTTTTAGACCATAGGATTAACCCTAGGCTAGATTAGGTCCGTCAGATTTAGGAAATCTCTAGAACCCAGCCCAGCCCTAGCCAGAAAACCAGACCTGGTGCACCCAGGCCCTCTGGCTCGACACGCCGTGTCGACAGGCAAGTCGACAGGCAAGTCGACCCCCCAGTCGACCGGCCGGTCGACAGCCCTGTCGACATAGCTAGGGCGGGAACTTTCCCGCCTGGCCCCGCTGGTTCTATTTTAAAATCTCAATTTGAATTTCAAAATCTGTTTTTTAGCTTTAAATTTTCTACAAACTTCATTGGGCCATAACTGGGCCATACGGACTCCGATTTGCAAAATTTTGGACTCTATTCTGCGTATTTTTCCGAGACGAACGCAATGACGCAGCCCGTTTCCCCCAATTCTCACATCTGAGATTATTTATTTTGCAATTAGTGAATTTTAGCATTAACTGAAATACGGGGTGTTACACACGCTGGATTAGAGTTTGTCGGTAATGGATACTCAAGACTGGGTCTGAGTTTATGGGTAATAGATTGACTCAAGTTGGACTCGAAAAGCGTGCAAGGAAATGGATTGGCTAGAGTTGGACTCGAGAGGGCAGCAAGAAAATGGATAGACTTGGGTAGGACTCGAGTGTTTTAAGCGGACTAGAAGCAGGGGTATTTACGGACGCCCGTTACCTTGGATCCATTGGGCGTGATCTAATTATCCTTGGAGGATAAACGTATGTTGGACGTACGGTATTCTGTATGGAGGCGGGGCTTCCATTAGCCTTGGGATTGGTTAGACCATTCAAGTAGGCATCGACGTATGTATGGAGGCGGGGCTTCCGTTATCCTTGGGATTGGTTGGACCAGTCAAGTAGGTATCGACGTATATATGGCTTTAGCAGGTGATAGGTTGGACATGTTTGATGGATGCTATGGTTGCTATGTTTGTTCCTATATTTTTCCCTTGAGTAGACTATCACCTGTAGGATTCTGGTAATAGAGAACGAAGAGATGACGGTATACACAGATGCATGTGGTACCAGACTAGTTGCTGTACTGATGCATTGAGTAGGAGACATGCCAATTTAGGTGCTATGTTTCTTGAATGAAAGTAACTAGAATATATCATGGGATATGATTTCAGACCTAAGTATGAATTGGATCCAGAAATGTTAACAAGTTTGATGATCAAACCGACTTTGATTGAGAGGATTGGTTCCAATTGGAGGGACGATCCTAATCTATTGGAAATCATCTCCAAGGTAGAGATGGGCATCGATAGTGAGAAGATGAACAAGTATGGACTTGATCGAGGAAGATGGCTTCGAAAGAATGATAGACTAGTTGTACCCAATGTCAATGGATTGAGAGATGAAGTTCTTAGAGAACGTCATCACTCAAAACCGACTATGCACCCTCGGTGGTAACAAAATGTATCGAGACATGAAGCATAACTACTACTGGAAAAAGATGGAGAGAAACGTTGGGAAGTTTATCTCCAAGAGTATGAATTGCTAGTTAGTTAATACTAAGCAAAAGAAGCCTAGTGGTTTGTTACAACCATTGAAAATTCCCAAATGGAATTGGGAATAAGTATCGATGGATTTCATAGATTGTTTACCGAGGATTAGATCGGGCCATGATAATATTTGGTTGATTGTGGATCGATTAACCAAAAGCGTAAGGTTTATACCTGTTAAATCGAATAGAACGGCAGCTAAGTTAGTAAAACTGTATATGAAGTGGGTAGTGAGATTTCATGGAGTACCCAAATTCATTGTGAGTGACCGAGATCCATTATTTACTTGTGGGTTTTGGAAGAGCTTACAAGAGGTTTTAGGATCAAAATTACATCTCAGTACCGCGTATCATCCTCGAACCGATGGTCAAACAGAGAGGGTGAATCGAGTATTAGAAGTTCTCTTGAGAGCTTGTATATCGGATTTTGGTGGATCATGGGATGACCATTTGCACCTAGTTGAGTTTGCATATAATAATAGTTGTCAGTCTAGTATTAAATTGGCTCCATTTGAAGCTTTGTACGGAAGACCATGCAACTCACCATCATGTTGGTTAGAAAACAGTGGGAAATTTGTGCTTGGACCAAAAGTAATAAGAGAAACATCAGATAAGAACAAGGTTGTCCAACAGTGAATGAAGGCTGCCCAAGATAGGCAGAAGAATTAGGCTAATAGAAGACGAAGAGATTTGGAATTCTTCGTTAACGACCTGGTATTCATCAAGATCTCTCCATTGGAGAGTGTGATTCGATTTGGTAGGAGATACAAATTGGTACCAAAGTTTGTTGGTTCATTTCCCGTTCTCAAGCAGGTTGGGAATTTAGCGTATAGAGTTGAATTACCAGACAAGATGACAGGAGTTCACTACGTATTTCATGTTTCCTAGTTAAGGAAGTTTGTGCATGACCCTAATGTGATTATTTCACCAAATCAGTTGGATGATATCGAAGTAGAACCCAAGGCGGTTGGAAATCGCAAGCTAATTCGTATTGTCGAGCACGATACAAAGCAACTTCGAAGGAAAGCGGTGAATCTAGTCAAAGTTCATTAGGGCGAGAATGAGAAAGAATGTACTTGGGAAACAGAGGAGAGCATGAGAAAGTCGTATTTAGAACTCTTTACCTGGTAAGATTTTAATAGTGATAATTTCTTCATTCGTTAGTAAACCGCATGCTAGGATAGGCTTGTGTTTGTTATGTATGTTTGATTGGTTGCAAATAATTGATAGGCGTGCAGGAACCTTTATATGTTTTGGTTAAGGAATTTCGGGGGCGAAATTTCTTAAGGGGGGATAATGTAACGACCCGCATTCTACGCATCAGAGGATCGTAGAATATTTATTTCTTTTTCATATGAAGTCGTACGGTCATGTCACTTTGGGGAACGACTATTTGGGTCATTTCCCATGTTCGCGATTTTTGCCGAATTTTATATGACTGTTTTGCTCCTAGCATTTTATATGACCGTTTTGCTCCTAGCTGATCTTGTTTCGGCTATAACTTTTGATTGCTAAGGAATTTTGACCTAAAACTAATTTCGTTACATCCGGATGATGGTTTACATTTCCGTAGAGTGGTCATATGTGAAAAACGGACTTACCGTTTGGGAGATATGGCTGAAATAAGGTTTAGAAGGTAAAAACTGCTTAACCGGGCCAAATGAGGTGATGAGTGAATGGGCCCATAACCCATTTTGGGATTAGGGTTATGGAGAGGCTGAAATGAGTTAGGTTTTCATTCTATTTCAGTTTTCTAGCCGCCATTTACCTCTTAGAAACCCTAGCGATGGCCTCCACTTTCTAGAATCATTTATAGTCACCGTTTAATCAAGGATTAGCCTAATCTACACCAAATTAAGGAGAAATAGCACCAAAGTAAGGTTGGAGCTGCTGTTAGACATTGGTATTCACCCAAATCAGAGGAGTTTCAGTTCTGAAAGTTTTAATTGTGGCAAAGGTGAGCGATTAGCATTGTTTTTACACTAATTATGGTTAATTAGTGTTAATTAGCGAATTTAAACATGATTAAATTCTGGAAAAATATTTATAAATCTAGAAGTATTGTTTTAGGCCTCTGTTAGAAATTTGGGTTAGTTTGGTTAAGTTTTTGCTAATCCAATCATTAGATTTGCTTAAACATGCTTAAGGGGAAAACAAGGGTTCTTGGGTATGTTTGATCCGTTTTAATACATTAGATTGTTGTTTTGGTGTTTATGGTTGATTCCCTATGTTGCTATTATGTTTGGAATGCTTTATGGTTACTTAGTGAAATTAGATTGGTCGAAAACGTCGTCGTATGGCGTAAAACAGTCGCTGGCAAAAGTTGCAGGAAATTTGTGCAGGAATCGGATTGGATTGCCCCCTCTGACCCGACCCAATCATGAGGAATGATCAAGAACTGCACACCCCGACCGTGAGGAATGATCACGAACCGCACACCCCGACCGTGAGGAATGATCACGAACCGCACACCCCAATCGTGAGGAATGATCACAAACCACACACCCCGACCATGAGGAATGATCACGAACCCCACACTCCGACCGTGAGGAATAGGGCGAACCCTAGGGTAGCGAGCCACGAACCATGACCTGAAGCTTGGAGCCATGATCATGAGTCACGAACCGAACCACCAGGATGAAGGCCACGAACCGGGAGAAAGGCCACGAACTGGGCTCACCATCACGACCAGGGTATGGGTCACGAGTGGACCCCACGACCAACGAGCAGGACCCACAAACCGTGCGAGTCACTAACCGTGCATATCTGAACTGAAGTATGGACATGAATGGAAGCTTGGAGCTACGAACCGAACCAAATGGAGATCGAACGGGAATGATGACCAAAACCCGAGATGCAAAGGTATTCCAAGTGAGAAGTTATAGCTCAGGATCCAGATGGGAACCAACGAGTTAACTTCATGATTAGGCTTTGCTGCGGGACGTGTGCAAAGGGGTTATTGATACCTATAATTTTGGTTCACCACTGAGAGACAGATTAGGGGCTTGTAGTGATAGTTATAGGGGGTTGGACTCCATCATGGCCCAAAGGATTAGGTGAACCGAGTAATGGGTATCATATGCTTTACGCACTGAGTGAGAGATGTGAGGATGGTTGCTATGCTTGATTTGTTTGCTATCTCTATGACATACACACCCCCTCCCCCGTATCCTTTCACCACATGCTAGTGTTACCTTAGAGTATTGTACATCTTGTTGTGCTGACTCTTTGGTTGCAGGTTTAGGTATGATTGGATCATACCTGTTATTGTTCTGTTTTGTTGCTTATCGCTCATACCAGACTTTTGTCTGACCCAGAGTTTTATGCCTCTTCTTATTACTTTGGGTGCTCCTAAACGAGCAGACTAGAGACATGTCAGGTGGATATGCATGAGTAGATGTCCGGAGACAAGCAGGAGGCTTACACGTACCATTTATACATATATTCTCCCTGTGTCGCTGTTGGTCACTACTTTGGGCATTAGTAGTGTACCTTTATTGTTTTGCTTTAGAGACAATTTTTAAAAGTTGTTATAATGATGATGTGGAACATTAGCTGTATTTTGGATTTTCCGCTGCAATGATGGTTTAGTTTTCAGCTTATGCACTGTTTCAACTGTTTTATGTCAAAGTTATGTTATTATTATATTTTATCCCATGCGTTGTGAGACATTCTACAGGTTCCTTGTCAGTTCAAATTTCCTTCTTTCCTTTCTTTGACGACCGTCCCGTGCTGGTTGGACATTAGCACTGCGTATTTTCATTGGAAATGTCGACTGGTGCGGGGGAGAGGGGAGTGTCACACCATTCACATCCAGATCTAAATTTACAACTGTGTTAGCATTAAAATAAATAAATAAATAAATAACGCTCAACACAGCCTGTCAACCCATCGATTGACATATAACTAAATATTGGGACTAATGTATGTCAAATATCATCCCAATACCCGTGTGGGGTTTTCAATCAACAACAATTTATTTAAATAAATCATTGGTTAATAAATTTAACCAATTCTAATTCGGTTCGAATTATTTTTCTAATTAGCCAATTTTCACTAGTTAAAATTATAAATAGATATTTATAATTTAATTTCAACTACCACATTAATGTTAACATTATTTTTAATATGTTAAACATTTCAGCATCACAAACAAAACACAATACAATCAATTTAATCATCCATGGTCTGTGGACGAGGGAGGTGAGCTAATAGGCACCGTATACAATTTTATAACATTAACTGATAAAATTTTACACTGGCATTTCTATGTGTTTTTATATATGAGTACAATAAAATAATTTCAGTGAGAAGGAGTTCTCACCTTGATTGGTTTATCGCTAAATATCGCCAAATGATCTATTAATCGAATCTGACGTTTCCCTCCGCCAAAAATTGAGAAAGCTCCAGATCTCCCCAAATCATTTTCATTGCAAAGCTCTTGACTCCACGATCGCAACGGATCTTACTTCATGTGATTTGGAGTTCGTGGCAAAAAGATATCAACATACGAACATGGAATATTTATTTAAATAATAATATCACTATTCACCTTATTCTCCAAATGACACCCTCAACTTAAAATGCTCGCCACAGCCGAACCGTAAGTCAGAATTGCACGAAACCAGCGCCATTCTCTCCCTCTTTACACGCCTGGTGGTCCCCCCCGATTGCCACGTGGGCCCCACGATCTGTAGTTGAATGGAAAACTGCAGTTTCTGTTCATCTTGGTGCTGCAGCCGTCACGGTGCTCCAAATGCCACCAAATTTTACCAGTAGCTAGATCTCGACCTTCTGGACAACTTTGGTTTGAATCACTTCGCCTGAAAAAGCACAGATTGGCAGGAAATTGATCATTTTCGTGACTGCCTAGTTTTCCAGCATCCCTCTGATGAACTTGACATTCCGGCCAACTCCGGCCACCTGAGACCATGCCACCACCGCCAAAACCTTCATATGCTTCCACTTTACCTTCCTTCCAAACTGCTCGACCTAATTCTCTACGTGAGGCACGCAGCAAGCAAAATACCAAAACTGAGTTGACGCACGTCGAGTTCAATTCCGGCTAAACCACAAATCCAATCACCACCAAATTTTAGGCGTAAGTAGCTCACTTCATTCTCTAGATTCTCACAAAATTTCGTGGCCTAATTCCATACGGTTTGGGAGATATAAATTGTTTAAGTTTGAGAGGCTTTTCTGCAAAATTTTGAGAGAGAGAGAGAGAGGGAGAGGGTTGCTATAAATTTTTGAGGAAGAAGAGAAATGAGGGTTTGTAGAGAGGAAAAGATATTATATATTGGAGAATTTTATTATTAATTCATTATTAATTCTCTAGTTCACGCTCTCTTCGTTCGACAGTTATCGATGCCACAGTCACATATGAACTCCGTTGGCGATGAAAATTGCATGCTGCTATATCTTGACGATACGGTTCTAACAAAACTGGTTTCGTCGATTTCCGAGTCCATTTGCTCAAAAAGCCTTTTTTGGCCTTATGTGGCTGATTGATTCACAATTAATTGCTCATGGCAACATACTAGCTCCAAAAATTATGAAAATTGGAATCTAGCAATAATTTGACATTCTGAATCAAAAAAAGTGGTTTCGTCGAAAACAGAGGTCGTTTGCAAATTGGCTATTTTTAAGGGCTATATATTATATAAAAATATATATAAATTCCATAGCGACTATTTTAAATTTTAATCTGGACATAATTACAATTCATATTACGAAATCTGGATTTTTCACATTCGTTAGAAAGATATGGTTTAACAGATTTAAATGTTTCTTGTTTGGTCCAGTTCTGGCTTATATTGAATTTTGTATGTTCAATTGAAATTTAAAATCGAATTTTCAAACTACCGCGCCATTTCAGGCTCGTTTTGTAATTAAATAAATTTATACTTTCTAACTTCGATTAAAATAAAATTTTCGTCGTTATTATTTAAAGTAAACCATTTTAAACATTCAAGTCTATAAAAATAGGTAAAATAAAAATTTTCAAATTGGTTCAGAAATTCTAGGTAGTTACAATCTCCCCCACTTAAAATCTTTTTGTCCTCAAAAAGGAACGGAGCTGAAAGTTGTTTAACTAACCAACTCAACTTTCATTCTTCAACTTCTCAGTTTCTAAGAATTTTCTAATTTCTCAAAAATTTGGCTAACGCCTTAAATTTTCGAATTTTTTTACCATAACCTCCTTTGTATGGGATGATCGGTAAAACTACAACTTGCCACACAGGGCCCTCATCAATCAAAAAGAAGAAGAAAAAACCAAGCGGCTAGCTAATCGGCTCATAAAATCATCAAACCCAATGAATATAATAAACATGTTCATATTTGTTGGGCATACAATTTTATTCCTCTTCTTAGCTTTCATGCTATGACATGTTCACACATGTATATATGTACATGTATGCAATTACAACAAATTTTCAATTCAGTTCAATATTTTATTTGATTTATCTTAATTTCTCATTCATTCACACATTGGTTAAATTAATTATCATTCCAATATTTTTATTAGTTAAACTAATAATCAAACATCACAACCAACAATCAATTAGTTGATTAACTTTTTAAATATATATAACTTTTATATATAGTCAAAAATCATATTTTTAGTGCAAGTCACAGCAATAAACCCTAACTAAGTTTTGGTTCTCACACCAGTCAATTGGAAATATATAGATATCCCACTTTCGAAACTCGAACATAAACTACTGATGCTGACATGTCAATCCCCAGTATCATCAGAGTCATCTCTGTGCGACTAGAGTGTGATTCTATATCTATCCAGTATATGTGAGACTTTGTATACACGTGGATCAGACGTATATGCAATATCTTTATATACTCGATTGTCCAAAATTAAATTAAATAAAATACTTAAATACATATAATAAGATTTTAATTTCCAAAACCAAATTTTGTTTTCATTTTTTTTAATAAATAATACTCTTCCAACTCATTCTAGGATACTATTGATCCCATCTCTAACGTGTCATTCTTATTGGATATTGCTAATCCAATCTTTGATGAATTCTTCCTCCGTTTGATTCTAATGTGTCTTGTTCTCGAGCTCTGTAAACCAAAGCTCCGATACCACACTGAAACGACCCAAACTTCCTCTTACGAGAAAGCCCGGATTGAGTTGAGAACATGATGCATCAGAACACAAACAATAGAACATTTCATTACTATTACAACAATTTTCATTAGAGTACAAGAATATTCCAAAGTATGAATAAATATTACACATTTGATATAATATATTAGAGATTTAATAAATTACAAAGCACCAGAAAATATAATACAATGCGAGCTGAAAATACATCACAAGCACAACTGAGAGAAATATACGGATACAAAGCTTTCCGAATGTAGCTCCAGCTGTAATCCAGGATCATATGAAAAGAAATATCTGCACAAACCAAAACTACTAGCTGCCCGTATGGAAAATATGGGCACCCAGAGTTTAGGTAGAAACAATAAACTCTGAGTCAGTCGTGAGATTGGTGTGAGAACTAAAACAGTTATTAAATCTTTAATTTAAAAATTGGGAAATCATGGAACCACGCCGTAAAACACGAAATAGGTTTACTCCATATGAATCTCAATTTAAGATAAAACACTGCAATGCTTTTGAAGAATGAAGCTATTATATGACTCAGGTCCCATCAGATAATGCAACGCGAGCCGGAGAATAGAGTTTTCCCTTATAATAGCCAGATATGCTTTATACGTATAAAAAAAAATTATTTGAAATTATGACTAGTGTCTAGTCAGTTTAAAACACTTTCAAAGTAATTGTATCAATCCTAGACGGCATAACTACCATATACTATGTCGCCATATATAGGTTTACAATCAAATCCATAATGTCGTATTGGAAATTGGGTTTCCATCATGAGTCAAGGCTAGGAATCATCCTCACCGATTTTGAGACACTCTAGCAAATGCCTCAGGACTCGGACGTTGGCGAGCCCTAGTTAGCAGCAAGGTCGGTCCACACATACTTTAGTTGATTGGCTATTCCTGAACAATACGTTTCCCGGTCCTATCGGACCTATTACTTGGCCAGTAGCGACCAATATCTGAGGCGCCTCATTCCATTATCCACACAAGTAAAAATGTCTGGGCTCCATACCATGACACCACTTCTATCTAGAAAGAAACGCATGCACTCCCTGCTGTCCTCATTCCGTTTTTTACTCATACCGAGGGGTAAGGCTCGCGAATTAACGCTATACACAAAGCTATGCTAATTAAAGCTGTGCTTTGATCATCAACCACAAAACTCCGCTTTTCAACAAAAGTCTTGATCATTTGCATCTTGGCATGCTACACTGACAATTCATGCCATACAATTGATGTTTGTAAACATATAACCTTTAAGCTCGTACGTCTCAGAGAATGGTGTTAAGCAAGAGAATAAATTCTCTACCACCAAAAAGATATATATCTAATCGAAATCAATTAGCACAGAATGAAATCCAATGTCAGACACACATCCATTTACAAGTCCGTTCTAGGTCTAAACATAACTGTAGGCACTTATTCCTCGTCTCATATGTCCAATACAGGAGAAAGGTTCTCGCATATCCATCGATCTCCAAGTAGGTCTGAATGATCACCACTTATAACCTTGTCTTGGGTGTACAGCCCAATCAAGACATTAGTAATCATCCAAACTATGTGAAGAACTCCGGTATACAACCACTATCTTCATCGTTGACTTTTGGTCGTCGTATTAATTATTCAGAATGGGTTAAACCCGCTCTTTCCGAATAACTCGCGTATTTTATAATCAAGTGCTATAAAAACACATCATACGCCTCATTCCAACTCAGAATATTTTGTTAATAAGATATTCACAATATTAGGGAAATGTTCCCATTAATTTTATCAAAGGTAAATTCTTTTAAATTTATTCTTTAATCTTCTTTGGATATCCATTTAAAAAGATTTTATTTTATTCTTTATCAATTCTAAACCAAAATAAGGTTTATCAACTAGTCGGGATTATCGAGTCGTACTGAAGTAATCATTTATTTATTAATCCCAATCCCAACCTATTCATCCCATGCATGGAACAAAACTAGTAGTACTCCATATTTAATACCCACTATGTTATCAGTAAAATTTTATTACTATTTATCGTTCAAATCTAATTAAAGATTTAACTAGCGGTACTCCATTCTCGATCATTTCATGAATTCGATAAATTTAATTATCTCATTCTCATTTCAATCTAATTAAAGATTCATTAAAACGCTAGTTTGCTTTTAATCTCAAAAATCATTACTTAATGATTGTTCAACTTTAAGAAATTAATCTTGTATTTAACTGGGTTAAAGAACCATTGTCATTTAAAACACAGTTCACAATAAACCCAAAATCATCTTCCATCAAAATGGAATATACACGGAAATCATAACAGTGTATAATTGATATAAATTCACGTATTAGACTAATAATATAAATGGAATAGCGGCAAAGCCTTTTAAATTCCATGTATAGTAGCATTCGTCATCCGCAGAAGCTCATCAGAATTGTTACAAACTCGAATTCCATTCAACTCCAATTTAATATATTAAATTGGGAAACTTTACTTTGGAAAATTTTCATTTGAATCTTAATAAAAGATTTATAAATTCCAAATCATATTTTCACTATTAATTGGGTTAAAGAAAAAATGTTGTTTAAAATATTGTTCACGATAAACCCAAAAATCCAATTTCAATTCAATTCTAATTAATATTAAGTAATTGGTAAACTTCTCTAAATCTTACTTAAAAGATTTATTCTTTCCTCAACTGGGTTTAAGAACAGTGTTATTTAAGACATCATTTACGACAAAGTAAAAATTCAATTTATTTTATTCAATTCCAATTAAATATTAATTAGTTAGAAAACTTCGTTAAATCTTAATTTAAAGATTTATTCTTTTCTCATCAGGGTTTAAGAACAGTGTTTATGAAGACATCATTCACGACAAACCCAAAATCATCTTCCATTAAATATGGAATCTTCACATTCATGTTAAAGATGATATTTTTAATGAACAAAAATATATTTCAAAACATGATTCTTTTTTTTTTATTAATTACTTCACTAACATGTTAAAGACGATGTTTTTATCTAACAAAACATGTTTCAACTCACGGTCCTTTTATTCTTCATTAACACGTTAAAGATGATATCTTTATCTAACAAAAGTATATTTCAATAAATGATCATTTTATTCTCATTAACATGTTAAAGATGATATCTTTATCAAACAAAAATATATTTCAACAAATTATTATTTTATTCTCATTAACATGTTAAAGATGATATCTTTATCTAACATAAATATATTTCAACAAATGATTATTTTATTCTCATTAACATGTTAAAGATGATAACTTTATCTAACAAAAATATATTTCAACAAATGATTATTTTATTCTAATTAACATGTTAAAGATGATATCTTTATCTAACAAAAATATATTTCAACAAATGATTATTTTATTCTCATTAACATGTTAAAGATTGTAACGGCTTAAGGATTTTCGGCCCCGAAAATAGAATAAATACAATTCTGTATCACATGCCAACCTTCCAAACACTGAAAACACTGGATAGTTAATAGAAAGAAATTAGAGGGTGAGATAAGAAAGAAAGAAATATTAGAATAGAAGAAGAAGAACCAACACAACACAGAGTCTCACATCACTGCAGAACAAAATATAATATAGAAATAAATCTTTGTTGAGAGCCTTTTAAAAACACTTACAATATTATAGTACATCAACACCGCTGGGCAGTTATAATGACCTATCCTCATATACAACACACAGCGGAATAGTAGCTATATAATAGCATATGTCTGAACACCTCCAGCATGTCTCTGGACTTCATAGCATTTTATAACCTGGAACTGTACACCCTGGTCTAACCCGAGCATTTACAAAACAGCGGGTCAGTCTGGTTATCCAGAGTGAGAAAACTCGCATAGTATTAAGGGAGATCATCCAACTTGATTTTAAAGTTCAAAAATCTTTTCGAAAGAAAAGGATAATCGTAAGACCAAATCCATACATAAATACGGACGGTTTTTACCTTACGATAACCCATAACATTTTTGAAATCAATATCTTTTCTAATATTATAATAATGTCCAAATATAAGTAAATATAAATCTAGCGAAACGCTTCCATCTCACGCTCCACATATATAGTATATAATCAAAACCGCGGACGCTTATTGGAGATTGGATTCCGACTATGACAAGGTATGGAACCACCTACCGATAGTGTATCTCTAGAGGGGAATACACTGGGTTCAACAAGAATGTCTTGCAACCGGGCCCACATATGACCGACCACTCATTTCGCTTAGTGTATTGAATGTACATCTCCAACGGTTGGGCTCAAACCACCATTTCCCGAAAGGGACAGCATCGAAATAGATTAAAGAACAACTAGAATTCCTCTAGCTAAGTGATTATACACCCTAATGGGAGCGACCCACATAGCCACGCTGCTTGCCCGATTTTTGTCATTTCCCAGTCGTGAGGCTTGAGGTTTGAATTTGTTGAAATATCCGGTCACCATTCACTTTGATTGCCACATCGTCAAATCCATTAGATATCACTAATTGACGTCCACAAAAATACTCTAGTTATTTGGCTAGAGAAAAATCATTTCTCCACCATCAACTATGGTACGTTTGAAGTAATCAACGTACGTAATTCCTTTGGAAATAATCTGTCAGACATCCGTCCATACAAGTCATCTAGGAACAGGATGAACCGAAGGCACCCTCTTATCACATCCAAGGAATCGCCCTACAGTTTGGTAGCGAGTAGTCCTAGCAAATCCGTAGATTTCAACCACGAAAGAGTCACAGTATATCTCTGGTCGCTGAACCAGAGATTATAAGTAATTCTACCGTTTTACGAAGATCCACTGTCTTCAATTTCTTCGTCTCGATCATCTTCTAATATCTTTACGTATTTGTCGGTCGGGACGGTTTTCAAATATAAATTCGATCCCGGTCTTCCCGTACCAACATTCATATTGGATAGATTTGATAGTCGGTGATTTAACTACCAAAATGTATAGTGATTCAATCATGTAAATCCAATAAGTTCACTTGTTCAGTATTCAGCATCAATTAGCCTTTTAATTAAAACAAATATAAAATTTAAAACTCTTAAATATATTTAGATTATAAATATAGTTTTTCGCTACTTATTTAACATAAGATTTTTCTTTAAACAAATTTACCTTTGTATATCCAGTTTCCTATTTTCACTTTCAAAACAATAGCCACATTATTATCTAATATTGGAGAAATCAGTTCAGCTCATTTATTCATAAAAATAACGTTACGAAATATCTTTTATTCATTTCTTGAAAACAAAATCAAAAGTTTATTCTTAGAGAATAAAACTCAACTTTATATTTCCTCTCTTACTCGAACATATCATTATATATTCATACAACCCCTTCTATTTCCCTTTTTCCTTGGAATCCTCATTTTATATATTTTCCAAATTTTCATTTACACATTGTATTATTATTTATGTAATGGAAATAATAAATTATTACTAACTCCATTTACCATTACCAACTCATATTCTCCTCAGATAATGTCGATGTCGTTCAAGTTGGGGTATTTTAATTACCTCTCAGACCTTGATCAAAAACATTCATATCCTAAGATAAATATGAGTTGTAATCCAAACCCACATTTCATTCTAATATAAATACAAATTCCATTTAACTATTTCAATCAAAATATGGTTTCATACAACCTTCTTATCCTTTCGAAAAACTCTTTCTCGAATATACCATTCTTTCCTACTTCAATACTTAAGTAATGTCACTCTTAACTCTGCCTCTTTAACCAAATTCATTTATAATTTGGATTTATTTACAAAATCCTATGACCCGCTTCTTTCACCAAATTCACTTTCACCAACTCCTTTTCAAATCCATTTATCCATTCTCACTTTGGAAATCTTATTCCAATTCCTCACTTTTTCCTAATCCCACTATTTAGTAATGTTAATTTAGAATTAACGATATACACCTCAAACCTCCTTTATATAATCCTTGTTTATCTTTAACCCTTTTCTTAATTTCCTTTCAATTAATTCGAATATTTAATTTACGTTCATTTTACGGTATAGTATCCGCTTAAAACTTTTTTTATTGTTATAAACTCAGTTTCAAAATAAAAATTGCTCATCAACTCCCTTCACCATTCAATTGGATTTCATTTCACCTCCGATTACTTTTTAAATGAATTCAATTAAAAAGAATTTCCTAAATAATTATTAATTAAAATAATAATTTATTCCAATCATTAACAACTTCTGTAGTTAATTTCTTAATCAACTAAAATAAGTAGTAAATTCCTTTTTGAAATATTATAAAATTAAACAAATATTCTTTAAATTATTTATTAGATGAAATTCAAGACAAATAATTTAATAATTAATCCCAATTAAAGCTATCGACTTAGTCAACTTAAACACGGTTATCTCGTTAACCGATTCCAATTAATTCTCACTTTAAATTAATTAATAATATAATTAATTTATATACTTCCATTTATTTGTTTATTAACCAAACAATTATCCAAATTAACTGTTAGATAAATTTCTCTTCACTTGTTTATAAATCTGATTGACATCAGAATTTACTTTAAAAAATCAATTAATGATTAATTATAAATTAATTAATTAAATAATATATATCTTTTTCTTTTTAATAAACTTTTATTCAATTTAATTTAGTTCAAAATCTATATTCAGTTATAAAATAAATTCTATAACTTCATCTCTGTCGATTTGCTTGATGGTAAATCAACACTTATAAAACAATTGATTTTATATGCCATATGTTGCCAAATACTCAACCAGTACCGCCCATTGGTTTAAAACTTACAGATGTTGAATTTTCAGTCTACCATCAAGTTAATCATCCCATTAGATCAGTTCATATATGATAATATGAAAATAAATAATATCTTTGAGGAATCCCGTTGGATCCCTCCAACCTGTTCTTCCCTGTATCCACAACGGTTATCTCAAATCAGATCATTCATTTTCATTTAACTGATAATTTCTATAACAATAAATAGTGACTATTTAACATCAACCAATCAACTGAACAATTCAAACAATTCAACACGTTTATAAATAAACGTGACCAATGAGGTAAGTTACCTTCATTGGGTCAATCGTTAAAATAATGATTTGGATTTCACTGAAATTAAAAAAAACTTTAATTCCATCAGTTAAATCAACAAATGAATATATAATTGGCAAACAGTCAACCACTAGCAAGCAGAGCACACAAAATAAAAACCCAATTTATATAAAATATAAATGGGAAGAACTGAATGAGTTTAACTCACCTTGATTTGATTCGCAGTTAAAACAGTCCATTCAGTTAAATTAAACATGAGTTTAATTTAACTAGAAATCACGGTTGATTCCAATCGTGTCCGGTTCTGTTCCATAATGGTTTTAGAAAGTAGTACTTGGCAGTATAGTCTCAACATAGTTTGTTTGGTCTGATTCTATTCAGGCATGCACGAATAACAATCATTATATGATCAGAACAATTAATTTAAATAATTATCCTTTACTCAGATAATTAGTAAACGTTAGGTACTTTTGTAATTAGGATATCATGGCCGACTAGTTGATTCATCATTCACTGCTCTTCAGCATGTTCCTTGTATGAACCCTGCACACTATCCCTGTTTAGATTTGACATCAGCATATTTAACTTGCTTAAATTAATTATTAGTTAAGTTTTAATTAACGGTTAATTACTTCGTTACATAAGCAAACCGATCAAAACAATTTCTCCCTGATGCTCCTTCATGACCATACTGCTTTGGAACCTAACAGACCCTGAAAAATTCGTATTTTAATTTAAGTATAAATTCACTTATAACTAATTCCTTAACCATTTTAATTAAATGACTAATTACGTGATTAAAGGTGTAAGCAGTCGATACTGTTTTGGTTCCACCAATCTTTGCTGCTATGAATATACCCACATAGTTTTCGGTTATACTGGTATACTACGCCTCCTTACTTTGATTAATAACATTCCCCGTATACCTTCCTACATGGTTAAAGGATATGATTTTCATTAAACAAAATTATAACTCCTAATATGGATTTTTAACCATATATTACATTATCTAATTTCTTCCCATAATTCAGGCCGTGTCATTTCATTTCCAGATACCCTTCAACCAGTTGTTTGAATTTGCAACTCGCGCACAAACCATTTACACGAGGCTGACCCTTATCTGCTACTTCAAATTCGTTCCTCTTCAGCTGCTTCTGTTCAGCAACTATAGGGTCAAATCATTACTAAATTATAACTTATAGCGTTAATTGTATTACTAATTACTAATTTAAATGTACATTATACACAAATCTGGTCCGATTAGTTCATTCTTCTTCTCGTTGTTTTAAGCTTCTCCCTTTTTCAAAAGTCCACCACATCAATTCCATGACCGCACGCCTCCTCATCCCATGGAGGATGATCGGTGACCGCCCATCTGACTACCTCGACTTCATCTCTGATTGCACCCAGTCCAGTGCAGTTCGAACCACTCCAACGTCGGCTATCTTACTTCAAACGTCGATCCTTTAAACTCGAATCCCGGCCAACTCAATACCTCACCAATGATCACCGCCTTTGGTTTGAAAGAGGTCGATCTCCTTTACGTTTTTTTTGTGGAACGATTTAGCTAAAGATGAACAAATTGGCGGAAATTTGAGGATCTACTGAGGAGCTCATGGTCGTTCGTTATCAAAGGTGGAGGCGTGGTCTGCTGACCACGAGATAAGCTTTGACCCTAATTTAGGGTTACGATGGGAGTATTTATATAGGAAACGGAATATGAATGGAATTATATTATTAAATATATAAATTGAAACTTACCACTGAAGTATCGTCAAAATCTACCACATACAACATCAGTTTTTTGATAAAGATGCTAATTCTAGCATAGAAAAATATTTCAGACCCGATGGGACAGGTTTCGTCCAATTCCGAGGTCGTTTGTGAAAAGTTCTTTATAATTATCAATGAAAAATAAAGCGTTTAAAATTTCTAAAATTACAAAAACATCCAATAAATTTGAGACCTTGACGTTTTACTAGACCTCTTCCTTACGGATCCAATGAAATTTATTTCGTTCAGATTGGAGTTCATTTGGCCAGTCGTTTATTTGTTTAAAGTTACCCTTGTCTTAATTGACCAAAATAATTGAATTGATTATGGTGTTTATCGTTGCCACGATCAAACGGTAAGTCCGATTGACACGAAAATTGAAATTTCTACAATAATTAATTAATAAGAACCAAATGGAACCAGTTTTGTCACATTCTGAGACTGTTTCCCGATACGCTATTTTTGCACGCACCGCAATACCATTTTGGACGCCAAATTACCCGGTCTCCAAAAATAACAATCTATATAACTATCCTGATTCTAATCGACGATACGAACTCAACGGAACTGGTTCCACTGCCATTCAATCATCTGCTCAAGTTATACTAAAATATCTCTCTATTAAATTGAATTAATTTAATTAAGCGCTATATAGAAGGAATTGGCATTTACGGCTACCGTGGTCACATACGACATCGGTTTGCCATGCAATTTAATACCACGCAATAATTTAATGATACTGTCTCAATGAAACTGATTTCATCGAAAACGGAGTCCATTTGCAAAATTACTATTTTAAAGGCCTATATTTTAAATAACGATTTCCATAGTGACTATTTCAAAATTTGACTTAGCCATAACTAACAATCTATAACATGAAATCTGGATTTTTCTCTTTCATATGTAAATCATCATCAATACGGTTCCAATGTTTCTTGTTTCATAGAAATCTGACTAAAATCGGATCCTGTATATTCAGTTGAAGTTCAAAACTCCATATTACGAACTGCAGCGCCATTTCGAACTCGATTTATATTTATATAATATATAATTTTCAAACTTTGTTTGAATAACGAATTCAATATTAAAATCAATAAATATTCCAAATAAAATATTTAAAAAAATTAAATATTTGAATGTCAAAAATACGGGTCGTTACATTCTTCCCCCCTTAAAATAAATTCGTCCCCGAACTTGCTAAGGTAAGAAAAATGCAACAAATCCCATTAATTTATAAATCCAATTTATTTTAAATCAAAATCCAATTCATTACCTAAATAATTGTTTTCAAAAATATCTAAAATTTTCTAACACTTTAAATTCCCGAAAAATTTCGGCACAGTCTCCCCTGTATGGAGTAACATCTGCGATACCGCAGGAACAAATAATATATATATATATATATATATATATATATATATATATATATTGACCCACACGGTCGGAAAACAATAATCAAAACCCAAAAATTTATATTTTCGCGTAGGCGTACCATTTACGAGTGCTATTGAGCATAATTTCTCAATATATATGTGATTTATTCAACAAATATCAATCTGTCTATCCATCAGGCACCTGTACTTAACTCAATTCACATACCAGAAACAAATATATGAATTTCTTAAGTAATATTTCACTAATGACAAGTATAACTACACCAATTCCAAAATCAAACACACAACATCAATTCATTATTAAATATAGGGTTAAATCATAAATTCCAATACATATGCAGTCTCATTCCAGTTTAATTATACTGGAATTTTTTCTTTAGTTTATAATTCATTTAGCTCCATTAAATTGTTGATTATTCCATTCAAACAAACTATCATCCATAACAAGCATTTCCCAATCAATAACCAAATCAACCAGATCAATTGAATTTTATTTTGGTTTCAAAGATTTGAATATCGATCGATTAATATTCAATTGATTTCTATTTGATTATTATTTATTCAAATTCCAAATTTATTTAATTTCAATATCATTATTTATTTAATTACACTTAACCAAGTTAAGTTTCAATTCAAATTTTCAATCCAATTTGAATTCCATTCAAATCAATCAAACACACAAATATCTCGATAATTTGATAAAATTATTTCTTTTTTATACAAAGATATAATTTGGGTAAAATTATTTCATTTACTTCCTTTACAAAACAATATTGTATAAATTTCCAGTTTAATGCTTCTCAACACTTGAACTGATCAAACAACACAATACAAAACATTGGTATATATAATTTACAAATACGCTCTCATATGTATACACTCAATCTCGATCTAGGGCATTACTAACCCAATCTCTATCGAGCCACACCACAGAGCCAAGGTTATTACCAAACCAATTGCTCTGATATCACTGTAACGACCCAAGGATTTTCGGCCCCGAAAATTGACATAAATACAATTCTGTATGACATGCCGACCTTCTAAACACCGAAAACACTAGATGGTTAATAGAAAGAAATTAGAGGGTGAGGTAAGAAAGAAAGAAATATTAGAATAGAAGAAGAAGAACCAACACAACACAGAGTCTCACATCGCAGCGAAACAAAATATAATATAGAAATAAATCTTTATTGAGAGCCTTTTAAAAACAGTTACAATACCAGAGTACATCAATACCTCTGGACAGTTATAATAACATGTCCTCATATACAACACACAACGGAATAGTAGCTATATAATAGCACATGTCTGAACACCTCCAGATCGTCTCTGGACTTCGCAGCATCCGATAACCTGAACCTGTACACCCCGGTCTAACCCGAGCATTTACAAAACACCGGGTCAGTCTGGTGAACCAAAGTGACAAAAACTCGCACAGTATTAAGGGAGATCATCCAACTTGATTTTAAAGTTCAAAAATCTTTTCGAAAGAAAAGGATAATCATAAGACCAAATCCACACATAAATACGGACGAATTTAACCTTACGATAAACCAAAACATTTTTGAAATCAATATCTTTTATGATATTATAATAATGTCTAAATACAAGTAAATATCAATCTAGCAGAACGCTTGCATCTCACGCTCCACATATATAGTATACAACCAAAACCGCGAACGCTTATTGGGGATTGGATTCCGACTATGACGAGGTATGGAACTGCCTGCCGATAGTTTATCTCTAGAGGGGAATACACTGGGTTCAACAAGAACGTCTTGCAACTCGGCCCACACATGACCGACCACTCATTTTTCTTGAGTGTATCAAATGTACATCACCAACGGTTGGGCTCAAACCACCGTTTCCCGAAAGTGACAGCATCGAAATAGATTAAAGAACAAATGGAATTTCTCTAGATAGTTCATTATACAACCTAATGGGAACGACCCACATAGCCATGCTGCCTGCCCGATTTTTGTCATTTCCCGGTTGTGAGGCTTGAGGTTTGAATTTCCTTGTTGAAATATCCGGTCACTATTTACTTTGAATGTCGCATCGTCAGATCCATTAGATATCACTAATTAACATCCACAAAAATACTCTAGTTATTTCGCTAGAGAAAAACCATTTCTCCGCCATCAACTATGGTACGTTTGAAGAAATCAACGTACGTAATTCCTTTGTAAATACTCTGTCAGACATCCATCCATACAAGTCATCCAGGAACAGGATGAATCGAAGGCACCCTCCTATCACATCCAAGGAATCACCCTACAGACTGGTAGCGAGTAGTCCTTGCAAATCTATAGATTTCAACCACGACAGAGTCACAATATATCTCTGGCCGCTAAACCAGAGATTATAAGTAACTCTACCATTTTATGAAGATCCATGGTCTTCAATTACTTCATCTCGATCATCTTCTGATATCTTCACGTATTTGTCGGTCGGAATGGTTTTCGAGTATAAATTCGATCCCGGTATTCCCGTACCAACAATCGTAATGGACAGATTTGATAATTGGTGATTTAACTATCAAAATATATAATGATTCAATCATGTAAATCCAATGAGTTCACCGGTTCAGTATACAGCTTCAATTGGCCTTTTAATGAAAACAAATGTTAAATTTAAAACTCTTAAATATATCGAGATTATAAATATAGTTTTTTGCTACTTATTTAACATAATATTATTCTTTTAAAAAATTCATTTTTATATATCTAGTTTCCTATTTTCACTTTCAAAACAATAGCCACATTATTATCTAATATTGGGGAAATCAGTTCAACTCATTTATTCGTAAAAATAACTTACGAAATATCTTTTATTCATTTCTTGAAAACAAAATCAAATGTTTATTCTTAAAGAATAAAACTCAACTTTATATTTCCTTTCTAACTCGAACATATCATTATATATTCAGGAAACCCCTTTTTATTTCCTTTTTCCTTGGAATTCTCATTTTATATATTTTCCAAATCTTCATTTACACATTGTATTATTATTTCTGTAATGGAAATAATAAATTATTACTAACTCCTTTTACCATTACCAACTCATATCCTCCTCAGATAATGCCGATGTCGTTCAAGTTGGGGTATTTTAATTACCTCTCAGACCTTGATCAACAACGTTCATATCCTAAGATAAATACGAGTTGTAATCCAAATCCACATTTCATTCTAATATAAATACAAATTCCATTTAACTATTTCAATCAAAATACGGTTTCATATAACCTTCTTATCCTTTGGAAAAACTCTTTCTCGAATATACCATTCTTTCCTAATTCAATACTTAAGTAACACCGCTCTTAACTCTACCTCTTTAACCAAACTCATTTATAATTCAGGTTTATTTACAAAATCCTACGACGCGCTTCTTTCACCAAATTAACTTTCACCAATTCCTTCTCAAATCCATTTAACCATTCCAGCATTGGAAATCTTATTTCAATTCCTCACTTTTGCTTAATCCCACTATTTAGTAATGTTAATTTAAAATTAACGATATAACACCCCAAACCTCCTTTATATAATCCTTGTTTATCTTTAACCCTTTTCTTAATTTCCTTTCACTTAGTTCAAATATTTAAGTAACATTCATTTTACGGTATAGTGTCTGCTTAAAACTTCTTTTATAACTTTGTTATAAACCCAGTTTTAAAATACAACTTGCTCATCAACTCCCTTCACCATTCAGTTGGATTTCATTTCACCTCTGATTACTTTTTTAAATAAATTCAATTAAAAATAATTTCCTAAATTATTATTAATTAAAATAATAATTTATTCCAATCATTGACTACTTCTGTAGTTAATTTCTTAATCAACTAAAATAAGTAGTAAATTCCTTTTTGAAATATTATAAAATTAAACAAATATTCTTTAAACTATGTATTAGATGAAATTCAAGACAACTAATTTAATAATTAATTCCAATTAAAGCGGTCGACTTAGTCAACTCAAACACGGTTATCTCGTTAACTGATTCCAATTAATTCTCACTTTAAATTAATTAATAATATGATTAATTTAAATACTTCCATTTAATTGTTTATTAACAAAAAAATTATCCAAATTAACTGTTAGATAAATTTCTCTTCACTTGTTTATAAATCTAATTGACATCAGAATTTACTTTACAAAATCAATTAATAATTAATTATAAATTAAATAAATAAATATTATTTATTTATTTCTTTTTAATAAACTTTTATTCAATATAATTTAATTCAAAATCTATATTCAGTTATAAAATCACTACAAGAAAACGTGGATTTGGTTACATTTTATAGTTGCGTTTGAATGCAAGAGCGACTAATGGTATTTTTTTTATTTGCGCACATGTTTTTTACTATAAAAATTTGTTGCCTTACCCCGCTTAAACTAATCTGCTTGTTATGTTACTCTCAAATTCCCGAACTCTATTTCACTTTTCATTTCACTTACCCTCTGTCCTGTGCTGCTCCACCCAAATTCTTGCTCTACTCTTCCCCAATTCTTCAATCTATTGTCGTCTCTACATAAACCTTAAAGTCCATCCATTATTCCTTCAGTCTCCCTCTTTTTTCTGCGTAGACCCTAAATAAGCATTCAAAATAAACGGAGGCTGCAAAAAACCTGAATTAGCAGAGGTATTTACTTATTTTCTGTTGTTTTACAGATTTTAGTAAATGTTGCCTCAACTTTGATAGATGGTTAATTATGAATAATGTCTTTTGTTGGTTCCATCATTATTGGATAATTCACAGTTTCTAATTTAATATGCCTATGCTTTAAAACGTATGTATTTATTTAATCTAAAATTATCGTTTTATTTTGGTATATCTGCTGTTAATTTATTTAGTGATTGGCAATGATAGAATAAAAAGAATTGATTGATGGCTGCTCATTTGGTCTATGTACTAAGGAAATTTTATGTTCTGGTTGTTGTTCTGATTGATGAAATAAAATTTCAAAGCTGACCTATGAAGTGAGTATATTGCAGGAGGTATTGTTCGATTTTTGTTAAATGATTTAATTCAAAATTCTCATATATTTTTTCTATTTGTCCTTTTGGCTACATCTTTAGGCAGCAGAAATCGCCACACACTGATTAAGGATAATGTCTCAACTTCCACGTCGCAACAGCAGAAAAGTGCAAATGATAACCTGGAGATGAACCGAAAGCAAAAGAGAGACGAAGAGGGACTACATCTTCAAACTCTTCTCCTACAATGCGTATAAACAGTGGCATCCAAAAATTTAGTTGAAGCAAACAAATTACTTTTGGAAATTTGGGAGCTTACAACTTCTTACGGCACGCCAACACAAAGAGTGGCAGCTTATTTTTCCGATGCAATGTCAGCAAGGTTATTCAATTCGTATTTGGGGATATCCGAAGCTCTCCTTATAGTCCCACATTGTCGGAGACTAGCTTCAGCCTTTTAAATATTCAATGGCCTCAGCCCATTGGTAAAGTTTCCGCAATTCACATTGAGAGAGAGGTAATGTTCATATTATTGATCTGGATATAATGCAGGGCCTTCAATGGCCTAGACTATTTCACATACTCGCTTCAAGGCCTTGCGCCCCGCCCAAAGTGAGACTGACAGGTCTGGGGAACTCACTGGAGGCTCTATAGGCCACAGAGAAGAGATTGAGTGATTTTGTAGAGACCTTAGGGTTGAGCTTTGAATATGTTGCTATTAATGGATAGATTGGGAATTTAGATTCGAAGTGATTAGGGACTAGAAAAAGGGAAGCTATAGCTGTGCATTGGTTGCATCCTTCTTTGTATGATGTTACTGGGTCTGATAGTAGTACACTTAATCTTGTTCAAAGGATAAATCCGAAGATGATAACAATGGTAGAGCAAGACCCAACTTAAACGGGATCATTTCTAAACCGATTCGTAGAAGCAATCCACTGTTATTCAGCACTATTCGATTCCCTAGAAGCAACCTGTGGTGAAGACAATAATGACCAACACATTGTTGAACATAAGCTCCTATCTCGTGAAATACGAAACATGCTAGAAGTAGGCGGGCCAACCCGAATCAGGGAGGACAAAGTTGGATTGTCGCGCGAAAAGCTCAACTGCTCGGGCATTTGGAGCATTTCTCTAAGGGGCAATGCAGCTGCACAAGCTGCCCTCTTACTAGGCATATTCCCTTTCGATGGGTACTCCCTTGTTGAGGAGAAAGGTACTCTAAAGCTTGGATGGAAGGATCTTTGTTTGCTCATTGCTTTTGCTTGGAAGCCTATTTATTCTACTCCTAATTCTTATCTTAGTGCAACACATGGTTAACCCTGCATAAACATGATGAGAAAGCAGTTTCTTGGGGACCAGTTTTGTATTTGGGTAAGTTTTTTTGTTGTTGTTTAAGTTGGAGTTGTTGTGGAGAAATTTTGATTCAAGACCGCTTAAATCAAAAATCCCCAACACCGCGGAAAACGAGATCGTGGTAATAGTGCAAAAACAACCAATCGAACAATCTCAATCTTATCCAAGCCAATCACAATCACCAAACAATGGAAGTAATAGAGCAATAACGGGAAACTAAATCATACAGGGATTTATAGTGGTTCCACCGACGTCTTGTCAGTGTACGTCCACTTTGAGAGAGAAACCTTTACTAATATCAATAGAAGAGTACAAGAGATTAATTACAATGATCAAATTTACTAGAAAATTTTGATTTTGCGGAGAAAGGAATTGAAGAAGATTAGGATTGCCTAAACCCTAATTAGAATAAACTTGATCTAATCTCTTGATTTTGTTGTACCTCCTCCTTTTGGATCCGATGTAGCTTATATAGGCATAGGGAAGTATATGGAAATTCCCAAAATTTCCTCTGGATCCAAAATATCCTCCAGATCCAAAATATCCTCCAGATCTGAAAATATCCTCCAGGTCCTAAATATCCGAAATATCCCGAAATATCCTCCAGATCCTAAATATCTGAAATATCCCGAAATATCCTCCAGATCCTAAATATCCGAAATATCCCGAAATATCCTCCAGATCCGAAATTTCCTCCTCAATCTAACACATAGTATCACATACTTCAACACTCCACCTCAATACTATATCCATCTACATCACAAACTTCAATGCACTCAAGCATTTCCTTCTATCTTCAATCAAGAAAGCTTGAATGTTTCCCCATTGAACTCTGGCATAGCAACTGCCCATTGCACTTCACTAACAAGTTTAGGCACAGCCCCCACTCGTCAATGAAGTGTTGAAACATCCAACTCCTAAACCAGCCTCACCAAAAGACAATGTACTCAGGAGTGAAAATGAGTACTTACCATGAAGATAGAATACCAACCTCTCGTTGATACTCTTCTACATCCAAGTTTCTCTCTCAACTATGCCACCACGTGGCACCTAGCATCTCTCCAAATGAATTAAGTTCGAGCAATGCTCGAACTTTCCAATCGGTAATGCCTTAGTGAACATGTCCGCCGCATTATCCTTTGTGTGCAATTTCTGAAGGCATACTTGCTTGTCTTCGTCCATGGCTACTAGAAATGACTCTCCCACTTCAATATGCTTCGTTCGTGAGCTAAATGCCAAATTCTCTACCAAAAGTATAACACTTTGGCTATCACATCGAACATCGATACTCTCATGTTCGAAACCCAAGTCACACAATGGTTGCTTTAAATAGAGTGCCTCCTTTGCCGCTTCCACAGCGGCTATCAACTCCGCCTCCGTAGTGGATAAAGCAACTGTGGTTTGCAATCTCGATCTCTAACTAATGGCTGTACCACCAAGTGTGAAGACATACCCAGAAGTTGATTTCCTCCGATCCCTATCATCGGCGTAGTCGGAGTCACAATAACCAACTAACTTGCAACTCAATCCATCACTACCACCAAAAACAAGACCATGAGATGTTGTGCCTTTCAAGTATCTCCATATAGTCTTCACGGCTTCCTAATGCGATTTCCCCGGATTAGTCATATACCGACTAACCACCCCGACAGCATTTGCAATATCGGGTCTTGTACACACCATGGCATACATCAAACTTCCAACTGCACTAGCATATGGCACCTTTGGCATATAAGCCTTGTCTTTCTCCTCGATAGGTGATCCCTTACTCGAAAGCTTTATATGCAAAGGTAAAGGTGTATTTGACGCCTTTGCATCCTCCATGCTAAACCGGCAAAGCACTTCTTAATGTACTCCTTTTGAGTTAATTTCAACTCAAAATGCTTTCGATCTCTTTCAGTTTCCATGCCAAAAATCTTCTTTATTTCTCTAAGGTCTTTCATTTCGAACTCCGCCTTTAATTTCTCTTTCAACTTGTTGATTTCTGCCTTATCCTTAGAAGCAATGAGCATATCATCCACATACAAGAGTAAATACACCCAACAATCATTTCCTAACCTCTTGAAATAAACGCAAGCATCCTTGATGCTTCGATGGAAGCCACTTTCAAGCATGAAATGATCAAATCTCTTGTACCATTGCCTAGGTGATTTCTTCAAACCATATAGTGATTTCTTCAGCTTGCAAACTAGTTCTGACTTACCTTCTACAACATACCCTTCTGGTTGCTCCATGTAGATGTCTTCATCCAAGTCTCCATGTAAGAAGGCGGTTTTCACATTTAGTTGCTCCAACTCCAAGTCGTAAATAGAAACTAATGCAAGTAATATTCGGATAGAAGTATGCCTCAGTAACGGTGCGAAGATCTAATCATACTCCTTTCCTTTCCTCTGTGCAAACCCTTAGCCACTAGTATAACTTTGTATCTTCCATCGTCCTTCACCTTATATATCCATTTGCACCCAATAGCACAGTTTCCTTGAGGAAGTGGAACCAACTCCCAAGTCTGGTTCTTCATCAACGATTGCATCTCTTCCTCCATGGTGCAAATCCACTTCGAGCTATCACTCGAATCCATGATGTCATCAAGGTCCATCGGCTCATCTTGGACTATATGAAGAGCATAGTTCAAATTCTCACAAAAGCTAAGATAGTTCTAATCACCATATCTTTCGGGTAGCCCCATAGCATGACGACCAACCAGAGTAGCAATTCCATTAACCGGTCTTCCTTCAGCTCCACCTTAAACTGAATCTTCTCTAGGCTCATGCACATCACCAACACTACTAGAGGAATCCTCTGGACTATGTGGTGCAATATCAATCGCGTTCACCTTGCAAGCACCTCCAACAACTCTACTCTCTCTAGGCCTGAAAGTGGAAATAACTTCCTTCTCCTTTGATTCACCATGAACCAAATCCAGAACATCCGATGAGCCTTTGTTCTCCATGAACATAGCCGACTCATCATAAGTAACATGACGAGAAACCATAGCTTCTTCGTTTCCGGATTCCAAATCTGATGCCTTTGACGCCATCCATATAACCGAGAAAAATCCCTTTGAAAGCTCCAGGCGAGAGCTTATCATTCCCTGGATGATGCACATAAACAGGACTGCCAAATACACGAAGATAACTCAAGTCAATGCTCTTCCCCTTCCACACTTCCTTAGGAATTTTGTTATCAATAGCCAAGCACGGAATTCAATTAATAATATGCACCGCGGCTGACAAAGCTTTGGCCCAAAATCCCTTAGACAAACCCGATGTCAATCTCAAGCATCAAGCTTTCTCTAGTAGAGTTCGGTTCATTCTCTCCGCCACTCCATTAGATTGCGGATCTCCCAGTGTAGTAAAATGCCTCCGAATACCATGATGCTTGAAAAAATGTAGAAATTCTCCGGAAACATATTTGCCGCCATTATCGGACCAAAGAACCTTCAAAAGTCTTTCCACTCTCATTCTCAACAAGAGCATTCCATTCTTTGAATCTTGCAAACGCCTCCGACTTGGCCTTCATTACATACACCCAAACCTTCTGAGAAAAATCATCAATGAAAGAAATATAATATCTTGCTCCTCCCAAAGAAGCTACAGGAGCTGGTCCCCAAACATCTGTGTGCACATACTCAAGAATCCCTCTTGAATCATGTTTTCCTTCACCGAATGATACTCTAGTTTGCTTCCCCATGACACATTCCTCGCAAAATTCCAACTTGCTGAAACTCTCACCATCAATCATCTCCCTTCGACGAAGAACATCTAAACTTTTTTCCGAGACATGACCCAATATCAAATGCCACAGCCGTGTAGCATCTAAGCCACGAGAACTATCAATACTGACACAAGTTTCACCTTCCACGGTCACTCCTTGAAGCAAATAGATACCATGAGTTTTAGCACCCTTCATAACCACAAGCGCACCCTTTGAAACCCTAAAGCTATCACTCTCAATAGTGATCTTACAACCTAAAGAATCCAACTGTCCCAAAGAGATAAGTGACTTCCGTAGTCCCGGAACATAGCGCACATTAGTGAGAGTACGAACCACTCCGTCAAACATATGAATTTGCACGGATCCAATGCCCTTCGACTTGCAAACTGCACCATTTCCCATAACAATTGATTTTCCTTCCCATTCATCATAAGAAGAAAAACAATTCCTATTAGGCGTCATGTGATATTCTGATTCGCTACTACCCTGTTATTCTGATTTCTTTATCTCTGCATCGCCTAACTAGTGTCCCAACTAGTAATCTGTATAAAATGATAATATTACAAAGTGATCCCAATCCCCGCAATTGGGATAGCCTTTAGGTGTACATCTAGTTGGAGGATCTTATCTCAATTAGCCTAATTGCCACTAAGATGTTAGATGTATCCTTACTACCCTATCAATCGGCTCCCTACTTGTATTAATGTTCCATGTGTCAATCGGCCCTCTCTTGCGTGTAGATACCTTGTGCTGGTCCCACCATAAGGTGTATCAATCCTTATGATAGCAACCCGACACGATTCAAGATGCATAGTATGTAACTACTGGTACCCAGTGCCTGCTTTTTCCACTCCGGAGTACGTGCATGCCCGTAACCCGTCGGAACCTACACTGATGTACCTCCTGCCGCTATTTTGACCGATTATAAACAACCCAGTAATCGTGCCCCACCCTGCCTAGTTTCAGGTTATCTTGATACATCTATGTGGGTTACTACTGAAATGGGTCTCCGTTACTAGGGTTTCCTACTGGTTAAGTTTGTGGGCTTATATTTACTAATATTACCCATCAACCCGATATGTACTTAACCCTCCCACTGCTTTAAGCATGTTTATTTAATGGTTAAGTTTGTAGGCCTACATTTACTAATATTACCCACCAACCCGATATGTACTTAACCCTCCCACACATTATGCCAAATTGGTTAAGTGTTGTCCATTCATGTTAACTTAACCCACCCACTCATCATGTCATGTTGGTTAAGCGTTTCTTATTAACTTAACCCTTCCCACTCATCATGTTGGATTGGTTAAGTGTTTCCTATTAACTTAACCCTTGTTCATTCATCATGATATATTGGTTAAGTCTTTCCCATTAACTTAACCCCATTCGTTCATCAAGATATATTGGTTAAGTATTTCTTATTAACTTAACCCCATGCGTTTATCATGTTGTATTGGTTAAGTGTCATCAATCAATTCAAGTTAACTTAACCCACCCACTTGTCATGTTACATTGGTTAAGTGTTTCCTTCTTGTGTTAACTTAACCCTACCACAAATCATGTTATATTCATGTCTTGTTATTAGCATCAATTCATTTATTAATGCCTTAACCTCTCACATTAGAACTGTTGTTTGCGGTTGCTGGATGTTCCGGGTTGTTCCGGGCAAACTTTTACAGCAAACTCATTCTAACCTCGGGTTTTGGGGGTAAATGCGCTAACATCTCACATTGGATCTGTGTTTTTGCGGTTACTGGATGTGCCGGGCAGTTCCAGGCAGTTTTACACCACAACTCAATCTAACCTCGGGTTAGGCATGTTTATCTTTTAGCATATTTACCATACATGTCCATATCTAGATTTTATATGCTAATCATCCCAAATTCACGAAACTAGTCATGTTCCAATTCTCAAGTTATACCCCAACAAAGATAATTGCAAGTTATACCCCACAAATTCAAATTCAAGTTATTACTCAAAATAGATTGCACCTAATCTTTCCAAATTTGCAATAATAGTCATGTCCCAAAATCACAATGTACATTATGCTTGGCATCCCAACCAATGGGTATGACTAATCTAGATTAATATCCCAATTCATAGTTTACGCCCAATCTAGATTTAATATTTTAATTTACCCCAAGTTCGCAACAATAACAATTATGCCCAAAACTTGATTTATATGCCAATTAACCCAAACTTGCAGTTATAATGGTAGTAATGCCCGAATATCAATTTCAAGTTATACCCAAATCTCAATTACAAGTTATGCCCAAATCTCAGTTACAAGTTACGCCCAATAGTACCTAATATAGATTAGGCCCAATTCCCCTATATTCCAATCGTATATATAACAAGATTTCGTCTAGGTTCAAGACAACCTAGATCCATAATAAAATGGGAAGATGGGGAAACATAAAAGATTAGGCATAAAATAGCCATACGACGCCAGATTTGATAATAATAATATTAGGAATATAAAAGAAGTATAGATCTGAATGAATTAACATCGCAGGCATAAATATGAGAGATTAGATTTGAATAACATCGCAGGCACAAATCTAATAAAATAGATTTGAATAACATCGCAGGCACAAATCTGATAAAATAGATTTGAATAACAATGTAGGCACAAATCTAATAAAATAGATTTGAATAACATCGCAAGAACAAATATGATAAAATATATTTGAATAACATCGCAGGCACAAATCTGATAAAATAGATTTGATAAATATGAAAGGATTATCTCATGATCAGGTATAGCTTGGATTCAGATTATTACATGCCAAGAATTTCAATTAAGAATTCACATTTGAAAGTAACTTGAACTTACAATGCTTAGATTAGGAGAAAATAGGTGTGCAGATGTTGATTCATTTCCAAGGTTGATTGTTAATGAAGATCTTCTAATATGATTTAGGTTTTTAGAGGCGGCGTCTAAGAGTATTGAGAGTTCAGCATCATAGAGGCGTCAGAAGGAATTGTTATGAATTAAGTTAGGTCTAGGCACTAATTTATAGGTGTAGAGAGTGTTTTAGAGTCTTTAGATCACCACTGAAGCCATCAGGTCCGTCCAGCGTATCAAAAAACATCATACGAAGCAGCTCAGCCCGTTTGGGCTCGGATCCAAAAAGGGGTCGACCCCTCCCCTAGGGGGTCACACCTATGTCGACCCCACCCTTAGGGGGTCGACACCTATGTCGACTCCCCCTTAGGGGGGTCGACACCCCTGGGCGGAAAATTTCATGCCCAGCCTGCTTCTCTGATTTTGAATGTTTTTGAATTATTTTTTTGGGTTGGTTAACTAATTATTTAAATCTCTAAATTCTTGTAATCTTTCGAGACCCATAACTTCCTCATACGGAGTCCGATTTATGGAAACTCAGACTCTATCTCAAGCAGAATTCCGAGACGAACGCAATGGCGAACCCATTTTACTTAATTTTCAATTTTAAAATTAAGTATTCTTTAATTCGTTACTTTAATATTCATAGAAAATACAAGGTGTTACAGAGAACCAGTTCTGTTAATAAATTCATTCCTGCCAGCTGCTTATTTATCTATATGCTTGCTTGGTTTTCATTTTGTAGACGAAGGTTCAAGCAATCGTGGATGCAGGAAACATTGCTGAGGCAGATGAACTTGTTTCTGGTGGGAAGAGCCACACGCGGAACGGAACTGGCTTGTAGGAAGGCAAGGTAAATTGGCTGAAAAGTCTCCTACAACTCCTAGTTCTTCGGACCATTATGTGTAAGAGCTGACAAAAAATAAGGCAATAGCCTGAGGTGGATTTGGAAGAAAAGGTGAATAGAAAAGAGAAAGAGAATGTGTCATGAGTGTTAAAAAAGCTAGGTGAAGCCAATCCGGATCTTAATTTAGATGTCGGAGACTTTTGTGTCACCACAACAAGTGATGAAGATGCTGACATTTGTACTCCTTCAACCTCGGCAACTGACTGAAGTATTTGGATGGTATGTGTTAGCACTTGTGATACATTTTGATTGTTCTTTTAAATGACGGCACTTGTGTTATGTGTTCGTGATGGCACTTGTGGTATGTTTTGGTGATGGCACTTGTGGAATGCGTTGGTGATGACATTGTGAGTTGGTATATATAATTGGTTGGTCTGACTGTGGTGATGAATGTTTAGGGAGGATTTGTTGTATGAATATTTTAGTATATATGTTTGAATGTGGTACAATGTTTTGGATTGAATATATGTACTGCAGAATCTGTAATTACTGGGTTGTATCACAGCTGCAGTGGATTTTTTTCTGGTGTCACATTTGATTTTTTACCATTGCAGTTGATGTTTTCTGGTGTTGCATTAGATTGCTTTGGTGTTGCGTTAGATTGTGTTGTGGTATTGCGTTAGACTGTGCTGTAGTTTTGCGTTAGACTGTGCTGTGGTGTTGCATTATGTGTAATATTATTAATTCCACAATGGTACGGCATGTGGGGCCCACAACTTACGTGGCGCCACGTGGATAGCTTACGTGGCATGTGACACATGTGCAACTGACGCGGCGAGCTGACATGGCATGTGACACGTTGGCAGCTGATATAGAAAGTCCATGTGGACCCCGCTATCGTGACTTGGAAGCCAGGCTATTGCTTCTACTTAAGGCAACGTTGTATGTTGTTGCATTACATGGATACAATGTTGCAATAGGGCAGAAGCTCCACTTAAGGCAACGCTTTTTGTCCGTGGCCGTAGATGGGAAAAAGCGTTGCCTTAGATGGCTAATGCAACGACTGCGGATGCCACGCTCCCTTGGTGTTGCCTATTTGAAAAAAAGGGCCTACGACAATGCATTTTGGATCTACGGCCACATCAAAATAGTGTCGAATATTCCCACTTTTCTAGTAGTGATATAATTTCAGTTATATGGATTTCATACATTGCATGTGTTCAACAATAATGATAAATGATCATTAAACAGTCCATTAACATCCAGAGTGAAATTTACAACTATTTGAGCATTAAAATTAATAAATAACGCTCATCACAACCTGTCAACCCATCGATTGACATATAACTAAATATTGGGACCAGTGTATGTCAAATATCATCCCAATATCCATGTGGGGTTTTCAAACAACAACAGTTTATTCAAATAAATCATTGGTTAATAAATTTAACCAATTCTAATTCGATTTGAATTATTTTTCTAATTAGCCCATTTTCACTAGTTAAAATTATAAATAGATATTTATAATTTAATTCCAACTACCAAATTAATGTTAACATTATTTTTAATATGTTAAACATTTCAGCATCACAAACAAAACACAATACAATCAATTTAGTCGTCCATGGTCTGTGGACGAGGGAGGTGGGCTAACAGGCACCATATACTATTTTATAACATTAACTGTAAAATTTTACACTGGCAATTCTATGTGTTTTTATATATGAGTACAATAAAATAATTTCAGTTAGAAGGAGTTCTCACCTTTATTGGTTTGTCGCTAAATATCGCCAAATGATCGATTAATCGAATCTGACGTTTCCCCCCGCCAAAAATTGAGACAAGCTCCAGATCACCCCAAATCAGTTTCATTGCAAAGCTCTCGACTCCACGATCGCAAAGGATCTTATTTCATGTGATTTGGAGTTCGTGGCAAAAAGATATTAACATATGAACATGGAATATTATTTATTTAAATAATAATATCACTATTCACCTTATTCTCCAAATGACACCCATAACTTAAAATGATCGCCACAACCAAACCGTAAGTCGGAATTGCACGAAACTAGCGCCATTCTCTCCGGCTTCTCTCCCTCTTTCCAAGGCTGGTGGTCCCCCATTTTAGTTCGCCACGTGGGCCCCACGATCTGTAGCTGCAGTTTCCATTCATCTTGGTGCTGCGGCCGCCAAAGTGCTCCAAACGCCACCAAATTTTACGAGTAGCTAGGTCTTGACCTTTCGGACAACTTTCATTTGAATCACTTTGCCTGAAAAAGCACGGATTGGTGGAAATTGATCATTTTCGTGACTGCCTCGTTTTCCAGCACCCGTCCGATGAACTTAACATTTCGGCCAACTCCGGCAACCTGAAATCATGCCACTACCGCCAAAACCTTCATAGGCTTCCACTCTACCTTCCCTCAAACCGCTCGACCTAATTCTCTACGTGGGGCCCGCAGCAAGCATAATACCAAAACTTAGCTGCTGCACTTGGAGCTCAATTCCGGCCAAACCACAATCCAATCACCACCGAATTTTAGGCGTGAGTAGATCTCTTCATTCTCTAAATGCTCACAAAACTTCATGGCCTAACTTCTTACGGTTTGGGGGACATAAATTATTTAAGTTTGAGGTGCTTTTCTGCAAAATTTCGAGAGAGAGAGAGAGAGAGAGAGAGGAAGAGGGAGAGGACTGCTGTCAATTTTTGAGAAAGAAGAGAAATGAGGGTTTGTGGAGAGGAAAAGATATTATACAGTGGAGGGTTCTATTATTTTATTATTAATTCTCTAGTTCACGCTCTCTTCGTTCGACGGTTATCGATGCAACGGTCACATATGAACTCCGTTGGCGATGAAAATTGACATGCTGCTATGTCTTGACGATACGGTCCTAATAAAACTGGTTTCGTCGAATTCCGAGTCTATTTGCTCAAAAAGCCTTGTTTTTGGCTTTATATGGCTGATCGATTCACAATTAATTGCTCACAGCCACATACTAGCTCCAAAAATTATGAAAATTGAAATCTAGCAATAATTTGACATTCCAGATCCAACAAAATTGGTTTCGTCGAAAATAGAGGTTGTTTGTAAAATGGCTATTTTTAAGGGCTATATATTATATAAATATATATATATAAATCCCATAGCTACTATTTTAAATTTTAAACTGGACATAACTTACAATTATATTATGAAATCTGGATTTTCCATGTTCGTTAGAAAGGTATGGTTAAACAGATTCAAATGTTTCTTGTTTCGTCCAATTCTGACTTATGTTGAATTCTGTATGTTCAATTGGAATTTAAAATTGAATTTTCAAACTACTACGCCATTTCAGGCTCATTTTATAATTAAATAAATTTATACTTTCTAACTTCGATTAAAATAAATTTTTCGTCGTTATTATTTAAAGTAAACCATTTTAAATATTCAAGTCTATAAAAATAGCTAAATAAAATTTTTAAATTCGTTAGAAATTCCGGATTGTTACATAAAAATTGATTTGAAAAGACTTAAAATTTAATTTATTATTTGTCATTTGATATAAATCAATTTTTCATTTAAACCTTAGAAATCAATTTGAAAGTAACTTATAAAACTATAGCTTCTTATTAAACTATATATTTAAGACATAAAATTATATATATATATACACCAAAATATAAAGTTAAAAGATATAAGTTTAATAAATCTTAATAAACCAAGAAATCAAAATTAGTATTTAGCTTCAAATAATATCTATGATAATGTAACACAAAAATTGTTGCCAAAATATAAGTTAAACTATGAATGTTTAAACTACATATAGAAGATACATAAACTTATATTTTATAAAAATATCAAATGTCTTTTAACAAATATTTATATCATATTAACATGTCTATATAATTAATTTATATATATTTTTGAAACAAGACACATTAAGAAAATAAGTAGACAGACAAGGTTAATAACTATAATTTGAACTGACATTTTCTTATTTAAAATATGAAGGGAAGTTTGAAAGTGTAAGTCTTTGAGATAAAAAATTTGAATTTCATTCTATAGGCTGATGTGTTAGCATATAGATATATGTATGTTGACATATATGTATTATTTCAAAGAGAATATGGTTTTGTGACTTTGGTTTTAAAATATTGATTTATATTTCAGGTTTAACTATTTCCGGAAATAATATTAATCTTAACAAATATCCAAAATTTATTTTATTATCATATTAATTTTATTATAATTATTTTTGAATTTCAAATTTCAAATTTGAATTTTAAATTTCAAATTGATTTTTAAAGTTTAAATTTCAAAATTTAAACAAAGCAAAGCAAGCAAAACATTCATTCAACCAAAAATTTAAAAATTAATTAAGGTGTACCCAGTTTTTTATCCATTTCTTCAATTTTCTCTAAATTCTGATCTTCTGGAATTTGATGATGAGATCTGCTCTACTGCGACGGGCTCGTTTTTCTGATCAGGATAGAGTATTCATTTGCTGAATTTGAACACCATACGAGAAAGATATTGAAGATTTAGTAGTTCAACCACCTTGACGCCAAAATTTGAATTTGAATTTTGAATTTTAAATGAATAGCCACTTCTACTACTATATAAAGGCCCAAAAGTCATGTCTCTTCATAACCACTTCTCTTCTTCTTCTTTTCGTTTTTCATTTTCAGTCAAACTTTCAGGAGGCACAACTTCTTCGTTTCTTGATGAAATTGGACGAAATCAGCGGCACATCAAAGAGGAATTCGAGGACTACGATCTAATAGCAGTTTAGGGATGAATTTGGATGGTATTGGGGTGAAGCAAGTCGAAACAGTAAGAGGTATGAATAAAATCTTGTAATAGTTTTCAGTTTTGAATCGTCAACTTCAAACTGCCATATCTCACTCAATTTTGATAAAAATTCGACGATCTACCCATCAAATCGACCGCGAGAACGAGAACTACAATCTGGAAAAGGATTTGGGACAACATAGCCTAACCTGTGGATGCTTTTGTCGATAGTTTTGGTTTCCTTTTCTCTTTATTCACCAAAACTTTATTTGATCAATACTAGATCAATTCTTGACGGAATCTCATGAAACCAGCGACATTGCGAAGCAAATAAAGAGAAGTACAGTATGTAGATAAGTTGTAGATGAAAATCCAAAGTTATAAAGTGATCTGGTGCCCATTTTTTGGCTGGTTTATATTATATATATCCATTTCTTCTTGATGTCTCTTCACCAACTGTCGTTACTCTTCTCCTCTTTTTAATTTCTTTTCAGAATTTGAATTTTCAATAGCCACCATTTTGGAATTTGAATTTCCAATAGCCACGTCAACTATCTTTTTAGAGTTTGATTATCCAATAGCCATATAACATATCTTTTCTTGTAAAACAACATAACTTTTCAAATAATCAAACAACTTTTCAAAAAATTCAAATGTCTTTTCAAATATTCGAATGACTTTCAAGATAATCAAAAGACTTTCCATAATAACTAAATACAATTCTATCATGATGGTTTTGTAACATATCCAAGATTTCAAAAAAAATCAAATTTCAAAGATCACATAGTAATTTGATTTTTCAGTAAAATTGAATATAGACTTATCTAATACTGATGCAATACATAGGTTCAAAATAGTGTTCAAAATTTGCCATTTAAAAATTTCAAAAATCAGATTATGAACTTTTTGAAAGACCTTGCTCCGATACCAATTGTTAGGGACTGTGGAATGGATTGTTCAGGCAAAGCAAACACTGGAGGGGGGTGAATAGTGTTTGTAAGAATTTAAACAAACTAAAAAATAGAGAGAACTATGAGATGAATCAGACACTACAAACACAAACATAGACACAAATTCAAACACAGAAGCAACATAAACAAAAACAAAAGTGCAGAAAGGGAAAGAACACACCGGTTTTTATATTGGTTCGGATCACTCTACGTCCAGTCCCACACAACACTGGGTTGTGCAGAGTTTTATTACTCTTTCAAAAGTCAATTATGCCCTCCCTGATTTCATGACTCACAAGGAGACGCCGGTTCCTACTTTCTTGATTTCACGGCTCACAAGAACACAACGACTACTATTTCCTTGATTTCACAGCCCACAAGGACACACCGACTGCTCTTTGACTCACAACAAGGTTTGTTCAACCCAACCAATTACAAAACAGCCCTATAACTCTTAAATAACACTTGATTCAGAGGGTAGAGAGTGTAGAGAAGAAGTTTTATCAAAACAGAATTGTATTTGGCAGAGTACAAGTGTAAAAATCATAAAAATGATTAAGAATAATGGTGGAGAGAAAGAGGATGAAGTTAGAGAAGAAGATGTGTTAAAAAAATCCTTTTTAACCTTTTTTTATAGAGTATGAAGGGTTACAACGGTTCTGAAGCGTTTCAAATAGTGAAAAGACACTTCCCTTCAAAATTAGAAAAAATAGCAGTTATATGTCGACTTACACTTTTTGCTATGTTGACATACTTATGTGTATTTTTGATTTTCAAAGCAATTTTCAAGTGTGTTGATATAAAACTAATTCGAGAAATTCTTGAGTAAAATTCTAGTGTTGTAAATTAATATTATATGATAGAAAATCAAATGAATTAAGCTATATAAATATATTTTTAAAATTATAAGGTTTGAAACTATATAAAGTATAAATATAAAGTACATAAAAAAAATTAGATTTTGAAAACAAAGAAAAATAGAAACAAATGGGAAAACAAAATAGAGAGAATTAAGGATAGAATTGAAAATCAAAATTTGGAAATTAAAATTTGAATTTTGAACCTGGAGTGTTATTTAGAGTCTTACAAAATCTAGACTATATAACTATATTGACCTTGAACTCTTGAAATCTTGATTACTCACGAGTCTTGAAATTTCTCTGATCTTGAAATTTCTCTGATCTTTGAATCTCTATTATCTTTATAACTATAAAATCTTTAGTAATATTTCCTGTATATAATTCCTGCACACACACACACACAAACACACACACACACACACACATATATATATATATATACATATTCTATACAAAAGTGTTAGTATATATTTTATAATCAGTGATAATTGAAATAAGGTTGTTGTCATCAAATCTCCATTCTCCAACAAAAGGAATATTTTAATTAATGAGGTAGACATCTGAATCAGTCGCTTAAGACCTTCATTAATGCATTTAGGGTGGATCGGTGATCACTTAAGACCCAACAAGGTGGACATTCTTAGTCATTTAAGGCCCATTCTAGTATATTTATTAAGGGTGGATTCTTATGATCTCTTATGACCCTAAGGCAGGCCCTAGGTACATAATACCCTGTCCTAACACGTCAATGTCATACATATATATTCTCACACGTAATATCGGAAGTAGTAACTCGCCACTTAGAACCGGTTTAAGGTAGGCCCGCATATAGCATTTAAGACCCCTCGGGTGGAAGCCTCATGTTATTACTTAACTTACAATAGTAGACTTATGTCACTTAAGACTTCCCTTAGACAGTTGGTTGATTAAATTGCATGTTACGTCCCATGTATACCAAACCTGTCCCTAGGTTGGCCCTCACAAAGCTCCTAGAGGAAGTGGACATTCCAGTAAACTACACTACTCCGTTGTTTCCATGACTAAACCCCTTTTAGAGAAGGAGGACCTATAGACCACTTCAAATCTAATAAGGGAAGGTCCCGTGACTTTCGTCCAAATCCAAGTAATAAACCTTCGGAATGGTCCTAGTCCTAACCACTTAAGACCCAAACTAAATAAGAAGGAAGTCAACCACTTAACACCTTCTCAAGGTGGTAGTAAGCCTACCTATTTACACACATAATAGGCATTACTACAAAAGTGGGCATATTTGACACTAGTTTTGTGTGGTCGTAGATCGAAAAAGCGTTGTAGTATGCCATTTTTTCAAATAGGCAACACAAGAGGGGCGTGACATCTGCGACCGTTGCCCTGGCTCTCTAAGGCAACGCTTTTGCCCATCAACCGCTACGGAAAGAAAGTATTGCATTATAACCCTATTGCAACAGTACTTGCAAGTAACGCAACAATATACAGTGTTGCCTTAAGCATAAGCCAGAGCCCGGCTTCCAGGTCATGGTAGTGGGGCCTACACAAACTTTCCAAGTCAGCTGCCAACGTGTCTCATGCCACTTCAGCTCTCCACGTCAGTTGCCCATGTGTTTCATGCCACATTAGCTATCCACGTGGCAACAGAGCAGTTGTGGGCACCACGTGCCGTACCATAGTAGAATTAATAATACTGTACATAATGCAACACCACAACACTATGTAATGCAACACCACTATATTATAATGCAACACCAGAAAAAAATCAACTGCAATAGTTAAGAAGGAAAATGCTACATTGTAAGAAGGCAAATACAACCCTGTAATTACAAATTTTGTGTAATGACCCGAACTTCCCCATAAAGGAAAGCCCGGATTGAGTTCAGAACATGACAAATCAGAACACAAACAGAAGAACAATTCATTGCTTATTACAACAATTTACATCAGAGTACAAGAATATACAGAGTATGAAACATTGTAAAATATCAGAGATTAAGATACATTACATAGTAGCGGAAAATAATACAAAACACAACTGAAAGAGATAAACGGATACAGAGCTTTTCGAATATCATTCCAGCTGTAAACCAGGATCCTGTGAATATAAATCTGCAAAACCAAAACTACTAGCTGCCTATGTGGAAAATAGAGGCACCCAGAGTTTAGGTTAAAACAATAAACTCCAAGTCAGTCATGTGACTGGTGTGTGAACTAAAATAGTTATTTAAAATTTTACTTTCAAATCAGCTAAATCAAGTGACCACGCCGTACAACACGGAACGAGTTTCCTCCCTAGAATACCAATGCATTAAAACAAATAGCGCATTGCTTTTTGGAAAAATGAAGCTATTATAAGATTCAGGTCCCATCACACAATGCAACGCAAGCAGGAGGATAGGGTTTTTTCTTATAATAGCCAAACATGCTTGGTACGTTTGAAACAAATCATTTGATACTATTATAAGTGCATAGTGTATAAAACAACTTCAAATATAAATGTATCAGTCATAGACGACATAGTATCCCATGCTACTATGTCGCCAAAACTAGGCTCTACAATATTGGAAATTGGATTTCCGTCATGAGTCTAGGCAAGGGATGTAGTCCTTTCCGCTTCGAGACACTCTAGCAAATGCCTCAGGACTACACACTCTGGGTAACCCTGGATCCTCCAAGGCCGGTCCTCCCTTACATTTGAGGATTAATTATTCTTGAACACACGTTTCCTGGTACTATAGGACATATCCATCTGCTCCATAGTAACCGATATATCCGAGGCACCTCGCATTCCAACAACCACATAGGTAAAAATATAAAATTGTCAGGGCTTGCAAAACCCCGACACCACCCATAGCTAGAAGGAAACGTCATGTTCTGCTTGGGTCCCTTATCCCGTTTTTGACTCATACCGAGGTGTGAGGCCCGCGAATTAACGCTATACACAAAGCGGCTCTATATTAAAGTTATGCTTTGATCATCAACCACAAGACTCTGCTTTTCAACAGAAGCCTTGATCATCTACATCTCAGCATGCCACACAGGCAATTCACGCCATGCGACTGATGTCTATCGATATATAACCTCTGAGCTCATACGTCTTAGAGAAGGGCGTTAAGTAAAAGAATAAATTCTCCGCCGCCAAACAAATATATATTTAATAGAGATCAATCAACACAGAATAAAATCCAATGTCAAATACACATCCATTTACAAGTTCGTTCTGGGTCTGAACGAAACCGGAGCCTCCTTATTCCTTGTCCCATATGTCCAATACAGGAGAGAGGTCCTTGCATATCCGGTCGATCTCCAAGTATGTCTGGACGATCACCACTTATTACCTTGTCTTGGGTGTACAGCCCAATCAAGACATCAATAATCATCCAAACAATGTGAAGACCTCCGGTCGTCAACCATCGTCTTCATCGTCGACATATTGTTGAATCAGTTATTCAGAATGGGTATAAACCCGGCCTTTCTGAATAACTCGCGTATATAATAAACAAGTGCTATAAAAACACAACATACGCCTTATTCCAATTCAGAATATTCTTTTATTCAAATATTCACATCCTTAGGGAATAGATTCCCATTAATTTTATTAAAGATAAATTCTTTTAAATTTATTCTTTAATCTTCCTTTGGATACCAAACCATATTAAGGTTTTCCAAACTAGTCGGGATTAGCGAACTACACCGAAGTAATCATTTATTTCATTTCCCAACCCCAACCTATTCATTCCATGGAGCAGAACTGGTAATACTCCATATCTAACGCCACGGTGTTATCGGTAAATAATAATTACCATTTCACGTTCAAATCTAGTTAAAGATTTAACTATCGCTTGGAGTAAAACTGGTGATACTCCATTCTCGATCATTTCCTGAATTTGATAATTTAAATTATCAATTCACATTTCAATCTAATTAAAGATTCATTAAAGCTCCACTTAGTTTCAATCTTCCCAAAAATCAATATCAATGATTATTTAACTTTGGGAACACTAACATGTCGCATCGACAATCTACACCGTACTATTAATTTCTGCCGATATATAACCTCTAAGCTCGTAAGTCTCAGAGATGGGTATTAAGCAAGAGAATAAATTCTCCGCTACCAAACAGATATATATTTAGCAGAGATCAACGTTATAGTTCGAAATACAATGACAAACATGAAATCCTGCCTTTAACTGGGTTAAAGAACTAATGTCATTTAAAACACAGTTCATGATGAAACCAAATCACATTCCATTAATTATGGAATCTTCACAGAAAACAAATCAATATATAATCGATATCAATTTCCGTATCTGACTAATAATATAAATGGAATAACGACAAAGCCTTTTAAATTCCATATGTATTAACAGTCTTCCTCCATAGAATTTCACTTCGATTATTGTCAATCGAATTCCATTCAATTACAATTTAATATATTAAATTAGAAAACTTTACTTTGGAAAATTCCCGTTAAATCTTAATAAAATAGATTTATAAATTCTATATCCCATTTCACTGTAAATCAGGTTAAAGAACGAGTGTCGTTAAAATCACAGTTCACAATAAACCCAATTCACATTCCATTTTCAATTCCAATTAAATGTTAATTAATTGGTAATTCTTCTTAAAATCTTAATTAAAAGATTTACTCTTTTCATACGGGGGTTAAGAACAGTGTTATTGAAGGCCCCATCCCATCAGTCTCTAATTGTAAATTAGTAAGAGAATAATTCCCTAAGTATTAATCCCGAAGGCCGAAACCAACATCAGATCAATACCCAAGAAACCATTCAACTTAGGTAATCTCCAGTTAGTTTCTAATTTTCTTAACTTCATCGGGTTTAAGAACAGTATTATTTAAGATACCATTCACGACAAACCAAAAATCTCAATCCATTGTTAATCTGGTTAAAGAACAAGTGTTATTTAAAACACCGTTCATGATAAACCCAAAAAACAATTTGATATTAAATACAAGGCTCTGAATAGAAAATATATTGGCATATATTCAATATCAAATTCTGAAACCAACAAATTTCGTATTGGGAATAACGATATATATATATATATATCTTCCAAATTCCTCCATAATGTTCGTATAATCACAGAGTTCAGTATCATAATATTCCGAAGATAATTTCGATTCAAATTCATTCCAATTCATATATTGGAAACTCTGGTTATTTTTAAAACCATTTCAAATCCAATTTATTTATTTAAAAATAATGGATTTTTAATTCAAGCTCATAACTAGTTCATTTTGATAAAAATATATTTTTATCTTTTCAAACATGGAATTTTTAATCCTAATTCTTTCCAAATCATTTATTATGATTTTACACAAATTATTAATATTTTTAATAATTTTATCAAGGCCCATACAGTCGATTTCCATAAATGGTCATCGAACTGCACTTACAACGACATTTTCCAAATTTGATTTGGAAATAATTCCTAATCCAACTGTTAGATTTCAAATCTCTTATGATCACTGGAAAGCTCTTTTCGATACAAACCCAATGGTTCCGGTTTTAGGATAATCCGATGGTCGATTTCCATTTAAAACGTATTTTATAAATCGTTTTAAATTCGTTTTCAAAATGATTTCAATTTCAAATCAAAATTGAATATTCCATATCATTAATATATATAAATGATAATATTTTCAAAACATTAGATTTTTGAAATCACTTCCTTTTCGATATTCATCTCAAATGAATAAAATCGATATAAATATCATTCATGTCAAAAGTACGTTAATCTAATCGACATGGCTTTATATATTTAAATATTTTCGTGTCCATTCCAAATTGGACTTCAAAATCAGATTTGGATCTTTTATGAATATTATTTTAAAATATTCATTATTTTAAAATATTCATTCTTTCTGAACTGGAATCAGACACAGTCAATTACCATATAATGTTATTTATATGGATTTCGTATAACACACATATAGAACAACAATGATAAACAATCAACCATCGTCCAGAGTGCATTCTACAATGCATAAGCATTAAATATAAATATTCAACGCTTACACAGCTTGTCAACCAATTGATTGATATACAACTAAACAATTGAGATTATTGTACATCAAATATCATCTCTATACCCGTGTGGGGTTTCAATCAACAAACACTGAATATTATTTGTGTAGTTGGGCGATGTGTAAAATATATCGTCCCAATCCATATTGGTCAAATGGGTGTACATAAACAAATTGTTCGATTTGTTTATGAATATTTACTTTATTCATATACACGTTAAAAATTATATTTTTAACTATAAAATATTTTATTCAACACATGAATATTTTATAATCTACATTTCACATCACAGTCATCAACCACAACGTAATACAATCAAACAAGTCGTCCATGGTCTGTGGACGACGGGAAGCAGTTCATATATGCAGTTATAAAATAAACAACTGTTCAGAAATAATTTTATAGTGAGAAGTTCTCACCTTTGGGATCCACTCCTCCAGTTTTATTTCTGAACGGTTCAGATTTGGATTTGTTTTCCACCAGTTCCATCGCAATCTATTTCACATGATTTTTATATTAAAAATCACATTTTTATTCCGTTACTATATAAATAAAAATCACATTTTTATTCTAACGTTATATATATAAATCATATTTTTTATATACCTCTCTTCATAATAAAATTTATATTTCGCTATAACATAAATAAAAATCATATTTTTATTATGCTACTCTTATAAAAATAATATTTTTGACCCGCTATTTCATATATAAAAATCACATTTTTATATCGAAACCATATACATGAAGATCACATTTTTAATACGAAATCATATACATAAAAATCTTATTTTTTTATTTATAAAAACCAAATCTTTTATATGTTAAAAATCGAATCTTTTACATATTAAAAATCAAATCTTTATTTGGCTTTTCATAAAAAAACTGATTTTTAATTTTACTATTATATATAAAACTGATTTTTCAAAATAAATTAGAATAAATAAATTAAAAAAACTTACAGTGCACAAGGGGGGAAGGGATGAGCGCCGGGGTGCTAGAGCTAGGGGGAGTCAGATGGTGGTTGAACAGCGACGGAGGGGGAGGGGAGCAGTGGAGGTGTAGTGCTTTTTGGTGGAGTTAGGGTCTAGGGGGGTTGCGGGTTTGAATGGAGAAGGGGGCGCATCGCAGTTGATTGGAGGGGCGGTGGTGGGGTGCGGTGCTCCGGTGAGGTGGGCGGTGGCGAGGTGGAGGTCGCAGGTGGCGGCATCCAGCGAGATCGGGGGACGATTTGGGGAACAGGTCTGAGTGGGTGCGGTTTTTTATTTTATTTTCTCTTTCTTCGTTGACTGAAGAAGAAAAAATGGGGCCAATTATATAATTTAATTAATATTTTATTTTATTTTTCCTTCCAAAAGTGTGATTTCATAAATGAACTCCAAACCTGTAACACCCCACCTCCGCTAGGGTCACTCACAAAGGGAATGCACTAGCTTTGGTGGAGCATTATCTAGCTAAACATACACAGAAATATTACAAGACAGCACATATAAAACAGCGGAAGAAGAACCAAATTTCATTGCTTTAAAATCTAGAAAGGTCTAAAGCCTTTTACATCAAAATGCTATTAAAAATCCATTACATTGAAATCTGTCTTGCAATTGTAAAGAAGCATAAAACCATAGTTATAAATCATTCCCCAATAAAGCAGCAAAGCAAGCCACAGCCAAGAGCAATCCAAGCCTTCATGAAATAGCATTGGAGCTTGGTAAGATCCAAACTAAGCTGTGTTCCCACCCTATGAACCCGGGGGGGGGGGGGGAGGGGGGTGGAAACGGAAGGAAAAGAGGCGAAACAAACTGGGTCAGTCATAAAGACTGAGTAAGTCCTAGTGACTTTCAGCATAAAAACAGTTAAAGTTAATATGGCATGAATAAACTGAAAGTAAACATAAGCATGATGACAAGATAAGCTGCAGGCACGATAACTAAGAATAACATCATAGGATTTCTGTCATGTATAACATTGCAAGGTTCCCACTCAGGATGAACTAAGTATAGTTTCGCAAGATTTCTATCAAGCATCGCAAGACTTCTCTGCTTCGCCATTAAAATGATATCTATTTGCTCTGATTTCCTAAATTCTCTGCACCACTGTACTAGTATCCCAACCCGTATCATCCTTTCCATGTATATGTACAGTCCCTTGCCGTATATCGTACGGGTTCCATCACGTATTTCTATACTACTTCAACATAGTGTCACCATTCTTGAAATCGTTTGACCGCCACCCTTGTTCTGGATAGGTTTCCTTATCATGAGCTATCGCGTGTTCAGCTAGGATTTATGCCACCTAGGACCACTAGGGATTATGCTACCTATTGAACGTCTTCTAGATTCGATTAGGGTTTATGCCACCTAGGACCACTAGGGATTACACTACCTAACGAATTCCACGTAACGATCTATTAATCGATCGGCACCCTATAAGTCCTAGCTCGTTCATGTGTCTGTGTCATACGGCCCAATCACGAAATGTAGTCACCTGTGCTAGGTCCACCATAGGGTGTATCAAGCCCTATGGTGCCAACCATCGACATGAATCAAGCACGCACAGATAAACCTACTGATGCCCAATGCCTGATTTTTCTGCTCTGGAGTGTGTGCATGCCCGCACTCCGTTAGAACCTACACTGGCACACCCACACAGCCGTCGTTCTGGTCACTTACAATCAGCCCAGTAATCGTGCCCCACCCTGCCTAGTTCCAGGGTACCATGATACATCTAGTGGGTTATTGCTGAAACGGACCGCGTAACTAGGGTTTCCGTCTAGTAGGTTAAGTGTTGTCAATTAAATTCGAGACTTAACCCCATCGGTCTAGCATGTCAAGTTGGTTAAGTGTTGTCATTCAAGTTCGTGACTTAACCCATCTACGTGTCATGTCAAATTGGCTAAGTGTTGTCGTTTAAGTTCATGACTTAGCCCTACGAATCATGTGTCCAGTTGGTTAAGTATACTCAAGCGGTTCATGGCCTAACCCTACCAAATTATTGTGTTCAATTGGTTAAGTATATTCAAGCGGTTCATGACTTAACCCTATCAAGTCCTTGTGTTAAATTGGTTAAGTATACTCAAGCGGTTCATGACTTAACCCTATCAAATTATCGTGTTAAATCGGTTAAGTATATTCAAGCGGTTTCAGGACTTAACCCTATCAAGTCATCATGTCAAATTGGTTAAGTATACTCTAGCCGTTCATGACTTAACCCTATCAAATTATCGTGTTAAATTGGTTAAGTATATTCAAGCAGTTTCAGGACTTAACCCTATCAAATTATCGTGTCAAATTGGTTAAGTATACTCTTGCGGTACATGACTTAACCCTATCATGTGGCATTAATTCATTAGTGCACCTCAACCTCTCACATCAGACCTGTTGTTGTGGTTACTGGATATGCCGGGCGGTTCCGGGCAGATTTACACCACAACTCAGTCTAACCTCGGGTTTCAAGTGCGATATGACCAACTACCCACATTGGATCCTATTGTTTGCAGTAACTGGATTGCCGGGTGGTTCCGGGCAGATTTACACTGCAAACTCAACCTAACCTCGAGTTGGCCATTTTCATGTTTATTCTAATGTCATGTCCATGTTCAAGTTTCATATCAAGTTCGTGTCAAGTTTTCAAGGCAAGTTTCATATCGAGTCGATGTCCGGTTCGGGTCCATATTCAAGTTATAACAGCGTTCATGTTTCAAGTTTTGCCTTTTATCAGGTTCATAATTCATGTTCATAACCAATTCATGTTTTTGCCTATTCTACCCAAATCGTATTCCCATCGCACGTGAACGTGAATCGATCTATACTACAAATAAATCCAAATCTTGAAATAGGGGGAATAGCATCAAAACTATGATAGGCAAAAGGGACTAGCATCAAGCAATAAAAGGGGTTACAAGACTAGCATGACATAACTTGAGATAGTTGATTACAACACACTAGCATATAGGATTTCAAATCTAGCAAGATAAGGTGATAGTCATGGTAAACGCTGACATAAAAGAATAGGCATGCAAAGGCAAGCCAAATACAAGAATAATGGATCCAATGGTTTTGTTGTACATAATAGCGAATAAGCTAAGCAAGTCACACCCTTAGTATGAGATCCAAAAAACTGCAAATTCGGTATACAACATGGGTTTCAATCAACTATAATAGTCCCAGGTAATTAACCCCAATAGTCATGGTCATAGGTAGAAATCTCATAATTAAGAATCCTAAGCGGTTAATCACAATAGTTGTAACACCCCACTCCCGCTATGATCACTCACTAAGGGAATGCCATAGCATCGGTGGAGTATTTTAGTGAATATAGAACAGAAAAATTACAACAAGACAGATATAAATAGTACTTGAAATTTTAAAACATCATCTCATAACAGCGGAAGTAAAACATGTCTGGTTACATCATAAAACCACAATAAAGGTCAAGTACAATATCCATCAAAATAAAGAAGTACATAATCCCACTCTCATACAATAGCCAAACAAAAGAAAAGATAACTGGATAACTGGAGCTTTACATCTATCCAAGCTCCTAAAGACTGGAACAGCAATCCGATCAAGCTCCACTACTGCTAGGATCCACCGTAGGACCTGAGGGTTGGGAAAAAGATAAAAACAACAGGGTCAGACATAAGTCTGAGCGAGTCCTATAACTTTAACAATACAATCGTTAAAGTAACCAGAGAAGACATAAACTGATATACGGTAACATATAGGGATGAATGGCTACCCTAAGCAGTCAACTAAACGAAGATAAAGGATAAAGACGCATCTACCCTCCCTAAGGTAAATTACTAAACTGCACCACACCAGTCATTCCTAACTTAAAGGTTGATCCCACCCAAGGACTTATAAAATTTACTAATTAGTACCTGCGTACCCCTAGGTGACCAAGTAGGCGCCACGGGGCCCTACAATCCACTAGGTGTACACACTACTTCCCATTCGATCGGCTCCCTAACGTAGATACCCATGCTGGCCCCACCGTGGGATGTATCATTCCCCAATGTGGCAACCTGATGAAACTAAAGGTGCACGGCTTATATCTACTCGATGCAACAACGGCTTACCTACCAGCCCGGGCCCACTCACGCATATGAAGCCCGTTGGACTTGCGTTGCCACCGCTAACCCGTTTTCCTCTTACAGTCAAGCCCAGTATGCGTGTCCCGTCCTCGACATGGGTCGAGCCCACAAAGATACGTATGGGTTACTGGTTGAAATGGGCCTCCACAAGCTACCCACCTAAGCTTGTCCCTTTTTCTAGTATATCCCACTTAACCCTTTAATCATGTTTTAATTACATGTTCTATTTTGGTTAAGTATTCTAATCGTATTTTCTATTGCCACCCAAGGCAACCACTAGATTTTCTCATGCCACCCGAGGCACCCACTTAACCCCTCATGTCCCTCTACATGCTAATGTGGTTAAGTGTTTCTTAATTAATTAATTAAGAACGTAACCTTTGTAAAGACCTCTCACATTAGACTGTCTTTTATGACCGCTGGTTAAGCCGGTTGGGTCCGGGCAGCCTTATGTCATAACAGAGTCTAACCTCGTGTCTTTACATTAATTACGTATTTAGTTTGTGCCTAAGACCTCTCACATTGGGCTAACATTTGTAGCAACTGGTTAAGCCGGTTGGGTCCGGGCAGTTTTACGCTACAACTGAGTCCAACCTCGTGTCTTAGTCAATTAATTACACCTAATTAATCACCCTCATAATTTTATATTAATTATCCCTAATTAATCAAGTTTTCTTAACATGGGTAGACCTAACTTAATAGGTAAATTCCCATGGGGTAGACCTAACTCAATAGGTAAATTCCCAACACATAGTATGGGTACACCTAACCAAATAGGCAAATTCCCATACTATGTTTATTTATTTTGTGTTATGCATAATTATATTAATTTCACACAATCTTATTAACTTATGCATTTAATTACCCCATCGTTCCCACGTAATTTCGTTCATGATATAACACATATAAAAGGTGTCAACTTGCATATGAATGAACATGTTTCAAAGGTGCCATCTTGCATATTAACAAACACATAACTTGCATATGAACTTGCATAACATGTCACATAACTTGCATATAATATGTCACATAACTTACATATTCATTTTGCATAACAAACTTGCATATTAGCTTATAGACTTGCATAATGTGTCATCATGAACTTGCATATTAATAAACATGTAACTTGCATATTTACATACATGTAACTCGCATATTAACAAACATGTAACTTGCATATAAAGAAACATGTAACTTGCATATTAACAAACATGTAACTTGCATATTAACAAACATGTAACTTGCATATTTACATACATGTAACTTGCATATTAACAAACATGTAACTTGCATATTAACAAACATGTAACTTGCATAGCATATTACCATGAACTTGCATAACATGCATATGATTACATAGCCCACAACTTGCATATTTAGCATCATGCAAACATAACATACATCATATTAAACTTGCATAAGCTTACATACTCAACATGCATAAACATAAGATTAATGCTAACATCATATCATATGATTCAAAGCTCATTAACCCACATACAAAACCATAAATCTCATCACATCTCATCTAATTAGTTTACCAAAAGATCATCAAAGTGATAGAAACTCACAACTAGCAACTTTGAACACCAAATGAAGAAGATTAAGATGCTAAGAAGGGATTAGAAGTTGATTAGAGAGTGATTAGTATGCAACCCTCTTCATAAAATTAGTGGAGGCCATGAGAGCTAGCATTTTGCCATAGTTTAGTCACTAGGTTTAATTATGAATGAATTAGGGTAGGTTAGGGTCTTATTTATAGATTAGGCAAGTGTTTTAGGCCATAGGATTAACCCTAGATTCAATCCAAGCCATCAAAGCATGTCTTGGGGAAGAAGTCAAGTGTAGGAACCATCTAGGGCCTTTAGATTAAAGATGGACCATGAGAACCATTCAAATGCAAAATCTGCACTTGAGCGAATCGGCCCACGGGTTGACAGCCAAACACCCTGGATTAACCCCTAGTCGACCCAGCGGGCTCGGGTCGACTTCAAAAATCGGCCGGTTCGGTTATTCCCCTCTCCCAATTCGCTGTTTTGAGCATTTTTGCATATTTATTTATTAAATTTTCAATTATATATATATATATATCAATATATATATATATATATCTACACAACCCATTTCACTTAATTAAGTATACTTTAATTTGGGAATTTTCGTGAAACTTCGCGAGGCCATATCTTGGTCATACGGACTCCGATTTTCGAAAACTCGGACTCTATTTCGCGTATTTTTCTGAGACGAACGCAATGGCATAGCCCGTTTCCCTTGATTCCCATTTTAGAATTAAATTCTGCCTCGATTTATGTTATTACAGGTTATTGAAAATACGGGTTGTTACATTCTCCCCTCCTTAAAGGATTTCGTCCCCGAAATCTTCAAGTTAGGAAGAACGTATCCTACCATCCAATCATCCATCTACTCAAAGCATCATCCACGAGCAATCATTGTCCTTACAAGATTCTAAATGCTGGATGGATATATGCAAAAGTGTGTGTATATGTACTTACCTAATGCAAAAATCAGGCGGTTACTGATACAGTAAACCTCCTTAATGCAAACCATGATAGTGCCATGCATCCAATATGTATGCGAAACCCTATTGACACATACAAATTTCTACATGCGTGCACAACCATACACAAAAATGCATCATCCATATGATAACACAGCCATGATACATCCATCAATCTAACTACCACATCCATTTATGCAATATGCAACATGAAGTGACTAAGCCGATCTAGTGCCTAATGTGTGTGTATATGCATCCACGAGCAACCACTAGCAAACAATTGCATCCATATGCATCCATCAACCATAACATGTTTCAAACACATGTCTCAACCATAGGTTTTACCCTATCTAAAGGTCATAGGTATTAGCGAGAGGATATACTAAAGATAAGATAAGTACTAGACAAGCAATAAAGGAGAAGTTAAAAGACATACTCTCAAAAAGAAATGGATACAAAGAACGCATCTTTGCTTCCGTCTCCCAAGTAGCATTGCTTTCGTCATCTCCCCATTGCACTTTAACTAGCTGAACTTCTCTGTTCCTCAACTTCCTAGTTTCTGACCCAAGGATGCGAGTAGGAGCTCGTCGAATCGTCGCATCACGCTCTACCTCTACATCTCTAAGCAAGCTCGGCTCTACCACCTCCGCGGTCTCATGTAAGCACTTCCTCAAATGTGATACATGGAATACATCATGAACACCACTAAGTCTGTCGGGCAACTCCACCCTATATGCCATCCGTCCAATCCTTTCCTTAATAGGAAACGGCCCAACAAATCTCGGTGCTAACTTCCCTACGGACCCAAAGCGAACAACATTTCTCAATGGAGATACTTTGACAAAAACCATGTCCCCAACCTCAAACTCAAGATCCGTCCTTCTCCGATCCGCATAAGATTTCTGTCTATCTTGCGCTGCTTTCATCCTTTTTCGAATTAAATCAATCTTCTCTGAAGTCTCTCTAACCATATCCGGCCCAAGCAAGATCTTATCCGTAGATTCCCACCAACATGTAGGAGATCGACAAGGCCTTCCATAAAGAGCTTCGAAAGGAGCCATACCAATACTGGACTGAAAGCTGTTATTATATGCGAACTCCACCAAAGGAAGATGTTCTTCCCATGTACCTCCAAAATCCAAGATACAAAGCCTCAAAAGATCTTCTAAGATACGGTTCACCCTCTCGGTCTGACCGTCCGTCTGAGGATGATATGCGGTGCTCAAACACAACTGAGTCCCTACCGCCTCTTGCAAACTTCTCCAAAACTCACTAGTGAAAATAGGATCTCGATCACTCACAATGCTGGATGGTACGCCATGCAATCTAACAATCTCTCTAACATAGACTGAAGCAAGCCATGGAGCGGTCCTCTTACTCTTTACGGGTATAAAATGGGCACTCTTTGTAAGTCTGTCTACCACAACCCAAATTCCCGTATTGCCCTTCCTCGATCTCGGTAACCCGTCGATGAAATCCATCGAGACACTATCCCACTTCCACTGTGGAACTTCCAATGGGTGTAGCAACCCACCGGGTTTCCTTTGCTCCACTTTAACTTGTTGGCACACTAAGCATCTAGCCACATACTCGGCCACATCTTTCTTCATACCGGCCCAAAAGAAAACTCTCTTCATGTCTTGGTACATTTTGTCTCCACCGGGATGAATAGTCATTCTTGAACGATGTGCATCATCCAAAATAGCCTTCTTCAAACCCTCATCTTGCGGTACACAAAGTCTACCGTCTCTATGCAACCATCCCTTATCATCTATGGTGTATCTACCCAAATGGCTGGACGACTCCCCTCCATAGGCTATTACCCTTCCCTCCTGCATCAAGACTGCGCCTAATCCTGTTCCACAAGCATCGGTATAAACAACAAACGGCTTACTCCCATCTGGAAGCACTAAAACTGGAGCGGTGGTCAAAGCTCTCTTTAACCGTCGGAAAGCATCATCACAATCTACATCCCATGAGAAAACCAGATTCTTCTTCGTCAAGCGGGTTAATGGGGCTGATATCTTCGCGAAGTCTTTGATGAACTTCCTATAATATCCTGCCAACCCCAAGAAACTTCTTACCTCGGTAGCATTTCTAGGAACTTTCCAATCCTGGATAGATACTATCTTTGCGGGATCCACAGCTATCCCTTCCTTAGAGACCACATGCCCTAAGAATCGCACTTCTCTTCTCCAAAAATGGCATTTAGAGAATTTAGCTTTAAGACTATGCGCTCGAAGAGTCTCCAACACTTCCTTGAGATGTAAGGCATGCTCTTCTTCATTCTTGGAAAAGACCAAGATGTCATCCACAAAAACTACTACAAACTTATTCAGATACTCTCTGAACACTCTACTCATGAGATCAACAAAGTATGCGGGGGCGTTTGTCAATCCAAATGGCATCACTAGCCACTCATAAAAACCATCCGGAGTCCGGAAAGCAGTCTTCTCTATACTGTCCTCCGCCACTCTTAACTGATGAAACCCTGTAGCTAAGTCCATCTGCGAAAATACTGACGCGCCAACCAACTGATCAAAGAGATCATCTATCCTCGGTAATGGGTGTCTATTCTTCTTCGTGAGCTTATTAAGTTCCCTATAATCCACACAAAGTCTGAGGGACCCATCCGCCTTCGTGGCAAACACTACTGGAGCTCCCCACTCCGATATACTTCGCCTTATGAACCCCTTCTCAAGCAACTCCCCTACTTGCTTATGAAGTTCTCTTCTCTCACGAGGAGCCATGTGGCGTACTGGCAAAGACACTGGTTTGGCATTATCCACCAAATAAATTCGGAAATCTATCTCCCGCTTCGGAGGCAAACCCTTTACTTCTTCAAACACATCCGGATATTCCCGGACTACTCTGACAGAACACAAACTTTCGACCGAAGCATCGAGCGATTCAAGATAACTTAGCAAAACAGATTCCATGGGATTGCAAGAGATCTCGAGAGTGTTACCCAAGCGGGTCATGAGCCTGACAACTCTCCTTTCGCAATCAAGAACGGCACCATTACTGGATAACCAGTCCATGCCCAAGATCAACCCATAGCCCGTGAAGCCCAATACAAAAGCATCACATCTAAACTCAACGCTAAGTATAGAAATCTTCAAACCCAAACATATCATAGACAGATATATGGAGCCCCCAATTGGGTTTGAGACAACCAAGGGATCATCAACTAGACTGGTGTCTAAGTGCAGTGACTCAACTAACGATGATGAGATAAAAGAATGCGATGCGCCAGAGTCAAACAAAGTACGAACTGGATGATCAAACAGAAAAACCAGACTTTCAACGGAAATAGTTCTACCTCTCTGCTGAATCGGTGGAACTGAGAGAACCTGAACTTGCCCCCCTGACTGAGGTGGTGCTATAAGAGCTTGCACCTGGCCTCCTGAGGTAGACCCCGTCTTCTGCCCCTTCTTTGGGCAGTTTTTCACAAGATGCCCTGCTTCACCACAATGAAAGCAACCGGTCTTCTTCTTTTTGCGACAATCCTTACTAAGGTGTCCTGGTGTTCCACAATTGAAGCACTTCTTCTTCGTCTTCTTTTTGTCACCATTGCCTTTTCCGCCCTTGCCTTGTTGTTGCTGTTGCGGTTTCTTCTGATCCCCCTTTTTCTCTGGTGCCTTAGAATTCTTATCATCCTCATGCATAAGTGCCATGTAGACAAGCTTCTCAAAAGTGGCCCCCATAGGAATGTGAGTCATAGCTATTCCTTGCAATGGTTCGTTCAAGCCTCTAACGAACCTCAAAGCCTTCTTCTCCGGTGTATTCACCAACTCTATGCCAAACCTTGCTAATTGATTGAATTTGTTGACATATTCTTTCACCGTGAGATTCCCTTGCTTCAAATTCAAGAACTTCTCCATAAACAGATTCTCTTCCGCCCTTGAGAGAAACTTAGCCCCAAACCTTTGCTTAAAATCTGCCCAAGAGTCAACAGGGCGTTCTCCATTAGTGACCTCCCACCAGAATGAGGCCTCTCCCTTCATTAACCAAGCCGCCAACTTGACTTTCTTTCCCTCTTCCACTTCAAAGATATCTAGCAACTCTTCCACTTCCTTAAGCCAATCTCTAGCCTCTACGAAAGTCTCTGAACCAAGAAAAGGTTTTCCTCCTATAGCCTTGAACTCCTTGCAAACCTTAGCAAAATTATCCACTCTAGGCTGAGGAGGAGGAGCGGTTGTCTCTGGTGTAGTAGCATTGGCCGGACCCGCAGCCGCGGCCCTAGCCTCTTGCAACCTCCTATACCATAGTGGTATAACTAAACCCTCCGGGATGTTAAGATCTTCAGCCATGCTGAAACGAAAGAGGAAAGATTCAAAAAGGAGATTCCGAAAGATAAAGATATGGCTATTGGGGATTATGCTTTTCTTTTTCAAAAACTTTTTCTCTTAGAAGACATGCTTTTAAAAATCCTTTCTTCGAAAATACTCTTAGAAAGTAGTTTTTCTCAAAAATTTTATCTGTTCTGGTAACCTTAAGCTCTGATACCACGTGTAACACCCCACTCCCGCTATGATCACTCACTAAGGGAATGCCATAGCATCGGTGGAGTATTTTAGTGAATATAGAACAGAAAAATTACAACAAGACAGATATAAATAGTACTTGAAATTTTAAAACATCATCTCATAACAGCGGAAGTAAAACATGTCTGGTTACATCATAAAACCACAATAAAGGTCAAGTACAATATCCATCAAAATAAAGAAGTACATAATCCCACTCTCATACAATAGCCAAACAAAAGAAAAGATAACTGGATAACTGGAGCTTTACATCTATCCAAGCTCCTAAAGACTGGAACAGCAATCCGATCAAGCTCCACTACTGCTAGGATCCACCGTAGGACCTGAGGGTTGGGAAAAAGATAAAAACAACAGGGTCAGACATAAGTCTGAGCGAGTCCTATAACTTTAACAATACAATCGTTAAAGTAACCAGAGAAGACATAAACTGATATACGGTAACATATAGGGATGAATGGCTACCCTAAGCAGTCAACTAAACGAAGATAAAGGATAAAGACGCATCTACCCTCCCTAAGGTAAATTACTAAACTGCACCACACCAGTCATTCCTAACTTAAAGGTTGATCCCACCCAAGGACTTATAAAATTTACTAATTAGTACCTGCGTACCCCTAGGTGACCAAGTAGGCGCCACGGGGCCCTACAATCCACTAGGTGTACACACTACTTCCCATTCGATCGGCTCCCTAACGTAGATACCCGTGCTGGCCCCACCGTGGGATGTATCATTCCCCAATGTGGCAACCTGATGAAACTAAAGGTGCACGGCTTATATCTACTCGATGCAACAACGGCTTACCTACCAGCCCGGGCCCACTCACGCATATGAAGCCCGTTGGACTTGCGTTGCCACCGCTAACCCGTTTGCCTCTTACAGTCAAGCCCAGTATGCGTGTCCCGTCCTCGACATGGGTCGAGCCCACAAAGATACGTATGGGTTACTGGTTGAAATGGGCCTCCACAAGCTACCCACCTAAGCTTGTCCCTTTTTCTAGTATATCCCACTTAACCCTTTAATCATGTTTTAATTACATGTTCTATTTTGGTTAAGTATTCTAATCGTATTTTCTATTGCCACCCAAGGCAACCACTAGATTTTCTCATGCCACCCGAGGCACCCACTTAACCCCTCATGTCCCTCTACATGCTAATGTGGTTAAGTGTTTCTTAATTAATTAATTAAGAACGTAACCTTTGTAAAGACCTCTCACATTAGACTGTCTTTTATGACCGCTGGTTAAGCCGGTTGGGTCCGGGCAGCCTTATGTCATAACAGAGTCTAACCTCGTGTCTTTACATTAATTACGTATTTAGTTTGTGCCTAAGACCTCTCACATTGGGCTAACATTTGTAGCAACTGGTTAAGCCGGTTGGGTCCGGGCAGTTTTACGCTACAACTGAGTCCAACCTCGTGTCTTAGTCAATTAATTACACCTAATTAATCACCCTCATAATTTTATATTAATTATCCCTAATTAATCAAGTTTTCTTAACATGGGTAGACCTAACTTAATAGGTAAATTCCCATGGGGTAGACCTAACTCAATAGGTAAATTCCCAACACATAGTATGGGTACACCTAACCAAATAGGCAAATTCCCATACTATGTTTATTTATTTTGTGTTATGCATAATTATATTAATTTCACACAATCTTATTAACTTATGCATTTAATTACCCCATCGTTCCCACGTAATTTCGTTCATGATATAACACATATAAAAGGTGTCAACTTGCATATGAATGAACATGTTTCAAAGGTGCCATCTTGCATATTAACAAACACATAACTTGCATATGAACTTGCATAACATGTCACATAACTTGCATATAATATGTCACATAACTTACATATTCATTTTGCATAACAAACTTGCATATTAGCTTATAGACTTGCATAATGTGTCATCATGAACTTGCATATTAATAAACATGTAACTTGCATATTTACATACATGTAACTCGCATATTAACAAACATGTAACTTGCATATAAAGAAACATGTAACTTGCATATTTACATACATGTAACTTGCATATTAACAAACATGTAACTTGCATATTAACAAACATGTAACTTGCATATTTACATACATGTAACTTGCATATTAACAAACATGTAACTTGCATATTAACAAACATGTAACTTGCATAGCATATTACCATGAACTTGCATAACATGCATATGATTACATAGCCCACAACTTGCATATTTAGCATCATGCAAACATAACATACATCATATTAAACTTGCATAAGCTTACATACTCAACATGCATAAACATAAGATTAATGCTAACATCATATCATATGATTCAAAGCTCATTAACCCACATACAAAACCATAAATCTCATCACATCTCATCTAATTAGTTTACCAAAAGATCATCAAAGTGATAGAAGCTCACAACTAGCAACTTTGAACACCAAATGAAGAAGATTAAGATGCTAAGAAGGGATTAGAAGTTGATTAGAGAGTGATTAGTATGCAACCCTCTTCATAAAATTAGTGGAGGCCATGAGAGCTAGCATTTTGCCATAGTTTAGTCACTAGGTTTAATTATGAATGAATTAGGGTAGGTTAGGGTCTTATTTATAGATTAGGCAAGTGTTTTAGGCCATAGGATTAACCCTAGATTCAATCCAAGCCATCAAAGCATGTCTTGGGGAAGAAGTCAAGTGTAGGAACCATCTAGGGCCTTTAGATTAAAGATGGACCATGAGAACCATTCAAATGCAAAATCTGCACTTGAGCGAATCGGCCCACGGGTTGATAGCCAAACACCCTGGATTAACCCCTAGTCGACCCAGCGGGCTTGGGTCGACTTCAAAAATCGGCCGGTTCGGTTATTCCCCTCTCCCAATTCGCTGTTTTGAGCATTTTTGCATATTTATTTATTAAATTTTCAATTATATATATATATATATCAATATATATATATATATATATCTACACAACCCATTTCACTTAATTAAGTATACTTTAATTTGGGAATTTTCGTGAAACTTCGCGAGGCCATATCTTGGTCATACGGACTCCGATTTTCGAAAACTCGGACTCTATTTCGCGTATTTTTCTGAGACGAACGCAATGGCATAGCCCGTTTCCCTTGATTCCCATTTTAGAATTAAATTCTGCCTCGATTTATGTTATTACAGGTTATTGAAAATACGGGTTGTTACAATAGTCATGGTTAATTATCCAAAGTAGTTCTAGGCGATAGTCATAGGCAATTAACAGTAATAGTTTCAAAGTCATAGTCATAGATAATGGCCTTATGTTCATAATCAAAGATAATAATTCTCAAAGTCAAGAGTCATAATTGATTAGCCACAATTGTCCTTGTCATAGGCAACAGCCTTTCGTTCACCGTCATGGGCATAGGCTTAGTCTTATTAGTCATAGGCAGTCTTATGTTCGCCGTCATAGTCATTGGCATAGGCATATTAGTCATAGGCAGTCTTATGTTCTCAGTCATAGTCCTTGGCCATTAACAATAGTTTCAACGTCATAGGCATGTTAAGGTTATAGACATGAGGGAGTTTAATTTACAACATGAATAGATCCAAAGAAATATTTACGAAAGTCAAGATCCAAGACGAACAAGAATAGATACGAATCAATCACCATACATAGATCCAATTCCAATTTACAACATGGATATTAAATTTACAGCTTTTATCTAAAAGTAACTTGAACTTACAGTGCGTGGATCGAGAATTAGAAAGCAGAATTTGATTGTTGAATCTCTATTTGATCGATTGTGTTCCAATTGAAATCCCCCAATTTGCAAATCCCTAAGCGTAGTCTTGATGGAGAAGGAGCAGTCCTTTTTCTTCCTTTTTATCTTATTATTTTGATTATCTTAGAAGCAGCATAAGGACAGAAAGAAATGGTGTGGAGAAAATGAGGCTAGGGGGCTGTTTATATAGGGTTAGGCAGATGAATCTGGTCAGAAAATGAGCCTAAATACATCAGAATGCATCTGGTTCAGAAAAGTGGTTCGGGAGGCAGGTCGACTTGGTCCCTGGGAGGTCGACACTATGGTCGACCCCCAGGTCGACCTGGTCCCTGGGTGGGAATTTTCCCGCCCAGCCTATTCCGGGGTTTGAATTCGAATTTCGAAATCGAGTTTCGAGCTGTTTTTTATTCTAAAAATCTTGAAACTTCGGAGGGTCATATCTCCCTCAAACGGACTCCGATTTTCGAAAACTCGGACTCTATTTCATGTTAAATTTCGAGGTGAACGCAATGGCGCAACCCGTTTCCCTTGATTCTTGTTTTAAAAATTAATTCTGCCTTGATTTCTTGTTTTAACATGTTATTAAAATACGGGTTGTTACAAAACCAAACCCAACGACTGTCGCCCTTTGCTAATTACCCCCATTCCGAGCACAATAGGATATGTCCGGTAAGCCAACTCGATTGTTTCGATTAGTTTCCATTAAAATCAAAAAATTAATCTATATATTGAATTTGAATGCACATTTCAATTAACCGGGGCGACATACAGACTCCAAAAATTCCAAAAAATAAATCTGGTTATGTTTTGACGATACGGTGCTAACAAAACTAATTTCATCGAATTTGGAGATCATTTGAAAAACGGTCATTTTCCAGTCGATTAAATTCAAACTAAAATTACCAAGCATGTTTAAATTCACCACGCTCAAATATTAATTCCAAAAATTATGAAAATTGGAATCTAGCGATAATTTGACATTTTGGATCCAACAAAAGTGGTCTCGTCGAAAACGGACGTCGTTTGCAAAATCGTCTCTTTTAAGGGTTATATTTTCATAGCAACTATTCTGAATTTTCAACTAGACATAGCTTTTTATTCCCGCTATAAGATTTCAATTTTTCGGATTCGTTGGAAAGATATTTTCGAACAGATTCAAATATTTTTGGTTTCATTAAAATCCGGTTTATTTCGAATCTTGTACATTCATTTGAAATTCGAAATCGAATTTTCAAACTATCGTGCCATTTCCAATTCCTTTTATAATTAAAATAAATATTTATATTCTAATTTCGATTTATATAAATATATACGTTCTAATTCTATTCAAAATAAATTTCTGGTCGTTATTATTTAAAATAAATCATTTTAAATATCCAAAATTCATTAAAATTGCCAAAATAAAAATTTTAAATTGGTTCTGATTTTCCGGTTTGTTACAATCTCCCCCATTTAAAATCTTTTCATCCTCGAAAAGGGACGGAGCTGAAAGTTATTTAACTAAACAACCCAACTTTCATTCTGGCTTTCATTCTTCAACTTTTCAGTTTCTAAGAATTTTCTAATATCTCAAAAATTGGCAAACACCCTAAATTTTCGAAAAATTTCGCCATAACCTCCTTTGTACGGGGAGCATTGGGAAAATCCCCAAACCACCACACAGGCCCTCTTAACACAAAAAGAAAAAGAAAAAGCCAAGCGGCTAGCCAATCGGCCTATAAAATCATCCAAACCCAGTAAATTTGTAAACATGTACCTATTTGTTGGGCATACAATTTTATTCCTCTTCTCTGGCCTGCTTGCTATGACATGTTCAATCTATATACATGTATATGCATGCAATTTCAAACAATTTTCAATTCAGTTCAATATTTGATTCAATTTGGCTTAATGGTTCAAAATTTTAATTAATCAAACAACACAATCAGCAATCAATTAATGGATTATCGTTTCAAATTCATAATTTGTTATATATACTAAAAATCCATTTTTGATGCCAAATCACAACAATATACTATATCTAGTTTTGGTTCCCACACCAGCCAGTTGGAAATATATAGATATACCACTTTCAAAGCTCGAATGTACATACTGATGATGGCGTGCCATCATCAGAGAATCAGGCTCGGGCGACTAGAGTGTGATTCTATATCAATCCAGCATATTAAAACTTCGAATATACGTTTGCAAGGCGTATATGAAAAATCTTTATATACTCGATTGTCCAAATTCAATATAAAATAAATATTCAAATACGTATGAAATGATTTAAATTTTCAAAACAATATTTGTTTTTATTTTTATTTCAAAAATAACACTCTTCCGACTCATTCTAGGACACTACTGATCCCATCTCTAATGAGTCATTCCCATTGGATATTACTAATCCAATCTCTAATGAATTCTTTCGTTCGGTTCTAATGTGCCTTGTTCCCGAGCTCTGTAAACCAAAGCTCTGATACCACGTGTAACGACCCGAATTTCCCTGTAAAGGAAAGCCCGGATTGAGTTGAGAACACGACAAATCAGAACACAAACAGAAGAACATTTCATTGCTTATTACAACAATTTACATCGGAGTACAAGAATATACAGAGTATGAATAAATTATACATTGTAAAATATCAGAGATTAAAATACATTACATAGCAGCGGAAAATAATACAAAACACAACTGAAAGAGATAAAAGGATACAGAGCTTTCCGAATATCATTCCAGCTGTAAATCAGGATCCTGTGAATATAAATCTGCAAAACCAAGACTACTAGCTGCCCGTGTGAAAAATAGAGGCACCCAGAGTTTTGGTTAAAACAATAAACTCCAGGTCAGTCCTGTGATTGGTGTGAGAACTAAAACATTTATTTAAAACTTTACTTTCAAATCAGGTAAATCAAGGGACCACGCCGTATAACACGGAACGGATTTCCTCCGGAGAATACCAGTGCACTAAAACAAACAGCGCAATGCTTTTGGAAAAATGAAGCTATTATAAGACTCAGGTCCCATTACACAATACAATACAACACAAGCCAGAGGATAGAGTTTGACCTTATAATAGCCAAACATGCTTGGTACGTTTGAAACAAATCATTTGATACTATTATAAGTGCATAGTGTATAAAACAACTTTAGATATAAATATATTAATCATAGACGACATAGTATCTTATGCTACTATGTCGCCAATACTAGGCTCTACAATAAAAACCGCACAATGTCGTATTGGAAATTGGATTTCCTCATGAGTCTAGGCATAGGTTGTACTCCTTTCTGCCTCGAGACACTCTAGCAAATGCCTCGGGACTACACACTCTGGGTAACCCCTGGATCCTCCAAGGTCGGTCCTTCCTTACGTTTGAGGATTAATTATTCCTGAACACACGTTTCCCGGTCCTATAGGACCTATCTATCGGCTCCATAGTAACCGATATATCCAAGGCGCCTCACATTCCAACAACCACATAGGTAAAAATATAAAAATGTCAGGGCTTGCAAAACCCGACACCACCCATAGCTAGAAGGAAACGTCATGTTCTCCTTGGGTCCCTTATCCCGTTTTTGACTCATACCGAGGTGTGAGGCCCGCGAATTAACGCTATACACAAAGCGGCTCTATATTAAAGCTATTCTTTGATCATCAACCACAAGACTCTGCTTTTCAACAGAAGCCTTGATCATCTACATCTCAGCATGCCACACAGGCAATTCACGCCATGCGACTGATGTCTATCGATATATAACCTCTGAGCTCATACGTCTCAGAGAAGGGCGTTAAGCAAAAGAATAAATTCTCGGCCGCCAAATAAATATATATTTAATAGAGATCAATCAACACAGAATAAAATCCAATGTCAAATACATATCCATTTACAAGTTCGTTCTGGGTCTGAACGAAACCGGAGCCGCCTTATTCCTTGTCCCATATGTCCAATACAGGAGAGAGGTCCTTGCATATCCGGTCGATCTCCAAGTATGTCTGGAAGATCACCACTTATTACCTTGTCTTGGGTGTACAGCCCAATCAAGACATCAATAATCATCCAAACAATGTGAAGACCTCCGGTCGTCAACCATCGTCTTCATCGTCGACATATTGTTGAATCAGTTATTCAGAATGGGTATAAACCCGGCCTTTCTGAATAACTCGCGTATATAATAAACAAGTGCTATAAAAACACAACATACGCCTCATTCCAATTCAGAATATTCTTTTATTCAAATATTCACATCCTTAGGGAATAGATTCCCATTAATTTTATTAAAGATAAATTCTTTTAAATTTATTCTTTAATCTTCCTTTGGATACCAAACCATATTAAGGTTTTCCAAACTAGTCGGGATTAGCGAACTACACCGAAGTAATCATTTATTTCATTTCCCAACCCCAACCTATTCATTCCATGGAGCAGAACTGGTAATACTCCATATCTAACGCCACGGTGTTATCGGTAAATAATAATTACCATTTCACGTTCAAATCTAGTTAAAGATTTAACTATCGCTTGGAGTAAAACTGGTGATACTCCATTCTCGATCATTTCCTGAATTTGATAATTTAAATTGTCAATTCACATTTCAATCTAATTAAAGATTCATTAAAGCTCCACTTAGTTTCAATCTTCCCAAAAATCAATATCAATGATTATTTAACTTTGGGAACACTAACATGTCGCATCGACAATCTACACCGTACTATTAATTTCTGCCGATATATAACCTCTAAGCTCGTAAGTCTCAGAGATGGGTATTAAGCAAGAGAATAAATTCTCCACTACCAAACAGATATATATTTAGCAGAGATCAACGTTATAGTTCGAAATACAATGACAAACATGAAATCCTGCCTTTAACTGGGTTAAAGAACTAATGTCATTTAAAACACAGTTCATGATGAAACCAAATCACATTCCATTAATTATGGAATCTTCACAGAAAACAAATCAATATATAATCGATATCAATTTCCGTATCTGACTAATAATATAAATGGAATAACGACAAAGCCTTTTAAATTCCATATGTATTAACAGTCTTCCTCCATAGAATTTCACTTCGATTATTGTCAATCTAATTCCATTCAATTACAATTTAATATATTAAATTAGAAAACTTTACTTTGGAAAATTCCCATTAAATCTTAATAAAATAGATTTATAAATTCTATATCCCATTTCACTGTAAATCAGGTTAAAGAACGAGTGTCGTTAAAATCACAGTTCACAATAAACCCAATTCACATTCCATTTTCAATTCCAATTAAATGTTAATTAATTGGTAATTCTTCTTAAAATCTTAATTAAAAGATTTACTCTTTTCATACGGGGGTTAAGAACAGTGTTATTGAAGGCCCCATCCCATCAGTCTCTAATTGTAAATTAGTAAGAGAATAATTCCCTAAGTATTAATCCCGAAGGCCGAAACCAACATCAGATCAATACCCAAGAAACCATTCAACTTAGGTAATCTCCAGTTAGTTTCTAATTTTCTTAACTTCATCGGGTTTAAGAACAGTATTATTTAAGCTACCATTCACGACAAACCCAAAATCTCAATCCATTGTTAATCTGGTTAAAGAACAAGTGTTATTTAAAACACCGTTCATGATAAACCCAAAAAACAATTTGATATTAAATACAAGGCTCTGAATAGAAAATATATTGGCATATATTCAATATCAAATTCTGAAACCAACAAATTTCGTATTGGGAATAACGATATATATATATATATCTTCCAAATTCCTCCATAATGTTCGTATAATCACAGAGTTCAATATCATAATATTCCGAAGATAATTTAGATTCAAATTCATTCCAATTCATATATTGGAAACTCTGGTTATTTTTAAAACCATTTCAAATCCAATTTATTTATTTAAAAATAATGGATTTTTAATTCAAGCTCATAACTAGTTCATTTTGATAAAAATATATTTTTATCTTTTCAAACATGGAATTTTTTATCCTAATTCTTTCCAAATCATTTATTATGATTTTACACAAATTATTAATATTTTTAATAATTTTATCAAGTCCCATATAGTCGATTTCCATAATTGGTCATCAAACTGCACTTACAACGACATTTTCCAAATTTGATTTGGAAATAATTCCAAATCCAACCGTTAGTTTTCAAATCTCTTATGATCATTGGAAAGCTCTTTTCGATACAAACCCAATGGTTCCGGTTTTAGGATAATCCGATGGTCTATTTCCATTTAAAACATATTTTATAAATCGTTTTAAATTCGTTTTCAAAATGATTTCAATTTCAAATCAAAATTGAATATTCCATATCATTAATATATATAAATGATAGTATTTTCAAAACATTAGATTTTTGAAATCACTTCCTTTTCGATATTCATCATAAAATGAATAAAATCGATATAAATATCATTCATGTCAAAAGTACGTTAATCTAATCAACATGGCTTTATATATTTAAATATTTTCGTGTCCATTCCAAATTGGACTTCAAAATCAGATTTTGATCTTTTATGAATATTATTTTAAAATATTCATTATTTTAAAATATTCATTCTTTCTGAACTGGAATCAGACACAGTCAATTAACATATAATGTTATTTATATGGATTTCGTACAACACACATATAGAACAACAATGATAAACAATCAACCATCGTCCAGAGTGCATTCTACAATGCATAAGCATTAAATTTAAATATTCAACGCTTACACAGCTTGTCAACCAATTGATTGATATACAACTAAACAATTGAAATTAGTGTACATCAAATATCATCTCTATACCCGTGTGGGGTTTCAATCAACAAACACTGTATATTATTTGTGCAGTTGGGCGATGTGTAAAATATATCGTCCCAATCCATATTGGTCAAATGGGTGTACATAAACAAATTGTTCAATTTGTTTATGAATATTTACTTTATTCATATACACGTTAAAAATTATATTTTTAACTATAAAATATTTTATTCAACACATGAATATTTTATAATCTACATTTCACATCACAGTCATCAACCACAACGTAATACAATCAAACAAGTCGTCCATGGTCTGTGGACGACGGGAAGCAGTTCATATATGCAGTTATAAAATAAACAACTGTTCAGAAATAATTTTATAGTGAGAAGTTCTCACCTTTGGGATCCACTCCTCCAGTTTTATTTCTGAACGGTTCAGATTTGGATTTGTTTTCCACCAGTTCCATCGCAATCTGTTTCACACGATTTTTATATTAAAAATCACATTTTTATTCCGTTACTATATAAATAAAAATCACATTTTTATTCTAACGTTATATATATATATCATATTTTTTATATACCTCTCTTCATAATAAAATTTATATTTCGCTATAACATAAATAAAAATCATATGTTTATTATGCTACTCTTATAAAAATAATATTTTTAACCCGCTATTTCATATATAAAAATCACATTTTTATATCGAAACCATATACATAAAGATCACATTTTTAATACGAAATCATATACATAAAAATCTTATTTTTTTATTTATAAAAACCAAATCTTTTATATATTAAAAATCGAATCTTTTACATATTAAAAATCGAATCTTTTACATATTAAAAATCAAATCTTTATTTGGCTTTTCATAAAAAAAATGATTTTTAATTTTACTATTATATATAAAACTGATTATTCAAAATAAATTAGAATAAATAAATTAAAAAAACTTACAGTGTACAAGGGGGGAGGGGATGAGCGCCGGGGTGCTAGAGCTAGGGGGAGTCAGATGGTGGTTGAACAGCGACGGAGGGGGAGGGGAGCAGTGGAGGTGTAGTGCTTTTTGGTGGAGTTAGGGTCTAGGGGGGTTGCGGGTTTGAACGGAGAAGGGGCGCATCGCAGTTGATTGGAGGGGCGGTGGTGGGGTGCGGTGCTCCGGTGAGGTGGGCGGTGGCGAGGTGGAGGTCGCAGGTGGCGGCATCCAGCGAGATTGGGGGGGCGATTTGGGGAACGGGTCTGAGTGGGTGCTATATTAAAGCCATGCTTGATCATCAACCACAAGATTCTGCTTTTCAACAGAAGCCTTGATCATCTGCATCTCAACATGCCACTCAGGCAATTCACGCCATGCGACTAATGTCTATCGATATATGTAACGACTTGCATTCTATGCATCGAAGGGTCGTAGAATATTTATTTCTTTCACATACGAAGTCGTATAATCATGTAACTTTGGGAGACAACTATTGAGGTCATTTCCCATGTTCATGATTTTTGCCGATTTTTAAATGACCGTTTTGCCCCTAGCTGATCTTGTTTTGGCCATAACTTTTGACTGGAAAGGAGTTTTAACCTGAAATCACTTCCATTAGATCCGGATGATGGTTTAACATTTCATAGAGTGGTCATACATGAAAAACGAACTTACCGTTTGGGAGATATGGCTGAAATAAGGTTTGGAAGATGAAAAACTACTTTACCGAGCCAAATGAGGTGATTAGTGAATGGGCCCATAACCCATTTCGGGATTAGGGTTATGGGGAGACTGAAATGAGCTAGCTTTTCATTTCATTTTGGTTTTCTAGCCGCCATTTACCTCCTAGGAACCCTAGTAATGACCTCCAACATCTAAAACACCTCTAAACCACTTTCTAATTGAAGATTTGGCTTAATTACATCTAATTAAGGAGAAATAGCACCAAAGCAAGGTTGGAGCTGCTGTGTAGCCTTGGGAACAGCGCCAAATAGAGGATAATTTCTGATTTGGCATTTTATTTTGGCAAAGGTGAGTGATTAGCATTGTTTTTACACTAATTACTGTTAATTATGGTGATTGGTGTTAACTAACGAAATTATGCATGTTAAAAATCTGGAAAAATATTTATAAATTTTTAAATATTATTTTAGGATCCTGTTAGAAAATTTGGTTAAGTTTTGCTAATCATGTCATTAGTTTTTCTTAAACATGCTTAAGAGAAAATTTGGGATTTTGGCTATGTTTGATTCGTTTTAACCTATCAAATTATTGTTTTGGTGTTTGTGGTTGATTATACATGTTGCTATGATTATATAGTATGCTTTGTGACTGATTAGAAAAGTTAGTGTGGTCGAAAAAGCCGTCGTATGGCGTAAAACAGTCGCTGGAAAAGTTGCAGGAAATGTGCAGAGTTTCAGATCGGATCAGATTATACGGCTCGGATCGGATCAGTGGATCGGGCAAGGGGAATACGAACCGGATCGGAACTTGGCACTAGCTGAGTCTTGGCAAGAAGGAGGTCCATTCGGATAGAGTTGGAGTTGGGTTGGGAATCAGATCAGAGCTCAGTAGGGGATCGGATCAGAAGCAAGGGCGTGGAGATCGGATCGGACTAGAGCTATGGAGCGGGAACGGATCGGAGGAGCAACCTTGGATTTGGAGTTGGAGTGAAGCACCGAACCAGATGGGGAGACCCGAGCCGAACCCAGGCAGAAGACATCTGAACAGAACCGAGCTAGAAGGGGAGCACCAAACCGAACAGCACCCAGGAGAATACAAGGAAGCATTGGACCGAACCGAACCGATGATGAATCGAGTACTATGCATATTCGAACCGAACCGGACGTGTGCTATTACTACTACGTGACGAATTTTCTGAAGACCAACTCCAATTCTACCAAAACCCGAGATGCAAAGGAAGTCCAAATAGGAAGTAGAACTTAGGATCCAGTTGGGAACCAATGAGTTAACTTCATGATTGGACTTTGCTGCGGGACGTGTGCAAAGGGGTTATCGATGTCTATAACTTTGGATCACTATGGAGTGTGGGGTACGTGGACGGATTCAGGGCCACAGTGGCCTAGGTAGGACTATTGGCTATGGACCAATAAGGTGGGGTCATTTGTAAGGATTTAGTCGTGACTCTATGGGGCAAGCTTGGTGGTAGCAATAGTTATACAAGTCGGACTCCGTCACTACCTCGATGGGTCTAGTGATCAAAGTGGTGGATATCATATGCTTTACGCACTGAGTGAGAGATGTGAGGATGGTTGCTATGCTTGATTGTTGACATCATTATGACATGCATGCCCTACCTCCGTATTCTTTACACCATATGTTAGTGGCACCTTAGAGTATTGTACAGTATGTAGTGCTAACTCTTTGGCTGCAGGTTCAGGTATGGTTTAGTATACCTGTTATTATTCTGTTTTGCTGCTTATCACTCATACCAGACTTTTGTCTGACCCGTAGTTTTATGTCTCTTCTTATTACTCTGGGTGCTCTTAAACGGGCAGACTAGAGACAGGCTAGCTGGTTATGCACGAGTAGCTAAGCCGGAAACGAGCAGGAGGCTCCTACATATTATCTACATATATTTTCCCTGTGTTGTTGATGGTTACTGCTTTGGGAATAAGTAGTGTACCTCTCCTTTCTTTTGCTTTAGAGACAGTATTTTGAAGTTGTAATAATGGTTATGGAACATAAGCTGTATTTTGGATTTCCACTGCTATGATGATTATGGTTTAGTTTTCAGCTTATGCATTGTCTTGCCTACTTTATGTCAAGTATGTTATTATTATATTTTATTCCATGCGCTATGAGACATTCTACAGGTTCCTTGTTAGTTCAAATTCTTTTTTTTTGACGACCGTCCCGTGCTGGTTGGACATCAGCACAATGCACTTTCCTTGGGAATGTCGGCTGGTGTAGGGCGGGCCGTCACATTCGGCATCAGAGCTCTAGGTTGAGTAGTTAACTTAGGGAAAGACACCAAGGAGAGATAATACGTATATGAGAGCGCGTATTTGTAATTATTTTGGTTTTCAAAAGCTATATATATATATATACTATTAGTATAGCTAAGGATGAAGTCGCACTGCATTGGCACCACTAAGGAGATGGTAAATCGTTTTCTCTTTACAGATTGAACGATGAATCGAAATGCGGGAAAGGCAGTGAGGAACTGTACATCAGGAGTTGAAGAAGAAGCGGGTTCAGGTGCCAACATTGGGAATGTCCCTGACATAAGGGAGATGTTTACTGCCTTCATACGAGAGATGGTTAGGGACGCTCTGGAAGCAGTTCCTAATGCTACTAATGGTGGTGGTGTAGTAGTGCAGGCACCTAGAATCGGTCTCGCCAAGATTAACGAGGAGTCCTAGAAAAAGAGGAAACAAAACCAAGCTAAGGATGGCCAGAAAAAGAAGAACAAGAAAGATGTAGAGTGCTTTAGCTATGGCAAGAAGGGCCACTATGACAAAGAATGTCGAGCAAAGCCAGGGGAAAGGAAGTGCTTCAATTGCGGCCAAGTGGGACATCTCAAGAGAGAATGTCCGCAATGCCCTAAGAAGAAGCAGAGTGTGGAAGTGATTGTTATCAACGTTGTTCCTTCTTTGTCGAATGCCCCAACTGCGGCGGAGAAGGGAAAGAGTGTTGTTATTCAAGGTATGCTTTCCATTTACGAGGTTCATTTCTAGTTTTTTTGATATCGGGGTTTCCCATTCCTTCGTATCTAGTGACCTGGTAGATAGGTATGGATTGAAACCTGAGATTGTCGATAGACCTTTAGTTGTGACGAACCCGATCGATGATTCGATTAGCCTTAGTGTGACTTATCATAATGCAGTCCTATCGAGTCATGGATGTATGTTTGCTTGTGATTGCTTTGTTTTGGGCTTTACTGGGTTTGGCATTATTTTGGGAGTCGATTGGCTCCAAAGGTATGGGGTGGTGGTAGACTGTGAGGGCTTTTTGGTGACAGTTATTGCGGATGATGGGCAGAGGGTAGTGTTTGGTGGTCTACGTAGTGATGGGGTAATGGCTAGTTTTCTAAATTCCCTTGACATCCTGCATGATGAGTTGTCAGATGTGCCTATGGCTGGCCAGTATCCGGACGTCTTCGAGGAAGTGACCGGACTTCCACCACACAGAGAGATTGAGTTTCGTATTGGTTTAGTGAAAGATGCCAGACCTATAGTGATGCCACTTTGTCGTATGGCGCCAAGGGAGCAGCAAGAGCTCGGGGTTAAAGTAAGCGATCTTTTGAAGAAGGGATTTGTCCGGAGAAGCGTCTCCAAGTGGGGAGCACCAGTTATATTTGCCATTAAGGCCAATGGGTCCCTTCGCTTATGTGTGGAATCGAGTTAAAGATGGAGTTAAGGGTAGCTCTTCTGATGGAGTGTCAAGGAATCGTCAATAGTTTGGAGTGTTCTAGGCGGACTCGAAGCAGGGTATCTGGGGATGCCCACTTACCTTGGATCCATTGGACGTGATCTAGTTATCCTTCGAGGATAAACGTGCATTGGACGTGCGGTAGTCCGTTTGCAGCCGGGGCTTCCACTGGCCCTTGATACTAGTTGGACCAGTCATTCGGTTATCGACGTACTCATGGTTTTAGCGGATGATAGACAGGACTTGTTCGATGAATGCTATGGATTGTTTAGGACCTTACGTTGATGTTCTCTTTGGTTCAAAAAGGTAATAACTTCGAAGTGAGATTCTTGGGCCATGTTGTTTCAGAGAATGGTACTGCCATGGACCCTGCAAAGGTGGATACGGTACAAGATTGGTCTACGTCCAAGAATGTAACAGACGTAAAAAGTTTCTTGGGGTTGGCTGGAGATTATCGTAAGTTTATCCAAGACTTCTCCAAGATAGCGGCACCGTGGACTCAGTTGACCAAGAAAAATCAAGCTTTCGTCTGGGATGAAAAGTGCGAGAATGCATTTAAGAGCCTAAAGGAAAAGTTGATATGTGCACCAGTGTAAGTCATTCCTAAGGGGAATGAAGAGATGACGGTATACACATATGCATGTGGTACCGGATTAGGTGCTGTATTGATGCAAGGAGGTAGGGTCATAGCTTATGCTACTCGGCAACTGAAACCGCATGAGAAAAGATATCCTACCCATGATTTGGAATAGGCAGCGATTGTGTTCACATTGAAGATATGGAGACATTATCTCTTGGGAGAAAGATTCGAGTTGTTAACCGATCATAAATCATTAAAGTATATTTTCTCTCAGAAGGATCTAAATCTCCGATAACAAAGATGGTTAGAATTCTTGGCTTCTTACCATTTCGATATCGCATATACACCAGGAAAGGGCAATGCGGTAGCTGATGCATTGAGTAGAAAACATGCCAGTTTAGGGGCTATGTTTCTTGAGTGGAAGCAACTGGAGTACATCGCTGGGTATGATTTCAGACCAAAGTGCGAATTGGATCCAGAAGTATTAGCAAGTTTGACAATCAGACCCACTTTGATTGAGCGGATTGGTTCCAGCCAGAGGGATGATCCTAACCTATTGGGAATCATCTCAAAATTAGAGTTGGGAATCGACGAAGAGATGGACAAGAATGGGCTTGATCGAGATGGATGGCTCAGAAAGAATGGAAGACTGGTTGTACCCAATGTCAATGGATTGAGAGATGAAGTGCTTAGAGAATGTCATCACTTGAAACTGACTACACACCCCGGTGGTAACAAAATGTATCGAGACATGAAGCAGACTTACTACTGGGAAGGGATGAAAGGAGACGTTGGGAAGTTTATATCCAAATGCATGAATTGCCAGCTAGTTAAAGCTGAGCAAAAGAAGCCTAGTGGGTTGTTGCAACCATTAGAAATTCCAGAATGGAAATGGGAACAAGTCTCATTGGATTTCATTGATGGGTTACCAAGGACTGGATCAGGCCATGATAGCATTTGGGTGATTGTGGACTGATTGACTAAGAGTGCAAGGTTTACACCCGTCAAGTCGAATAGAACAGCAGCTAAGATAGCAGAACTGTATATGAAATGGGTAGGGAGATTTCATGTAGTACCAAAAAGATTTATGAGTGACCGAGACCTGTTGTTTACTAGTGAGTTTTGGGAGAGCTTATAAGAGGTCTAGGGTCAGAATTATATCTCAGTACCGCGTACCATCCTCAAACCGACGGTCAAACAGAGAGGGTGAATCGAGTATTAGAGGATCTCCTGAGAGCTTGCATATTGGGTTTTGGTGGATCATGGGATGACCATTTCAATCTAGTAGAGTTTGTATATAATAATGGTTACCAGTCCAGTATTGGTATGGCTCCATTTGAAGCTTTGTACGGAAGACCGTGCAACTCACCATCATACTGGTCAGAAACCGGTGAGAAATTTGTGCTTAGGCCAGATGTGATAAGAGAAACCTCAAATAAGATCAAGGTTATCCGACAACGAATGAAGGCGGCCCAAGATAGGCAGAAGAGTTATGCTGATAAGAGGAGAAGAGATTTAAAATTCTCCATTGGCGACTTGGTGTTTGTCAAGATTTCTCCGTTAAAGAGCATGATACTATTTGGTAGGAGAGGCAAGTTAACACCAAGATTTGTTAGTCCATTCCCAGTTCGTGAGAAAGTTGGGAATTTGGCATATAAAGTTGAATTACCAGAGAAGATGGCAAGAGTTCATGACGTATTTCATGTTTCCTAGTTAAGGAAATTCGTGCACAACCCCGATGTGGCTATTTCACCTTATCAGTTGGATGATGTCGAAGGAGAACCCAAGGCGGTTGGGAACCGCAAGCCGCTTCGTATTGTCAAGCACGATATGAAGCAACTTCGAAGGAAAGTGGTGAATTTAGTCAAAGTCCAGTGGGGCGAGAATGAGAATGACTGTACTTGGGAGATAGAGGAGAGCATTAGGAAGACGTATCCAGAACTCTTTGCCTGCCAAGATTTTAATTGCGACTTAGTTTTCCGCATGCTAGGATAGGCTTGTTTGTTTGTTTTTGTATGTTTGATTGTTGTGAATGGTTGATAGGCATGCGGGATCCTTTGCTTGTTTCTTAGTTAAGGAAATTCGGGGGCGAAATTTCTTAAGGGGGGGAGGGGAGAGAATGTAATGACCCGCATTCTACGCATCGAAGGATCGTAGAATATTTATTTCTTTCACATACGAAGTCGTATAGTCATGTAACTATGGGAGACGACTATTAGGGTCATTTCCCATGTTCATGATTTTTCCCAATTTTAAATGACCGTTTTGCTCCTAGCTGACCTTGTTTCGGCCATAACTTTTGATTGGAAAGGATTTTTGACCTGAAACCACTACCATTTGATCCAGATGATGGTTTATCTTTCCGTAGAGTGGTTATATGTGAAAAACGGACTTATCGTTTGGGAGATATGGCTGAAATAAGGGTTGGAAGATGAAAAACTGCTTAACTGAGCCAAATGAGGTGATTAGTGAATGGGCCCATAACCCATTTCGGGATTAGGGTTATGGGGAGACTGAAATGAGCTAGCTTTTCATTTCATTTCAGTTTTCTAGCCGCCATTTACCTCATAGGAACCCTAGTAATGGCCTTCAACATATAAAAACGGCTAAACCACTTTCTAATTGAAGATTAAGCAGAAATAGCACCAAAGCAAGGTTGGAGCTGTTGTGTAGCCTTGGGAACAGCGCCAAACAGAGGATAATTTCAAATTTGGTATTTTATTTTGGCAAAGGTGAGTGATTAGCACTGTTTTTACACTAATTACTGTTAATTAGGGTGATTAGTGTTAATTAACGAAATTATGCATGTTAAAAATCTGGAAAAATATTTATAAATTTTTAAATATTATTTTAGGCCCCTATTAGAAAATTTGATTAAGTTTTGCTAATCATATCATTAGTTTTGCTTAAACATACTTAAGGGAAAATATGGGATTATGGCAATGTTTGATTCGTTTTAACCTATCAAATTATTGTTTTGGTATTTGTGGTTGATTATACATATTGCTATGACTGTATGGTATGCTTTGTGACTGATTAGAAAAGTTAGAGTGGTAGAAAACGCCATCGTATGGCGTAAAACAGTCGCTGGAAAAGTTGTAGGAAATGTGCAGGGTTTCTGATTGGATCGGATCAGATTATAGGGCTCCGATCGGATCGGTGGACCGGGCAAGGGGAATACGAACCGGATCGGAACTTGGCACTAGCTGAGTCTTGGAAAGAAGGAGGGTCATTTGTAAAGAGTTGGAGTTGGCTTGGGAATCAGATCAGAGCTGAGTAGGAGATTGAATCGGAAGCAAGGGCGTGGAGATCGGATCGGACTAGAGCTAGGGAGCGGGATCGGATCAGAGGACCAAGATTGGAGTTGGAGTTGGAGTTGGAGTGAAGCACCAAACCGGATAGGGAGACCCGAGCCGAACCCAGGCAGAAGGCATCCAAACCGAACCGAGCTAGAGGGGGAGCACCGAACCGAACAGCATCCAGGAGCATACTAGGAAGCATTGGACCGAACCGAACCGATGATGACTGGAGTACTTGCATATTCGAACCAAACCGGACGTGTGCTATTACTACTACGCGACGACTTTTCTGAAGACCAACTCCAATTCCACCAAAACCCGAGATGCAAAGGAAGTCCAAATAGAAAGTAAAACTCGGGATCCAGTCGGGAACCAAGGAGTTAACTTCATGATTGGACTTTGCTGCAGGACGTGTGCAAAGGGGTTATCGATGTCTATAACTTTGGATCACTATTGAGTCTGGGGTATGTGGACGGATTCAGGGCCACAGTGGCCTAGGTAGGACTATTGGCTATGGACCAATGAGGGGGGTCATTTATAAGGATTTAATCGTGACTCCATGGGGCAAGCTTGGTGGTAGCAATAGTTATACAAGTCGGACTCCGTCACTACCTCGATGGGTCTAGTGATCAAAGTGGTGGATATCGTATGCTTTACGCACTGAGTGAGAGATGTGAGGATGGTTGATATGCTTGATTGTTGACATCATTATGACATGCACACCCCACCCCTTTATTCTTTACACCATATGTTAGTGGCACCTTAGAGTATTGTACAATATGTAGTGCTAACTCTTTGGCTGCAGGTCAAGGTTCAGGTATGGTTTAGTATACCTGTTATTATTCTGTTTTGCTGCTTATCGCTCATACCAGACTTTTGTATGACCCAGAGTTTTATGTCCCTTCTTATTACTCTGGATGCTCTTAAACGGGAAAACTAGAGACAGGTTAGCTGGTTATGCACGAGTAGCTGATCCGGAGACGAGCAGGAGGCTCCTAAGTATTATCAACATATATTTTCTCTGTGTTGTTGATGGTCACTGCTTTGGGAATTAGTAGTGTACCTCTCCTTTCTTTTGCTTTAGAGACAGTATTTTGAAGTTGTAATAATGGTTGTCGATCATAAGTTGTATTTTTGATTTCCGCTGTTGTGATGATTATGGTTTAGTTTTCAGCTTATGCACTTCTCGCCTGTTTTATGTCAAGTATTTTATTATTATACTTTATTCCATGCACTGTGAGACATTCTACAGGTTCCTTGTTGGTTCAAATTCTTTTCTTTGACGATCGTCCTGTGCTGGTTGGACATCGACACAACGCACTTTCCTTGGAAATGTCGGCTGGTGTTGGGCGGGCCGTCACAATATATAACCTCTGAGCTCGTACGTCTCAGAGAAGGGCATTAAGCAAGAGAATAAATTCTCCACTGCAAAACAAATATATATTTAATAGAGATCAATCAACACAGAATAAAATTCAATGTCAGACACACATCCATTTACAAGTTCGTTCTGGGTCTGAACAAAACCGAAGGCACCTTATTCCTCGTCCCATATGTCCAATACAGGAGGGAGATCCTCGCATATCCGGTCGATCTCCAAGTATGTCTGGATGATCAACACTTATTACCTAGTCTTGGGTGTACGACCAATTAAGACATCAGTAATCATCCAAATGATGTGAAGACCTCCGGTCTTCAACCACCATCTTCATCGTCGACATATCGTCGAATCAGTTATTCAGAATGGGTATAAACCTGGCCTTTCCGAATAACTCGTGTATATAATAAACAATTGCTATAAAAACACAACATACGCCTCATTCCAATTCAGAATATTCTTTTATTCAAATATTCACATCCTTAGGGAATAGATTCCCATTAATTTTATCAAAGATAAATTCTTTTACATTTAGTCTTTAATCTTCCTTTGGATATCAAACCATATTAAGGTTTTCCAAACTAGTCGGGATTAGCGAAATACACCGAAGTAATCATTTATTTTATTTCCCAATCCCAACCTATTCATCCCTTGGAGCAAAACTGGTAATAATCCATATCTAACACCACGGTGTTATCGGTAAATATTAATTACCATTTCATGTTCAAATCTATTTAAAGATTTAACTATCGCTTGGAGCAAAACTGGTGATACACCATTCTCGATCATTTCCCTAATTTGATAATTTAAATTATCAATTCACATTTCAATCTAATTGAAGATTCATTAAAACTCCACTTAGTTTCAATCTTCCCAAAAATCAATATTAATGATTATTTAACTTTGGAAACACTAACATGTTGCATCGACAATCTACACCGTACTATTGATTTCTACCAATATATAACCTCTAAGCTCGTATTTCTCGGAGAAGGGTGTTAAGAAAGAGAATAAATTCTCCACCACTAAACAGATATATATTTAGCAGAGATCAACCATACAGATTGAAATACAATGACAGACAGGTAATCCTGCCTTTAACTGGGTCAAAGAACTAATGTCATTTAAAAACACAGTTCACGATAAACCCAAATCACATTCCATTAATTATGGAATCTTCACGGAAAAACAAATCAATATATAATCGATATCAATTTCCGTATCCGACTAATAATATAAATGGAATAAGGCAAAGCCTTTTAAATTCCATATGTATTAACAGTCTTCCTCCACAGAAGTTCACTTTGATTATTATCAATCGAATTCCATTCAATTCCAATTTAATATATAAAATTGGAAAACTTTACTTTGGAAAATTCCTGTTAAATCTCAATAAAAAGATTTATAATTCTAAATCCCATTTCACTGTAAATCGGGTTAAAGAATGAGTGTCGTTAAAAACACAGTTCATAATAAACCCAATTCACATTCCATTTTCAATTCCAATTAAATGTTAATTAATTGGTAATTCTTCTTTAAATCTTAATTAAAAGATTTACTCTTTTCACACGGGGTTTAAGAATAGTGTTACTGAAGACCCCATCCCATCAGTCTATAACAGTAAATTAGTAAGAGAACAATTCCCGAAGTATTAATCCCGAAGGCCGAAACCAACATCAGATCAATACCCAGGAAACCATTTAACTTAGCTAATCTCCAGTTAGTTTCTAATTTTCTTAACTTCATTGGGTTTAAGAACAGTATTATTAATGATGTCATTCACGACAAATCCAAAATCTCATTCCATTGTTAATCGGTTTAAAGAACAAGTGTTATTTAAAACACTGTTCACGATAAACCCAAAAACCAATTTGATATTAAATACAAGGCTCTAAATAGAAAATATATTGGCTTATATTCAATATCAAATTCTGAAACCAACAAATATTGTACTGGGAATAATGATATATATATATATATATATATCTTCCAAATTCCTCTATAGTGTCCGTATTATCACGGAATCCAATATCGAAATATTCCGAAGATAATTTCAATTAAAATCCATTCCAATTTATATATTGAAAATTCTGGTTATTTTTAAAACCATTTCAAATCCAATTTATTTATTTAAAAATATTGGATTTTTAATTCTAGTTCATACCTAGTTCATTTCGATAAAAATATACTTTTATCTTTTCAAACATGGAATTTTTCATCCCAATTCTTTCCAGATCATTTATTATAATTTTACACAAATTATTGATATTTTTAATAATTTTATCAAGGCCCGTACAATCGATTTCCATAAACGGTTATCGAACTGCACTTACAACGACCTTTTCCAAACTTGATTTGGATATAATTCCAAATCCATCCGTTAGATTTCAAACCTCTTGTATTCATTGGAAAGCTCTTTTCTATACGAACAAAACGGTTCTAGTTTTAGGAGAATCCGACGGTCGGATCTCCCGTAATGTCAATTCGAAGTCAATGGTCGAAATTCGCGAACTGTCGTGGCGCGTTTTATTCATGCCAATGTATATATATATATATATATATATATATATATATTATATTTCATTGATTTCCATTTAGAACGTATTTTATAAATCGTTTTAAATTCGTTTTCAAAATGATTTCAACTTCATATTCAATTTCAAATCAAAATTGAATATTCCATATCTTTAATATATAAATGATAATATTTTCAAAACATTAGATTTTGAAATCACTTCCTTTTCGATATTCATTATAATATGAATAAAATCGATATAAATATCGTTCACGTCAAAATGGCGTTAATCTAATCAACACGGCTTTATATATTTAAATATTGTCATGTCCATCCCAAATCGGACATCAAAATCAGATTTTGATTTTTTACTGAATACTATTTTAAAATATTCGTTATTTTAAAATATTCATTCTTTCTGAACTAGAATCAAACATAGTCAATTACCATATAATGTTATTTATATGGATTTCGCGCAACACACGTATAGAACAACAATGATAAACAATCAACCATCATCTGGAGTGCATTCTACACTGCATAAGCATTAAATATAAATATTCAATGCTTACACAGCTTGTCAACCAATCGATTGACATACAACTAAACAATTGGGATTAGTGTACGTCAAATATCATCCTAATACCCGTGTGGGGTTTCAATCAACAAACACTGAACATTATTTGTGCAGTTGGGCAATGTGTAAAATATATCGTCCCAATTCATATGAGTCAAATGGGTGTACATAAACAAATCATCCGATTTGTTTATGAATATTTATTTTATTCATATACATGTTAAAAATTATATTTTTAACTATAAAATATTTTATTCAACACATGAATATTTTATTATCTACATTTCACATCACAATCATCAACCACAACACAATATAATAAAACAAGTCGTCCATGGTCTGTGGACGACGGGGAGCTGTTCATATATGCAGTTATAAAATAAATAACTGTACATAAATAATTTTACAGTGAGAAGTTCTCACCTTTGGAATCCACTCCTCCAGTTTTATTTCTGAACGGTTCAGATTTGGATTTGCTTTCCACCAGTTCCACGGCAATCTGTTTCACACGATTTTTATGTTAAAAATCACATTTTTATTATGTTATTATATAAATAAAAATCACATTTTTATTATAACGTTATATATATATATATAAATCATATTTTTTTATTTACCTCTCTTCATAATAAGATTTATATTTTGCTATAACATAAATAAAAATCATATTTTTATTATGCTACTCCTATAAAAATAATATTTTTAACCCGCTATTTCATATAATAACATTTTTATATCGAAATCATATACATAAAGATCACATTTTAATACGAAATCATATATATAAAAATCTTATTTTTTTATTTATAAAAATCAAATCTTTTATATGTTAAAAACCGAATCTTTTACATATTAAAAATTGAATCTTTTACATATTAAAAATCGAATCTTCATTTTGCTTTTCATAAAAAACTGATTTTTAATTTTGCTATAATATATAAAACTGATTATTCAAAATAAATTAAAAAAAACTTACAGTGTACAAGTGGGGAGGGGATGGGCGCCGGGGTGCTGGAGCTAGGGGGAGTCGGATGGTGGTTGAACTGTGGCGGAGGGAGATGGGAGCAGTGGAGATGCGGTGCTTTTTGGTGGAGTTAGGGTCTAGGGGGGTTGCGGGTTCGAACAGAGAAGGGAGCACGTCGCAGTTGATCTGAGGGGCGGCGGTGGGGTGCGGTGCTCCGGCAAGGTAGGCAGTGGCGAGATGGAGGTCGCAGGTGGCGGCATCGAACGAGATTGGGGGGACGATTTGGGGAGCGGGTCTGCGTGGGTGCGGTTTTTTTTCTCTTTCTTCATTGACTGAAGAAGAAAAAAGGGAAGGGCCAATTATATAATTTAACTAATATTTTATTTTATTTTTCCTTCGAAAAGTGTGATTTCGTATACGAACTCCAAACCAGACCCAACGACTATCGCCCCTAGCCAATTACCCCCATTCTGAACAAAATAGGATATGTCCAGTAAGCCAACTCGACTGTTTCGATTAGTTTTTGTCAAAATCAAAATAAAAATCTATATATTGAATTTGAACACACATTTCAATTTTCCGGGGCTACATACGGACTCCAAAAATTCCAGAAAAATAAATCTGGCTATGTTTTGACGATACAGTCCTAACAAAACTAATTTCGTCGAATTTCGAGACCGTTTAAAAAACGGTCATTTTCCAATCGATTAAATTCATACTGAAATTACCAAACACGTTTAAATTCACCACGCTCACATATTAATTCCAAAAATTATGAAAATGGGAATCTAGCGATAATTTGACATTTCGGATCCAACAAAAGTGTTCTCGTTGAAAACGGAGGTCGTTTGCAAAATCACCTCTTTTAAGGGTTATATTTTCATAGCGACTATTCTAAATTTTCAACTGGACATAACTTTTTATTCCCGCTATGAAATTTCAATTTTTCAGATTCGTTGGAAAGATATTTTCGAACAGATTCAAATATTTTTGGTTTCACTAAAATATGATTTATTTTGAATCCTGTACATTCATTTGAAATTCGAAATCGAATTTTCAAACTACCACGCCATTTCCAATTCCTTTTATAATTAAAATAAATATTTATATTCTAATTTCAATTTATATAAATATATATGTTCTAATTCTATTCAAAATAAATTTCTGGTCATTATTATTTAAAATAAATCATTTTAAATATCCAAAATTCATTAAAATTGCCAAAATAAAAATTTTAAATTGGTTCTGATTTTCCGGGTTGTTACATTTTGCAGTACATAAATACATACAAAACATTGTACCACATTCAAACATATATACCAAAATATACGTACAATAAATCCACCCGAGACTTTCATCACCACAATCAGACCAACCAATTCTACATACCAAAACAAAAGTGTCGTCACCAACACATACCACAAGTCTCATCACCAACACATACCACAGGTTCCATAATTTAAAAGTACAATTCAAATATACCACAAGTGCTAACACATACCATCCAAATACTTCATTCAGTTGTCGGGGTTGCAAAAGTACCAATGTCAACTTCATCACTTGTTGTGGTGACACAAAAGTCTCCGACATCTAAATTAGGATCTGGATTAGCTTCACCTAGCATTTTCAAAACTCATGACATGTTCTCTTTCACTTTTCTGCTCACCTTTGCTTCAAAATCAATCTCAATCTCTTGCCTTATTTTTCTGGTCAGCTTTTGCATATAACTGTCTGAAGAACCAGGAGTTGTTGGAGACTTTTCAACCATTTTACCTCACCTTCCCACAAGCTAGTTCTGTGTGTGGCTCTTCCCACCAGAGACAAGTGCAACTGCCTCAGCAATATTTCTTGCAACCACCATTGCTTAAATATTCGCCTATAAAATGAAAACCAGGCAAGCATATAAATAGGCAGCGGACGGGAATGAATTTATTAATAGAACTAATTATCTTTTAAACTAACTATTTGTTCGATCTAATAAGTAGCTCCAACAAACATGCAATGTGCCAATTATTCTGACACGGGTATTGATTTATAATTGATCTTGGGTCAAATATTTTATATAAGCTACTCAAAAAATTTTATTAACAGAACTGATTGTCTTTAAAACATCTAAATTAAAATATGGAAGTTTCAGTTGTAATGTGGTCATCTTTCAAACTAACTATTAAATAGCTATTTCAGTATCTGATGTACTTACGTATTTGACTTTTAGTTCATATGTGTTTGTCTTGTAAGTTCTCCCTGGTTCTCGTTTATACATTTCCAAATAGATCAAGGCAGCAGATGGGATGCCTTTTCCTGGTCCTTCTTTCTCTGTCAAGTATTAGGATTATCAAAAATTAAGCAAAAATTTTAACATTCAATATTAAGAATTTACAAACCTAGATGCTGCCTATGAACATTGTGACAATGATATAAAATATAATTCAATGATATAACAAATTAAATTTATCATGTGGCCAATTCAACTCATTCACAAAAAAAATTAACTCAAGTTCAAAAAAAACACATACTATCTGTTCTTTGGCTACTGCATGAATTTGGGGACCCATACGATGCGCATAATTAGTCCCAGCTAGGGCTTGGAAATCCAAAAAAAAAGATTAGCACTAAACAAGATAATCCGAACTACTAAAGAAAAGATTAGCACTAAACAAGATAATGTGAACTACTAAACATTATACAAATGTGAATATCATTAATTTATTTTATTTATTTTTTCCAGTTGTTGCATGATTACTAAATTAGCACTAAACAAGATAAGATTAGCACCGAACAAGAAAATGTGAATACCATTAATTTATTTTATTTATTTTTCCATCTGTTGCATGATTATTAAATTAGTTTTCTTTTGTGGTCACATTTAAGCCGTACCTGAACTACTTAATCCCCCCAGTATTCCAAGAGCATTTTAAAATCCTCTAACGGAATTTTACTAGGCCTATTCACAAGCCTTTCCTCATCAGTTGAATATTTTTTATAATACCTTGCTTTCATACGAGACTTGTACTTCCTCCAAGAGTCATTAAGCATGTTAAGACCCACTTGTGTCCTTCTTCCGGAATGACATACCTACACTATAACATATCAAACACAAAATTTAGGAAACAAACTAATTAATTAGAACCAAACATTTAGGAAGTCAGTTGAACTATGGTTTAAGGCGATAAATTTTACCAGAGCATATTCCAACATTTGCTGCTTTAATTGATCAGGAACAACATGCCAATTGATGTAAGTAAGAGACACATTTTCCTTTGCTATTGTCTCAAGAAAATTGCTCAACTCCGTAATATTATCAGAAATTGGCTGACCATCCTCATTCAACTCAATGACTACTTTATCATCGGGGGTTCTAGCATGCACCTTGGTCATTTTTTACTTCCCTTTAGGTTTTTTTGGACCTTGTACCTTATATACCAGGTTCAAAAAAATGAATTGAAAATTAATATATGGCATTACAAGAACATAATATGCATGCAAAACTTGTAATAGACACACTCAACAGTGCAGTCCAGTGAAAAATTTCAGTGTTTTAGGTATGCTAAGGCATTAGTTTAGATCTCCCCTGATGCGGAATTGCCTGATATCATAGATTTGCCTAAATTGAGTGATTGTCCTACTATTAAACTCTCATATGGCTGGCAGCCAAACATTTGCATTTTTTGTAAGTGTTTTGGTCATTGTTCGGTTAACTGTGATAATGGAAGTATGGAAAATGTTATTGGCGATAAGCAAAATTTTGGCCACTTTGAGGATAAGGATGCGGATTATGAAATGAAGGATAAGAAGGATTGAAGTAGCAATCATACTGTCTATGGTGAGAAGGGCTGGACCATAGTTATATCTAAAAGGAAGATGTCCTGGCAAAGGAAGAACCCCACAGTAAAGAAGGCAATTGGTAGTGGTAAGGGTGCTTCGAGTTTTGATGAGGATATTGAAACGAATGGTAAAATTTCTATTGGCTTGGATACGTATACTTCTGATTTGGATAATAGTAAAAACAAATTGAATGCACAGGAAAAAGCTAAATCGGTTGGTGTGTAACGACTCACATTCTACACATCGAAGGATCGTAGAATATTTATTTATTTCACATACGAAGTCATATAGCCATGTAACTTTGGGATACGACTATTGGGGTCATTTTCCATGTTCATAATTTTTGCCGATTTTTAAATGACTGTTTTGCCCCTAGCTGATCTTGTTTTGGCCATAACTTTTTATTGATAAGGAATTTTGATTTGAAACCACTTCCATTAGATCTGAATAATGGTTTACCTTTCTGTAGAGTGGTCACATTAGCCAAACGGACTTACCATTTGGGAGATATGACTGAAACAACGTTTAGAAGGTGAAAAACTACTTAAGTGGGCTGATTAGGATAATTAGCAAATGAGCCCATAACCTATTTCGGGATTAGGGTTATGGAGAGGCTGAAATGAGTTAGGTTTTCATTCTATTTCAGCTTTCTAGCCACCATTTACCTCTTAGGAACCCTAGCAATGGCCTCCACCTTCTAGAAACGCTCCAAATCGCTCTCTAATCAAGGATTAAGCTTAGCAATGTCAAATCAAGGAAGATCTTCACCAAATTAGTGTTAGAGTTGCTGTTAGACATCAGTATTCGTCCAAATCAAAGGAATTTCAGTTCTAAAAGTTTTAGTTGGGGCAAAGGTGAGTGATTAGCCTTGTTTTTACACTAATTATGGTTAGTGTTAATTAGCGAATTTAAACATGATTAAATTCTGGAAAAATATTTATAAATTTCGAAATATTATTTTATGCCTCTGTTAGATATTTGGGTTGATTTGGTTAAGTTTTTCTAATCCTAACATTAGCTATAGTTAAACATGACTAAGGGGAAAATATGGGTTTTGGGTATGTTTGATCCATTTTAACATATCATATTGTTGTTTTGGTGTTTGTGGTTGATTTCATGTTACTATGACTATATGATATGCTTTTTGATTGATTAGAAAAGTTAGAATGGTCGAAAACACCGTCGTATGACGTAAAACCGTTGCTAAAAAAGTTGCAGGAAATAGTGCAGGGATCGGATAAGATCACCCTCTCCCACTCGCGAAGCATGTATCATGAATCGGCGATGGAAGCTCGATCCGGACCGCTGGCACCTGAAGTGTACCACGATCCGCGAACCCGAAGCGATGAAGGCTCGACCCATGAGCCAATGGAGAAGCCCGACCCGATCTGGTGACGATGGCACGATCCGAACCAGTGTGGCACCACGACCCAGCTTGAAGCATCATAATCCGACCCGGTGGGAAACTGCTTGATGGACCACGACCTGATCCATTGGGTGGCCACAAACCGAAACACTCCTCCGACGAACTAGAGATCATGACTTGAATTGAAGCACTCCGAACCGGGACCCACGAATGAGTATGACCGAGCCATGGGAGGAAGTTTACTCACGAACCGAATGGGGTGTCAGGACCCGTACCAGATGCGCATCACGACCGAACCAAACCGAGGACGAGGAGAAGATTAGAACCCGAGATGCAAAGGTAGTCCAAGTGGGAAGTTATAACTCAGGATCCAGTTGGGAACCAACGAGTTAGCTTCATGATTGGGCTTTGTTGTGGGACGTGCGCAAAGGGGTTATCGATATCCATAACTTTAGTTCACCACTTAGAGACGGATTAGTGGCTATGAATCAGTGCAATGGGGTTATTGTGACTCTATGGAGCAAAGTGATCGTAGCAAATGATTGGGTGATCGAGTGGTGGATATCGTATGCATTACGCACTGATGTGAGGATGATTGCTATGTTTGATGTTTGCTATCATTATGACATGCACACCCCCACCCCCGTATCTTATACCATGTGCTAGTGTCACTTTAGAGTATTGTACATCCTGTTGTGCTAACTCTTTGGTTGCAGGTCTAGGTTCAGGTATGATTGGATTATACCTTTATTGTTCTGTTTTGTTGCTTATCGCTCATACTAGACTTTTGTCTGACCCAGAGTTTTATGTCTCTTCTTATTACTCTGGGTGCTCCTAAACGAGCAGACTAGAGACAGGTGAGGTGGATATGCACGAGTAGATGTATGGAGACGAGCAGGAGGCTTACACGTACCATTTATACATATATTCTCCCTGTGTCGCTGCTGGTCACTACTTTGGGCATTAGTAGTGTACCTGTAACGACCCGGAAAATATGAACCAATTTATAATTTTTTAATTGGCTATTTTAGTGGATTTTAAATATTTTAAATAGATATTTTAAATAATAACAACGAAAAGTAAGTTTGAATCGACGTTTGAAAATAAATATAATTAATTCTAATTATAAATAAGGCCTGAAATGGCGCGGCAGTTTCAAAAATTGAATTCAAACTTTGACTGACTGTACCGGGTGCAAAACAAAACGGATTTGAGTGAAACCAAAAATATTTAAATCTGTTAGTGAACATCTCTCTAACGAATCTGAAAAATCGAAGTTTCATTGCGGGAAGCAAAAGTTATGGCCAAATGAATTTTCTGAAAGGTCGCTATGGAGTTTATATAGCTCGTGAAAATGGCCATTTTGCGAATGACCTTGAAATTCGACGAAACCACTTTTGTTGGATCTGGGATGTTAAACTATTGCTAGGTTTCAAATTTCATAATTTTTGAAGCTAATATGTGAGCGTGGCAAAGGAAAACGTGTTTTGGTCAATTACAGTTAAATTGGATCGACCAGAAATGGGCCATTATTCAAACGGTCTCAGAATTTGATGAAACTAGTTTTTTTGGGACCGTATCGTCAAAACATAGCTAGATTTATTTTTCTGGAATTTTTCGAATCAGTTTGTGGCCCTGGCAAATTGAAATGTACGTTCAAATTAAATATTTAATGTTTTATATTTTAATTTGTAGGAAAACTGACTGAAACAGTCGAATGGGCCTACGAAACATATCCCATTGTGTTTGGAATGGGGGTAAAACGCTAGGGATGACAGTCGTTGGGCTTGAATTGGGGTTCATGGTAGAAAGAGGGTATTTTCGAAATTTAAAAATATATAAATAAATAAATAAATCTCATTCGTCCACCTCAACCCTTCTCTCTCCCCGACGCCTGGAACGAACGGCGGAATTCCTCAAAACCTTCCCTCCTCTTTTCCTTTCGATCCACGCACTAATATCGAGCGCCCCAGTTAAGGTTTTTGAAGAGGGTCCTCCAAGCTTCAAATCCATACTACCTTCGCCCCTCCTCGCTTCGTGTACTTCGAGAACCGCGCCTGCAAAGTGGAGCTGCCTCGCGTCAAAATCCTCCACCACCGTGCGTTCAAATTCAGCAAGGTGGGGACCGCCAAGAAGCTCTCTCGGAGCTCTACATCGTTGTGAAACCCGATCGCTCCCTCGTGTGACGGATTGAAGGTTATTTGCAAACCTAGTTTTGAAGATTTAAAAGGAGGTCTTCTACATTCTAGAAGAGACCGCATATTTTTCTGAGCCTTCTGCTATTTTTGGTGGAGTGGAACCCAATATGAGATTTCTAAATTATAAACGATATGGAAAACGATGATGTATAAATTATATAGTCGATGTATGAGTTATATAAGCGTTGTACACCTCTTGTATAAGCATTGCATAAGTTGTACGTTCGATATATAAGTTATATATGCATTGTAAAAATTATATATGTGTTGAAATAGAAATGAAATGCTTATATATATATATATATACGCCCCTCGTCCACAAACCATGGACGATATTTATTGGTTGTGATTGGTGTGAAAATTGGTTAATTACAAATGGTTGATTAGAATTGTTTGTGGTTGAAATTGATTGATTGTGGTTGAAAAATACCCGTTTGCGGTTGAGAAATATTTGGTTGAAACCACATAGGATTAGTTTGTGGAAATGAAAAAAAAATACATGCCACCTACGTGCGAACTAGATGCATGAAATCCCCATAGTCAAAAGCTGCGAGGCTTTAAGGTAGAGCGAGGAGTCGTACTAGGGACGACCCCGGTTTTAACTACCCTGCCGTTATGCTGCCGAAATTTTCTGAAATATTCATGTGTTAGAATTATTTTCATTTGTTGAAATTATTTCCATAGGTTGAAACCGTTGAATAGAAATTCATTCGTTGAATGATATTCATGTGTTGAATGGCAATCGTGTTTTAAATAAATTGTTTTAACAATAAAAATCACATTTTTATTTTATATATACGAACTATAGAAACCGTTCATGTGTTGAATAGAAATTCATTCGTTGAATGATATCCATGTGTTGAATGGTATTCGTGTTTTAAATAAATTGTTTTAACAATAAAAATCATATTTTTATTTTATATATATGAACTATAGAAACCGTTCATGTATTGAATAGAAATTCATTCGTTGAATGATATTCATGTGCCGAATGGTATTCATGTTTTAAAATAAATTGTTTTATAATAAAAATCATATTTTTATCATCTATGTGAACTATATAAAATAGTCGTGTTTTGAAAGAAATTGTTTTATAATAAAAATCATATTTTTATCATCTATTGAACTATATAAAATAGTCGTGATTTGAAATTGTTAGTGAACATCTTTCTAACGAATCTGAAAAATCGAAGTTTCATAGCGGGAAGCAAAAGTTATGGCCAAATGAATTTTCTGAAAGGTCGCTATGGAGTTTATATAGCTCGTGAAATGGCCATTTTGCAAACGACCTCGGAATTCGACGAAACCACTTTTTTTGGATCTGGGATGTTAAAATATTGCTAGCTTTCAAATTTCATAATTTTTGAAGCTAATATGTGAGCGTGACAAAGGAAATAATGTTTTGGTCAATTACAGTTAAATTGGATCGACCAGAAATGGGCCATTTTTCAAACGGTCTCAGAATTTGACGAAACTAGTTTTGTTGGGACCGTATCGTCAAAACATAGCCAGATTTATTTTTCTGGAATTTTTCGAAGCATTTGGTGGCCCTGGAAAATTGAAATGTACGTTCAAATTAAATATTTAATGTTTTATATTTTAATTTGAAGGAAAACCTACTGAAACAGTCGAATGGGCCTACGAAACATATCCCATTGTGTTCGGAATGGGTGTAAAACTCTAGGGACGATAGTCGTTGGGCTTGAATTGGGGCTCGTGGGTGAAAGAGGGTATTTTCGAAATTTAAAAATAAATAAATAAATCTCATTCGTCCACCTCAACCCTTCTCTCTCCCCGACGCCTGGAACGAACGGCGGAATTCCTCAAAACCTTCCTTCCTCTTTTCCTCTCGATTCACGCACTAATATCGAGCGCCCTAGTTAAGGTTTTTGAAGAGGGTCCTCCAAGCTTCAAATCCATACCACCTTCGCCCCTCCTTGCTTCGTGTACTTCGAGAACCGCGCCTGCAAAGTGGAGCCGCCTCGCGTCAAAATCCTCCACCACCGTGCGTTCAAATTCAGCAAGGTGGGGACCGCCAAGAAGCTCTCTCGGAGCTCTACACCGTGGTGAAACCCGATCGCTCCCTCGTGTGACGGATTTAAGGTTATTTGCAAACCTAGTTTTGAAGATTTAAAAGCAGGTAACAGCCTATTTTAAATAAACTATATTATAGCACTTTAAAGCGCTACGGTTTTTGATTTCACTGTAAAAATCATATCTTTTTCGTTTATTGACGAAATTCAATGAAATAAGAGAGAGTGGACTCGTGTGGACGTCTTCTACATTCTAGAAGAGACCGCATATTTTTCTGAGCCTTATGCTATTTTTGGTGGAGTGGAACCCAATGTGAGATTTCTAAATTATAAACTATATGGAAAACGAAGATGTATAAATTATATAGTCGATGTATGAGTTATATAAGGATTGTACATCTCTTGTATAAGCGTTGTATAAGTTGTACGTTCGATATATAAGTTATATATGCATTGTAAAAATTATATATGTGTTGAAATAGAAGTGAAAAGATTATGTAAATATATATATATATATATATATATATATATATATATATATGCCCCTCGCCCACAAACCATGGACGATATTTATTGGTTGTGATTGGTGTGAAAATAGGTTGATTAGAATTGTTTATGGTTGAAACTGATTGATTGTGGTTGAAAAATACCCGTTTGTGGTTGAGAAATATTTGGTTGAAACCACATAGGATTAGTTTGTGGAAATGAAAAAAAATATACATGTCGCCTGTGTGCGAACTAGATGCATGAAATCCCCATTGTCAAAAGCTGCGAGGCTTTAAGGTAGAGTAAGGAGCCGTACTAGGGACGGCCCCGGTTTTAACTACCCTGTCGTTATGCTGCTGAAATTTTCTGAAATATTCATGTGTTAGAATTATTTTTATTTGTTGAAATTATTTCCATAGGTTGAAACCATTCATGTGTTGAATAGAAATTCATTCGTTGAATGATATTCATGTGTTGAATGGCAATCGTGTTTTAAATAAATTGTTTTAACAATAAAAATCACATTTTTATTTTATATATACGAACTATAGAAACCGTTCATGTGTTGAACAGAAATTCATTCGTTGAATGATATTCATGTGTTGAATGGTATTCGTTTTTTAAATAAATTGTTTTAACAATAAAAATCACAATTTTATTTTATATATATGAACTATAAAAACCGTTCATGTGTTGAATAGAAATTCATTCGTTGAATGATATTCATGTGTTGAATGGTATTCGTGTTTTAAAATAAATTGTTTTATAATAAAAATCATATTTTTATCATCTATGTGAACTATATAAAATAGCCGTGTTTTGAAAGAAATTGTTTTATAATAAAAATCATATTTTCATCATCTATGTGAACTATATAAAATAGTCGTGTTTTGAAAGAAACTGTTTTATAATAAAAATCATATTTTTACCATCTATATGAACTATATAAAATAGTCTTGTTTTGAAATAAATAGTTTTACAATGAAAATCACATTTTTATTATATACATGAATTGTTACAAATAGTGAAGTGTCGAAATAAATGTCGATTGGATAAAAATATCATTTTTATCAAATATATGAAAAGGAAATGGCTTTGAAATCGAAGAATAGATTATATTTATGTATATATAAATATAATTAAAATATATCGAATAACGAAGCTGCAGTTCGTGTTTTGAAACCGTGATTTCAAACGATTAGAGCGGGAGATCCGACCATCGGATTTTCCCAAAACCGAAACCTCGGGTTCGCTTTTGAAATATCTTTCCAACGACACCAACTTTGTAAAGATCCAACGGTTGGATTGTCTGGAAGGTTTAATTCAAATCTGAAGAAAAACAGCGGCAGAATCAATTATATATATATATATATATAATTAAATGAAATCGAATAATGACGCTGTAGTTCGTATTTTGAAATCGAAACTTCAAACGATTGTACCGGGAGATCCGACCGTAGGATTTTCCAAAACTAGAACCGTTTGATTCATTTTGAAAAGATCTTTCTAATGATGTAAATTTTATGAAGATCCAACGGTAGATTTTCAGATATGTGTAAATCAAATCTGAAGAAAAACAGCGCCACGGCCGCATTATTGTCCGAAGCATCGTTTGAATAAATTGGCTATTTTAAATAAGTAAAAATAGCGATAAATCGTTATAAAATATTATAAATGATATGGAATGTGAAATTTAGAAACTAGCTGAAGGTTGGCTAAGTCGAATGGTTTCCTGGGTTTTGATCTGATGTTGGTTTCGGCCTTCGGGGTTAATATTTGGGAAATCGTTCTGTTACTGATTTACGATTAGTGACTAATGAATTAGAATAAGGCGTATGTTGTGTTTGTGTAGCACTTGTTTATTATATACGCGAGTTGCTCAGAAAGACCGGGTCTATCCCATTTTGAATAACCGAATCGACGATAAGAAATCGAAGATGAAGACGGTGGTCGAAGACCGGAGATCTTCATCTCGTTTGGATGGTAACTAATGTCCTGATTGGGAGGCATCCCGAAATATGGATAATGAGTGTTGATCGTCCAGACGTACGTGGAGATCGATGGGTATGCGAGGTATATAGTTCCTCCGGTTTCGTTCAAACCCAAAACGAACTTGTAAATGGACTGTGTGTCTGACATTGGAATTCATTCTGTGTGATTGGTAGCCATCAGTTACATGGCGTGAATTGCCCATGTGGCACGCTAATATGCAGTGATCAGGGCTTCTGGTGAAAAGCAAAGTCTTGTGGTTGATGATCAAAGCACCGCCTGTGTGGCGTAGCTTTGTGTATAACGTGAATTCGCGAGCCTCACACCCCGGTATGAACCAGAAACGGGAGAGGACCTCAGGGAGGACATGCATTTCCTTCTAGCTAGAGGTGGTGTCGGTGCTTAAACTGGCTGACATTTATACTATTTTTCACCTATGTGGTTGTTGCTGTTGCGAGGCGCCTCGGTTATATCGGTCGATTCGGGACCGATGGAGTCATTCGTTGGCTCTTACGCCCCAAAGGGCGGGGAAACGTATTGCTCATGCACTATAACCCACTCCATGTGGACCGGCCCTATCGCTCCAAGGGGCAGTTGCGGCTGTTTCGGAGACATGGGCTAGATTGTCTCGAAGTCGGTAAGGACGATCCCTTGCCTCGGTTTATGACGGAAATCCAATTTCCAAATACGACATCGTGCGGTTTTGATTGTATACCTATATATGGCGACATAGTGGTATGGGGCATTAATGTCATCTATGATTGATACTTATGATTTGAAATTGTTTTTGAAACATATAAACACTAGTGATAATATCAAATGCTTTTGTTTTATTCGTATCAAGCATATCTTGGCCATTATTAGGTAAAAACTCTATCCTCCGGTTTGCGTTGCATTGTGTGATAGGAACTGAGTCTTATAATGGCTTCATTTTTATAAAAAGCACTGGCAATCCAATGGAGTAAACCCTTTCCGCGAAAGTGGCGTGGTCCTATGATTAGCCAAATTATAATGTGTTAAGTAGATTTCTCATACCAGTCCCATGACTGACTCGTAGTTTGTTTCACTTGCAAACTCGGGTGCCCCTCTTTCTACACGGGCAGCCTTGTATTCAGGTTTTAGCAGGCTCTTTCTGGATAGCTGGAGCTGAAGATGGATTATATTATTTATCTCTTTTTATACTGTTCAGCTCCTATTGTACATATTATGTTTGTTTTCCGCTGTAGACATTTATGTATAGCTGAACTGTATTTGTACTAAGTATGATCCTGTATACTGTGTAACTCTGATGATTACTTTTATCCAGTGTTGTATTTGTTCGTTATCTGGTGTATTTATTTAATTCTGTTCCTCTATTATCTGTTTATGTGTTGTATTCCAAAGATTACCCTTGACACCGTGGTACGGGGTTTTGGGGTCGTCACAGTACCTTTCTTATTTTGCTTTAGAGACAGTTTTTAAAAGTTGTAATAATGATGATATGGAACATAAGCTGTATTTTGGATTTTCCGTTGCTATGATGGTTTAGTTTTCAGCTTATGCACTATCTCACTTGTTTTATGTCAAAGTTATGTTGTTATTATTATATTTTATACGATGCACTGTGAGACATTCTATAGGTTTCTTGTTAGATCAAATTCCTTTCTTTTCCTTTCTTTGGCGACTGTCCTGTGCTAGTCGGGAATTGGCACAGCGCATTTTAGGGAAATGTCGGCTGGTGCGGGGCGAGCTCTAACATTTGGTATCAGTGCTCTAGGATGCGTAGTTAACCTAGGGAAAGACATCAGGGAGAGACGGTACGTATATGAGAACGCGTATTTGTTATATTTTTGTTTTCAAAAGCTATATATATACTATTAGTATATCTAAGGATGAAGTCGCACTGCACTGGCACCACTGAAGATATGGTTAATCATTTTCTCCTTACAGATTGAACGATGAGCCGATATACGAGGAGTATGGGTTCAGGGGCTAATAATAGGAATGTTCCTGATATATGGACGATGTTTACTACCTTCATGCGAGAGATGCTTAGGGTTGCTCAGGAAGCAGTTCCTATTGCTGCTAACGGCGGTGGTGCAGTAGTGTAGGTGCCTAGGGCCGATTTCGCCAGGCTTAACAAGGATTATACTAGTCTTGGCGGGAAGTCGTTCCATGGAACGGAGTCGGCTACAGATGTTCAAGATTAGTTGGCTAGTTATGAGCGCATCTTCGAGGACTTGGGAATCGATGATGCCATGAAGAGAAAGTTAGCATCGCGTCAGCTTCAAGGACGAGCTATGAATTGGTGGAATGCTATTAAAGCAGCTACTCCTGAAAATCAAGTTACTTGGAATCTGTTTATGACTCGTTTCAGCGAAAAGTTCATTCCAGCTGCTCACAAATCTGAATTGTTTGGGAAATTTTTGGAGCTTAAGCAGAATGGTAGGGTAGTCTCGGAATATGTTGCTGAGTTCGATACTTTATCGAAGTATGGATTATCTCTTATCGACACTGCCGAGAAGAAGAACGAGAAGTTCATAACCGACTTAGATGAGTACTTAGGGGAAAGGCTGATAAACCACAACAATGAGACGTTTGAATCTATTATGGGAAAGGCATTAAGATCAGAGAGTCTTTACCCTAAGCCAAAGACTGAAGTTGTCATTGCATCTACAGAGGAGCCAAAGCTGCAAGCAAGCGGTGGAGGCAAGGAAAAGTCCCAGAATAAGAGGAAACAGAACCAAACCAAGGATGGTCAGAATAAGAAGAATAAGAAAGATGGCGAGTGCTTTAGCTATGGCAAGAAGGGCCACTATGCTAGAGATTAACAGGAAAAGCTTGGGGAAAGGAAGTGCTTCAATTGCAGCCAAGTGGGACATCATAAGGATAATTGCCTGCAACCCCCTAAAGAGAAGCAGATTGTGAAAGCATATGCTATGAACGTTGTTCCTTCTTCGTCGAATTCCCCAACTACGGCAGAAAAGGGAAAGGGCATCATTATTAAAGGTATGCTTTCTATTTATGATGTTTCTGTTCTAGTTTTGTTGATAGTGAGGCATCCCATTCCTTTATATCTAGTGATCTGGTAGATAAGTTGGGATTGGAACCTGAGATAATCGATAGACCTTTAGTTGTGATGAACCCGATAGGTGGTTCGACTAGTCTTTGCATGATTCGTTGTAATGTGGTCTTATCGAGTTATGGATATATGTTTGCTTGTGATTGCTTAATTGTTTTTCTATTATCATCTCACGTAGATTGTCTGAATTCAGAGGAGATGTTCCTTGAGTGCTTGTCTGATATTGGTTTAGTCCTTTGGGGCTTGTGCTTAGAGAATGTCGAGTTCGACTAGGATGGTTTGTGTGAGATATAAGTAGTTGTTGTGATTTCCACTGAATGATATCTCGGCTTACTCGAGGAGTGATGTACAACCGTAACATGATAAGACTATTCAATGGTATGGGCTGATGCGAGTTAGACTCGATAGGGTTATGAGATGACTCGAGTGGGACTCGAGAAAGATGCAAAGTAATGGATTGTTTAGGACCCTATGTTGATGTTCTTTTTGAAGGAATTGCATGTGTCCGTTGATCATGGAAGATGCAACGAGGGTTAGGACAGCTCAAGTTGGACTTAAACTCGTAAAAGAAAATAGGTGTTCGTTGATCTTGGAGATGCAACAAATAGGTAGACGATTCACGCTGGATTAGAGTTTGTCGATAATGGATACTCAAGATTGGGTCTGAGCTTATGGGTAATAGATTGACTCGAGTTGGACTCGAAAAGGCTGCAAGGAAATGGATTGGCTCGAGTTGGACTCGAGAGGGCAGCAAGATAATGGATAGACTTGGGTAGGACTCGAGCGTTTTAGGCGGACTAGAAGCAGGGGTATCTGGGGACACCCGTTACATTGGATCCGTTGGATGTGATCTAGTTATCCTTGGAGGATAAACGTACGTTGGATGTACGGTAGTCCATATGGAGGCGGGGCTTCCATTAACCTTGGGATTGGTTGGACCAGTCAAGTAGGTATTGACGTGTGTATGGCTTTAGCAGGTGATAGATAGGACATGTTTGATGGATGCTATGTTTGTTCCTGTTTTATTCCCTTGAGTAGACTATCACCTGTAGGATTCTGGTAATAGAGAACAAAGAGAGAGAATGGTATACATAGATGCATGTGGTACCAGACTAGGTGCTGTACTGATTCCTCGAGTAAGAAACATGCCAGTTTAGATGCTATATTTCTTGAATGGAAGTAATTGGAGTATCGTGGGAAATGATTTCAACCCTAAATATCGATTGGATCTAGAAATATTGGCAAGTTTGATGGTTAGACCGACTTTGATTGAGCGGATTGGTTCTAGTTAGAGGGACGATCCTAAAACCAAATAGAAATCATCTCCAAGGAAGAGATGAATACCGATGGTGAGAAAATGAACAAGTATGGACCAGATGGAGAAGGATGGCTTCGAAAGGATGATAAACTGGTTATACCCAATGTCAATGGATGGAGAGATGAAGTTCTTAGAGAATGTCATCACTCAAGACTGACTATACATCCCAGTGGTAAAAAAATGTATCGAGACATGAAGTAGACCTACTACTGGGAAGGGATAAAGAGAGACGTTGGGAAGTTTATCTCCAAGTGTATAAATTGCCAGTTAGTTAAAGCTGAGCAAAGGAAGCCTAATGGTTTATTACAACTGTTCAAAATTCCCGAATGGAATTGGGAATAAGTCTCGATGGATTTCATAGATGGTTTAGTGAGGATTAGATCGGGCCATGACAGTATTTGGGTGATTGTGGATAGATTAAACAAGAGTGTAAGGTTTATACCGATCAAATCGAATAGAACAGCAGCTATATTAGCAGAACTGTATATGAAGTGGGTAGTGATATCTCATGGAATATCCAAAGGCATTGTGAGTGACCGAGATCCGTTGTTCACTAGTGGATTTTGGAAGATCTTACAAGAGGCGTTAGGATCAGAATTACATCTCAGTACCGCATATCATCCTCAAACCGGCGGTCAAACAGAGAGGGTGAATCGAGTATTAGAAGATCTCTTAAGAGCTTGCATATTGAATTTTGGTCGTTCATGGGATGACCATTTGCATCTAATAGAGTTTGGATATAATAATAATTATCAATCCAGTATTGATATGGCTCCATATGAAGCTTTGTATGGAAGACCGTTCAACTCACCGTCATGCTGGTTAGAAACTGGGTACGCTTTGGAAATATCTTTCCAACGACACCAACTTTGTAAAGATCCAATAGTTGGATTGTCTAGAATGTTTAATTCAAATTTGAAGAAAAACAGCGCCAGAATCGATTATATATATATATATATATATATATATATATAATTAAATTAAATCGAATAACGACGCTGCAGTTCGTATTTTGAAATCAAAAATTCGAACGATTGTACCAGGAGATCTGACCGTCGGATTTTCCCAAAACTGGAACCGCTGGATTCGTTTTGAAAAGATCTTTCTAATGATGTAAATTTTGTGAAGATCCAACGACTAGATTTTCAACGACACCAAATTTGTAAAGATCCAACGGTTGGATTGTCTGAAATGTTTAATTCGAATTTGAAGAAAAACAGCGCCAGAATCGATTATATATATATATATATGTATATATATATAAATATATAATTAAATTAAATCGAATAACGACGCTGCAGTTCGTATTTTGAAATCGAAAATTCAAACGATTGTACCGGGAGATCTGACCGTCGGATTTTCCCAAAACTGGAACCGCTGGATTCGTTTTGAAAAGATCTTTCTAATGATGTAAATTTTGTGAAGATCCAACGACTAGATTTTCAGATATGTGTAAATCAAATCTGAAGAAAAACAGCGCCACGATCGCGTTACGGCCCGAAGCGTCGTTTGAATAAATTGGCTATTTTTAAATAAATAAAAATAGCGATAAATCATTATAAAATATTATAAATGATATGGAATGTGAAATTTAGAAACTAGCTGAAGGTTGGCTAAGTCGAATGGTTTCCTGGGTTTTGATCTGATGTTGGTTTCGGCCTTCGGGGTTAATATTTGGGAAATCATTCTCTTACTGATTTATGGTTAGTGACTAATGAATTAGAATAAGGCGTATGTTGTGTTTGTGTAGCACTTGTTTATTATATACGCGAGTTGCTCAGAAAGACCGGGTCTATCCCATTTTGAATAACCGAATCGACGATAAGAAATCAAAGATGAAGACGGTGGTCGAAGACTGGAGATCTTCATCTCGTTTGGATGGTAACTAATGTCCTGATTGGGAGGCATCCCGAAATATGGATAATGAGTGTTGATCGTCCAGACGTACGTGGAGATCGATGGGTATGCGAGGTATATAGTTCCTCCGGTTTCGTTCAGACCCAGAACGGACTTATAAATGGACTGTGTGTCTGACATTGGAATTCATTCTGTGTGATTGGTAGCCATCAGTTACATGGCATGAATTGCCCATGTGGCACGCTAAGATGCAGTGATCAGGGCTTCTGGTGAAAAGCAAAGTCTTGTGGTTGATGATCAAAGCACCACCTGTGTGGCGTAGCTTTGTGTATAACGTGAATTCGCGAGCCTCACACCCCGGTATGAACCAGAAACGGGAGAGGACCTCAGGGAGGACATGCATTTCCTTCTAGCTAGAGGTGGTGTCGGTGCTTAAACTGGCTGACATTTATACTATTTTTCACCTATGTGGTTGTTGCTGTTGCGAGGCGCCTCGGTTATATCGGTCGATTCGGGACCGATGGAGTCATTCGTTGGCTCTTACGCCCCAAAGGGCGGGGAAACGTATTGTTAAGGCACTATAACCCACTCCATGTGGACCGGCCCTGTCGCTCCAAGGGGCAGTTGCGGCTGTTCCGAAGACATGGGCTAGATTGTCTCGAAGTCGGTAAGGACGATCCCTTGCCTCGGTTTATGACGGAAATCCAATTTCCAAATACGACATCGTGTGGTTTTGATTGTATACCTATATATGGCGACATAGTGGTATGGGGCATTAATGCCGTTTATGATTGATACTTATGATTTGAAATTGTTTTTGAAACATATAAACACTAGTGATAATATCAAATGCTTTTGTTTTATTCGTATCAAGCATTCTTGGCCATTATTAGGTAAAAACTCTATCCTCCGGTTTGCGTTGCATTGTGTGATATGAACTGAGTCTTATAATGGCTTCATTTATATAAAAAAGCATTGCGATGTTATAAAGATTTACTTGTTTTAAAGCACTGGCAATCCAATGGAGTAAACCCTTTCCGCGAAAGTGGCGTGGTCCTGTGATTAGCCAAATTATAATGTGTTAAGTAGATTTCTCATACCAGTCCCATGACTGACTCGTAGTTTGTTTCACTTGCAAACTCGGGTGCCCCTCTTTCTACACAGGCAGCCATGTATTCAGGTTTTAGCAGTCTCTTTCTGGATGGCTGGAGCTGGAGATGGATTATTATTTATCTCTTTTTATGCTGTTCAGCTCCTATTGTACATATTATGTTTGTTTTCCGCTGTAGACATTTATGTATAGCTGAACTGTATTTGTACTAAGTATGATCCTGTATACTGTGTAACTCTGATGATTACTTTTATCCAGTGTTGTATTTGTTCGTTATCTGGTGTATTTATTTAATTTTGTTCTGCTATTATCTGTTTATGTGTTATATTCCAAAGATTACCCTTGACACCATGGTACGGGGTTTTGGGGTCGTCACAGTACCTTTCCTATTTTGATTTAGAGACAGATTTTAAAAGTTGTAATAATGATGATGTGGAACATAAGCTGTATTTTGGATTTTCCGTTGCCATGATGGTTTAGTTTTCAGCTTATGCACTATCTCACTTGTTTTATGTCAAAGTTACGTTATTATTATATTTTATACGATGCACTGTGAGACATTCTATAGGTTTCTTGTTAGTTCAAATTCCTTTCTTTTCCTTTCTTTAGCGACTGTCCTGTGCTAGTCAGGCATTGGCACAGCGCATTTTAAGGAAATGTTGGCTGGTGCGGGGCGAGCCGTAACATTTGGTATCAGAGCTCTAGGATGCGTAGTTAACCTAGGGAAAGACATCAGGGAGAGACAGTACGTATATGAGAGCGCGTATTTGTTATATTTTTGTTTTCAAAAGCTATATATATACTATTAGTATATCTAAGGATGAAGTCGCACTGCACTGGCACCACTTAAGAGATGGTTAATCATTTTCTCCTTACAGATTGAACGATGAGCCGATATACGAGGAGTATGGGTTCAGGGGCTAATAATAGGAATGTTCCTGATATAAGGATGATGTTTACTACCTTCATGCGAGAGATTCTTAGGGATGCTCAGGAAGCAGTTCCTAATGCTGCTAACGGCGTTGGTGCAGTAGTGTAGGTGCCTAGGGCCGATTTCGCCAAGCTTAACAAGGATTATACTAGTCTTGGCGGGAAGTCGTTCCATGGAACGGAGTCGGCTACAGATGTTCAAGATTGGTTGGATAGTTGTGAGCGCATCTTTGAGGACTTGGGAATTGATGATGCCATAAAGAGAAAGTTAGCATCGCGTCAGCTTCAAGGACGAGCTATGAATTGGTGGAATGCTATTAAAGCAGCTACTCCTGATGATCAAGTTACTTGGAATCTGTTTATGACTCGTTTCAGCGAAAAGTTCATTCCAGCTGCTCACAAATCTGAATTGTTTGGGAAATTTTTGGAGCTTAAGCAGAATGGTAGGGTAGTCTCGGAATATGTTGCTGAGTTCGATACTTTATCGAAGTATGGATTATCTCTTATCGACACTGCCGAGAAGAAGAACGAGAAGTTCATAACCGACTTAGATGAGTACTTAGGGGAAAGGCTGATAAACCACAACAATGAGACGTTTGAATCTATTATGGGAAAGGCATTAAGATCAGAGAGTCTTTACCCTAAGCCAAAGACTGAAGTTGTCATTGCATCTACAGAGGAGCCAAAGCTGCAAGCAAGCGGTGGAGGCAAGGAAAAGTCCCAGAATAAGAGGAAACAGAACCAAACCAAGGATGGTCAGAATAAGAAGAATAAGAAAGATGGCGAGTGCTTTAGCTATGGCAAGAAGGGCCACTATGCTAGAGATTAACAGGAAAAGCTTGGGGAAAGGAAGTGCTTCAATTGCAGCCAAGTGGGACATCATAAGGATAATTGCCTGCAACCCCCTAAAGAGAAGCAGATTGTGAAAGCATATGCTATGAACGTTGTTCCTTCTTCGTCGAATTCCCCAACTACGGCAGAAAAGGGAAAGGGCATCATTATTAAAGGTATGCTTTCTATTTATGATGTTTCTGTTCTAGTTTTGTTGATAGTGAGGCATCCCATTCCTTTATATCTAGTGATCTGGTAGATAAGTTGGGATTGGAACCTGAGATAATCGATAGACCTTTAGTTGTGATGAACCCGATAGGTGGTTCGACTAGTCTTTGCATGATTCGTTGTAATGTGGTCTTATCGAGTTATGGATATATGTTTGCTTGTGATTGCTTAATTGTTTTTCTATTATCATCTCACGTAGATTGTCTGAATTCAGAGGAGATGTTCCTTGAGTGCTTGTCTGATATTGGTTTAGTCCTTTGGGGCTTGTGCTTAGAGAATGTCGAGTTCGACTAGGATGGTTTGTGTGAGATATAAGTAGTTGTTGTGATTTCCACTGAATGATATCTCGGCTTACTCGAGGAGTGATGTACAACCGTAACATGATAAGACTATTCAATGGTATGGGCTGATGCGAGTTAGACTCGATAGGGTTATGAGATGACTCGAGTGGGACTCGAGAAAGATGCAAAGTAATGGATTGTTTAGGACCCTATGTTGATGTTCTTTTTGAAGGAATTGCATGTGTCCGTTGATCATGGAAGATGCAACGAGGGTTAGGACAGCTCAAGTTGGACTTAAACTCGTAAAAGAAAATAGGTGTTCGTTGATCTTGGAGATGCAACAAATAGGTAGACGATTCACGCTGGATTAGAGTTTGTCGATAATGGATACTCAAGATTGGGTCTGAGCTTATGGGTAATAGATTGACTCGAGTTGGACTCGAAAAGGCTGCAAGGAAATGGATTGGCTCGAGTTGGACTCGAGAGGGCAGCAAGATAATGGATAGACTTTGGTAGGACTCGAGCGTTTTAGGCGGACTAGAAGCAGGGGTATCTGGGGACACCCGTTACATTGGATCCGTTGGATGTGATCTAGTTATCCTTGGAGGATAAACGTACGTTGGATGTACGGTAGTCCATATGGAGGCGGGGCTTCCATTAACCTTGGGATTGGTTGGACCAGTCAAGTAGGCATCGACGTATTATGGAGGCGGGGATTCCGTTAGCCTTGGGATTGGTTGGACCAGTCAAGTAGGTATTGACGTGTGTATGGCTTTAGCAGGTGATAGATAGGACATGTTTGATGGATGCTATGTTTGTTCCTGTTTTATTCCCTTGAGTAGACTATCACCTGTAGGATTCTGGTAATAGAGAACAAAGAGAGAGAATGGTATACATAGATGCATGTGATACCAGACTAGGTGCTGTACTGATTCCTCGAGTAAGAAACATGCCAATTTAGATGCTATATTTCTTGAATGGAAGTAATTGGAGTATCGTGGGAAATGATTTCAAACCTAAATATCGATTGGATCTAGAAATATTGGCAAGTTTGATGGTTAGACCGACTTTGATTGAGCGGATTGGTTCTAGTTAGAGGGACGATCCTAAAACCAAATAGAAATCATCTCCAAGGAAGAGATGAATACCGATGGTGAGAAAATGAACAAGTATGGACCAGATGGAGAAGGATGGCTTCGAAAGGATGATAAACTGGTTATACCCAATGTCAATGGATGGAGAGATGAAGTTCTTAGAGAATGTCATCACTCAAGACTGACTATACATCCCGATGGTAAAAAAATGTATCGAGACATGAAGTAGACCTACTACTGGGAAGGGATGAAGAGAGACGTTGGGAAGTTTATCTCCAAGAGTATAAATTGCCAGTTAGTTAAAGCTGAGCAAAGGAAGCCTAGTGGTTTATTACAACTGTTCAAAATTCCCGAATGGAATTGGGAATAAGTCTCGATGGATTTCATATATGGTTTACTGAGGATTAGATCGGGCCATGACAGTATTTGGGTGATTGTGGATAGATTAAACAAGAGTGTAAGGTTTATACCGATCAAATCGAATAGAACAGCAGCTAAATTAGCAGAACTGTATATGAAGTGGGTAGCGATATTTCATGGAATATCCAAAGGCATTGTAAGTGACCGTGATTCGTTGTTCACTAGTGGATTTTGGAAGATCTTACAAGAGGCATTAGGATCAGAATTACATCTCAGTACTGCGTATCATCCTCAAACCGACGGTCAAACAGAGAGGGTGAATCGATTATTAGAAGATCTCTTGAGAGCTTGCATATTGAATTTTGTTCGTTCATGGGATGACCATTTGCATCTAATAGAGTTTGGATATAATAATAGTTATCAATCCAGTATTGATATGGCTCCATATGAAGCTTTGTACGGAAGACCGTTCAACTCACCGTCATGCTGGTTAGAAAGCGGTGAGAAATTTGTGCTTGGGCCAGATGTGATAAGAGAAACCTCAGATAAGATCAAAGTTATCTGACAATGAATGAAGGCTGCCCATAATAGGCAGAAGAATTATGCTGATAATAGGAGAAGAGATTTAAAATTCTCTAGTGGCGACTTGGTTTTTGTCAAGATTTCTCCATTAAAGAGTGTGATATGATTTGGTAGGAGAGGCAAGTTAACACCATGATTTGTTGGTCCATTCCCAGTTCTCGAGCAAGTTGGGAATTTGGCATATAAAGTTGAATTACCAGAGAAGATGGCAGGAGTTCATGAAGTATTTCATGTTTCCCAGTTAAGGAAATTCGCGCACGACCCCGATATGACTATTTCACCTGATCAGTTGGATGATATCGAAGTAGAACCCAAGGCGCTTGGGAACCGCATGCCGATTCGTATTGTCGAGTACGATACAAAGCAACTTCGAAGGAAAGCGATGGATCTAGTCAAAGTCCAGTGGGGCGAGAGTGAAAAAGACTGTACTTAGGAAACAGAGGAGAGCATAAGAAAGTCGTATTTAGAACTCTTTGCCTGGTAAGCTTTTAATATTGACAGTTTCTTCCCTCGATAGTAAACCGCATGCTAGGGTAGGCTTGTGTTTGTTATGTATGTTTGATTGATTGCAAATAATTGATAAGCATGCGGGAACCTTTGTATGTTTTGGTTAAGGAATTTCGGAGGAAAATTTTCTTAAGGGAGGGGGGGGGGGAGAATGTAATGACCCGCATTCTATGCATCGAAGGATCGTAGAATACTTATTTCTTTCACATACGAAGTCGTATAGCCATGTAACTTTGGGAGATGACTATTGGGGTAATTTCCCATATTCATGATTTTTGCCGATTTTTAAATGACCATTTTGCCCCTAGCTGGTCTTGTTTTGGCCATAGCTTTTGATTGGTAAGGAATTTTGATCTGAAACCGCTTCCGTTAGATCCGAATGATGGTTTACCTTTCCGTAGAGTGGTCAAATTAGCCAAACGGACTTACTGTTTGAGAGATATGCCTGAAACAAGGGTTAGAAGGTGAAAAACTGCTTAAGTCGGCTGATTAGGGTAATTAGCAAATGGGCCCATAACCCATTTCAGGATTAGGGTTATGAGGAGGCTGAAATGAGTTAGGTTTTCATTCTATTTCAGTTTTCTAGCCGCCATTTACCTCTTAGGAACCCTAACAATGGCCTTTATCTTCTAAAAACACTCCAAATATCTCTCTAATCAAGGATTAAGCTTAGCAACATCAAATCAAGGAAGATCTTCACCAAATCAGTGTTAGAGTTGCTGTTAGACATCAATATTTGCCCACATCAAAGGAGTTTCAGTTCTGAAAGTTTTAATTGTGGCAAAGGTGAGTGATTAACCTTGTTTTTACACTAATTATGGCTAATTAAGGGTAATTAGTGTTAATTAGCGAATTTAAACATGATTAAATTCTGGAAAAATATTTATAAATTTCGAAATATTGTTTTAGGCCTCTGTTATAAATTTGGGTTGATTTGGTTAAGTTTTGCTAATCCTAACATTGGTTATAGTTAAACATGATTAAGGGGAAAATATGGGTCTTAGGTATGTTTGATCCATTTTAACTTATCATATTGTTGTTTTGGTGTTTGTGGTTGATTATACATGTTGCTATGACTGTATGATATGCTTTTTGATTGATTAGAAAATTTAGAATGGTCGAAAACGCCGTCGTATGGCGTAAAATAGTCACTGGAAAAGTTACAGGAAATAATGCAGGGATCGGATCGGATCGCCCTCCCCCACTCGCGAAGCATGTATCACGAACCGGTGATGGAAGCTCGATCCGGACCGCTGGCACCTGAAGTGTACCATGATCCGCGAACCCGAAGCGATGAAGGCTCGACCCACGAGCTAATGGAGAAGCCCGACCTGATCTGGTGACGATGGCACGAGCCGAACCAGTGTAGCACCACGACCCAGCTTGAAGCATCACGATCCGACCCGGTGGGAGACTGCTTGATGGACCACGACCCGACCCATTAGGTGGCCACGAACTGGAACACTCCTCCGACCAGAACCAGAGATCACAACCTAAACTGAAGCACTTCGAACCGGGACCCACGAACGAGTATGACCAAGCCAAGGGAGAAAGTTTACTCACGAACCGAATGGGGTGTCAGGACCCGTACCAGATGTGCATCACGACCGAACCAAACCGAGGACGAGGAGAAGACTAGAACTCGAGATGCAAAGGTAGTCCAAGTGGGAAGTTATAAATTAGGATCCAACTGGGAACCAACGAGTTAACTTCATGATTGGTCTTTGCTGCGGGACGTGTGCAAAGGGGTTATCGATATCCATAACTTTATTTCACCACTTAGAGATGGATTAGTGGCTATGGATCAGTGCAATGGGGTCGTAGTGACTCTATGGAGCAAAGTGATCGTAGCAAATGATTGGGAGATCGAGTGGTGGATATCGTATGCTTTACGCACTGAGTGAGAGATGTGAGGATGATTGCTATGTTTGATGTTTGCTATCATTATGACATGCACACCCCCACCCCCTTATCTTATACCATGTGTTAGTGTCACCTTAGAGTATTGTACATCCTGTTGTGCTAACTCTTTGGTTGCAGGTCCACGTTTAGGTATAATTGGATTATACCTGTTATTGTTTTGTTTTGTTGCTTATCGCTCATACCAAACTTTTGTCTGACCCAGAGTTTTATGTCTCTTCTTATTACACTTGGTCTCCTAAACGAGCAAACTAGAGACAGGTCAGGTGGATATGCACGAGTAGATGTACGGAGACGAACAAGAGGCTTACACGTACCATTTATACATATATTCTCCCTGTGTCACTGTTGGTCACTACTTTGGGCATTAGTAGTGTACCTTTCTTATTTTTCTTTAGAGACAGTTTTTAAAAGTTGTAATAATGATGATGTGGAACATAAGCTATATTTTGGATTTTCCGCTGCTCTGATGGTTTAGTTTTCAGCTTATGCACTGTCTCACCTATTTTATGTCAAAGTTATGTTATTATTATATTTTATCCCATGCGCTATGAGACGTTCTACAGGTTCCTTGTTAGTTCAAATTCCTTTCTTTTCCTTTCTTTGGCGACCATCCTGTGCTAGTCGGGCATTGGCACAGCGCATTTCAGGGAAATGTCGGCTGGTGTGGGGCGGGCCGTCACATGGTGAATCTAATATGGCAAGTGGTTGACTGAATATAGCAAATGACAATTCGGTTGGTGAATCTAATATGGCAAGTGGTAAATCGAATATGGCAAAAGGAGAATCTGTTGGTAAGTTGGTCAATGGAACTAGAGATGCTGGTATTGATGTCTTGGATCCAAGAGGGGATTTTGTGTTAAACTCTTTGTTTTCTGAAGATGCAGCTGTTGCTGAGAACGCCAAGTCATCCTCTAAAGCAACTGCTTCATCAGCTAACTGCAATAAGGAAGGTCCCTCTGGTACATCTCCTTACGCAAAGCTATCACCACCGCCACATATAATCTTGCCTCCTGCATGTAAATCTGCAATGGCATCAACTTCAGTAATAAGTGCGGGATTAACTTTTCCTATTATCAAGCCATCATTGCTATCTACAATAGTTTAGACAAGTTCTATTCCATCATCTAAAAAAAGTAACAAGCTTAAAGGAAAATTTTGGGATGACTTAGACGATGGAATTGATTATGGTATGGAGGATGTGTTACCATTGAATAACACTAAAGTTAATAAGAGGAACACTCGGAGGAATCCTGTTTGATTTGGTTATGTCGAATTATTGGTGGAGGTAATGTTTGTGTCAATTTTTAATGTTTTGAGTCAACATTTTGGAGCTAATATTTTGGGAAGTTATGGCTTGGAGTAGAAGGTATCTGCTAGTGTTTGAGTGATGTTAGTTTGTTAGAGTTTTAATTCATGCCACTGGTGATTGGTTACAGTGCTTCATATGATCTGCTTTGGTTCTTATTCGATAGTTATCTCTGCTTCATATTATTGGTTACTGGTGATTGGTGATTGGTGTTAGAGGATGAATTCATATAGTGCTTCATATTATCTTTACTTCCTAGAATCTATTATAGATAGTTAAAGTTCGAATATTGTTTCTCAATGCTTGGCGATTTGTTGTCAGAATATAGGATAGGTATATGGGTATTGTAATTAGGATATATATAGTCGTATATAAGATGTTGCATATATTGTAATTTGTGTTGAGTAATAAAAACATTTCGTGCTTGCCTTTCAGAAGAAAAAAAAACAGTGCAGTGCACGTATAAAGAAACATTGTATCTGCTTCATCTTTCTATGCAATCCATTCCTGCTCCAATCGATCAGTAACATTTTCCATTGTTGATGGTGCTGCAATATTCTGCTTTTGACGTTTCTGCATCGCTAAATAAGAAGCGACTGAACCAATAGCTTCATTATTGGTTAATTGCTTGAACATTTTGCTACATGTAGGTTTCAAAACTGGTGCATGAGATGTTGTAGGTTTTAAAACTCCTGGATGAGATAATATAGGTTTCATCAATTTCTTAATTGTTTCTGAGACCTTCTTTAGAGTGGGGTGTGTGTGTGTGTCATCACATCCTTGTTGGAGCCAGCTTTCTTTGGAGGTGGGTGCGGGTCATCACTTCCTTCTCAATTTCAATGGCTGCATTGGCTCGCTAATGAGTTCTCAATCCAGGTAAAGGTTCCTTTGACTTAAGATATTTAATTCTCTATAATTAAGTCGAAGTTCAAGATTTTTTATGTTCATAAATGCAAATACAATAAGTAGTAAACAAATAACTTTTTTATACCTCCGTATCCGATGAATCATCACTGACATCTTCACCATCATTTTCTGGGATGCATTCATCACATCCATCAATATATTTACCTTTTTATTTCTATTTCGTGCTTCAGCCTCTTTCATACTGCTAACCAATGAAGGCACCCCAAGTGATCTAGTAACTACGTCATTTTCTTGCATTTGCATGATTCACTCTTGTTCATACTTTGTCAAAATTGATGGTTGTGAGAATAAAAAGCAGATTAGCATTATTATTCACCATCAATGATAAATTTAAGCTAGTTAACCAAATAGAGTCGACGTATAAACAGTTCTTGCATTTTCAACGGAATGCAGGCACGAAGAACCAATAGTTACTTGAATTAGTTACAGCGTTCATGGTCGGAATAGGAAATCGACACAGTAATAGATAACACTAAAATGCAGTTCTTTCTTTTACGTGCATAATAAATAAAAAGTAGTTTGAAATACCAGATTTCAACCTGATTAATAAAACTAAAATGATAACTGAAAAATACCTGAACATCAGCTTCATTCTCTTGGGCATCATCATCATTATTGTTTCATTTTCTACATTTAATTTCCTCCTGGTTCCTTTGTCCGTCACAGTAACATCTTCTTCACCATTATTCATATTAGGCTCCGGGGATAGTTTCTTCTGACCCACTTGAGTTGGATTGTTTTTGAACATTTTGCGTTGTTGCCTAAGTTTATGTGTGGTAATATATTTGCGCTTTGCAACCGGTTTCTTAGCAAAACCTGTAACAATAAAGATAATAATGATGGCCTTCATAGCTTTTTACATTTTTACACACACACACACACACACACACACACACACACACACACACATATATATATATATATATATATATATATATATATATGCGAGCGTTCAATGGCACCCCAAATAGTGCAACACCCCTAAATGCCCCTTGATTTCCACCACACATTTCATTTCTCTCTCCCTCCACTACTTATCTCTCCTTCCACTAGCATAATTTATAATAAATGAGAGGTAGAGAGAGGGGGGAAAATGGGGTGCTCACAATTTGGGGTGCCATTGAACGCTCCTCATATATATATACAAGAATGGATCTATATCACATATACGTATATACCTTGAATTATGTTTTCCTTGGATGTATGATTACATGTGGCTGTAGTTGAATCAACGGCTCACTGTCTTTGTCAATGTGTTGTCAATGTAAAAATCCACTTCTTCTTCCTTATTGCAGCTCTGTACGTATTCGTTTACGTCCTTGTCATTCAATATCAACTGCCAGCCACCCCTCTGTAACACCTTGTATTTTCTATTTTTATTAAAGTAACGAATTAAAGAATACTAAATTGTAAAACTGAGAATTAAGGGAAACGGGTTACGCCATTGCGTTCGTCTCGGAATTCGGCTTGATATAGAGTCTGAATTTGCGTGAATCGGACTTCGTATGAAGAAGTTATGGAGTTCAGAAGATTTCATGTTTAAACAGAAAATTTAATAATTAAATAAACAAAAGCAGTTCGAATTTCAAATTCAGGAAAAAGAGGCTGAGCGGGAAAATTCCCGCTTAGGGGGTCGACCCCCCCAGGGGGAGTCGACATAGGTGTTGACCACTCCTATAGGGGTCAACTCCTATATTCTGATCTGAACAGTGACGATTTTTGACTTGTTGCTGAGTCACTAGGGCATAAGTGGCGGTTTTTGGATAGCTCTATTTGGTCTGGATGGTTCTGATTGCTCCTAGATTGATCTAACGGCTCACATAAATCTAAACTTCTATATAAACAACCCCAACCCTCAACCCTAAACCACACAATTTCATTCCAAGGAGCCATCATGCTGTCCATGGTCAACCTAGCATAGCCACCATTCTTCTCCAACTAGAAGGAAAGCTAGGAAGCAAGTTAGAAGCCTCAAACTAAATTAAAATTAGAGAACCAATATTCTACATCAAAGGATAGCATTTCAATTTAAGAAAACAGATCCCAAAAAACAAGATTTTTCTTTTGTTTGCAAGTTCAGTTATTCTTTAGATGTAAACAAATAAAAGTCATGATTTGTAATAAAGAAAAACTAGAACTGTGCCTAGTTGTAAGAAAATGGTGATGCTGATTCATGTCTATTCTTGTGACAATTCTATCATATATGCCTATGAGACTATTGTGGTTTATTGGACTTATCATGTTGTATGTTAAACCAATCATGTATTGTATAAATTTGTTGACTCTTTCATGTTATGTTACATGCAAGTTTTTAGGCTAAGTCGTATATGCCTATATGTTTGGATCTACATTCTCATATGTTTAGATGTATGTTAATTTGATCCAACTCAAATGCAAGTTCACATTTACATGCCTAATTGAATTTGTGTAATTCTATGTAAGTTCCCGTTCATATGCTTAAAATTCATGTTAATTCGATCTAAAATGCAAGTTCATTGTTCTATGCCAAATTTTTATGACACATGTTTAGTTAGATCCATATAATTTTATGTTGTTGGAACGGTACATGCTCCTTTCTTTTCCCTTTTGTTTATGAGTTAGGCTAAGTTGCGAGCCTAACGTTCTATGTGAATTATGTGAATGTATAACGGGGGTAACGTTGGGAAAAACATCAAGTTACATATTATTGGCATAGTTTGGCTCATAATCATGTAAAGTATTAGTCGCATGAAATGGTATAATTTACATACCTAAAAATTATGAACATGATTTAGAGGGTAAATGTGGCATGACTTGAATGACAATAATTTTGGATAATTTACATATAAATATGAAGGTAAATATGTAAATTAAGTAAAAGATGAATATGCCTAGCCCGAGGTTAAATTGAGTTACGGTGTAAGACTGCCCAGAACCGCCCGACACATCCAACAACCGTAACAATATAGATCTAATGTGAGAGGTTAGCGCATTAAGCCCAAAAGAACCCGAGGTTAGATTGAGTTACGGTGTAAGACTGCCCGGAACCGACCGACACATCCAGCAACCGCAACAATATAGGTCTAATGTGAGAGGTTGGTGCTTTAACGAATGAATTAAAGCTAAGGAACAAGCAGGCTAAGAAGGTAGGGTTAAGTTAATTAAGGCAACACTTAACCAATACAACATGCTAACTAAACTGATGGGTGGGGTTAGGTTAATTCGAGAACACTTAACCATTTTAACATGTTGATTAGGAAACCCTAGTAACGGGGACCCATTTCAGCAGTAACCCACATAGATGTATCATGGTACCCTGAACTAGGCAGGGTGGGGCACGATTACTGAGTTGATTATAAGCGGTCAAAACAATGGCGGGTGGTGCGTCATTGTAGGTTCCGACGGAGTGCGGGCGTGCACGTACTCCATAGTGGGAAAAAGCAGGCACTGGGCATCAGTAGTCATACACTGTGCATCTTGAATTGTGTCGGGTTGCCACCATAGGATTTGATACACCCCATGGTAGGACCAACACAGGTATCTACAATCAAGCGGGGCCGAATGACACAAGTGGTAAATGTATACGAGTAGGAGCCGATCGATAAGGGGGATCATTCTTTTATAAACACGTGAGGCTGGTTGAAACAATAGTTAGTAGGTGCAGAGAAATGGAAATGAGTGTGATAGTATATTTAGTATATCTTACCTTATTTGTTGTTATCTTATTTCTAGGGTATTGTCCTATGTTCAGTTTATTCATGTCATGATCCTTTTACCTGTTTACATGCTGAATAATCATTGGACTTGACAGGCTTATGTCTGACCCATTTTCTTCCGTCTTCTTTTCTTCCGTTCCCCCCTCCCCTAAGGTCCGCAGGGAGGGAATACTTCAGCTTAGTTCAGACCCTTTCCAGCTTAAAGAGAGTAGATGTATTTCTTGGATTCTCTTTCCTTGGGTTATGGCTTCGGATACACTCTTATTAGCGATTTATGCTGCCTTATTTTTATTCTATGCTTCTTTATGTTTTAATTAAGACAGAGATTTTGTTGTAATGATTTGGAAGTTGGTTTGAGACAGTTGTTGTAATGTTTTGACTGAACCACGTGCTTATGAAATAAATTTAGTTTTTTCATTGTTTATATGTCTGTCTTCTAAATTATCTGTATCTTTTACCTATAACGCTCCACCGAAGTTAAGGCATTCCCTTTTGTGAGTGACTTTAACGGAGGTGGGGTGTTTCACTTAGTATCAGAGATGATGGTTGCCAGATCAGATAAAAAATTTAAAAACTAATTTTCAAAAAAAAATTTAAAGAAGCATTTTCAAGAAAAAGTGTTGTTTAGAAAGGCATAATCCCCAAAACCATATGCACTATTTTTCTATCCTTTGTTTTGAATCTTTTCTTTTTTGTTTCAGTATGTCTGGGGATCTTAACCTTCCAGAGGGCGTACCGGTACCTGGCTGGTTCAGACGGTACCTTGAGGCTAGGGCTAACGATGCAGGCCCAGCAGACGTTCATCCTCCCCCAGCTGCAACCGTTCCTCCTCCTCCACGTGCAAATGCTTTCTCAAAGATATGTAGAAACTTTCGAGCCATGGGTGGAAAGAACCTTAATGGAGCTGAATCATTCGTGGAAGCAAGAAACTGGATCAAAGAAACCGAGGATTTGTTTGTTATCTTCGTAGTGGACTACAGGCAGAAGATACAGTTGGTCATATTGTTGCTTAAAGACGAAGCCTCTTATTGGTGGGAAGTTACTAATGTTGAGAGACCAGTTGAAACCTGGGTGGCTTTCAGAATGAGGTTTGAAATGAAATTCCTCTCACAAGCTAAACGAATCCTACAAATAGAGAAGTTCTTAGCTCTCAAATAGGGAAGTACATCGGTCAAGGAATACGTCAACCAATTCAACCAGTTGGCTAAATTCGGACTGGAGTTAGTTGAACACTCTATATAAGAAGGCTCTATATTTTGTTAAAGGGTTGAATGAGCCACTGCACAGCCTAGCTATGTCCCATATACCTATGAGTGCGACTTATGAGAGACTGGTGGACATGGCACTGTTACAGGAGGAAGACAAGGATGGCAAAAAAGAGGCAAAGGTGGAAGTACCTCAAGATAAGAAAGTGGAGGGATCGCAGAATAAGAAGACGGATTCAAAGAAGGGCGGGAAGAACAACAAACCCCATGACAAGAGGAAGTGTAATTTTTGTGGCATTCCTGGACATTTGATTAAGGACTGCAGAAAAAAAAGAGGAAGATGGGTGGTTGTTTCAGTGCGGCGAGACAGGACACATGGCTAAGGACTGCCTAAGAAAGCAAGGGAAAGGGCAGAGGACTGGATCTACTTCTGAAGGGCAGGTTCATGCTATAGCACCTCCGCAAGAACGAGGTAGAAATATTTCTGTTGAGAGTTTAGTTTATCATTTTGATCATCCTGTTCGTACACTCTTTGATTCTGGCGCATCACACTCTTTTATATCTACTGCTTTAGTTGAATCTCTGCACCTAGACGTTAGTATAGTAGAGGATCCCTTGGTTGTTCCAAATCCAATTGGGGGCTCGGCTTATTTTTCAATGATTTGTTTGGATTTGGAAATTTCTATACTAAGCATTGGGTTTAAATGTAATGCCTATGTTTTGGGCTTCATGGGCTATGGGTTGATTCTAGGCATGGATTGTTTATCCAGTAATGGTGCCATCCTCTATTGTGAAAAGAGAGTGGTTAGAATTATTACTCGCCTTGGTAACACTCTCGAAATCTCTTGTAATCTCATGAATTCTGTTATGCTTAGCTACCTAGAATCTCTTGATGCATCTGTTGAAAACTTGCAGTCTGTTAGAGTAGTCCGTGAATACTCAGATGTGTTTGAAAAGGTGAAGGGCTTACCTCCGAAGCGGGAGATAGACTTCCACATATACCTTTTTGATAATGCAAAACCCATAGCTCTACCCGTTAGAAACATGGCTCCAAGGGAGAGGAAAGAGATCTGCAAGCAAGTTAAATAGTTGCTCGAAAAAGGGTTCATAAGGCAGAGTATTTCTGAATGGGGTACTCCAGTAGTATTCGCAACCAAAGTGGATGGTTCCCTTCGCTTATGCATTAACTATAGGGAGCTAAACAAGCTGACCAAGAAGAATAGGCATCCACTTCCAAGAATAGACGACTTGTTTGATCATCTTGTAGGTGCATCGGTTTTCTCCCAACTAGATCTGTCTACCGGGTTTCATCAGCTAGAGTGGATGAAGATAGCATTGATAAAACCACGTTCAGAACCCTAGATGGTTTCTTCGAATGGCTTTTCATGGCTTTCAACTTGACAAACGCACTCGCTTATTTCGTTGACCTAATGAGCAGGGTGTTCAGGGAATTCCTTAATAAGGTTGTGGTGATCTCCATGGACGACATTTTGATTTTCTCGAAAAGTGAGGAAGAGCATGCTTTGCATTTAAGGGAAGTCCTGGATATTCTTCGTGCACATCAGTTAAAAGCCAAATTCTCCAAATGCCATTTCTGGAGAGAAAAAGTAAGGTTTCTTGGACATGTGGTGTCCAAAGAGGGAATAGCTGTGGACCTCGCAAAAGTAGTTGCGGTGCAAGATTGGAAGGTTCCACGGAATGCAACCGAAGTCCAAAGCTTTCTCGAGCTAGCGGGCTTTTATCGAAAGTTCATTAAAGACTTTGCGAAAATCTCAGCCCCACTTACAAGGTTGACGAAGAAGAACCTAACTTTCGCTTGGGATTTGGATTGCAATGTTGCTTTCCAACGTGTGAAAAGGGCTCTTACAACAACCCTAGTTCTGACATTGCCTGACAAGAGCAAAATGTTTACAGTATACACGGACGCATGCGGTACAGGATTAAGCGTTGTCTTGATGCAAGAAGGTAAGGTAGTTTGTTATGGGGGAAGGCAATTGAAGGTACATGAGAAGAACTACCCAACTCATGATTTGGAGCTAGCTACCATTGTTTTCGCTCTTAAGTCATGGCATTATTACCTGCTAAAGAAAAGTTTGAACTGTTTACTGACCATAAATCATTAAAGTACCTTTTGTCACAGAAAGATCTTAACTTAAGATAACAAAGGCGGATGGAGTTCCTTGCCTCATATGATTTTGAGATTTCCTATACCCCTGGCAAGGGCAACGTGGTGGCAGACGCCTTGAGTAGAAAGAGATGACCTTAAGTCCTCCCTTTGTAGAAAGGCAGAGCTTGGAGTACTAAGCAAACTTTGACTTTAGACCCTTCTCTGAATTTGTACCTGGTTTGTAAGCATCACTAGAAGTGCAGCTTACTCTTTTGGACTCAATAGGAACCGCACAATGTGAAGACCCTCAGCTAGTTGATATAATGGGTAAGCTAATTAGGGGTGAGACTTATAGTCACCTTAATAAATACTCTATAACACCCCGTATTTTTAATGTAATTAAAAATGTATATATATATCCACAGATAGGATTAATATGGTGATGTATAATGAAAATTAATTAATACATGAGTGAAAGAAAAGATTGGTTGCATGTGATGTAAATATGTTGCATGCACTGATTTGCAAACATAATGCATTAACATTAAAAGAAAAAGATTCATGCATTGGTACTGTAACTAACATGAAAAAGAGAAGTAAGTAAAGAATAATAATTATCATTGTTCTAAGACTTATTAACAAAAGACTTTATAGCTCAGTTGGTTAAGGCATTGGATTTGTAACATGGAGGTCGGGGGTTCGAACCCCGGCGGTAGCATAATTTTTATCTCTGTTTTAAAGAGGGCCAACTGAACATGCAAATATATGTACATATACAAATTCAAAATTTGAAAGGATAAGAACGTACATATAAGGAAATAAAGAAAATATATGTACATACATGAGAATATATATATATATATATATGTAGAAATATATGTATACGAAAGATAAAATTTAAGATAAGGCATAGTAAATGAAATATGGAAAAAAATTAAATAACGGTGCAACATCGTTTGAATTTTGAAAATAAAATGAAAGTTGTGCGTATATATATACGGGTAAAATGGTCGTTAAAGGAATTGTATACATATAAGAATATTTCATGTGAATAAAACAGTTAAATAAATTCCAGAAATTCAAAAGTTCGAAATTCAAATTTCTGCGCCAAAACAGCTTGTGGGACCCAATGCTGACTTAGCACTTCATGTACGATAAGATTGGGCTAGATTAATCTGTGAACCTGGACTATTTTCTTAACTAGGTTCAATGCTGACTCAGCGCTGCGTGTACGATAAGGTCTTGAGCAACTATATAAACAGCCCTAGCCTCCTCCTCTATTCACAATTTTTTTCTACCCTTATGCTGCAAAGATGCTTGGCGAACATGGCTTCTTCTCCTCCTCTTAATTAAATAATAAATAAAATAATATATAAAATAAATCAAGACAAGGAGGTGATGCTCAAAGACTTTCAAAGAGGAGATTCAAGCTAGAATTCAAGTGAGGATTCGAACGACTGCAACGACTGTTTTTCTACGAATCATAGCAACGCCATCTTTCTGTTCTAATCTAATCTCGGTAAGTCAGTTATTTCTAGATTTGAACGTTTCTCCTTTCGTGACATGAAATTAAAGGAATAAAAGAATATGCCAAACCTTTCTATTCGAATCTGTGCCTATGTCTTTGGACTTAATTAAGAACTGTTATGATTCGATGACCGATAAGACTATGAAACTATGGACCTTAGAACCATATGCCTCTTTGACTATGAACATTGCCTATGACTATGAACATTGCCTATGACTATGGACATTGCCTATGACTGTGACTGTGACTATGAGAATTATTTCCATGACTATGAACACAAGCCTATACCTTTGATTAGGAAGCAAAACTATTGTCTATGACATAAATGGGACAACCGTGATTAAGCACCTATGGTTCATGACTAGGAAAATGTTCAAGTTTTGTGACGGTGAAATTGGGTCTAAACCTGATTATCTATCCTGCCTGTCCTTGGTTTTCTTTGGTTTTAGAGCATGGGAATTTACCTATTAAGTTAGGTCTACCCATGTTCTTGAACCTGCATCTCTATTCTGTCTATCCGTGGTTTTAGACCTTGGGAATTTACGTATTAAGTTAGGTCTACCCATGTTCTCGAACCTACGTCGTTATTCAAACCTCTTTGTGCCAGTTAGTATGTCTATCTTTTGCATAGCATCTTCGGTTCATTCCCTATTACCTACGAACCTAGCTTTATTTATAATCTAGAATGAATCACGATTATACGAATGGTGGGAATGCGGTTTAGGCAAAATATGAAATGTACTAAAAACGTAGTTTAACTTGGAAATTGGCATAAATTGGGAACATGTATTATGGCATGTTCATAGAAATACAAATTGGATAAATTTGACATGAATTATAAGATGTGTAATTTGAATCTAGTATTGACGTGTAAATCTAGCATTTACATGAATAAAGAACTAGAGTAATAAGTCTAGTTTGACGTGAATTAGAATGTTAAATCAGGATTGGATTAGCTAATTTGGAGTAATAAGTATATTGGTATAAAATTTGAGATTTGCCATAATTGGGAATAACCGTCAGGTTTAGCAAAATCAAGGTTAGTGACACTTAATTGGTATAGTTTACATATCAAAAAGCATAAATATGATTTAGGAAGGGAAATGGGCCACAGAAATAAATGTAGACAATTTACAGAGTAATTGGGAAATAAGTAAATTAGGAATAATTTACCTATAGAATCTGGCCTCAATGAGGAAATGTGAATTTAGACAAATTAAAGGTTTATTAACGACATCTTTTTTATTAATAAGCCAGAAAGTTCTAGGGTGACAGAGAGGATAGTGTCTAGACTTGAGTTTGGAAAATACAAGTTTCCTGCTCTCCCTGGATATCCCTAACTGATCCGACAGACGGGATGGTTACTTTCAAAACCTGATTTGAAAACTAATCAAAACCCCTTTGAACTTAGAAAACACGAATATGCCTAACCCGAGGTTAGACTGAGTTGCGATGTAAACCTGCCCGGAACTAACCGGCACATCCAGTATTCGCAACAATATCTGTCTAATGTGAGTGGTAGCGGCTTTAATTTATTGAGTTAAAGCTAGAACAAGAATGGTAGGGTTAAGTTAACTAAGACACTTAACCAGTTCAACATGATAACTAGACTGATGGATGGGGTTAGGTTCAGACTGACACTTAACACAGTTAAGCTAGAATGGGAGGGTTAAGTTCATATGAACACTTAACCAATTTAACAAAGTTAAGCTAGGATGGGATGGCTAAGTCCATAGGGACACTTAACCAACTTTACATGGTAACAAGACAAGATTTGTAGGGGTTAAGTAACTAAGGATACACTTACCCAAATTAACATGTTAATTAGACTAGAGGTTGGGGTTAAGTAAAATCTAATACACTTAGCCAATTTTGATATGTTAGCTGGGCTAGACTGTAGGGTTAAGTAAACCTGAACACTTAACCATCAGGTTGCGATAAAGGAATGAGGATAAGTCTAAAACATGAAGGGATAATACTTAACCATTAATAACATGTTAGTTAAGACAGACGGGCAAGGTTAAGTTAAAAAGAACACTTAACCAATACAGGGTGAATGGGTAGGGTTAAGTAATAAGAAATACTTAACCAATATAACTTGGTTTGTGGTGGGGTTAAGTCAACATGAATTACTGATAACCCTTAACCGGTATAACAGGATGAATGAAGAGGATAAAGTTGGCTTCAACTGACTAATGACACTTAACCAATCCAAATTGACGGGAAAGAGAACTAAGTAGTAAACCTTAGTTAAGAAAACAACGATCCTGGAAACTAGGTGGTAAATCTTAGTTAGTAAAACTAAGTAGTAATTCTTAGTACAACACGGGAAGGAGCGAATATCCGTCTAAGTAAAAAGGGGGCTCCAACGAATTGGGTTACGAAGCCCGAGGCTTCGAGGGGACGTGAGGGTACTCTTGGTATCCCTCTGTGAGGCTGCAGATGATCCGCCTGGGCCCACAGAGCTTAAGGTCTGCGTAGAAGAACCAGGGGTATGCCTTGGTTGCAATACATGGCAACCTAAAGACTAGGATGGACCGGCGTGATTCGGCGAGCAAACGGTGGCCCTGTGATAGCTATTCGTCGTCTACCATCCATCTTGAGTCAAACGAGATACGTGAAGCGGAAAGGCGGAGAACTCCAAAAGACCATATACTTGCTATCTAGTTATGGGTGAGGATGGCCATAGGATAGAGGGGCACCGGGGGCCGGCGTATAGTTCTCATTTTACAAGGTGTGCCTTTCATTAGTTGAGGGAGGGGTCAAGTGGGACCGTAGCCACTGGAATAAAAACAGACCTTAGCATCTGCATCGGCAATTAACTGAAAGCTCCCGACCGAGTTCTATATTCCTTGACTTGCCCTGACACAGGACTCGGACTGCACATTACAGGACATGTGCATCTAGACAAGCGATAACGGTTCGCGATACATGCGTGGGGAAGTATAGGAACATATACCACTCTAGGTAGTGTGTCCTAGACTTGGGGGCATCGATTGGACTAGGGGGCATAAACCCTAAATCCGAGAAGCGTGCAGTAGATAGCGTAAACTCTAGTTGAAACCAGAAAGCACTTGATAGAAAACCATAGATTAGATCCAGGTAACAAATAATAAATGTACGCCTGAAGGCGATGGAAACTACAGGGATTGGGATTACGTTATCGTTACTAGTTGGGACACTAGTTAGGCGGTGCAGAGATATAGAAACCAGTATAACAAGGAAATAGCGAAGCGGCGAAAGTATTACAGCATATCCAGTTTATCTAATCTTAGCATATCTTGTGATTATCTTGTTTAATCTTGCTGACCCTATGGTCATGGTGTAATCTTGTATTCAGTTAATTCATGTCGTTTTGTTTTTCCATGTTCACATGCTAGAAGTTACTAAACTTACTCAGGCTTTATGTCTGACTCTGTTTTTCTTTCGACTTCTTTTCTTCCGTCCCCCCCCCCCCCCCCCAGGTAGTTAAGGAGGGAATAGTTTAGCTCAGGTTAAGTTGGACTGCCACTCTTTTCCAGCTTGAAGATTTGTCGAAGTTTCCTTGGATTCTCTTTTCAGATGCTATGGCGGGATCTTGCCAAAATCGGGGAATATAAATGTTGTTTCTATGCTTCTTTATTTTGTAAGACAGATGATACTCTGATATTGTATAGAAACCATTGTACAAACTATTTTATCAATAAAGCAAAATTTTATTTTCCGCTGTTTAATTTCTGTCTGACTTGTAATTTATCTGCATCTTTTACCCTAAATGCTCCACAGAACTTAGTGCATTCCCTTTGTGAGTGACACTAACGGATGTGGGTTGTTACATACTCCATCAATGACAAGGGTTAGTTGAGGCGGGATGGAAGACTATGAGTCCCACAAGCAAGGGATTTGGTGAAAACAGTTCTCGAAGAAGCACACCATTCTAAGTTGACCATACACCCAGGTGGAGACAAGATGTACAAATAATTAAAAGGGTTTTCTTTTAGATTGGCATGAAGAGGGATGTTGCTGAGTTCATCGCTAAGTGCTTGATATGCCAGCAAGTCAAAGTGGAGCAAAAGAAGCCTGGTGGTCTACTTCATCCTCTAGAGGTCCCACAGTGGAAATGGGATAACATTTCGATGGACTATGTTGATGGGTTGCCTAAGTCAACAAGGGGCAATACCAGTATTTGGGTAATAGTGGGCAGGCTCACTAAAACCGCTCATTTTTTACCTGTTAAGAGTAGAAGGACTGCCTCGTCTTTAGCATCCATTTATCTTAAAGATATAGTCGGCTCCATGGGATACCCTCCAGCATTGTGAGTGATCGAGATCCTATCTTTACGAGCGAGTTTTGGAGGATTTTGCAAGAGGCTATAGGCACACAGCTATGCTTAAGCACTGCCTATCACCCTCAAACTGATAGTCAGACGGAAAGGGTGAACCGAGTACTAGAAGATCTCTTGAGATTGTGCATTCTTGACTTTGGAGAACATGGAAGGATCATCATCCTTTGGTGGATTTTGCTTACAACAATAGCTACCAAGCCACCATAGGCATGGCACCTTTCGAAGCTTTATATGGAAGACCGTGCCGATCACCAACTTGTTGGTGGGAGTCTACAGACAAGCTCCTACTTGGGCCAGACATGACTAGAGAAACTTCAGAAAAGGTGGACTTGATACGAAGACAAATGAAAACTGCCCAAGATAGACAGAAGTCCTACGCAAACAAAGAAGGTTCGACCTTGAGTTTGAGGTTGGAGATAGGGTGTTCCTTAAAGTATCCCTTTTGAGGAATGTCATTCGCTTTGGGTCTGTAGGAAAGTTGACACCAAGATTTGTAGGACCATTTCCTATCATTGAAAGGGTTGGGGCAATGGCTTACAGAGTAGAGCTACCCGAAAGATTGACTGGAGTTCATAATGTTTTTCATGTTTCTCAACTACGTAAGTGCTTACATGAGTCTGTGGAAGATGTGGAGCCAAGTATACTAGAGGAAGTAGAAGTGGAACAAGAAGCGACTGTGAGAAGAGTTCTAACTCGTATCTTCGGTACGGAAGTCAAAAAGCTACGCAACCGTGAAGTCAAGCTTGTTAAAGTTCAATGAAGTGACGCTGAGGAAGACGCGACTTGGGAAACTGAAGGAAAAATATGCGCACCTTTTCTTTTTGAGGGTACATCCTTGATCTCTGAAACACCCCACCGTCCATTAAGGTCACTCATAAGGGACTACCTTAACTTTAGTGGAGGTTTGTAAGTAAAAGTCACAGATAAAACACAAGATAGATATATACACATATATATATAAGCAGCGGAAACAAATAGACTTTTATTTCATAAAATGCTTGTTCATACAAAACATTTCCATAATTGTCTCGTAACAACTTCCTAAACATTACAACATCATTTCTGTCTTGGTTATTAAATAAAGAATCATAAAACATAATTAAAACTGCATAAATCACCATGATTGTGTCCAACCGCCATAGCCAAGGAGAGAGAATCCAAACCGTACATCTACTGTCTTGAAGCTTGCAAAAGAGTCTGACTAAGCTGAGTTGTTTCCTCCCTATGGACCTGGGGGGAAATGGAAGAAAAGAAGACGAAAGAAAATAGGGTCAGACATAAAGTGTGACGGCCCGCCTCGCACCAGCCTGCATTTCCTCCAAAAGTGCGCTGTACACATGCCCGACTAGCACAAGACGGTCGTCAGAAGAAAGGAAAGAAGGGAATGAACTAATCAAAGAACCTGTAGAATGTCTCACAGCGCATGGAACAAAATATAATAATAACATACTTGACATAAAACAGGCGAGACAGTGCATAAGCTGATAACTAAAACCAACATCAATCTCAAAGCAGCGGAAATCCAAATACAGCTTATTACAATTTTTCCAAATTTACTGTCTCTAAACAAAAGAAAGCTAAAGTAGAAGATACACCAACAATGCCCAAGCAGTGATCTTCAACAACACAGGGAGAATATTATGTATATAGTACGTGGAAGCCTCCTGCTCGTCTCCGGATCATCTACCCGTGCATCACCAGCTAACCTGTCTCTAGTCTGCTCGTGTGAGCACCCAGAGTAATAAGAAGAGACATAAAACTCTGGGTCAGACATAAAGCCTGGTATGAGCGATAAGCATCTAAACAGAGAAATAACAGGTATACTAAACCATACCTGAACCTGGACCTGCAACCAAAGAGTTAGTACCACATACCGTACAATACTCCAAGGTGCCATAATAAATAGTGTAAGAATACGGGGGTGGGGTGTGCATGTCACAACGATAGCAAACAAATCATCCATAGCAACCATCCTCGCATCTCTCACTCAGTGCGTAAAGCGTACGACATCTACCACTTTGGAACACTAGACAAACTGAGGCAACGACGAATCCCGACTTGTAGAAACCCTGTTGTGACCAAGCCAAACACTTGGAGTCATGACCAAACATTTCAATGACCCACTTCATTGGTCATAGCCCTTGGTTCTACCAATGCCATAATGGCCCTGAATCCGCCTTCGTACCTCCTACCATAGTGGTCCAAAGCTATAGGTGTCGATAACTCCTTAGCACGCGTCCCGCAGCAAAGCCCAACCATGAAGTGAACTCGTTGATTCCCATCTGAATCTTAAGCTCTAACTTCTCATTTGGACCTCCTTTGCATCTCGGGTTTGGTCGAATTGGAGTGGGTCTTCAGAAGAGTTGTCGTACATTAACAGTCCTAGAGTTCTGTTCGGTTCGGTAGTCATCACCATCATCGGGTCGGGTCGGTAGTCCACTTCGGGTCGGGTCGGTGTCTCCCTCCGGGTCGGGTCGGTTCAGTGATTCTCCCCCTTCAGTTCGGTTCGGCAATCATTGCCCTCGTCTGTTCGGTTCGGGTTTCTTCACTCCGGGTCGGGTCGGGTCGCTATCCTCCTTCCAGTTCATGCTCCTTCTTCGATCAGCTCCCTCGTTTCTTCTACTCCGATCCGATCACTTCGCTTTACTTCAGTCCGATCCGCTCCGCTCCCTAGCCTACTCCGATCCGATCTGCTCCAACTCCAACTCTAAGCAATGGCCTTCCTTCCTGCCAAACTTCTTCCAGTGGCAAGTCCCCATCCAGTTCGGATTCCCTTGGTCAGTTCCCTAGTCCGATCCGACCCCTTTCTCCGATCCGAACCGGTTCGGAACCTGCACACTTCTGCAACTTTCCAGCGAGCTTTCTACGCCATTCGACGACGTTTTCGAACAACTTAACTATTCTAATCAATCATGAAACATACCATAGAGTCATAGCAACATGTAATAGCAACCACAAACAGCAAACAACAATTTAAATGAATCAAAATGAATCAAAAGTGGCTAAAACCTCACATTTGCCTATAATCCCTCTTAATCATGTTTAAGCATACGATTAGCAAAACACATCGAAATTAACCCAAATTTCTAACAGAGCCTTAAAACATTATTTTAGAATTTTAAGAATTTTTCCAGAATTTATTTACGTATAAATTCGCTAATCTTCACTAATTACCCTTAATCACCGTAATTAGTGCAAAAACTATGCAAATCACTCACCTTGGCCACAAATGAAATTCTCAGAACTGAAACTCCTCTGATTTGGGGCGAATACTGATGTCTAACAGCGGCTCCAACCTTGCTTTGGTGCTTTTTCTCCTTAATTTGGTGTTGCTAAGCCTAATCTTCAATTAGAGAGTGATTTGGGGTGTCTTAGATGTAGGAAGCCATTACTAAGGTCTCAAGGAGGTTTGTGGCGGCTCAAAACTGAAATGAAAGTGATAACTTAACCCTAATCAGACCTCCTAAACCTCTAAACCCGAAATTCCCCTTGGGCCTAGCTGCTAATCACCCGGTTAAGCCCAATTAAGCTGTTTTTAACCATCTGAAACTTGTTTCAGCCATATCTCCCAAACGGTGAGTCCGTTTGGCTAATGCGACCACTCTACGGAAAGAGAAACCATCATCCGGAGCCAATGGAAGTGGTTTCAGGTCAAAATTCCTTTCCAGTCAAAAGTTATGGCCAAAACAGTGCCAACTAGGGGTAAAATGGTCATTTAAAAATCGGGAAAAATCATGAACATGGGAAATGACCCCAATAGTCGTCTCCCAAAGTTACATGACCATACGACTTCGTATGTGACAGAAATAAATATTCTACGATCCTATGATGCGTAGAATGCGGGTCGTTACACTCTTCCCCCCTTAAGAAATTTCGTCCCCGAAATTCCTTAACTCAAAACATACAAAGGATCCCGCATGCCTAACAACCACATATAACAACAATCAAACATGCAAAAAAAGCAAACAAGCCTATCCTAGCATGCGGAAAAACTAAATCGAGGTCAAAACCTTACTAGACAAAGAGTTCTGGATACTTCTTCCTTACGTCCTCCTCAGTTTCCCAAGTACAATCACTCTCGTCCTCGCTCCACTGTACCTTGACTAGCTTCACCGCCTTCCTTCGAAGTTGCTTCATGTTGTACTCGACAATACGGGCCGGCTTGCGGTTCCCAACCGCCTCGGGTTCTACTTCGAAGTCCTCCAACTGATCAGGTGAAATAGTCGTATCTGAGTCGTGAACGAACTTCCTTAGTTGGGAAACATGAAATACGTTATGAACTCCCGCCATCTTCTTTGGTAAGTCAATTCTATATGCCAAATTCCCGACTAATTCAAGAACAGGGAATGGGCCAACAAACCTTGGTGCCAACTTGCCTCTCCCGCCAAATCGTATTACGCTCTTCAACGGAGAAATCTTGATAAACACTAAGTCGCCAACGGAGAATTTTAAGTCTCTTCTCCTCTTATCAGCATAACTCTTCTGCCTATCCTGGGCAGCCTTCATTCGTTGTTGAATGACCTTGATCTTATCTGAAGTTTCTCTCACCACATCTGGTTCAAGCATAAACTTCTCGCCAGTCTCTATCCAACATGATGGTGAGTTGCACGGTCTTCCATACAAAGCTTCAAATGGAGCCATACCGATACTGGATTGGTAACTATTATTATATGCAAACTCTACTAGATGCAAATGGTCATCCCATGATCCACCAAAATCCAATATACATGCTCTCAAGAGATCTTCCAAAATACGATTCACCCTTTCCGTCTGACCGTCGGTCTGAGGATGATATGCGGTACTGAGATGTAACTCTGACCCTAGCGCCTCTTGCAAGCTCTTCCAAAACCCACTAGTGAACAACGGGTCTCGGTCGCTCACAATGTTTTTAGGTACTCCATGAAATCTCACTACCCACTTCATATACAATTCTGCTAACTTAGCTGCCGTTCTGGTCGATTTGACTAGTATAAACCTTGCACTTTTAGTCAGTCGATCTACAATCACCCAAATGCTATCATGTCCCGATCTAGTCCTTGGTAAACCATCGATGAAATCCATCGAGACTTGCTCCCATTTCCATTCGGGAATTTCTAATGGCTGTAACAACCCACTAGGCTTCTTTTGCTCGGCTTTAACTAGCTGGCAATTCATGCATTTCGATATAAACTTCCCAACGTCTCTTTTCATCCCTTCCCAGTAGTAAGTCTGCTTCATATCTCGATACATCTTGTTACCACCGGGGTGTATGGTCAACTTTGAGTGATGACATTCTCTAAGCACTTCATCTCTCAATCCATTGACATTGGGTACAACAAGCTTTCCATTCTTTCTAAGCCATCTTTCTCGATCAAGCCCATACTTGTTCATCTCCTCATCGATACCCATCTCTAACTTGGAGATGATTTCCAATAGGTTAGGATCGTCCCTCTGACTAGAGCCGATCCGCTCAATCAAAGTGGGTCTGATCGTCAAACTTGCTAACATTTCTGGATCCAATTCGCACTTTGGTCTGAAATCAAACCCCGCGATAAACTCCAGTTGCTTCCATTCAAGGAACATAGCCCCTAAGCTGGCATGTCTTCTACTCAATGCATCAGCCACCGCATTTCCCTTTCCTGGTGTGTATGCGATGTCAAAATCATAGGAAGCTAAGAACTCTAACCACCTCTGCTGACGGAGATTTAAATCCTTCTGGGAGAATAGATACTTCAACGACTTATGATCTGTAAACAGCTCAAATCTTTCTCCCAAGAGATAGTGTCTCCACATCTTTAACGCGAACACGATCGCTGCCAATTCTAAATCATGGGTAGGGTATCTTCTCTCGTGCGGTTTCAACTGCCGACTTGCGTAAGCTACAACCCTACCGCCTTGCATCAATACAGCACCCAGTCCGGTACCACAGGCATCCGTGTATACCGTCATCTCTTCATCCCCCTTAGGGATGGCTAACACTGGTGCGCTTGTTAACTTGTCCTTTAGACTCTTGAATGCATTCTCGCACCTTTCATCCCAGACAAAAGCTTGATTCTTCTTGGTCAACTGGGTCAATGGTGCTGCTATCTTGGAGAAACCTTGGATAAACTTACGATAATATCCAGCTAATCCCAAGAAACTTCTTACATCTGTTGCATTCTTGGGCGTAGGCCAATCTTGTACCGTAGCCACCTTTGCTGGGTCCACGGCAATACCACTCTCTGATACAACATGGCCCAAGAACCTCACTTCCCTCTTCCAGAAGTGACACTTAGAAAACTTTGCTTTCAATTGGTGTTTTCTCAACACCTCCATCGCTACTCTTAAGTGTTCCTTGTGTTCTTCCTCTGTCCTCGAATAGACCAAAATATCATCAACGAACACAAGGACAAACTTATTCAAATGATCTCTGAATACCCTATTCATAAGATCCACAAAATATGCTGGGGCATTGGTCAGCCCGAATGGCATGACCAACCACTCATAAAACCCAGACGGCGTCCGAAATGCCGTTTTAGCTATACTCTCAGCTTCCACTCTAAGCTGATGAAAACCTGTCGCGAGATCCAACTGAGAAAATACTCTCGCGCCACTCAACTGATCAAACAAATCATCTATCCGCGGTAGAGGATACTTGTTCTTCCTCGTCACTTTATTCAATTCGCGGTAGTCTACACACAAACGAAGGGAACCATCCGCCTTGGTAGCAAACACAACTGGTGCTCCCCATTCAGAAACACTCCTTCTGATAAATCCCTTCTTCAAAAGATCGCTGACTTGCACCTCGAGCTCTCGCTGCTCCCTTGGTGCCATACGACGAAGTGGCATCACTATAGGTCTGGCATCCTTTACCAAATCAATACGAAACTCAATCTCTCGGTGTGGTGGAAGTCCGGTCACTTCTTCGAAAACATCCGGATACTGGCCAACCACGGGCAAACCTGACAACTCACTATGCGGAATGTCGAGGGAGTTTAGAAAACTAGCCAATACCCCCTTACTGGGTAGACCACCAAACACTATCCTCCGCCCATCATCCGCTCTAGCTGTCACCAACAAGCCCTCACAGTCTACCACCACCCCGTATCTTTGGAGCCAATCTACTCCCAAAATAATGCCAAACCCAGTAAAGCCCAAAACAAAGCAATCACAAACAAACATGCATCCATGACTCGATAGGACCACATTACGACAAATCATGCTAAGACTAGTCGAACCACCAATCGGGTTCGTCACTACCAAAGGTCTATCGACAATCTCGGGCTCCAATCCCAACCTATCTACCAGGTCACTAGATATGAAAGAACTGGAAGCTCCGGTATCAAACAAAACTCTAACAGGAACATCATAAATAGAAAGCATACCTTGAATGACGATAGTCTTTCCCTTCTCCGCCGCAGTTGGGGCATTCGACGAAGAAGGAATAGCATTAAGAGCATATGCTTTCACCATTTGCTTTTCCTTAGGGGGCTGTGGACACTTGTCCTTGTGATGTCCCAATTGGCCACAATTGAAGCACTTCCTATCCGCTGGCTTGGCCCGACAATTACTAGCATAATGGCCCTTCTTACCACAGCTGAAGCACTCCACATCTTGCTTATTCTTTTTCTTCTGGCCATCCTTAGCTTGGTTCTGCTTTCTCTTATTCTGGGAACCACCTTTGCCTCCACCACTAGCTTGTGGCTTCGGCTCATCTGCGGATGCAACCTCAGTCTTCGACTTAGGGTAGAGACTTTCCGACCTTAACGCTTTCCCCACAATCGATTCAAACGTCTCATCGATGTGGTTAATAAGCCTTTCCCCTAAGTACTGATCTAACCCAGTTATGAATTTCTCATTCTTCTTCTCGGCAGTATCAATAAGAGATAACCCATACTTTGACAAAGTGTCGAATTCAGCAATGTACTCCGAGACAGCTCTGCCATTCTGCTTGAGCCCCAAGAATTTCTTAAACAACACTGACTTCTGAGCAGCGGGAATGAACTTCTCACTAAAGCGAGCCTTAAACTGCTCCCAAGTAATCTGGTCTTCGGGAGTAGCTGCCTTTATAGCATTCCACCAATTCATTGCCCGCCCTTGCAGCTGACGGGATGCTAACTTTCTCTTCATTGCATCCTCGATACCCAAATCCTCGAAGATACGTTCGCAACTATCCACCCAATCCTGAACATCCGTAGCCGACTCCGTTCCGTGGAACGGCTTCCCACCAAGGCTAGTATAATCCTTATTCAGCTTGGCGAAGTCGACTCTCGGCGCCTGCACTATTGGACCACCACCATTTCCACCATTGGGAGCTGCCCTCTGTACATCTCTAAGCATCTCTCTCATGAGGTCAGTAAACATCGTCCTCATGTCAGCAGCATTCCCATTATTGGCTCCCCTACCGGCACCTCTAGCATCTCGGCTCATCGTCAATCTGAAAAAGGAAACGATTAACGATTCCATAGTGGTGCTAGTGCAGTACGACTTCATCCTTATACTACTAATAGTATATATATATGTATATATATAGTTTTTTTTTTTTAAAAAAAAACCAAAGTAATCACAAATACGCTCTCTCGTATACGTATCTTATCTCTCCCTGATAACTTCCCTAGGTTAACTACGCAACCTAGAGCTCTGATACCAAGTGTGACGGCCCGCCTCGCACCAGCCTGCATTTCCTCCAAAAGTGCGCTGTACACATGCCCGACTAGCACAAGACGGTCGTCAGAAGAAAGGAAAGAAGGGAATGAACTAATCAAAGAACCTGTAGAATGTCTCACAGCGCATGGAACAAAATATAATAATAACATACTTGACATAAAACAGGCGAGACAGTGCATAAGCTGATAACTAAAACCAACATCAATCTCAAAGCAGCGGAAATCCAAATACAGCTTATTACAATTTTTCCAAATTTACTGTCTCTAAACAAAAGAAAGCTAAAGTAGAAGATACACCAACAATGCCCAAGCAGTGATCTTCAACAACACAGGGAGAATATTATGTATATAGTACGTGGAAGCCTCCTGCTCGTCTCCGGATCATCTACCCGTGCATCACCAGCTAACCTGTCTCTAGTCTGCTCGTGTGAGCACCCAGAGTAATAAGAAGAGACATAAAACTCTGGGTCAGACATAAAGCCTGGTATGAGCGATAAGCATCTAAACAGAGAAATAACAGGTATACTAAACCATACCTGAACCTGGACCTGCAACCAAAGAGTTAGTACCACATACCGTACAATACTCCAAGGTGCCATAATAAATAGTGTAAGAATACGGGGGTGGGGTGTGCATGTCACAACGATAGCAAACAAATCATCCATAGCAACCATCCTCGCATCTCTCACTCAGTGCGTAAAGCGTACGACATCTACCACTTTGGAACACTAGACAAACTGAGGCAACGACGAATCCCGACTTGTAGAAACCCTGCTGTGACCAAGCCAAACACTTGGAGTCATGACCAAACATTTCAATGACCCACTTCATTGGTCATAGCCCTTGGTTCTACCAATGCCATAATGGCCCTGAATCCGCCTTCGTACCTCCTACCATAGTGGTCCAAAGCTATAGGTGTCGATAACTCCTTAGCACGCGTCCCGCAGCAAAGCCCAACCATGAAGTGAACTCGTTGATTCCCATCTGAATCTTAAGCTCTAACTTCTCATTTGGACCTCCTTTGCATCTCGGGTTTGGTCGAATTGGAGTGGGTCTTCAGAAGAGTTGTCGTACATTAACAGTCCTAGAGTTCTGTTCGGTTCGGTAGTCATCACCATCATCGGGTCGGGTCGGTAGTCCACTTCGGGTCGGGTCGGTGTCTCCCTCCGGGTCGGGTCGGTTCAGTGATTCTCCCCCTTCAGTTCGGTTCGGCAATCATTGCCCTCGTCTGTTCGGTTCGGGTTTCTTCACTCCGGGTCGGGTCGGGTCGCTATCCTCCTTCCAGTTCATGCTCCTTCTTCGATCAGCTCCCTCGTTTCTTCTACTCCGATCCGATCACTTCGCTTTACTTCAGTCCGATCCGCTCCGCTCCCTAGCCTACTCCGATCCGATCTGCTCCAACTCCAACTCTAAGCAATGGCCTTCCTTCCTGCCAAACTTCTTCCAGTGGCAAGTCCCCATCCAGTTCGGATTCCCTTGGTCAGTTCCCTAGTCCGATCCGACCCCTTTCTCCGATCCGAACCGGTTCGGAACCTGCACACTTCTGCAACTTTCCAGCGAGCTTTCTACGCCATTCGACGACGTTTTCGAACAACTTAACTATTCTAATCAATCATGAAACATACCATAGAGTCATAGCAACATGTAATAGCAACCACAAACAGCAAACAACAATTTAAATGAATCAAAATGAATCAAAAGTGGCTAAAACCTCACATTTGCCTATAATCCCTCTTAATCATGTTTAAGCATACGATTAGCAAAACACATCGAAATTAACCCAAATTTCTAACAGAGCCTTAAAACATTATTTTAGAATTTTAAGAATTTTTCCAGAATTTATTTACGTATAAATTCGCTAATCTTCACTAATTACCCTTAATCACCGTAATTAGTGCAAAAACTATGCAAATCACTCACCTTGGCCACAAATGAAATTCTCAGAACTGAAACTCCTCTGATTTGGGGCGAATACTGATGTCTAACAGCGGCTCCAACCTTGCTTTGGTGCTTTTTCTCCTTAATTTGGTGTTGCTAAGCCTAATCTTCAATTAGAGAGTGATTTGGGGTGTCTTAGATGTAGGAAGCCATTACTAAGGTCTCAAGGAGGTTTGTGGCGGCTCAAAACTGAAATGAAAGTGATAACTTAACCCTAATCAGACCTCCTAAACCTCTAAACCCGAAATTCCCCTTGGGCCTAGCTGCTAATCACCCGGTTAAGCCCAATTAAGCTGTTTTTAACCATCTGAAACTTGTTTCAGCCATATCTCCCAAACGGTGAGTCTGTTTGGCTAATGCGACCACTCTACGGAAAGAGAAACCATCATCCGGAGCCAATGGAAGTGGTTTCAGGTCAAAATTCCTTTCCAGTCAAAAGTTATGGCCAAAACAGTGCCAACTAGGGGTAAAATGGTCATTTAAAAATCGGGAAAAATCATGAACATGGGAAATGACCCCAATAGTCGTCTCCCAAAGTTACATGACCATACGACTTCGTATGTGACAGAAATAAATATTCTACGATCCTATGATGCGTAGAATGCGGGTCGTTACATAAAGCCTGGTAAGTCTAGCGACTCTTCGGTATGAGAATAAGAATAAGGGCATGATAAGTATAAACTGGAAATAGGAGAGTGTCATAAACTAAGACAAAGCAGTTTAAATTGAATATGCTATCGCACCCCATACTGTATCTCTGCACCTACTTGTATTATCATAACTGGCACCCCATGCTGGAGGTGAAGTGATCCCCTTTTTTCTAAAGATCGGCTCCTACTCGCATAATCATCTGTGTCTTACGGCCCCCAAAGATTGTAGATACCTATGCTGGCCCCACCATGGGGTGTATCAAGTCCCATGGTGGCGACCTGACACAAAAAATAGAAATGCAAAGGTTATACTGCTGGTGCCCCCAGTGCCCTGTTTGTCTGCTCCAAAGTGTGTGCACGCCCGCACTCCGTTAGAACCCACACTGTTGCACCCACCGCCGTCGCTTTTGACCACTTACAATCGGCCCAGTAATCGTGCCCCACCCTGCCTAGTTACAGGGTACCATGATACCTAATTGGATTAGTGCTGAAATGGGTCCCCGTTAATAGGGTTTTCTAGTCAAACATGTTAAGTGGTTAAGTATCTGTATTTACCTAACCCCACCCATCAATTTCATTAACATGTTGAATTGGTTAAGTGTTTTAGTTAACTTAACCCTACCATCCTGACAGTCTATCCTTAGCTTCTTAAAGCACCGACCACTCACATTAGACAAATATTGTTACAGTTACTGGATGTGTCGGTCGGTTCCGGGCAGGTTTACACTATAACTCAGTCTAACCTCGGGTCCTTATTGGGCTTCATGCTTAACCACCCACATTGGATAGATATTGTTGTGAGTACTGGACAGCCGGGCGGGTCCAGGCAGGTTTATATCACAACTCATTCCAACCTCGTGTTAAGCATATTCGTATTTTCTAAATTTACATATTTGTCTTTATTACTTAGTTTATGTAAATTTAATGTTATGGCCCACTTTCCAAGTTCAACCTTTTTGGTATAAGAATTTATACCGTTAAAAATGCCACCAATCTTGGCATGTGACGAACTTGCCAAATTCACATATTTTTATGACAAGTTTTCTAGTATCCCAACGTTACCCCGTTTAAATATTATGCTAACAGTCTTAGCCTAATTTTCGTTTGCACAGTTTTTAACATATAATATTAGGCTAAAAACTTAGCCTAATTTACCGCATATAAAATTGACATAAGGGAATTCATAAATATGAACATGACATAGGTGTAAACTTGGCATTTTTGGCATAGCCAATATAAACAACATAGGTGTGAACTTGCAAAATAGTCAACATGAGTGTGAACTTACAACATAGCCTAAATCAACGTATATGTGAACTTGCATTGAAATAGGTATTTAAAAAAATAGGTGTCACATAAATTAGCATATGATTTTGATAACATAAGCCTAAACTTGTTTTTGGATCTTGGCATAACATCGAGCATAACTAGCATATGACAAGGATATGATAATTTCATAATTTTATGACAAGGGTGTGAACTAGATCCATTCATATGTCTAATTACAACATGAAACACATATTAAAGTGGATCTTGGCATGGATCCAATTAACTTGCAACTTTCTTACAACCATACTAGCTTGAATGTGAACATAATCGTTTGAGCATAAAGGTTCTAGCATATATATACATGAAATCTTAATCACATACAACCTATATAATCACATAAACATATAGGTGTCGATTACAATATGAATTCTACAACTTGCATGTGATTCTACGTGTACAATAGGATCAACATAAACTCAATTATACCACAAACATCACAATATCACAATCATTACATCGCATATGAATCAACATCGTTGTTATACAATAAAAAACATTTCATTCCCAATTTACATCGAATCAAGACTTAATTTTATTCACATCGGAAGAATCACTATACTTACAATGAACGCAGAACTTGAATTCTGGATTCTGAGTTCTGAATTTGAATTGATTTCCTTTGGGAAGACTAATGTTGTTTAAATCATGTTATAACTTTGATTTTGGCTCGTCACTTAGCTTTTCTACAAGTGGAGGCTCCTCTTAATTTTCTCCCGACAGCATGGCGGCTCCGTCTCTAATTTCCTATGTGAACTTAGGTCGGAGTCTTAAGTTGTTTATATAGAGTTTCAGATTGATTTGAGCCGTCAGATGATCATAGACGAAACTAGACCATTCACTTCGAAAGGAGCCAATCAAAATGCGACATGTCAGCCCTAGTGACACAGCCAAGCCTCAGAATTCGACCATAACCCGATCAGGCCAGCCAGGGCCAAAGCAGGTCGACCCCCAGGTCGACCTGGTGCATGGGAGGGAATTTTCCCGCCCAGCCCAGTTTGGGTCTGAATTCGAAATTTGAACTTCGTTTTGAGCCGTTTGAATTTTAATTTGAATTCTGAAACTTTCGGAGGTCATAACTCCTTCATACGAAGTCCGATTTACGCAAACTCGGACTCTATCTCAAGCAGAATTCCGAGATGAACACAATGGGGTAACCTGTTTCCTTTAATTCTATCATCTAAAATTAATTATACTTTAATTTGTTAACATAAAGTTAACAGAAAATTCGGGGTGTTACATTCTCCCCTCCTTAAAGGATTTCGTCCCCAAAATCTTCAAGTCTAGGAGAACGTAAGTCCTAACATCCAATCGTCCATCTACTCAACCAACAAACACAGGCGTCCATTGTCCTTAAAAGACTTCTAATGCTTTATGATTATATGCATAGTGTGTGTACATGTCCTTATCTAATGCAAAAATCAGGCGGTCTACTGATTCAGTTGACCTCCTTAATGCAAATCATGTTAGTGCCATGAATCCATATGTATGCAAATATTTTCCCTATTCATAATTCTACATGAGTGCGCAACCATTCATATAAATTCGACATCCATATGACAACATATCAACTTCCAACCACATACAAATATGAATACACATATGCATATGCAATATGAAGTGACTGAGCCGATCAAAAACCTAGGTTGTGTGTGTATATGCATCCACGAGCAACCACTAGCAACCACTTGCAGCCATCAACCACAACATGTCTCAAATACATGTTTACATCCAAAGGGGTTTCTACCTAAGGATAAAGGATAATATCGAGGAGATCATACCTAAAAAGATAGATATAAGCACAACTTAAGGAAAAATAAAGGTCAAAGATGTACCCTCGAAAAGAAAAGGGTAGGTCGCATGTATTCTTTCTTCAGTTTCCCAAGTTGCGTCTTCCTCGGCGTCGCTGCACTTAATTTTAACGAGTTTGACTTCGCGGTTGCGTAGCTTTTTCACTTCGGTTCCTATGATTTGAGTTGGAACTCTTCTTACAGTTGCTTTGCGTTCCACTTCGGCTTCTTCTAGAATGTTTGGCTCCACTACTTCCGCAGATTCATGTAGACATTTTCGGAGATGAGAAACATGAAAGACGTTGTGAATTCCATCCAATCTTTCAGGCAGCTCTACTCTATAAGCCGTTTTCCCGATCTTCTCGATGATAGGGAATGGTCCTACAAATCTTGGTGCTAGCTTTCCCGCGGATCCAAAGCGAACGACGTTCCTTAAAGGGGATACCTTAAGGAAAACCCTGTCCCCAACCTCAAACTCAAGGTAGGTCCTTCTTTTGTTGGCGTAGGATTTCTGTCAGTCTTGGGCCGTCTTCATTCTCCTTCGTATTAAGTCCACTTTTTCTGAAGTCTCTCGAATCATGTCTGGCCCAAGTATAAGTTTGCCAGTAGACTCCTACCAACAAGTTAGTGATCGTCACGGTCTTCCATATAGAGCTTCGAAGGGCGCCATACCGATAGTGGCTTGGTAGTTGTTGTTGTAGGCGAATTCCACTAGAGGTAGGTGATCCTCCCAAGTCCCTCCGAAGTCAAGAACGCATAGTCTCAAAAGATCTTCCAATACCCTATTCACCCTTTCCGTCTGGCCATCAGTTTGGGGGTGATAGGTCGTGCTCAAGCATAACTATGTGCCTACAACTTCTTGTAGACTCCGCCAAAATTCACTCATAAAGATGGGATCTCTGTCACTCACTATACTGGAGGGTATTCTATGGAGTCGAACTATTTCCTTGAGATAAAGAGAAGCTAGAGACGAGGCAGTCCTTCTACTCTTAATAGGTAAAAAGTGGGCGCTTTTAGTAAGCCTGTCCACTATGACCCAAATGCTAGTATCGCCTCTTCTTGACCTAGGCAATCCGTCAATGAAGTCCATTGAAATGCTATCCCACTTCCATTGCGGGACTTCTAGGGGATGAAGCATTCCTCCAGGCTTCTTTTGTTCCGCCTTGACCTATTGGCATGTCACGCATTTAGAAACGAAATCTGCCACATCCTTCTTCATGCCACTCCAATAGAAAACTCTCTTTACGTCCTTGTACATCTTGTCTCCACCTGGATGTATTATCATCTTGGAATGATGTGCTTCCTCGAGAACCTTCTTTACTAAATCCCTAGCTTGTGGGGCGCATAGCCTTCCATCCCGTCTCAGCCAACCTTTATCATAGATGGAGTACCTACTGAGGTGACTGGAAGTTTCACCCCTAATTAGCTTATCAATCACATCCACAAGCTGAGGGTCTTCACCTTGTGTGGCCCCTATTGAGTCTAGAAGAGTGAGTCGTACTTCTAGGGATGCCAATAAACCAGGTACAAAATCAGAGGATGGCCTAAAGTCAAAACTGGCTATATACTCCAAGCTTTACCTTTCCACAAAGAGAGGGCTTAAGGTCAGTTTCTTTCGGCTCAACGCGTCTGTTACTACGTTGCCTTTGCCAGGAGTATAAGAAATTTCAAAATCATACGAGGCAAGGAATTCCATCTATCTTTGCTGCCTTAAGTTAAGATCTTTCTGCGAGAAGAGGTATTTCAATGATTTATGGTCAGTATATAATTCAAATTTCTCACCTAGGAGATAATGGCGCCAAGACTTAAGCGCAAAGACAATGGTGGCCAACTCAAGATCGTGGGTTGGGTAGTTCTTTTCATGAACTTTCAATTGTCTTCCACCATAAGCTACTACCCTCCCTTCCTGCATTAGAACAGCGCCTAGCCCCGTGAACGCCATATTCTTCCTTGTTAGCTTTGTGAGTGGAGCTGAGATTTTCGCGAAATCCCTAATGAACTTTTGGTAAAAACCTGCTAGCCCAAGAAAGCTTCGGATTCTGGTTGCATTTCTTGGTGTCTTCCAATCTTGCACTGCCACCACTTTCGCGGGGTCCATGGCTAACCCTTCTTTAGACACTATGTGTCCAAGAAATCTGACCTCTTCTCTCCAAAAGTGGCATTTGGAGAATTTGGCTTTTAGCTGATGTGCACGGAGAGTATCCATGATTTCTTTCAGATGTCGAGCATGTTCTTCCTCATTCTTTGTGAAGATCAAAATATCATCTACGAAGACCACCACGAACTTATTGAGGAATTCTCTAAACACCCTGCTCATTAGGTCCACGAAATAAGCGGGTGCGTTTGTCAAACTGAAAGGAATGACAAGCCACTCATAGAAACTGGGGTTCAGAACGCCGTTTTATCAATACTATCTTTAGCTACCCTTAGCTGATGGAATCCAGTAGCTAGATCTAGTTGGGAGAAGACCGACGCCCCTACAAGCTGATCAAACAAATTGTCTATTCTGGGAAGCGGGTGTCTATTCTTTTTAGTCAGCTTGTTTAGCTCCCTATAGTCCACACAAAGACATAGTGAACCATCTGCTTTGGTGGCGAACACCACTGGAGCACCCCATTCCGAGATACTTCTCCTTATAAACCCCTTCTCGAGAAGCTCCTTAACTTGCTTACTGAGCTCCTTTCTCTCCTTTGGAGCCATGCATCTAACATGCAGAGCTACAGGCTTTGCATTATCAACAAGATATATGCGGAAGTCTATTTCCCACTTCGGAGGTAAGCCTTTCACCTCTTCAAAGACATCCGGATATTCCCGGACTATTCTAACCGACTGCTAATTCTCAATAGAAGCATCAAGTGACTCTAGATAACTAAGCATAACAGCATTCAAGGAATTACAAGAAATTTCTAGAGTGTTACCGAGACGAGTCAAGAGCCTAACCACTCTTTTCTCACAATCAAGAATGACACTATTACTGGATAACCAGTCCATGCTTAAGATCAGTCCGTATCCTAAGAAGCCCAAAACAAAGGCACTACATCTAAATTCAACACTTAGAATAGAGATTTTCAAATCCAAGCAAACTATCAACAAATAAGTCGAGCCCCCAATTGGATTCGAAACAACCAAGGGATCTTCTACCATACTAGTGTCTAGGTGCAGAGATTCTACTAAAGAAGATGAAATAAAGGAGTGTGATGCACCAGAATCAAAGAGAGTGCGAACTAAATGATCATACAGTAAACTAAGCTTTCTACAGAAATATTTCTACCTCGTTCCTATGGAGGTGTCGTCAGCACGTGAACCTGTCCTCCTGAGGTGGATCCAGTCCTCTGTCCCTGCCCCTGCTTCTTTGGGCAGTCCTTAGCCAAGTGTCCAGTCTCTCCACAATGGAAACAACCCCCATTCATCTTTGCCTTCTTCTTCCTGCAGTCTTTTGCTATATGTCCCAAAATGCCACAGAAATTGCACTTTCTCTTTTCACGGGTTTTGTTCTTCTCGCCTTTCTTGAAGTCTGATTTCTTAGCATGTAAAGCCTCTTTCTTTTCTTGAGGCGCTTCCACCTTTGCCTCTTTCTTGCCTTTGTCCTCCTCGTGTAGTAACGCCATGTCCACCAGGCTTTCATAGGTCGCTCCCATGGGTATATGGGTCATTGCAAGGCTGTGTAGAGGTTCATTCAGACCTTTGACGAAGCGAAGGGCCTTCTTGTGTTGGGTGTTCACCAAATCCAACCGAAATCTGGCCAGTTGGTTAAACTGATTTACATACTCCTTGATTATCATATTTCCTTGTTTCAAAGTTAGGAACTTCTCCATTTACAGGTTTCTTTCAGCTTGGGAGAGGAATTTCATCTCAAACCGCATCCTAAAATCTTCCCAAGTCTCTACTGGCCTTTCAGCTTGGGTAACTTCCCACCAATAGGAAGCTTCATCTTTCGGCAATCACGCTGCTAGCTGTATCTTTTTCCTGTCGTTAACTTCGAAGATGATGAATAAGTCCTCGGTCTCCTTCAGCCAGTTCCTTGTTACTACAAAGGATTCAGTTCCATAAAAGTCCTTTCCACCCATAGCTTTGAAGTCTCTACATACCTTAGCGAAAGTATTTCTACGAGGAGGAGGAGGAGGTGGAGGAACCGCTTCCACTGTTGGAGGAGGGATGTCTGCTGGGCCCGCACCATTGGACCTAGCCTCTAGGTACCTTCGGAGCCAGCCGGGTATCGGTACTCCTTCTGGAAGGTTAAGGTCTCCAGACATGCTGGAACAAAAAGGAAAGTACTAAAGACAAAGGATAGAGAGATAGTGCATATGGCTTTTGGGGAATTATGCCTTTTAAAACAACGCTTTTTTCTTGAAAATAATGCTTCTTTAAACTTCTTTTGAAAATAGTTTAAACTTTTTTGTTTAGTCTAGTAAAACTATGCTCTGATACCAAGTGAAACACCCCACCCTCCATTAAGGTCACTCACAAGGGACTGCCTTAACTTTGGTGGAGGTTTGTAAGTTAAAGTCACAGATAAAACACAAGACAAATATAAACACATATATATAAGTAGCGGAAACAAACAGACTTTTATTTCATAAAATACTTGTTCATACAAATCATTTTCATAATTGTCTTATAACAACTTCCAAAACATTACAACATCATTTCTGTCTTGGTTATTAAATAAAGAAGCGTAAAACATGATTAAAACTGCATAAATCCCGTGATTGTGTCCAACTGCCATAGCCAAGGAGAGAAAATCCAAACTGTACATCTACTGTCTTGAAGCATGCAAAAGAGTCTGACTAAGTTGAGTTGTTTCGTCCCTGTGGACGTGGGGGGGGGGGGGGTGGACGGAAGAAAAGAAGACAAAAGAAAATAGGGTCAGACATAAAGCCTGGTAAGTCTAGTGACTCTTCAGTATGAGAATAAGAATAAGGGCATGATAAGTATAAACTGGAAGTAGGAGAGTGTCATAAATTAAGACAAAGCAGTTTGAATTGAATATACCATCGCACCCCATACTATATCTCTGCACCTACTTGTATTATCATAACTGGCACCCCATGCTGGAGGTGAAGTGATCCCCATTTTCTAAAGATCGGCTCCTACTCGCATAATCATCTGTGTCTTACGACCCCCAAAGATTGTAGATACCTATGCTGGCCCCACCATGGGGTGTATCAAGTCCCATGGTGGCAACCTGACACAAAAACTAGAAATGCATAGGTTATACTACTGGTGCCCCCAGTGCCCTATTTGTCTGCTCCGAAGTGTGTGCACGTCCGTACTCCGTTAGAACCCACAATGTTGCACCCATCGTCGTCGCTTTTGACCGCTTACAATCAGCCCAGTAATCGTGCCCCACCCTGCCTAGTTTCAGGGTACCATGATACCTTATTAGGTTACTGCTGAAATGGGTCCCCGTTACTAGGGTTCTCTAGTCAAACATGTTAAGTGGTTAAGTGTCTATATTTACCTAACCCCACCCATCAATTTCATTAACATGTTGAATTGGTTAAGTGTTTTAGTTAACTTAACCCTACCATCCTAACAGCCTGTCCTTAGCTTCTTAAAGCACCGACAACTCACATTCGACAGATATTGTTATGGTTACTGGATGTGCCGATCGGTTCCAGGCAGGTTTACACCGTAACTCAGTCTAACCTTGTGTCCTTATTGGGCTCCATGCTTAACCACCCACATTGGATAGGTATTGTTGTAACTACTGGACAGTCGGGCGGGTCCGGGCAGGTTTACATCACAACTCAATCCAACCTCATGTTAAGCATATTCGTATTTCCTAAATTTACATATTTGTCTTTATTACTTAATATATGTAAATTTAATGTTATGGCCCACTTTCCAAGTTCATCCTTTTTGGTATAAGAATTTATACCGTTTAAAATGCCACCAATCTTGGCATGTGACAAACATGCCAAATTCATATATTTTTATGACAAGTTTTCTAATATTCCCAACGTTACCCCATTTAAATATTAGACTAACAGTCTTAGCCTAATTTTCCTTCGCACAGTTTTTAACATATAATATTAGGCTAAAAACTTAGCCTAATTTAGCGCACATAAAATTGACATAAGGGAATTCATAAACATGAACATGACATTGGTGTAAACTTGGCATTTTTGGCATAGTCAATATAAACATCATAGGTGTGAACTTGCAAAATACTCAACATGAGTGTGAACTTACAACATAGCCTAAATCAACGTATATGTGAACTTGCATTGAAATAGGTATTTAACCAAATAGATGTCACATAAATTAGCATATGATTTTGATAACATAAGCCTAAATTTGTTTTTGGATCTAGGCATAACATCGAGCATAACTAGCATAAGACAAGAATATGATAATTTCATAATTTTATGACAAGGGTGTGAACTAGATCCATTCATATGTCTAATTACAACATGAGACACATAATAAAGTGGATCTTGACATGGATCCAATTAACTTGCAACTTTCTTACAACCATACTAGCATGTATGTGAACATAATCGTTTGAGCATAAAGGTTCTAGCATATATATACATGAAATCTTAATCACATACAACCTATATAATCACATAAACATATAGGTGTCAATTATATTATGAATTCTACAACTTGCATGTGATTCTACATGTACAATAGGATCAACATAAACTCAATTATACCACAAACATCACAATATCACAATCATTACATCGCATATGAATCAACATTGTTGTTATACAATAACGCCATTTCATTCCCAATTTACATCGAATCAAGACTTAATTTTATTCACATCGGAAGAATCACTATACTTACAACGAACGCAGAACTTGAATTCTGGATTCTGAGTTCTGAATTTGAATTGCTTTCCTTTGGGAAGAATAACGTTGTTTGAATCGTGTTATAACTTTGATTTTGGCTTGTCACTAAGCTTTTCGACAAGTGGAGGCTCCTCCTAATTTTCTCCCGACAGCATGGCGGCTCCGTCTCTAATTTCTTATGTGAATTTAGGTTGGAGTCTTAAGTTGTTTATATAGAGTTTCAGATTGATTTGAGCCGTCAGATGATCATAGACGAATCTAGACCATTCACTTCGAAAGGAGCCAACCAAAATGCGACATGTCAGCCCTAGTGACACAGCCAAGCCTCAGAATTCGACCAGAACCCGATCAAGCCAGCCAGGGCCAAACCAGGTCAACTGGGCAGGTCGACCCCCAGGTCGACCCTATGGTCGACCTGGTCACCCAGGTCGACCCGCAGGTCGACCTGGTGCCTGGCCGGGAATTTTCCCGCCCAGCCCAGTTTGGGTCTGAATTCGAAATTTGAACTTCGTTTTGAGCCGTTTGAATTTTAATTTGAATTCTGAAACTTTCGGAGGTCATAACTCCTTCATACAGAGTCCGATTCACGCAAACTCGGACTGTATCTCAAGTAGAATTCCGAGACGAACGCAACGGCATAACCCGTTTCCCTTAATTCTATCATCTAGATTTAATTATACTTTAATTTGTTAACATACAGTTAATAGAAAACTCGGGGTGTTAAAATCTAGTTTTCCATAAGTTTATACGTGCTTGTATCTACCTTTTTAAGTATATCTCCTCGGTCCTATTCTTTATCCTTAGGTAGAAACCAGTGGATGTAAACATGTATTTGAAACATGTTATGATTGATAGTTGCGAGTGGTTGCAAGTGGTTGCTCGTGGATGCATATACACACACATTAGGTGTTAGATCGGCTCAGTCACTTTCATGTTGCATATGCATATATGTATTTGTATATGGATTGAAACTTGGAGTGTTATCATATGGACGTTGCATTTGTATGGATGATTGTGCACTCATGTAGAAAGTATGATTAGGAATAATTGCATGCATAATGGACTCATGACACTGACATAATTTGCATTAAGGAGGTCAACTAAATCAGTAGACTACCTGATTTTGCATTAGATAAGGACATATACACACACTATGCATACAGTCATGAAAGCATTAGTAATCTTTTTAAGGACAATGGATGCCGGTATTTGATGGTTGAGTAGAAGGACGATTGGATGGTAGGATGTACATTCTTCTTGACTTGAAGATTTCGGGGACGAAATTCTCTAAGGAGGGGAGAATGTAACACCTTGTATTTTCTATGTTTATTAAAGTAACAAATTAAAGAATACTAAATTGTGAAAGTGAGAATTAAGGGAAATGGGTTATGCCATTGCGTTCGTCTCGGAATTCTTCTTGAGATAGAGTCCGAGTTTGCGTGAATCAGACTCCGTATGAAGAAGTAATGGAGTTCAGAAGATTTCATGTTTAAACAGAAAATTTAATAATTAAATAAACAAAAGCAGTTCGAATTTCAAATTCAGGCAAAAGAGGCTGAGCGGGAAAATTCCCACTCAAGTGGTCGACCCCCCAGGGGGAGTCGACATAAGCCCCCCTGTAGGGGTCGACTCCAGTATTCTGATCCGAACAGTGATGATTTCTGACTTGTTGCTGAGTTACTAGGGCATTAGTGGCGGTTTCTGGATAGCTCTATCCGGTCTGGATGGTTCTGATTGCTCCTAGGTTGATCTAACGGCTCACATAAATCTAAACTTCTATATAAACAACCCCAACCCTCAACCCTAAACCACACAATTTCATTCCAAGGAGCCATCATGCTGTCCATGGTCAACCTAGCATAGCCACCATTCTTCTCCAACTAGAAGGAAAGCTAGGAAGCAAGTTAGAAGCCTCAAACTAAATTAAAATTAGAGAACCAATATTCTACATCAAAGGATAGCATTTCAATTTAAGAAAACAGATCCCAAAAAACAAGATTTTTCTTTTGTTTGCAAGTTCAGTTATTCTTTAGATGTAAACAAATAAAAGTCATGATTTGTAATAAAGAAAAACTAGAACTGTGCCTAGTTGTAAGAAAATGGTGATGCTGATTCATGTCTATTCTTGTGACAATTCTATCATATATGCCTATGAGACTATTGTGGTTTATTGGACTTATCATGTTGTATGTTAAACCAATCATGTATTGTATAAATTTGTTGACTCTTTCATGTTATGTTACATGCAAGTTTTTAGGCTAAGTCGTATATGCCTATATGTTTGGATCTACATTCTCATATGTTTAGATGTATGTTAATTTGATCCAACTCAAATGCAAGTTCACATTTACATGCCTAATTGAATTTGTGTAATTCTATGTAAGTTCCCGTTCATATGCTTAAAATTCATGTTAATTCGATCTAAAATGCAAGTTCATTGTTCTATGCCAAATTTTTATGACACATGTTTAGTTAGATCCATATAATTTTATGTTGTTGGAATGGTACATGCTCCTTTCTTTTCCCTTTTGTTTATGAGTTAGGCTAAGTTGCGAGCCTAACGTTCTATGTGAATTATGTGAATGTATAACGGGGGTAACGTTGGGAAAAACATCAAGTTACATATTATTGGCATAGTTTGGCTCATAATCATGTAAAGTATTAGTCGCATGAAATGGTATAATTTACATACCTAAAAATTATGAACATGATTTAGAGGGTAAATGTGGCATGACTTGAATGACAATAATTGTGGATAATTTACATATAAATATGAAGGGTAAATATGTAAATTAAGTAAAAGATGAATATGCCTAACCCGAGGTTAAATTGAGTTACGGTGTAAGACTGCCCAGAACCGCCCGACACATCCAACAACCGTAACAATATAGATCTAATGTGAGAGGTTAGCGCATTAAGCCCAAAAGAACCCGAGGTTAGATTGAGTTACGGTGTAAGACTGCCTGGAACCGACCGACACATCCAGCAACCGCAACAATATAGATCTAATGTGAGAGGTTGGTGCTTTAATGAATGAATTAAAGCTAAGGAACAGGCAGACTAAGAAGGTAGGGTTAAGTTAATTAAGTCAACACTTAACCAATACAACATGTTAACTAAACTGATGGGTGGGGTTAGGTTAATTCGAGAACACTTAACCATTTTAACATGTTGATTAGGAAACCCTAGTAACGGGGACCCATTTCAGCAGTAACCCACATAGTTGTATCATGGTACCCTGAACTAGGCAGGGTGGGGCACGATTACTGGGATGATTATAAGCGGTCAAAACAACGGCGGTGGTGCGTCAGTGTAGGTTCCGACGGAGTGCGGACGTGCACGTACTCCGGAGTCGGGAAAAGAAGGTACTGGGCATCAGTAGTCATACACTGTGCATCTTGAATTGTGTCGGGTTGCCACCATAGGATTTTATACACCCCATGGTGGGACCAACACAGGTATCTACAATCAAGCGGGGTCGAATGACACAAGTGGTAAACGTATATGAGTAGGAGCTGATCGATAAGGGGGATCATTTTTTTATGAACACGTGAAGCTGGTTGAAACAATAGTTAGTAGGTGCAGAGAAATGGAAATGAGTGCGATAGTATATTTAGTGTATCTTACCTTGTTTGTTGCTATCTTATTTCTAGGGTATTGTCCTATGTTCAGTTTATTCATGTCATGATCATTTACCTGTTTACATGCTGAATAATCACTGGACTTACCAGGCTTATATCTGACCCATTTTATTCCGTCTTCTTTTCTTCCGTCTCCCCCTCCCCCAGGTCCGCAGGGAGGGAATACTTCAGCTTCCAGCTTGAAGAGGGCAGATGTATTTCTTGGATTCTCCTTCCTTGGGCTATGGCTTCGGATACACTCTTATTGGGGATTTATGCTGCATTATTTTACTTTATGCTTCTTTATGTTTTAATCAAGACAGAGATTTTGTTATAATGATTTGGAAGTTGGTTTGAGATAGTTGTTGTAATGTTTTGACTGAACCACGTGCTTATGAAATAAAATTAGTTTTTCCGATGTTTATATGTCTATCTTGTAAAATATCTGTGTCTTTTACCTATAGCGCTCCACCGAAGTCAAGGCATTCCCTTTTGTGAGTGACTTTAACAGAGGTGGGGTGTTTCACCCTCTTTCCTTTACTGACATAGACTCCTCCTATTTCAGTGTACTGGAGGCAATCTTTAATAAACTCCATAAGCATACTGTAAGAAAAACAGTCTACATCATATTTTGTTACTAAGAAGGATTTTCCACCAACATAACATGTCCTTCAAAACTCTCCGTCATAGTGCAGCCGAATATTTATAAGTTCATCCATCATGTACAAAATGAATACATTAGAACAAGGTACGTGCATGTTAAAGTGGATAAAAAAAAAACAATTAACATTTTGGACTATATGATAGTAAAGAAAGACATCAAAATCATAAAACATGTAAGCAGTGTAGATTGCATTATGAGAAAAGAGTGCCAAATACATTCATCAAAGATAATAATTTACAGCTAAAAACAAAAAATGCCGAATACATCATAAATTAGACAACTTCTGGTTTTAATTCACCACCTATGCCAATATCATGTGAATGTAGATTGCACATGTCTTCTTCAATCACATTCTGATTTTTAGTATCACACCAATCTCTCAGCAATTTTTTTATAACGTAATGACTGTTCTTTTCAACTGCAACTTCCACATAAAATACATGTTGCACTTGCGAAGACAGGACATAAGGATCAGATTTACGACACTTACTAAAATTTTGCTCGAGTAAGACCATATGAATCTTTTTCCTCTTGGTACCAGCAACAATTAAGAAGGACCATTGTGAAAGCTGCCCAATATTGAAGCTCAAAAATTTATTCGATTGATCCACAGTAATTGACGTCTTCAACTATTGGGTTTTGGTCTTTCGAACTTGCAAAGCTGATGGTTTGTAGTCAAAAATACACCACTATTTTTGGTACATCGAGAATCTTTAAATTTTGTGTGGAATCTATATCCATTTACTATATAACCGGTAAATTTCCTAGTTACTCGATTAGGACCTAATGCAAACTCCTCTAAATCTCTTGAAATATTGTCATTTTTCAGAATCTCTTCTTTTAGCCAATTCCAAAACTCTTCGAAATGTTCTCGTTCCCTCTTGTATCTTCTTGGATTTGCAAGACCATCCACAAAAGCTCGATGAACCCTAAATAATAATTACAAAAAATTGCGAAATGCAGATATTAATTTATATTTAAGGAAAATGATATAGGGACTTAAGAACTTACTCGATCAAACTCTTAATTTCTTTATTACCAGAATTGAACAGAATATAGCGATGTGTTGCCTTCCAATCTGCATCTTTCAAATTGATCATCTTTCCATCTTTATTCTTCTGTTTTTGCAATATGATATTCCAAATCAGTTAGACATCTTCCAAAATCAATCGATATGTTTTCTGTTCCTCCATCAACGCTTAAAAATCTTGAACAGATGGTCACACTCTTCTGCCAACTAACCTTCTGCAATGGAACCTTCCAGTCTGTTTCTATTTCGCACATAAGATATCAACTTTCATAGATATCACTCAATTGGATACATGCATCTAAGGAGCTCAGTCCCGTCGTATTTGGTTTCTCTACATAAATTAACAGGCAAATGTACCGTTATGTCGAAAAAAGCATGTGGAAAAATCATTTCAAAATGACAAAGTATCTCGACAATTTTTTTTTGCAGCCTATTGATATCATCAATCCACTTCGATAACCTTGCTCCATAGTCCTCTAAGGGATGCACTAAATCTGATCATTGATAATGCAACCTCGGGTTTTGACGCTTTCTTCACGGCAAATTATAACAAATTGTGGAGTATGAATTGAGAATCATGGCTCTTATATCACACAACCGTTCTCTCTTTTATGTGCACGTACCGACTAACATTCAAGGCACAACCGTTGGGCAGTTTGGCATTCTTCAATATAGAGCAAATTATTTCTTTTCAATCATTTGTCATATCAAATATTGTAGCTCTAATTTCAACATGTTATCCATCACCACATTCAATAGGATGAAGGGCCTTCCTTATGCCTAATTCCTGTAAATCCAAACGAGCGTTTAGGTGATGCTTAGACATGCGACCTATATTAAGTAAAGTACCTAATATTTTTTCGCATATATTCTTCTCTATGTGCATGGTATACAGGTTATGTCGAAGGGGATTATGACATCAATATAGTAAGTTAAATATTATTGACTTTTTTTAAAAAAGGCCATCATTTTTACCCGTTTTCTTGGTCTTATCCCTAAATTGATTTTTGAACCCCTGCAATAACTCTTCAATATATATTCCTGATAATATTTCTGGAATGCTCCCCATTTCAGTTTCTCCATTAAATCTCCTCTTATCCAGCCTCCACTTATGTGTCGGATCAACAAACATTCGATGGTGCATATAACACTTTTTTTTTTTTTGCTATGCTTCAAATAATTTGAAGAAATTTCATAATGGCATATTGGTCACACTAGTTTCCCCTTCGTGCTCCAACCTGACAATATGACATATCCTGGAAAATCACTAATGGTCCATAAGACGCTTGAACGTAAATTAAAATTCCCATCAGTAAAGGAATCATAAGTTTAGATGCCAACATTCCATAACGCTTTCAATTCCGCAATTAAAGGCTGCATATATACGTCAATACTGTTCTTTGGAGAATTTGGACCAGATATTTTTATGTTGAAAGATTCAAGTTCTCTTGTTTCATATATAAACAAGGAGGGGGATTGTAGTTTACCAACACAATTGGCCATGTACTATAATTTGAATTCATTGAACGATATGGATTAAATCCATCAGATGGTAGACCCAATCTAACATTACGATTTTCTGATGAAAAATCAGGATAGCGAGCATCCATCATCTTCCATGCCACACCATCAACCGAATGCCTTAGTTTTCCATCTTCTTTTCGTTCCGCTTGATGCCATCTCATAAGTTTGGAAAATTCTTTGCACATAAACATCCTTTGTAACCTTGGTCTTAGTGGAAAGTACCTCATAACATTTGTTGGCACTTTGAAATCGACTTTGGTGGATTGTTATTATCAACGATGACTTTATTCTTTTATAGCCCACCTCAAAAACCACAAATGTCATAAGCCTCTTTATCTTTATTATCTACCCAAAATAACATGTAATTGTTTGGACAGGCATATATTTTATGATAATCAAGACCTAATCCTTAATGATATTCTTTGTAGAGTAGGAAGACAAAGGAAGCTGGGCACTAGGTAATGCTTCTTTTATAAGCTTTAGTAATTCCCCAAACGTAGACTCGTTATTTCCATAGCACACTTTAAATGATAAAGCCTGACCAAGAAACTTAGTCGAGAAAATTTAGAGTAGTTAGGGTATAACAATTTTTTCATTCTTTAACATGCCGATGAAATTTCTCAGCCTCTTGATTTGGTTCTACTTCATAGTACCCGGGGATCAAATTTGTAACCCGCACATTTGAACATCACATCTAAATTATCCTTAAAATCCATCTCCGTTTCATAATCCATATGGTCATCAACACCTATTAATTTCGTCTGTGCAACCTCACAAATTCACCTGGTATGTACTGGAGAAGGACCATTAATAATAAGATGATCGTATATGACATTTACACAATATCAATTACGTTTGGTACATTTTATACAGGGGCACTTCATCTCATCATCTACTTTATAAATGAGAAATGCATTTCTCAGAAAAGCTTTTAACCCTCTTACATATTCTGTATTTGATCTCGAAAGTCCTATCCATGTGTAATACTCACTATACATTGAAACAATCTAACCACGACCTAGTAAGACTAAATTTGATACTACTAACAGTTTCAAGACATGAACAGGGGTGACCCTATAAGGTTTGATTAAATAAGAAATAAAAACAAAACTTGAAACGACCCGCAAATCCGTACCCTTTGAGTCGACTAATAACACCACACGTCCAACCCAAATTGCACAGAAATACGAACCATTATTAGGAAGAAGTTAGAGGATGAGAATATAGAAAGAAAGAATTATTAGAATAGAAGAAAACGAAGATCACAAACTCACAGCGGAACAAATAAAATATATTAGATAATATAACTTTGAAGCACAAATCAGTATTTATATATACATACCATTATCAGAGCACAACGATTATCCCTGGAACAGTTATAAACACCTGTTTCCAGATACAACATAGTATACAGCGGAAAATATGATAGTCTATAGCTAACTGGTGAAGCCTCCTGCTTCAAGCTCCTCCAAGTGAATCTGAAAAATCCCGACTACTTGACTGCCCGTACAAATTTGGGCACCCAAGAGTTTAGGGAAAACAAACAAAATAAACTCTGGGTCAGTCATGGGACTGGTGTGAGTAAACTCCAACCATTTGTTTAACTTTCAAAATCCTTTTCAAAAGAAAAGATAATCGTAAGACCAATGCACACATAAACATGGATGGTTTTTACCTTACGATAACTCAAACACTTTGGAAATCATATATTATCTGATATTATAATAATGTCTAATCACAAGTAATTAAAATCTAGTAGAACGCTTGCATCTCACGCTCTACATATATAATATACAATCAAACTCGCAGGCGCTTATTGGAGATTGGATTCCACTTGACAAGGTATGGGACCACCTTCCGAACGTGTATCTCTAGAGGCAAATACACTGGGTTCAACAAGAACATCTTGCAACCCGGCCCACACATGACCGACCACTCATTTCGCTTGAGTGTATCGAATGTATACCACCGACGGTTGGGATCAGTAACCGCCTCCCGATAAGGGACAGCATCGATAGATTTAAGAACAAAAGGGATTTCTCTAGATAGGTGATCATACATCCTAATGGGTGCGACCCACATAGCCATGCTGCCTGCCCGATTTTTGTCCTTTCCTGGTTGATGAGGCTCGAGGTCATAACGTATCTTTTGACAAATCGCACCTCCATTACTTTGAATGCCACATCGTCATACCCGCCAAATCACAAATTGATTTCCCCAAAAATACCACGGGTATACAGCTGAGAGAAACGAATTCCTCCGCCACCAAACGTAAGTACGTTTGAAGAGATCAACTTATGCGATCCATTGGATATACTCTGTCAGACACTCGTCCATATACGTTTGTCCTGGAACTGGACAAACCGAAGGCACTATTCTGTAAACAGGATAGTCCTTGCACTTTACTCCGTCTTCAATATATTCAGCATACTTGATTCGCAACGCTTATGCCAATACGGAGTGGTTCTCTGGATAATAATCCAACCGGTCTCTCCATATTAACAACGTAAAATGGTCAAAACTTTGATAGTCGGTGATTTAACTATCAAATGAAAACATGTCGGTGTGCAAACAACGATATTATTTCCCGAAGGAAATTCTATCGACAATCATCATTTCATTCATTCGTTCATTTCCCTATTCCTGTTGTTTAATGTTTCTTATTCACTATATTTAGAAAATATATATCATTATCATTGGAAAACATTTCCATCTCTTGTTTCTATATTCAGGAAACAATTCTGCTTCTCATTTGGAAACATTTCCAAATCTCTTTCATTTGATTAACAGATGTTTGAATAAACATCACTATGCCAAATCTCCTTCATTTGTTTCCACTTAACCACTTTTTACCATCGAATCTTAACCATTTCTTAGTTAAAAACGAAGTCAATCAAGTTGGGGTATAGTTACCTCTCAGACCTTAACTGAACAACATTTCTAGCTTCGAAATAGGCAAAGTTCCTCTTTCTAAATCTTTAACACTTCTTTACGACATCCTCGGATTTTATTTACACATCCGCTTCTCGTACGGAAAACACTTGATTATAACAATGGTGTTATAATCCCCTGCATCCGAACTATAATGACTTTATAAATACTTTGATTTTCTTCTAACTCGAATAAATAACGAACTAAATTATCAACTCATACTCGGTTAACTCTAAGTTGTAACTTTTATTCAATTAACTCTTATTCTATCTAACTCCCTTGTTCAGATCTCTCGTTTTGATTTACTCATTTTGACCCACTTACTTGATTAGTTCAACTAGACTAACTTAGCTTAATTAACTCGACTAAATTAATTCTATCAATTTACTAATATTTGACTTGACACCATTCGCTTGACTCTAGATCGCAGCGATCACAATGGTTACGCCTGATTCCCTCAGGAAACATCCGACCACCTTAGGCTAACTGCAGCCCTGCGAATTACGCTAGCAGTCGTGCTAAATAGCAACCCATTTAGATTAACACACTATTCGAATATCCTATATTCGGTTTACTCTATTCGATTTAACTTAACTCGAATACCAACATTTGATAATTCTTTCCCGAATAACTCCTACCTGATTACTCCATTCGAATAACTAATATTTGATAAACTTCCTTTCGAATAAACTAATATTCAATAACTTTACTTCGAATAACACTTATTCGATAATTGCTCTTCCGTCCTTATTCAGTTCAAACATCGATGTGGAAATCGATTCTTACTTCTCTATATAAGTCTTGGCTTATATACTCTATTTATCAAATGCTAAATAATTCAATTAATTTATAAATTAATCCTCTCACCTTATCTGTTAAAACAGATTGCTCTTAAAAATTCACGTAGAATTTGTATTCTGTTTACCCGTGTGCGAAGCACGGGTCGAAACTCTTCCTAGTGTAAAATTCTCCTTTATTACACTTATATCCATTTTCAAGTATTTCATTATTCTATTTATTTTCTAAATAAATAATTTCTTTTTATAACTCAGTTTATTTTCTAGATAAATATCTCTTTCCTATTTCATTTGAAAAAATGTTTACAAATATTTCCCTTTTCCATATATTTTTATTTGCAAATGATTTGCAATATTTCCCTTTATATACAAAATCCGTTGTTTTTATATAAATAATCTAATTTCAAATATAATTTGAAAATCTCCCTTTTCACTTTCTCGTATCACTTACGGTGTAAACATATCCAATCAAAATGATCGGTTATCATCCAAACACACAGAATCAATAACGGATGATATAGCACATCATATATCAAAATATATGAAAAGCGGTAAATAGATGTTGAGGAACCCAGTTGGGTCCCTCCGACCTGTTTCCCTGCACCCACAGATGTTAATAACATCAAAAATATTATTTCACGTCAATTGTGAAATATCAAAACTAATAATCGATCACTGGTATAACTATACCAATTATTCAACCAATTTTATCAACCATTTGTTCTAACAGCCATCACACAATTTGAATGTAAAAATAAAACGAGGTAGAGTTGGTGAGTGTACTCACCAGTTGGCGGTTGACAAATTCTGCTTCTGTTTTATTAGAATCAAACGAGTGTTTGATTTATCACAAAATCCCCAATTTGCTTTGTTCTCAACTTCCTCAGTCTTATAACGTAGATATCTTCGTTACGATCCCAACGGGACAATTTCCGTCGGATTCTGTTACCATACGATATATATATGTTGATGTCATAACCCTTGATTTAATTAAACATCATTCAACAATAATTTTAGAACTAATCCATGATCATGTTTTTAGATTTAATTACCGAAATTGGTGTGCCTAATCCCTGTTATTAAAGAAATCACCCACTGCTTAGGCTTCTTTTTCCCAGAAAAGCGTGACTACCCATCAACATTTACCTCCAGGCGCCAATATGCTAACACCTTCCCATCCAAAAGAACAACCGCACCTACTATGCACAGTTTCATGGCACCATCTCTCCGCCCATTTCAATGTACAAGAACAATCCGCACTCACCAATTGAAGAGGAAAAAAAACAGACCTCATCACCCAAAACAATCGAGCTTCCCTCCTTCTAATATCAGCTAACCCGTATGGAACCACGTCCCCTTCCAATCCGCGTTGAACTCCCCTATACAGCCATCCCCAGAAAAAGCACCGACCTAAAAACATTACCAATACCCCAAAAATTCACCAACAGCTCCACCCTTAGCCCAGACTTCGACCAACCCACCACCTGAGACCCACCTCGCTTCCTTCGTTCATCACTAATTATCGAACATGAAACCCAAAACAAGCAGCCGACTTCGGTCACACCATCGTACTGGGTGCGGTATTATTGTTTTCGAGAGAGGCAAAGGAACGATGGAGTTCGATTGTTCTTCATACATTGGAAGAATTAATTTTCGTATTTGATTTACAAAGATCGGATCTTTGTTTTACTGGAACCAGCGAGTGAAAAATGAAGTGTGTGGAGTTTGGGAATTTAGGGGTTTTAAGTGAATGGCTTGTTTTATTTATACAGTAGAATACCGTGGCAAGCACGGTTTTAATTACTTGGGAAGCACGGTATAGGATAATAGGGTAGCTGGAGAAAGAACAGTAGCCTTGTGCTTTGAGATTTCTTTGCCGGCAAGGAGTTAGGCGTGGTCGACAACTTCTGTATCTCATTAATTTTTGATGTAGACTAAAAGAAAAGGACAGTGTCGGTGTTATATGTTCACAGGGAATACAGTTTGTGAAAGAAATCATAGCTACTAACAATTGATCCTTTTATTATCATTTTGGTCTTGGATCCAATTATCTAAATAGTATTGTTTCGCGATATAAGACTATATCTTACTCATCTATGCTGCTATCTTTGACTAGAAATGAACAAATAATCTTATGAATGAACAGCCTGTTTACTGATAAAAAAGCTTATCTTGGTGTAAAAAGGTATTCTGAACCCAATGGGACAAGTTTCGTCGAATTCTGACATCGTATGAAAAAAATTCCTTTATAAAACCAGAAATGAACACGCGTTTAAATTTTTCACGATCCCCAGATAAATCAAATCAACTTGAAACTGCGAACACCGACAAGAACTTTTCGATACGAACCCAACGGCACTAGTTTCGTCGCATTCTGAGACTGTTGCCCCGGTAGGCTATTTTTAGGTGTACCGCAATGCCATTTTCGACACCAAATTTGCCGGTCTCTAAAAATAACAAACTATATACCTACCCTGACTATATCCGACGCTACGAACTCACTGGAACTGGTTTCGTGGCCTGATTCAATCGTCTGTTCAAGTTACACTCTAATATCCCTTTATTCAGTTGAATTAATTTAATTGCACTGAACGAGCGTTTACGGCTACCATGGTCACATACGACATCGGTTTGCCACGCAATTCAACACCGTACGATAATTTAACGATACGGTCTCAATGAAACTGATTTCGTCGAAATATGAGTCCGTTAGCAAAACGGCTATTTTAACGCGTATATTTTAAATAACGATTTTCCACAGCGACTATTTCAAAATTTGATTTGACCATAACTAACAAATTATAACACGAAATCTAGATTTTTCTCTTTCATATGAAAATTAAAATCAATACGGTTCCAACGTGTCTTGTTTCACAGAAATCCAAGTTATAACGAATCCTGTATCCCCAGTTGAAGTTCAAAACTCTATATTACGAACTACCGCGCGATTTCGAGCTCGTTTTATAATTATATTATAAATTAACGTTCAAACTTCGTTTTTAATAAATAAATCCCTATATATAATTCAATTAAAATTCTTAGAACAAATTTAAATATTCAGAATTCAACGGCCGAAAATCCGGGTCGTTACATTCTTTCCCCCTTAAAATAATTTCGTCCTCGAAATTGCTAAGTTAAGAAAAGATACTACATACCCTATTAACTAGGTTCAACAACCATTTTTGTTCACTTCTTAATTTCAATTTAATTGGACCAATTTATTTTAATTAAAATATTAATTTATTCTTACTAACGAAAATTTTCAAAAATTCTAAATTTTTTTTTTTTTAACACTTTAAATTCTGAAAAATTTCGGCAGCATCTCCTCTGCACGGCTCAATCGGCACAATCACAACTCGCCTTTCTAGGCCTCTCCAATCCAAAAGAAAATCAAAAAGCCAAGTGGCTTGCCTCATAGGCTCATAAAATCATCAACCCAAACAATATCGTAAGCATGTACCTTTTTGTTGGGCATAATCCCATCTCTTGCACTTTCTTCCATTCTGCTCAGCATACATATATCCATTTCCAGTTGGTTTCAAATCAATCCAACTTCCAGTTTTGAAATCTCTAATCAACTTCTGATTAGTCCACTTCAATTCTATCAATTCAAATCTGATCTCAACTTCAGGAATCAATCCACTTATTCCATTTGAGTTTCAATTTCCATTTAACTTAAATTTCAATCCATTTGATTTATTTCCACCAATCTATTCAACTTATACAAGTTAAACAATTTCAGAATTCAAACTCCCGGTTTTTATTTCAAATAAGTTTAAACTCAATTCAAAACATTCGAATATCCAAAATAACTTGTCCTTTTCAAACAAGTTTCATTTCAAATTACTATGGTAGCAATCCATCACTCAGAAACCTGAAAATGAGTACCGATAATGTCGCGACCCATTATTAGTACTATTTTCTCGCCACTGAAGTGATTTCAGTGCTTAATCCCTTTAAAAATCCATTTAAACCATTCTTATTCAAAAATCTCTTCAAACTAATGCCATATTACCTTTAAAAATATTTCAAGGAATATTTCAAAACTTCCGGGATTTTAAATTCAAATTATGGTTTGAATTAAATTTCAGTTCAGCTTATCTGTATATCCTATTCTTATACAAATTCAATTTGGTTTTATACAACCATTTCAATATTTTATAATTTCCTTTGATTGTAATAACAATCAACTCATTCGATAATTTCAGAAAATTATCCCTTTATATCAAAATAACTTCTGGGCAAATTATATCACTTACCCACTTTAAAACAATACTGAGTCGATTTGTTCTGTTCGAGAGTTTAGAAACACCTATCGATACGGTTGTACTTCCTGTATCGATCAGAATTCATAAACCACTCAACAAACCAGCCAACACAATATAAAACCATTTTATATCAACTCTACAAATACGCGCTCATATATATACACTCAAACTCAATCTAGGGTATTACTAGCCCCATCTCTATTGAGTTACGCCACAGAGCCAAGGTAATCACTTAACCTTTGCTCTGATACCAACTGAAACGACCCGCAAATCCGTACCCTTTGAGTCGACTAATAACACCACACGTCCAACCCAAATTGCACAGAAATACGAACCATTATTAGGAAGAAGTTAGAGGATGAGAATATAGAAAGAAAGAATTATTAGAATAGAAGAAAACGAAGATCACAAACTCACAGCGGAACAAATAAAATATATTAGATAATATAACTTTGAAGCACAAATCAGTATTTATATATACATACCATTATCAGAGCGCAACGATTATCCCTGGAACAGTTATAAACACCTGTTTCCAGATACAACATAGTATACAGCGGAAAATATGATAGTCTATAGCTAACTGGTGAAGCCTCCTGCTTCAAGCTCCTCCAAGTGAATCTGAAAAATCCCGACTACTTGACTGCCCGTACAAATTTGGGCACCCAAGAGTTTAGGGAAAACAAACAAAATAAACTCTGGGTCAGTCATGGGACTGGTGTGAGTAAACTCCAACCATCTGTTTAACTTTCAAAATCCTTTTCAAAAGAAAAGATAATCGTAAGACCAATCCACACATAAACATGGATGGTTTTTACCTTACGATAACTCAAACACTTTGGAAATCATATATTATCTGATATTATAATAATGTCTAATCACAAGTAATTAAAATCTAGTAGAACGCTTGCATCTCACGCTCTACATATATAATATACAATCAAACTCGCAGGCGCTTATTGGAGATTGGATTCCACTTGACAAGGTATGGGACCACCTTCCGAACGTGTATCTCTAGAGGCAAATACACTGGGTTCAACAAGAACATCTTGCAACCCGGCCCACACATGACCGACCACTCATTTCGCTTGAGTGTATCGAATGTATACCACCGACGGTTGGGATCAGTAACCGCCTCCCGATAAGGGACAGCATCGATAGATTTAAGAACAAAAGGGATTTCTCTAGATAGGTGATCATACATCCTAATGGGTGCGACCCACATAGCCATGCTGCCTGCCCGATTTTTGTCCTTTCCTGGTTGATGAGGCTCGAGGTCATAACGTATCTTTTGACAAATCGCACCTCCATTACTTTGAATGCCACATCGTCATACCCGCCAAATCACAAATTGATTTCCCCAAAAATACCACGGGTATACAGCTGAGAGAAACGAATTCCTCCGCCACCAAACGTAAGTACGTTTGAAGAGATCAACTTATGCGATCCATTGGATATACTCTGTCAGACACTCGTCCATATACGTTTGTCCTGGAACTGGACAAACCGAAGGCACTATTCTGTAAACAGGATAGTCCTTGCACTTTACTCCGTCTTCAATATATTCAGCATACTTGATTCGCAACGCTTATGCCAATACGGAGTGGTTCTCTGGATAATAATCCAACCGGTCTCTCCATATTAACAACGTAAAATGGTCAAAACTTTGATAGTCGGTGATTTAACTATCAAATGAAAACATGTCGGTGTGCAAACAACGATATTATTTCCCGAAGGAAATTCTATCGACAATCATCATTTCATTCATTCGTTCATTTCCCTATTCCTGTTGTTTAATGTTTCTTATTCACTATATTTAGAAAATATATATCATTATCATTGGAAAACATTTCCATCTCTTGTTTCTATATTCAGGAAACAATTCTGCTTCTCATTTGGAAACATTTCCAAATCTCTTTCATTTGATTAACAGATGTTTGAATAAACATCACTATGCCAAATCTCCTTCATTTGTTTCCACTTAACCACTTTTTACCATCGAATCTTAACCATTTCTTAGTTAAAAACGAAGTCAATCAAGTTGGGGTATAGTTACCTCTCAGACCTTAACTGAACAACATTTCTAGCTTCGAAATAGGCAAAGTTCCTCTTTCTAAATCTTTAACACTTCTTTACGACATCCTCGGATTTTATTTACACATCCGCTTCTCGTACGGAAAACACTTGATTATAACAATGGTGTTATAATCCCCTGCATCCGAACTATAATGACTTTATAAATACTTTGATTTTCTTCTAACTCGAATAAATAACGAACTAAATTATCAACTCATACTCGGTTAACTCTAAGTTGTAACTTTTATTCAATTAACTCTTATTCTATCTAACTCCCTTGTTCAGATCTCTCGTTTTGATTTACTCATTTTGACCCACTTACTTGATTAGTTCAACTAGACTAACTTAGCTTAATTAACTCGACTAAATTAATTCTATCAATTTACTAATATTTGACTTGACACCATTCGCTTGACTCTAGATCGCAGCGATCACAATGGTTACGCCTGATTCCCTCAGGAAACATCCGACCACCTTAGGTTAACTGCAGCCCTGCGAATTACGCTAGCAGTCGTGCTAAATAGCAACCCATTTAGATTAACACACTATTCGAATATCCTATATTCGGTTTACTCTATTCGATTTAACTTAACTCGAATACCAACATTTGATAATTCTTTCCCGAATAACTCCTACCTGATTACTCCATTCGAATAACTAATATTTGATAAACTTCCTTTCGAATAAACTAATATTCAATAACTTTACTTCGAATAACACTTATTCGATAATTGCTCTTCCGTCCTTATTCAGTTCAAACATCGATGTGGAAATCGATTCTTACTTCTCTATATAAGTCTTGGCTTATATACTCTATTTATCAAATGCTAAATAATTCAATTAATTTATAAATTAATCCTCTCACCTTATCTGTTAAAACAGATTGCTCTTAAAAATTCACGTAGAATTTGTATTCTGTTTACCCGTGTGCGAAGCACGGGTCGAAACTCTTCCTAGTGTAAAATTCTCCTTTATTACACTTATATCCATTTTCAAGTATTTCATTATTCTATTTATTTTCTAAATAAATAATTTCTTTTTATAACTCAGTTTATTTTCTAGATAAATATCTCTTTCCTATTTCATTTGAAAAAATGTTTACAAATATTTCCCTTTTCCATATATTTTTATTTGCAAATGATTTGCAATATTTCCCTTTATATACAAAATCCGTTGTTTTTATATAAATAATCTAATTTCAAATATAATTTGAAAATCTCCCTTTTCACTTTCTCGTATCACTTACGGTGTAAACATATCCAATCAAAATGATCGGTTATCATCCAAACACACAGAATCAATAACGGATGATATAGCACATCATATATCAAAATATATGAAAAGCGGTAAATAGATGTTGAGGAACCCAGTTGGGTCCCTCCGACCTGTTTCCCTGCACCCACAGATGTTAATAACATCAAAAATATTATTTCACGTCAATTGTGAAATATCAAAACTAATAATCGATCACTGGTATAACTATACCAATTATTCAACCAATTTTATCAACCATTTGTTCTAACAGCCATCACACAATTTGAATGTAAAAATAAAACGAGGTAGAGTTGGTGAGTGTACTCACCAGTTGGCGGTTGACAAATTCTGCTTCTGTTTTATTAGAATCAAACGAGTGTTTGATTTATCACAAAATCCCCAATTTGCTTTGTTCTCAACTTCCTCAGTCTTATAACGTAGATATCTTCGTTACGATCCCAACGGGACAATTTCCGTCGGATTCTGTTACCATACGATATATATATGTTGATGTCATAACCCTTGATTTAATTAAACATCATTCAACAATAATTTTAGAACTAATCCATGATCATGTTTTTAGATTTAATTACCGAAATTGGTGTGCCTAATCCCTGTTATTAAAGAAATCACCCACTGCTTAGGCTTCTTTTTCCCAGAAAAGCGTGACTACCCATCAACATTTACCTCCAGGCGCCAATATGCTAACACCTTCCCATCCAAAAGAACAACCGCACCTACTATGCACAGTTTCATGGCACCATCTCTCCGCCCATTTCAATGTACAAGAACAATCCGCACTCACCAATTGAAGAGGAAAAAAAACAGACCTCATCACCCAAAACAATCGAGCTTCCCTCCTTCTAATATCAGCTAACCCGTATGGAACCACGTCCCCTTCCAATCCGCGTTGAACTCCCCTATACAGCCATCCCCAGAAAAAGCACCGACCTAAAAACATTACCAATACCCCAAAAATTCACCAACAGCTCCACCCTTAGCCCAGACTTCGACCAACCCACCACCTGAGACCCACCTCGCTTCCTTCGTTCATCACTAATTATCGAACATGAAACCCAAAACAAGCAGCCGACTTCGGTCACACCATCGTACTGGGTGCGGTATTATTGTTTTCGAGAGAGGCAAAGGAACGATGGAGTTCGATTGTTCTTCATACATTGGAAGAATTAATTTTCGTATTTGATTTACAAAGATCGGATCTTTGTTTTACTGGAACCAGCGAGTGAAAAATGAAGTGTGTGGAGTTTGGGAATTTAGGGGTTTTAAGTGAATGGCTTGTTTTATTTATACAGTAGAATACCGTGGCAAGCACGGTTTTAATTACTTGGGAAGCACGGTATAGGATAATAGGGTAGCTGGAGAAAGAACAGTAGCCTTGTGCTTTGAGATTTCTTTGCCGGCAAGGAGTTAGGCGTGGTCGACAACTTCTGTATCTCATTAATTTTTGATGTAGACTCAAAGAAAAGGACAGTGTCGGTGTTATATGTTCACAGGGAATACAGTTTGTGAAAGAAATCATAGCTACTAACAATTGATCCTTTTATTATCATTTTGGTCTTGGATCCAATTATCTAAATAGTATTGTTTCGCGATATAAGACTATATCTTACTCATCTATGCTGCTATCTTTGACTAGAAATGAACAAATAATCTTATGAATGAACAGCCTGTTTACTGATAAAAAAGCTTATCTTGGTGTAAAAAGGTATTCTGAACCCAATGGGACAAGTTTCGTCGAATTCTGACATCGTATGGAAAAAATTCCTTTATAAAACCAGAAATGAACACGCGTTTAAATTTTTCACGATCCCCAGATAAATCAAATCAACTTGAAACTGCGAACACCGACAAGAACTTTTCGATACGAACCCAACGGCACTAGTTTCGTCGCATTCTGAGACTGTTGCCCCGGTAGGCTATTTTTAGGTGTACCGCAATGCCATTTTCGACACCAAATTTGCCGGTCTCTAAAAATAACAAACTATATACCTACCCTGACTATATCCGACGCTACGAACTCACTGGAACTGGTTTCGTGGCCTGATTCAATCGTCTGTTCAAGTTACACTCTAATATCCCTTTATTCAGTTGAATTAATTTAATTGCACTGAACGAGCGTTTACGGCTACCGTGGTCACATACGACATCGGTTTGCCACGCAATTCAACACCGTACGATAATTTAACGATACGGTCTCAATGAAACTGATTTCGTCGAAATATGAGTCCGTTTGCAAAACGGCTATTTTAACGCGTATATTTTAAATAACGATTTTCCACAGCGACTATTTCAAAATTTGATTTGACCATAACTAACAAATTATAACACGAAATCTAGATTTTTCTCTTTCATATGAAAATTAAAATCAATACGGTTCCAACGTGTCTTGTTTCACAGAAATCCAAGTTATAACGAATCCTGTATCCCCAGTTGAAGTTCAAAACTCTATATTACGAACTACTGCGCGATTTCGAGCTCGTTTTATAATTATATTATAAATTAACGTTCAAACTTCGTTTTTAATAAATAAATCCCTATATATAATTGAATTAAAATTCTTAGAACAAATTTAAATATTCAGAATTCAACGGCCGAAAATCCGGGTCGTTACAAAACTAGTTAATAATTTACAAATATACATAATCAGTGTGGTGAAATCAACGTGTGGCCAAATCAACAATTGTTTTGATATGAATTTTCACTAACTTTCGGAACTGAATTATCAGGAGAATACATAAAACAAGAACTAAGGATACTGAACACAAATTCATAACATTACATGGCTGCACCAAAACAAAAAAGTACACATACAAAGACTATACAGATGATACAATGACGATACAATTGTATCTAATACAAAGAAAGATACAATAATTTAGTTTTGTCTTCTAATGTTTAGCCCTTGAAGCTGGTCGTTAATGTAACGATCCAGAATTTTTAACCAATTTTAAATATTAATTTTTTATTACTCAATTTGAACTTAATTTTGAATTTGACATAAATATATATGGTTTAGAATATTTAATAATTTTGATAAGTTATACGATAGAATTTACTTGAATTATAAATGAGAATGAATATTAATAAGTTTGGATTTATTAACACTATTTGTCATTCGATCGGAATTTTTTAAACCATAACATAAATTAGTAGCGTTAGAATTAAGTGTTGCCCTTAGTTTTCATAGCATTTATGTAACAACACGCAAATTCTGAACCAATTTAAAATTTTTATTTTAGAAATTTTAATGGATTTTTAATATTTAAAATGTTTTATTTTAAATAATAATGACTAAAAAATTATTTAAATCGAAGTTCAAACGAAAAAATTTAATTTAAATATAAAAGGAGTTAGAAATAGCGCGGTAGTTTAAAATTTTGATTTCAAACTTTAACTGAATGCCCATGATTCAATATAAATTGGATTTTCTAACGAATGTAAGAAACTAAAATTTTACTATAAAAACAAATAGTTATGGCCAGTTTAAAATTTAGAAAAGTCGCTATAGAATATATATATATATATATATATTAATATAATATATGGCCCTTAAAAATAGCCATTTTGCACACGACCTCCGTTTTCGATGAAACCACTTTCTATTGATCCAGAATATTAAATTATTGCTAGATTCCAAAATTCGTAATTTTTGGATTCAGTATGTGGTCGTTATTAATTTTTCAGTGAAAACGGTCAATTTTAAGACTTTAAAAATTCATCAATAATTCATACGGACTCGGAATTCAACGAAACCAGTTTCTTTGGATTCGTATCGTCAAGAAATAGTTGTGTTCCAGTTTTCAGCAAAATTGAGTAAAGTATGTATTTGTACGGATTTTAAAACCTTGAAAAGGACTTAAAATGAATAAAATAATATAACATAAGGGGTGATCATAATATAATTAAAACATGATTATATACTCAGGGGTGTTAAAACAATTTCCTAACGTCTATATAATATCTCATTAACCCACCCTAACCTAATTCTAAAACCTAATCTCCCCTTCTTCATTTTCATGGCGGCTACACTCCTTCCTCCAAAAATTTCTTTGCAAATAAGACCTTAGAATTCAACAATTTATAACTCCAAATCAGAACAAAATCAGACCAACCCCTTTCTGGGTTTTGTTCATATCAATAACCACTACATACCACGAAAAATTCAAGACCTATCTTCGCACGGATTCGCCGGGATCTGAGATTGAACAGAAATTTTCAGTTTCTGATTTTGGTGAATTTCGGCCAAACCGTCGAGAATTAGACAATGGTGTCAAAGAAGAAAATGTAGCCGAGAGATGAACGAACAACTTTGCTTCAGAAAGTTTTGTCCGAAAGTCGACGGAATTGCACGAAAATCGAGATGAACTGAAAAGCACCAAAAAAGAAATTTCCGGCGAGCTCAGAACAAAGTTGATCGATTTGTGGCGAATCAAGGAAGAATCAAGGGAAGTTGTCAACACGGAAGTTGTTCGTCTACGTGAGGGGAAGGTGCTCACCAATTTTCATGGTGTTTGGATCAACGAGGCGGCCTGTGGGACCCACGAACAGAAATCCGTTCTTGGGCATGGTGGCAGCGGTCGAAGGCATAACGGCGGCGGGGGTTTACGGCGTAGGTGCGCCTAGCCAAGGCGAAGCCATTGGTGGTGGTGGGTGGTCGTCTGGAGGTCTGAGGAAGGTGCAGCGAGCGGTCAAAGCATATGAGGGAAGGATTGACCGAATTTGAGAAGATGATGAATAGTAACTTTTTAATTAATTAATTAAGTAATGTATTCAAAGTTTGAAATTGTATAACTCTCTCATACGAAGTCAAAATTTAATGATTTCAGATTCTGTGCGATCGAAGAGTCGAGATCTACGCTGCTGTTCTGACTAGAAGCGATTCCGAGCTGTTTGAATTTTGACAAAATTTGCAACCCGATGGTGAGATTTCTTTTTTGTATATATAATTTATTTATTTATTTAATTTAATTGCTATGGAATGATTGTATGTGTATTATTGAGATCTGCAATGTGATGATATTGTGAACGATTTATTTGTTTGTTGGTGATGTATAAACACAGATTTGTATGTGTTAAATAAAAATAAATCATTTTTGCTTTATTATTGATTTGGATTAGAATTTCCATTTCAATAAAAATAAATCATATTGCTTTCTTATTGATTTGGATTAGAATTTCCATTTCAATAAAAATTAATCATTTTTGCTATATTATTGATTTGGATTAGAATTTCCATTTCAACAAAAATAAATCATTTTGTTATAGTGTTGAATTGAAATAGAATTATCAAATCAACATTTAAAACATTATTTGGATTATTTTGATAGAATTTTCAATTCAATGTGAAACATTATTTTTTTCATTTTTATTGAATTGAAATAGCATTGTATATTCAAAATAAAATATTATTTTGTCATTTAATAGAATTGTCAATACAATTGGAAATATATCATTTTGAAATTTATAATTGTGTTGAATTACAAAGTTATTCTTTTATTTGCATTCCTTGATGCAAATAAACGATGAATTAAAAAGTTATTCTTTTATTTGCATTCCTTGATGCAAATAAACGATGAATTAAGAAGTTAATCTTTTATTTGCATTCCTTGATGCAAATATACGATGAATTAAAAAGTTGTTCCTTTATTTGCATTCTTTGATGCAAATCTACATTGAAATAAAAAGTTATACTTTCATTTGCATTCTTTGATACAGGTAAAATGTTGAAATTGGAAGTTAAATTTTTTATTTGCATTTCTTGATGCAAATAAGTCACAGTTTTAAAAAGGTAATATTTTATTTGTAATTTAGATACAAATCAATAATATGATTTGTAAAGTTACATTTTTTTTTGTTTGCAATTATAGATGTAAACAAAACATTAGAATTAAAGTTACATTTTTGTTTGCAATTTTAGATGCAAACAAAACATTAAAATAAAAAACTACATTTTTTTTATTTACATTTTAGTTGTAATAAAAATGATAGAATTAAAGATTGCATCTTTATTTGTCAAATTAGATGTAAGTAAAGGAATAAAATAAAAAGTTACATTTTTATTTACATTATAGCTGAAATAAAAATGATAGGACTAAAAGTAATATTTTTGTTGTCATTTTGAGACAATAAAAAGATTAGAATTTAATGTACATTTTTATTGTCACTTTCGAGACGATAAAAAGAGTAGGATTACATTTACGGGTACATTTTTAATGTCACTTCATGTAATGCAAAAAGGATTACATTTCTTATGTAATATAAGGATTACATTTTTTTACAATGTAATAAAGATATCGCTTTTATGCAATGTAAAAAGATTACATTTCATTGTAAATGAGTCAACATTAGAATTTACATTTTTAATGTAAATGAATCAGTAGAAAAGATTCATTGTTTTTGATAAAAATATGTTAACATGAGAACCTACATTTTATTGTATATGAAAATGATTCATTGTTGCATTAAAATGTTTTACCATAAAAGTTCACATTTTTATTGTAAAAAGAGATTATATGAAAACATTCATGTGTTGAAAATATAATGTAGCGATGCCTTGAAATATAAGTTTGTGATGTTGAAATGTTACACTTCCATTTACAAGTTGTCCTACTTGTTTATGTGATTGGGACTATAATTTTTCACACATCGCCCGAGTGCACAGATAATCTATTATTGTTTGTTGGTTGAAACCCCACACGGGTGTTGGGACGACATTTGATATACACTAGCCCCAATATTTAATTAATTGTCAATCGATGGATTGACAGTCTGTGTTGAGCATTACTTATTTATTTAGTTTAATGCTCACACAGTTATAAATCTCACTTTGGATGTGAATGTACTGTTTGATGATTGTTTATCATTATCGTTGGATATATGCAATGTATGAAAGCCATATAACTGTAATTATATGGTAATTGATTGAGTCGCATTCTTATTCAGAATTATTTTAATGAAAAAGGTCATTTTAATGTAAAAATACATTTTTATGTAGAAGAATGAAAAGATCATTTTAATGTAAAAATATATTTTAATGTAAAAATACATTTTAATGTAAAAGAAAAAGGAACATTTTAGAATAGGAATACCTCAGGACAAAGAATATTTTAATATAAAGAATATTTTAATATAATGAATATTTTAAAATAAAGAATATTTTAAAATAAATTTAGGAAAGAATAAAGTATGATTTTTATGTCCGTCTTAGAATGGACACAAGAATATAAAATATGAAGCCATGTTATGTAGAGACGCTATTTTTAATACGAACAGGCTTATCGATCGATTTATTCCATCTTTAAAATAAATATAAAAGAAGTGATTTATAAATCTAATATTTTGAAAATTTAAATATTTTAATATAATAAAATATAGAATATTCAATTTTTATTTAAAATTGAAAATGAAGATAAAATCATTATAAATGAATTTATAAACATTTTGAAAAATACATTTTAATAGAAATCGACAATATATATATATACATACATACATATATATATATACACACACATATATATAATGGCCAAAATGGAACGCGCCGCACAACAACCGTTCGCGAATTACGACCATTAACTTCAAATTGATGTAACGGGAGATCCGACCATCAGATTCTTCTAAAACCTGAACCTTTGGGTTCGTATCTAAAAGAGTTTTCCAATGAATATAAGAGTTTTGAAATCTAAGGGTTAGATTTGGAGTTATGTCCAAACCAATTTCAGAGAAGGTCGCTATGGATGAAGTTCGATGACTGTTTATGGAAATCGACTGTAAAGGCCTTAACAAAATTATTTAAAATATATGAAAATTATGTAAAATCATAATAAATGATTTAAAAAGATTTTAAGATGAAAAACTCCAATTTTCTAAAGGTAAAATATATTTTTATCAAAATGAACTAGTTATTAACTAAAAAGATAATCCAATGTTTAAATTAAACAAATTGGATATTGGGTTATCATGAATGGTATCTTCAATAACACTATTCTTAAACCCTGTGTAAAAAGAATAAATCTTTCAATTAAGATTAATAGAGTTTTCAAATTGTATTTAGTAATTGGAATAAAGTGAAATATGAATTGGGTTTATCGTGAACTGTGTTTTAAAACGACATATGTTCTTTAACCCATTAACAGTGAAAATATAATTTGGAATTTATAAATCTTTTATTAAGATTTAACTGGAAATTTTCCAAAATAAAGTTTTCCAATTTATTTCATTAAATTAGAATTGAATGGAATTTGGTTCGGTAATAATCGAGATGAGCTTCTGTAAAAGAAGACTATTACTATATATGAAATTTAAAAGGCTTTGTCGTTATTCCATTTATATTATTTGTCTGATACAGAAATTTATATCGATTATATATTGATTCGATTTATGTAAAAATTCCACATTTAATGGAAGATGATTTGGGTTTATCGTGAACTGCGTTTTAAATGACATCGGTTCTTTAACCCAGTTAAAGATAAGATTAATTTCTTAAATTTGAATAATCTTTAAGTAATGATTTTAGAGATTAAAAAGAATAACTTTAAAGAATTTTATCTTTGATAAAATTAATGGGGACTCTTCCTAATATTGTGAATACTTTATTAAAAGAACATTCTGAATTGGAATGAGGCATTGGATGTGTTTTTATAGCACTTGATTTTAAATTACGGGAATTATTCGGAAAGACCGGGTTTAACCCATTCTGAATAATGAATACGACGATTAACAGTCGAAGAAATTGAAGACGGTGCAAGACCGACGATCTTCACGTCGAACTTATGAGTTGCTACTGATGCCCATGATTGGAGTAGCTACCTTGAAGGGGCTACAGTGGTAGCCGTCCGGACGTACATGTTGATTGTTTGGATATGCGAGGAATAAGGTTCCTCCGGTTTTGTTCAAACCCAGAACGGACTTGTAAATGGATGGTATGTCTGACGTTGTATTCCTTTACATTGTATCTGTTGATTTCTGCTAATATATATCTGTTTTGTAGCGGATAATTCATTCTCTTGCTTAATACCCTTCCCTGAGACATATGAGCTCAGAGTTTATATATTGGCAGAAATCAATGGTAGGGATTGACAATGTGGCATACTAAGATGCATGGATCAAGGCTTTTTTTGAAAAGCAGAGCCTTATGGATGATGATCAAAGCATAGCCTATTTAGGCATAGCTTTGTGTATTACGTTACATCGCGAGCCTCACACCCCAGTAGAGTAAAAAAACGGGACAAGGGAATGCAGGGAGTGCACACGTTTCTTTCTAGATAGAAGTGTTGTTTGGGTTTTCAAACGGCCTAGCATTTTTACTTATTTAGTTGATGGATTGAGTCTCCTCGGATATTTTTATTGGTTGCCAATGGCCAATTTATAGGTCCAATAGGATCGGGAAGCGTGTGTTCAAGAATTGCCAATCCGCTAGCGTTATTTGTGGACCGGCCCTATTGTATCCAAGGGTTCACTACGGGGAATCCTGAGACATTGCTTGAGTGTCTCGAATTAGTTAGGAGATCGTCCCTTGCCTTGACTCATGATGGAAACCAACCTCCAATACGACATCATGCGGTTTTGATTGTATAACTAGTACGGCGATATAGTATATGGTAGTTATGTCGTCTATGATTGATACATTATGATTGAAATTGTTTTTAAAACATATTTACACTAATAATAATATCAAATCCGTTTTATCGTATCAAGCATCTTTTGACCATTATAAGTTAAAACTCTATCCTCCGGTTTGCCTTGCATTGTGTGATGGGACTTGAGTCTTATAATGGTTTCATTTTTCTAATAAGCATTGCATTGTTTAACGATTTACTTTATTTCATGCACTGGCAATTCAATGGAGTAAACCCATTCCACATTAGCGGCGTTGTCCTGTGATTAGCCTTATTATTAAACAAGGTAAATACGATTTATCATACCAGTCCCATGACCGGCCTGTAGTTTGTTTCACTTGCAAACTCAGGTGCCCTCTTTTCCACACGAGCAGCCGAGTAGCTTATTTTGCAGATATATTAAGCAAGATTCTGGATCGAAGCTTAAAGCTGTGTCCAGAGTGTTGATAGACTTCCGCTGTATCAGTTTAGTTATTTCCGTTGCTTTGTATTAATTATTGTAAATAATCTTTCGCTGTATCATTATTTATTAATGTACTCTGGTATATTCTGTACTCTGATGTTATATTATCATGATGTAATAAAAGTCTTCTGTTATCCGTTCTAATGTATTATATTCCAAAAGTTAAAGTATTCGAAGATTTCCGACTTTTGGTTCAGACCTATATGGTTTATGGTCGATTCAAAGGGTGGGGTTTTCCGTTCTTTACAGTTGGTATCAGAGCCGGGTTAGCTCAAATTTTGGGGTACAACTCGTTAGAACTGAACAAAAGACTCATCAGAGGTAGGATTAATAATATCCTATAAAAGAATGACTCGTTAGAGATGGGATCAGTAGTATCCTAGAATTAGTCCGAAGAGTGTTATTTTTATAAAAATAAAAACAAATTTAGTTTTGAAAATTTTATCTTAAAATTCGTATTTGAGATATTATTATATTTTAATTTGGACAATCGAGTATATAGAGATTTTAATATACGTATGATCCACGTGTATACGAAGTCTCAAATATACTAGATAGATATAGAATCACACTATAGTCATCCGGAGATGATTCTGGTGATTTATATATATATATATATATATATATATATATATATATATATATATATATATATCATCATCAATATTTATATTCGAGTTGTGAAAGTGGAATATCTATATATTTCCGATCGACTTGTATGAGAACCAAAAATTAAGTAGAATTTATTGCTGTGATTTGCACTAAAAATATGATTTTTGACTATATATAAAAAGTTATAAATTTATAAAGTTAATCACCTAATTGATTGCTGGTTGTGATGTTTGATAATTAGTTTAACTAATAAAAATGTTGATATGATAATTAATTTTACTAATATGAGAAAGAATGATAAATTTAGCTAAAATTTAATATTGAACTAAATTGATAAGAAAAGAAATTTTAGTTGGTTAATTTAGCAACTTTTAGCAACGTTCCTTTTCGAGGACGAAAAGATTTTAAGTGGGGGAGATTGTAACAACCCGCAAATTCTGAACCAATTTAAAATTTTTATTTTAGAAATTTTAATGGATTTTTAATATTTAAAATGTTTTATTTTAAATAATAACGACTAAAAATTTATTTAAATCAAAGTTAAAACGAATAAATTTAATTTAAATATAAAAGGAGTTAGAAATGGCGCGACAGTTTAAAATTTTGATTTCAAACTTTAACTGAATGCACAGGATTCAAAATGAATCGGATTTCAGTAAAACCAAAAATATTTAAATCTGTTTAACCATATCTTTCAAACGAATGTAAGAAACTGAAATTTCACTTTAAAAATAAATAGTTATGGCCAGTTTAAAATTTAGAAAAGTCGCTATAGAATTTATATATATTTTAATATAATATATGGCCCTTAAAAATAGCCATTTTGCAAATGACCTCCATTTTCGACGAAACTATTTTCTATGGATCCGGAATATTAAATTATTGCTAGATTCCAAAATTCGTAATTTTTGGAGTCAGTATGTGGTCATTATTAAATTTTCAATGAAAATGGTCAATTTTCAATGAAAATGGTCAATTTTCAAACTTTAAAAATTCATTAATAATTCATACGGACTCGGAATTCAACGAAACCAGTTTCTTTGGATTCGTATCGTCAAGAAATAGTTGTGTTCCAGTTTTCAGCAAAATTGAATAACGTATGTATTTGTACGGATTTTAAAACCAGGAAACTTGTGTGAAGGACAAAAAAAGCAAAAAGTTTACCCAAAAGGACAAGAACCAAAAATTTTGCTCAAAATGCCAACTTTCAGTGTAAAGTGGAAAAACAGGGGTCCTCTGAATTCCACCATTTGCACTAGACAATGTCCTTTTGGGCAAATTTTTGTCCCTTGTCCTTTTGAGCAAACTTTTTGTTCTTGTGAAAAAAAAAAATCCCCTTTTAAAACCTTGAAAAGGACTTATAATGAATAAAATAATATAACATAAGGGGTAATCATTATATAATCAAAACATGATTAAATACTTATGGTTGTTAAAACAATTTCCTAACATCTATATAATATCTCATTAGCCCGCCCTAACCTAATTCTAAAACATAATCTCTCCTTCTTCATTTTCATGGCGGCTACACTCCTTCTTCCTCCAAAAATTTCTTTGCAAATAAGACCATAGAATTCAATAATTTATGACTCCAAATCAGAACAAAATCATACCAAACCCTTTCTGAGTTTTGTTCATATCAATAACCACTACCTACCACGAAAAATTCAAGACCTATCGTCGCACGGATTCGTCGGGATCTGAGATTGAACAAAAAATTTCAGTTTCGGATTTTGGTGAATTCCGGCCAAACCTCGAGAATTAGACGATGGTGTCAAAAAAGAAAATTTAGCCGAGAGATAAACGAATAACTTTGCTTCAGAATGTTTTGTCCGAAAGTCGACCGAATTGCATGAAAATCGAGTTGAACTGAAAGGCACCAAAACAGAAATTTCCGGCGAGCTCAGAATGAAGATGATTGATTTCCTGCGATCTAGGAAGAATCAGAGGAAGTTTTCAACACGGAAGTTGTTTGCCTACGTGAGGAGAAGGTGCTCACCAATTTTCATGGTGTTTGGATCAGCGAGGCGGCCTGTAGGACCCACATAACGTAAATCCTTTCTTGGGCACAGTGGCGGCGGTCGGAGGCATAACGGCGGCGGAGGTTTACGGCGTGGGTGCGCCTCGCCAAGGCGAAGCGATTGGTTGTGGTGGCTGGTCGTCTGGAGGTCTAAGGAAGGTGCAGCGAGCGGTCAAAGCATATGAGGGAAGGGTTGACCGAATTTGTGAAGATGATGAATAGTAACTTTTTAATTAATTAATTATTTAATGTATTCAAAGTTCGAAATTGTATAACTCTCTCATACGAAGTCGAAATTTAACGATTTCAGATTCTGTGCGATCATAGAGACGAGATCTATGCTGCTGTTCTGACTAGAAGCGATTCTGAGCTATTTGAATTTTGACCAATTTTGCAACCCGACGGTAAGATTTCTTTTTTTATATATATAATTTATTTATTTATTTAATTTAATTGCTATGGAATGATTGTATGTATATGACTGAGATCTGCTATGTGATGATATTGTGAACGATTTATTTATTTGTTGGTGATGTATAAACATAGATTTGTATGTTTAAATAAAAATTAATCATTTTTGATTTATTATTGATTTGGATTATAATTTCCGTTTCAATAAAAATAAATCATATTGCTTTCTTATTGATTTGGATTAGAATTTCCATTTCAATAAAAATTAATCATTTTTGCTATATTATTGATTTGGATTAGAATTTCCATTTCAACAAAAATAAATCATTTTGTTATAGTGTTGAATTGAAATAAAATTGTCAAATCAACATTTAAAACATTATTTGGATTATTTTGATAGAATTTTCAATTCAATGTGAAACATTATTTTTTTCATTTTTATTGAATTGAAATAACATTGTATATTCAAAATAAAATATTATTTTGTCATTTAATAGAATTGTCAATACAATTGGAAATATATCATTTTGAAATTTATAATTATGTTGAATTAAAAAGTTATTCTTTTATTTGCATTCCTTGATGCAAATAAATGATGAATTAAAAAGTTAATCTTTTATTTGCATTCCTAGATGCAAATATACAATGAATTAAAAAGTTGTTCCTTTATTTGCATTCTTTGATGCAAATATACATTGAAATAAAAAGTTATACTTTCATTTGCATTCTTTGATACAGGTAAACTGTTGAAATTGGAAGTTAAATTTTTATTTACATTCCTTGATGCATATAAGTCATAGTTTTAAAAGGTTATATTTTATTTATTACAAGTGCGAACCCGTGCTTCACACATGGATTTGAGTGAATTAGAATGTATATAGAGTGCATAAAATTTATTTTAAATAATGAAAGTGGAATCTAGTTAAAGAAGCAAAGAGAAATTTACTTGTATAATTAAATTTAAAAAGCCGTGCAAACCGTAGAAACTTATGTTCATTAAATGGTTGAAAAAACATCAGAAAGCTCCTAAAATATTGTACTCCTTGTATTATTTGGAAAAAAAACCGGGGCACTAATAATGGTCATTGGTATAAAAATATTATTTCCTTTGCTTTATCCTATTGACTAAACATTACGGCTGTTGCACTTTGCAAGTGCTCACATGAATATAACATGAAGCACATATCAAAAGTGGTGTTTTGGATAAACATCATAAGTCTGTCTTCAATATGGAAAATATTATATGTAGCATGCATTGTCGTGTATAACATGGAAATGCAGGGTTAGATGTAGCATGCATAACATCTGATGCAGCAAACAAATTAGTTAACATCTAATCATTGCACAATAGTATGATCATATAAAGTAAATCCTTTTGGGTGTAATAGCTAAAAAAATGTCGAATTTGAGTTGGATGAAAATATTATGTATAAAATATTAGCTACAATCCCTAAAGTTACATGCCATATACCAAATTAATGATCAGTAGAAAGAAAAAGACATTAATAGTTGTGTTAAAAGTTGCAAGCTGAAGTTGCAGAGTTCGTCAATCATAGTACTTTTCTGGAAAGTTTGCACTTTTCTTCAATGCATTCCTTCTCATAACATATAATCCTTTTGAGAGCACAATGGTTGTGCTTCCTTCCTATCAATAATTGTTGGAGCAGATATCAAACAATATAAAAAATAAGTGCAAGGTGCATTGCGATAAGTGAGAAATCAATGAGAATTATGTTTATGGTACATGAAACCGTAGGCTTGTCTAGAAATTATTCAAATGGTTATATACAAAATAAATTTAATCTTATATACATTAATATATTTGCTCATTGTATATGATCTACTTGATGGGATGAAGAAGAAAAAGGAATTTAGAGGGAGCCAACGTCCTAAACCCATATAAAATCTGACTGCTAAAATTTATAGTCAGGATATACATGTCTTTAAATCTTCGGGAAGTATTAATGCACTAAAATTGATATGCAATATACATGATTATACCACTTAGAAGCTTTGTGCAAATTAAAATATATTTGAAGGAAAGGTATAACCTTTCGTGTAATTAAGGTAAAGCCTGTTTATTGGAAGTTTCAAAATTCATACAAATTAATGCTTAGGAAAAAATGACAACAGTTTATAAACAACTAAATAATCTTTGACTGCATGGAATATATTCAACAAAGAGATATGCATTCAAAGGGCTTCTTAATTTAAGCTAATAATCCTTAAGAACAACACTATTGGAAAAAACAGTTTTGAGAACAATCTAAAGGGAAATGGTAAACGAAGTGATCATTTTTAGTTATAGAGAAGAAAATTGAATTTATTATTTTCCTTTGTAACTTGAAAAGATAAACGAACATAACATTTTTTTTTTTTTTTTTTTGCAAATTGTCCTAGAAACTAATTATTCAAAAGTGTTGTTCAAAAACTTATAAATTAAATGAGGAGCCCTTCAGCCTAATTTTCACTTCCGTAAAATTATGAAAACAAAAAATCTATCTATTTTCTATATGTATATCTAAATTATCTAATTGCATAGATTTTATGGTATCCGTTTAAACAATAAGTCTATTCCATTAGCGCACCGAATGGTATTTACTCATGATGCAAAATTTATATTGGTAATTAAAGTTGGTATTTATTAACTATTATATTCCTACTAATCTTATTTTTTAGTAGTATGTTTACTTATACCCACCGAGTAAGTCAATACAAATTTGTGAGAATCAGAATTCATTGGGAGAAATAATTACCATTACCTCATATTTAAGTTCAATACAAAATTTTGATGTTTCTAACATTATCACTCATACATAATATTTTCCCTTTGAAAAACCTAATTTTCTCACAAACATAACAAAAACATTAAAATTATATACATTATATCATAAATATTTTTTGTCTTGACATGTGAAAACAGTTTCTTTGTCTTATAAATATACAAACACTGTGGATTTATAATCTATGGTTTAAATAGTTCAACAGTTAAACTAAGAAGAAGAATTGAAAGGAAAAAGAAAAAAAACTAAAATCCAACAAAAATTCAATAGAGGAAATAATTTTTTTACTGATAAATAGTCAGCGGATAAGCTGGGGGGGATCATGGACACAACTGGCTCTCCATTTAAAATTCATAAGCACACATTTTTCTTTTGACGTAAGCATCTTGTAATTTCAGCTATTTGCAGGGTAAAGGAAGAAATACCAAAATATCCATTAAAAGGTGGTATATTGATCTGCAAGCAAGCATGTTTATGTATAAAGCATTAAGAACACCGGAAATTCTGACTAAGAGATAATAGCCTGAATCGTGAGTTCATTTTTGTTCTACTATATATTGTGGCAAATTCTTTGATTGCAAATTCATCCATCATTTATTGACATTCTATTATTTCGGCATATATTATATTTTATTTCCTTCTTTTATTCAGTGATTAACATGCATAAATGGTTAACAGAAAGACATACAACTGCAAGTCCATAAACAGCTAGGAACAAACAATAATAGCATAATTAATACTCCATATATTGTAAACATGTTCTCTTCTAATTTATGTCATCCTTTTGTTTAGCAGTTAAGATTCATAAATGATCGACATAAATGCATAAAACTGCAGGTCCATAAACAGCTAGGAATAGATGTTAATGGTATTATTCAAAATTTATGGTATATGTGTCTTAAACCATATATTAATAATACAATAGTCAGGAACCGATATTAACGGTACAACTGCACACGTCTTTTCACAATTTATTACACATGCTAGATAAATAACATATATTCTTCCATGTTCAGTATACGTAGCAGACAAATGTAATTATTCAAAAGTATATATTTAATTATAATATCCATCATTTTGTAGCAGAAAAGGCAGCAAAACATGCAACACAGACTCATTTCTATATTATGTTTGTCACACAGGCTCTTATTCATCCATTTAGTTGCTCTCAGGTCAAAGAAACAGTCGAGTTATTCAATTAAGGAAATTTTCATTTAAGAGTTTTGAACATTTAGTTCATTTACTTGGTAACACAAATCCTGGTTTGATTGTTTCAGCCGACTCTATTTAGTTTAATCCATACAGATAGTTTCCTATATGGCGCTGATGGTAAACATGCAAAATTTATACTTTCCATGGTGAGTTTGTAAAGCAACTGTTGGTGGCTAAGATGAGTAATGGATTCTATGTTTTTGCAGATCTTCCGACTTAGACAGTTAAAAAGAAGTAGGTTATTTTACAAAATATACGGAAATATCATTAGAGTTTGACATTTTGTACATTATTGAGCATTTGATATAGTATCCTTTTTTTCTCCTTTTAAGGAGATTATGTAACATATAGAGTGTTTTAGTATGAAAATATAACTTTTGTATATGTAAAATCTAAATAGTTTATTTTCCCTAATCATTCAAACTGTTTAGCCATTTCAGTCAAGCTTTGTTCATTGGTAGATCAGTTATTTCTTCTCCTCTGATCTATTTATCATGAAAACAACTTAGATTGTCTATTCATTTTTTTTTTCTTGCAGTCTTCTTCTTCTTAATTTCCAATCACAATCAGATTTTGTCACGCTCGTGTATCCTAAATCATTCCCAAATTTTCTGAAAATTCCTAATTTTCATATGAAAAAGGCTGGTAGCTTACTTTGATCATTGTTGGTGAGAAATCAAGAAAGCGTTATCATTGCTATATTATTTTTGGACTTTCATCTTTGATTGTAAAATTTAAGGTAATTTTTTTTAAAATGCAAATCTTATATTACCTTAATTCATTAACATCCACCCTGGGACATTAAAGATATAAGTATTTGCATATTCATCAATCAAGATGGTGAATAGGGAATTTACATATAATTGTTAATAAAATGTGCTTTGGTTTGTTTCTCTAGGCCATGTAGCTTGATCCTATTTATTAAACATATATATTGTTAGTTACAAAGCAGTGAATTAGTTAATAATCACAAATATGTTGCTTGGGCATCTTAAGTTTGAACCTCAGTCATTATCGGTTTGTTTAATGTGCAGTTCAAGGATAATGGAATTTAAGATATAATTTAAACACTCTTATGCTACGTTGATAAATAGCCTCTAGCTTAATTCATAGTTTTGTTACATGTGAATTGAATTTATATTATAATACACATAATTTATTTTTTATATGGAATGTAGGTATTAAAATATATGAAATGCAACGTTAACAGTTGCCAAGCCTAGGAGAATATGGTAATACAACTAAATATAAATACCTTGTTCTCATATTTACAAACATAAATCACATAATATTTATTTAGTGTTAATGTATGGTATATGATCATTCATGTGACCTATATCACCCCTTGCACTTTGAAAATAATATAATTTCAAACCAACTATGATATTATTGGAGTTAAACTTGTTATTTATGATACTATATGTGATTATATATATGGCAACAGTTCTAATGAACAAAATTCACCTATACCTATTGGCTAAGTCAAAATTCGATCACCAGTGCATTGTGCATTGAGGTTACATTTATTCAACCATAATTCCAGTACTCTAAACAAATACAATATTGATGTAGATAGTTTAAGACAGAGTAAGTAAAAATTCAGATTTAGATTATTTTAGTTAAATTTCTGCTTCATTAGCTTGAATATTAGCATTTGCAAGATAACCTAATCTAAAGTACTATTACTGCAACATTAGCTATCAAGCTTCTTTTATATATAGGGATAAATATATTCAACTTGTAGACAAAAGGAAAACAGAGGGAAGCAAGCTAATGTGAAAGGTAGTAAAGTCGATTTTACCTGACTGTGTCAATTATGGTTCACCCTCTGCATTCACCATTTCATGCAACTCGTTTTCCATACATCTTTGTATAGGTCTTCGCCATGAATCTATGTGTGGAAGCTGTTCCTTCTTTCAGTCAAACTATCAAAACAATGTATTATAAAAAATTAATAAAGTTGGTTTCCTGAACAAACATTTAGTTAGCAATATGAATATATTCAGTTTTGAACATGTTTTGTAAATATTAATTCCATTACCGAAAAATATGGATACTATAAGTATTTTATGCAAGTCTATCTGCAGGAAGGACATGTTACCTTGGCACATTCAATGAGCCAAATCCAATTAGATTGGAAGCGAAAGCAAAAGACAGATTACTTTTCAATAATTATGAGGATCAACCAAATAAATTATGCTGTAAATTAGTATTTAGAAATGATAAAATCATGCAAAACACTTGGCTAAAAAAAAAAGTGTTTCATGTAAAAAGTATCATGTGTTTTTATTTTGTTTATTTAGTGTAGTGAAAGTATACGTAACTTTTTTTCTAACTAGCAAATATTCTTGCTTTCTAAGATATACAAACAATATTAGTTTGTAGATCTGGTCTTTACCTTCAAGAGATGCACGTAGGCATGCAAAATTCGATTTAGCTCTTAAATTTATTCTTAAATGCCAAAACAGTGGTATTCTAAAAAATAGTAGCAACTCCACCTAATATCATAAGGCCATGTTAATAAGCATGAAACCAAGAAACTGTATAACAAGTATGTATAGACAAATCTGATTTCTCAACTTAAGCTTTAGTAAATACCAGTTGGGTATCATAGAAATTACATATACAGAAGTCTAAACTTCCAATAAAAATGCAGAGCATTGTTCAGATCTAAAAGAAATTGGTAATAAGCGTGCAAAATGCAAAATTTGCATATTGAATAAATGAAATGAAAATGGATGACGCAAAGCAATATGAACAGGTGTCGTTAATGGAAGATTACTATCTAACCGTATAACTAATTTAACATAAAAAATTTAATCATTACTTAAAACAACTATTCAAGCACACATAAACAATATGAGACATGGATATCATATTATGGGGTAGCCTAAATATTATAGCTCATGGTTTTGACAAAAATAAAATATTAGAGTTGAAATTGAATATTATACAATCATTCTGCTCATTAAAACAATCTTTGGAATGACTTGTCTTCATCATTATTTAGATTTAACTGATGTTAACTATGTTCTAAGCATGCTAGACAGAAGTGAAGTGAAGTGAATTGTTTCCCATTAAGATAACATGACTATCATTATGTTTCTATTTCGTTGGTTGACTTTACAATAGTGGTAGTCATCACTAATCTTCTCCAGCATCAGTCAAGTAAAATAATTACATGGTGTGCATATGTTCTTAATGATTTTTTGAGAATCCAGCATGCAATCAAGTTTATCAATTTCCTAAAATTATACTGACTCAGTTGGACAATTTCATAGTAAATTCATCACTTGCAGCATCTGGTTAGACAAATGCTTATATAATCAACATATATTGGTATCGTATGCTTACAATCTTTCTCTTTACTTTACCTAGCAACATTAAGAAGAGGTCCAGACTTTGTTCTAATTTTATGATATATCAAATTCATGTTATCCAGTGTATAATTTTAAATTAATGACAAACTAATAGTAAGCAAGAAATATCATCCTATAAAATTACTGCCCCAACCACATATTCATCAATATTCTGATATTTTTGAACAAATAGATCCTTTATATCAGATACTATCAAAGGCGAAGTTCTCGTTTAAGTTTTTGCCAGAATAATGAAGCAAAGAGTTCTAAGAAAAGTTGAAATTATATATTTTGCACAATTCTTGCTCAGTTTTGAACAGGACATACTTTCTTTATGCATATTAAACAGTATAATTAGGTAATAAAATAAAATTCACCAATTTAGTTCAAAAATAACACTTCTATGAAAGTATTCTAGAAGAAATTCACAAACAAAAGTGAGTAATAAAATAATAATAAAAGCAGCACAAAACAAAGGATATTACTCCTTAAATGAGATGAATTGCTAGAGCATACAATGAATCCTTTCACTTAGTCCGCAACGCAAAATTTTATCTAGGTTATAAGCAGGAGTAGAATTATCATGAAGGTAGAATAATTTGATAGCCTGGGTTGAGAAAAAATACATCAATGCTTAGGGAAAAAAAAGTCAATAACCATTATAATCCAATTGAGCTGAAAATTATTTTTGAAAATAAAAAATAAAACCAAATTTTCACTTGTTATAGAGCATTTTAAAATTCGATGAACACATGTATAGTTCTTTGTGGAAAGAAGTTCAATTTAAAGCAATTAACTGAAATAAGAATATTTGAGGCATCACTATTGTTCATCAACAGTTGACAGTTGCAATATTACTTTATTACCACTGCAATAGCTGCAAAAAAATAACTACAAAACATACATGGAACATGATAACAAAGTGAAAAGTTTTATTTTAATTTAAAAAAATGCAAATTTGTATGAACAAATTCCACAGAATGAATATGAGGAAAGGAAACAAAATTGTTGACTTAAAGGTAATAATTGGAAATTATTCAGGAATACTGTAAAATAAAATTATAAGGTTCAACTGCAAAAAAATAGAACAAATGAAAAATGAACCACAATCTACACATATTATAAGGTTCAATGTAAAACAAAATTGGCAAAAGAATTGAATTTTTACCTCTGTGCTTGTAAGAACTGATGGTCAGCTGAAATCTGTTGATGATGTAAATTGAATTAAAGATACTGAAGTTTAAATTGAATTAACAGGAGCATGGAGTCAACATTAATATAGCTTTAACATTGAAGATAAGGTCATGTATTAGTTTAAAAAAAGCCATGTATGGTTAATAGGAAAACAGTCATAAATTTGTTTCTAACAGCTGAAAACTGTTGATGATGTAAATGGAAATTTATTATATTAATGGGTATGCATGCACAGATAGGCAAACCGTATCTTTGTATTGTTCCTAGATTACATACGCAATTATTTTTATTGTTACTTATCTTTAACCAAAAATAAATTTACATATAATTAATGTTAATACTAATAAACTTAGTTTCATTTTGGAGAAAAACAAATGAATTATATTATATGCATATAATATTAATGGGTATGCATGATAGAAATTTATTATTTAACATGCACTAATATGTGTTTAGCCGTTAATTTACCACAACTACCTGAGGACTACATTCAGGCTCCCCGTCGAATTCAAAAACAAATATTGGATCCGGGTTGCTTCTCACGGTCAGATGAAAATTCACGTCCTTCTTCTACCACTTGCAATCCAGCCATTCACAAATACGGCGGGTAGAAGTAGTATAACAATGGATAAGGAGGGTGGTAATACATCGAGGTTACCACCCATCGAGGATTATACATCGAATAAATTGATAGTGAAAAGCTTCTCTTTTATAAGGTGGGAGAGGCTTATTAAAAACATCGGACAGCAAAGGGATTTTTTGGGGAAATTGAAAATGAAAGGGCACACCGGCTTCAAAACAGGTTTGATAAGAAAGAAGGCCACGTTCCCGGAAATTAAAAAGGAAAGCCGGAAGATGCCCTATCAAATTAGGAAGATCTACCAAGAAGAGTGTATCATCTAGGAATGCAAAGGAAAAAAAATACCTTTAAACTCCCTGAAAATCAGAAAACGAATGATGCAGAAGTACTAAATAGCATACGATAAAGAACGTAAAACAAATTACTGCCTTCCTTTTGTTCCCGGATTTGAATTCCACTGACAAAATCGATGAACGACGTAGTGCCCAAATCATACCTAATTAGAATATTGTAACAATTTTCGCAACTCATCAAGTAAAAGGGTAAAAAAAAAAGCAGCAGTACCTTAGCATACATCAGGTATGCGGTAGAGCAACTGGTGCGAGCGTAAGATAAGGCATGAAATTAGGAAGTTGGTTCACATCTGGAAGGATGGCGTGGTGTTTTGGGAGAATTTGTAAAAAATGGGTTTGGAAAAGCAGTGATCTAAAGTTGCTACGAAGTAAATATTTGGGACGGAAGCATTTGGGAGAAGATAAGGCTTAATAGGCGATTGAGAATGGTAAAGGATAGATGGATTTAAATACAGCGTGACGTTTGGTTTTTAAATTGCAAGAAGGCCTGTGAGCGCTCCAAAGTAAACCCAGTAACTATAATATAGTATAGATTTACATACAAATCAATAACATGATTTGTAAAGTTACATTTTTTTTGTTTGTAATTTTAGATGTAAACAAAACACTAGAATTGAAGTTACATTTTTGTTTGCAATTTTAGATGCAAACAAAACATTAAAATAAAAATCTACTTTTTTTTATTTATATTTTAGTTGTAATAAAAATGATAGAATTAAAGGCTGCATCTTTGTTTGTCAAATTAGATGTAAGTAAAGGAATAAAATAAAAAGTTACATTTTTATTTACATTTTAGCTGAAATAAAAATGATAGGACTAAAAGTAATATTTTTATTGTCATTTTGAGACAATAAAAATATTAGAATTTAATGTACATTTTTATTGTCACTTTCAAGACGATAAAAAGTGTAGGATTACGGATAAATTTTTAATGTCACTTTATGCAATGAAAAAAGGATTACATTTCTTATGTAATATAAAGATTACATTTTTTTTACAATGTAATAAAGATATCATTTTTATACAATATAAAAAGATTACATTTCATCGTAAATGAGTTAACATTAGAATTTACATTTTTAATGTAAATGAATCAGTAGAAAAGATTCATTATTTTTGATAAATTATGTTAACATGAGAACCTACATTTTTATTGTATATGAAAATGATTCATTGTTGCATTAAAATGTTTGACCATAAAGTTCACATTTTTATTGTAAAAAGAGATTATATGAAAACATTCATGTATTGAAAATATAATGAAACGATGCCTTAAAATATATATTTGTGATGTTGAAATGTTACACTTCCATTTACAAGTTGTCCGGCTTGTTTATGTGATTGGAACTATAATTTTTCACACATCGCCCGAGTGCGCAGATAATCTATTATTGTTTGTTGGTTGAAACCCCACACGAGTGTTGAGACGACATTTGATATACACTAGCCCCAATATTTAATTAATTGTCAATCAAAGGATTGACAGTCTGTGTTGAGCATTACTTATTTATTTATTTTAATGCTCACACTGTTATAAAGCTCACTTTGGATGTGAATGTATTGTTTGATGATTGTTTATCATTATCGTTGGATATATACAATGCATGAAAGCCATATAACTGTAATCATATGGTAATTGATTGAGTCGCATTCCGATTCAGAATTATTTTAATGAAAAAGGTCATTTTAATGTAAAAATACATTTTTATGTAGAAGAATGAAAAGATCATTTTAATGTAAAAATATATTTTAATGTAAAAGTAAAAGGAACATTTTAGAAAAGGAACACCTTAGAAAAAAGAATATTTTAATATAATGAATATTTTAATACAATGAATATTTTAAAATAAAGAATATTTTAAAATAAATTTAGGAAAGAATAAAATATGATTTTTATGTCCGTCTTAGAATGGACACAAGAATATAAAATATGAAGCCGTGTTATGTAGGGACGCTATTTTTATCCCGAACGGGTTTATCGATAGATTTATTCCATCTTTAAAATAAATATTAGAGAAGTGATTTATAAATCTAATATTTGAAAATATAAATATTTTAATATAATAAAGTATAGAATATTCAATTTTTATTTAAAATTGAAAATGAAGATAAAATCATTATAAATGAATTTACAAATATTTTGAAAAATATGTTTTAATAGAAATCGACGATATATGTATATATATATATATATATTGGGGCCGGTTATTTGGACACAAAATTAAACACAAAGAGAGAGACATAAAGCCTATATCGTTGGATTTGTTTGTCTTTATGTGGAGAGTGGAATTCATGGGAGGATCTAGTGGTTGAGATTTATTGTGTGCAATTTTGTGTCCTCATTTTGTGTCTAAATAAAGTTTCCTATATATATATATATATATATATATATATAATGGCCAGAATAGAACGGGCCGCACAGCGACCATTCGCGAATTTCGACCATTAACTTCAAATTGATGTAACGGGAGATCCAACCGTCGGATTCTCCTAAAACCAGAACCGTTGGGTTCGTATCGAAAAGATCTTTCAAATGAATATAAGAGTTTTGAAATATAATGGTTAGATTTGGAGTTAGGTCCAAATCAATTTCAGAAAAGGTCGCTATGGATGTAGTTTGATGACCGTTTATGGAAATTGTAATAACCCGGAAATCTGAGCCAATTTAAAATTTTTATTTTGGCAATTTTAGTGAATTTTGGATATTTAAAATGATTTATTTTAAATAATGACGACGAGAAATTTATTTTGAATAGAATTAGAACGTATATATTTATATACGTCGTCGTTAGAATATAAATATTTATTTATAATTATAAAAGGAATTGAAAATGGCGCGGTAGTTCGATAATTCGATTTCAATGTTCAAATGAATGTACAAGATTCAAAATAAACCGGATTTTAGTGAAACCAAAAATATTTGAATCTAATTGAGAATATCTTTCCAACGAATACGAAAAATTGAAATTTCATAGCGGGAATCAAAAGTTATGCCCAGTTGAAAATTCAGAATAGTCGCTATGGAATTCTGGCCCTTAAAAATGTAAATTTTGCAAATGACCTCAGTTTTCGACGAAACCACTTTTGTTGGATCCGTGATGTCAAGTTATTGTTAGGTTTCAAAATTCGTAATTTTTCGAATCAATATGTGAGCGTGGCGAAGTAAAACGTGTTTTGTCAATTTTAGTCAATTTCGAACGGCCAGAAAATGGCCATTTTCCAAATGGTCTTGGAATTTGACGAAATTAGATTTGTTAGGACCGTATCTTCACTGCGAAGCTAGAAAATATTTTTTGGGAACTTTTAGAGTTCGTACGTGGTTCCGGTAAAATAAATGTTCGTCTGAATTTAAAATATAATGATTAATACTTTAAATTTAATGGAAACTATTCGTAACAGCCAAATTGGGTTATGAAACATATCCCATTGTGTTCGGAATGGGGGTATTACGCTAGGGACGACAGTCGGTGGGTTTGATTCGGTGTTCGAATAAAAATTCAACCTTAGGTGGAATAAAATATAATATAAATTAATTTATAAAAATCCTTTTTCCTTATAGCCCCCTCCCTTTCCCCTTTCTCCCTTCAGCTCAGATCGAAAATTAAAAACAAAAGGGGATCCACGAAGACGACGGGCGTTCCAGCCACCACCACGCGTCACGCTCTGACCCCACCCCCTACCAATCGTCGCACTCCCCTTACCTCCCTCCTCTCCTCCGATGTCCCCCCCCCCCTCGACGTGAAAAAAACCCCGTGCCCAGCCTGATCTCGCGAGCCCCATTTTCACCCGACGCCGTGGATCAAAGTCCCCCCCTCAATTCCAGCGCCCTGACGCAGCCGCCATGCCTGCGAGCCACCAACGACGCCCCTCCTCTTCCCTCTGGCCAATGCAAGCTCCATCTCTCGGGTGCAAGCCCTAGAACCCCTAAAACCTGAACTGAAACCGCCTCCATCGAACCCCATTCTCCGATCAAAGCCCTGATGGAAATTGTAAGTCTTCTTTTATTTATTTCTTTAATAAAGTTGTGATTTTTCTTTTATGAAGTATACGATGTTAGTGTAGAAGAATGATGATTTTATCCTGAGAAAGTTTCAATTTTTTTCGATATAGAGATTATATTTTTATAAGTGGGAAGTTAGAATTTTTATATGAAGAAAGGTAAGATCTTTAATGTAGAAAAGAGGAATTTTTTATAAGAAGAAAGACGAGATTTTTATTGGATAAAGATACGATTTTTATCGAAGTAAAAATACGATTTTTAGTAAAGTAAAAAAGGTTTGGTTTTTATTTTGAATGACGCTTTGAAAAGACGAGATTTTTAACATTGCAAAGACGAGTTTTTTTAACATTCAAAAAGATTAGATTTCTATAATTAAAAAGATTTGATTTTTCATAGAAGAAAAATTAGTTTTTTTCATGGTAGCGAAATAAAAATTCGATTTTTATATATGTAGCGAATACGGACGACGAAAGTGACAAAATGCGAGCACGGCAAAGATTTTCTACATATGAAGAACCGTGGCGTTTGGTTTAGCTTCTCGGTGAGAACTCCTCACTTTTAATTTATTTTCTAGTTGAAATATATACTAGGATGCAGATGGAGCTTAACAGCACCCGACACTCGTCGTCCACAGACCATGGATGACTTGTTTGTTTGATTGCTGTGTTGTGAAATTTGACTGTTGATTGTGATGTGTAAAATATATATTCATGTGTTGAAATCAAATATATATTCATATGTTGAAATAAAATATATATTCATGTGTTGAAATAAAATATATATTCACGTGTTGAAATCAAATATATATTCATGTGTTGAAATCAAATATATATTCATGTGTTGAAATAAAATATATATATTCATGTGTTGAAATAAAATAATTATTCATTTACAAATCGAATGATTTTTTTATGTACACCGATTTGATTGATATTGATTGGGACGATAAATTTTACACATCGCCCAACTGCACAAATAAAATATGTGTTTGATTGATTGAAACCCCACATGGATGTTGGGATGATATTGACGTACACTAATCCCAATTGTTTAGTAGTATGTCGACCGATGGGTTGACAGACTGTGTAAGCGTTACTTATCTATATTTAATGCTTTTGAAGTGGTGTGGTGCACTCTGGATGATGGTTGATGATTTATCGTTGCTATTATATACATGTGTTGTAGAGAATCCATATAATTAACATTATATGGTAATTGATTGGGCCTCATTCTAATTTGGAAAATAAAGAATAGAATGAAAATTCATGTGTTGAATAGAAATAAATTCATGTGTTGAATAGTAATATAAATTCATGTGTTGAATAGAATATAAATTCATGTGTTGAATAGAAAATATATTAATGTGTTGAATAGAAATAAATTCATGTGTTGAATAGAAATAAAAATTCATGTGTTGAATAGAATAAATATTCATGTGTTGAATAGAATAAACATTCATGTGTTGAATAAAAGCCGTGTTGATTAGATTGACGCCATTTTGATGTAAACGATATTTATATCGATTTTGTTCATTTTTATAATGAATATAGAAAAGAAAGTGATTTCAAAATATAACATTTTGAAAATATTATCATTTGTATATCGATGATGTGGAATATTCAATTTTGATTCGAAATTGAATATGAAGTTGAAATCATTTCGAAAACAAATTTAAAACGATTTATAAAATATGTTTTAAAAGGAAATCGATGAAATATATATAATATATTTATATTATATATATAATGGCCTGAATAGAACGCGCCGCGCTGCGGCAGTTGGCGAATTTCGACCATTGACTTCGCATGGACGTTACGGGAGATCCGACCGCCGGATTCTCCTAAAACCGGAACCATTGGGTTCGTATCGAAAAGTGATTTCTAACGAATATTAGAGATTTGAAATCTAACTGTTGGATTTGTAATTATGTCCAAATCAAATTTGGAAAAGGCTGCTGTAAGTGCAGTTTGATGGCCGTTGATGGAATTCGACTGTACGGGGCTTGATAAAATTATTAAAAATAGTAATAATTTGTGTAAAATCATAAGAAATGATTTGTGAAGAATTGAGATGAAAAATTCCAAATTGAAACGATAAAAATAGATTTTTATCAAAATGAACTAGTTTTGAACTAGAATAATAATTTATTTATTTTTGAAATAAATAAATTGGATTTGAAAGGGTTATAAAAGTAACCCGAAGTTTCAATAATTGAAATGGAATAGAATGTGATTTTGGGTTTATTGTGAACCGTGTTTTAAATGATATTGGTTCTTTAACCCAGTTAAAGCCAGGATATGATTTCCCAAGTTAAATAATCATTGATAGTGATTATTGGGAAGATTGAAACCAAGTGGAGTTTTAATGAATCTTTAATTAGATTGAAATAATCGAGAATGGAGTATCACCAGTTTTGCTCCCGGCGATAGATAAATATTTAATTATATTTGAACGTGAAATGGTAATTGAATTTACCGATAACACCTTGGTGTTACATATGAAGTATGAGCAGTTTTACTTCATGTGATGAATAGGTTGGGATTGGGAAATAAAATAAATGATTACTTCGGTGTGGTTCGCTAATCCCGACTAATTTGAATTGATATTCAAAAGAAGATTAAAGAATAAGTTTAAAGAATTTATCTTTGATAAAATTAATGGGAACCTTTCCCAAAGTATGAGAATATTTGAATAAAAGAATATTCTGAATTGGAATGAGGCATATGTTGTGTTTGTGTAACACTTGTTTATTATATACGCGAGTTATTCAGAAAGACCGGGTTTACCCCATTCTGAATAACTGATTCGACGTGGGGTCGAGGATGAAGGCGGTGGTCGCAGACCGGAGGTCTTCACATCGTTTGGGTGATTACTGATGATCTTGATTGAGTTGTACACCCAAAAGGAGGGAATCAGTTGGTGATCGTCTAGACGTACTTGGAGATCGATGGATATGCAAGGTACAAGGTGCTTCCGGTTTCATTCAGACCTAGAATGAACTTGTAAATGGACTGTGTGTCTGACATTGGATTTTATTCTGTGTAATTGATTTTTATTAAATATATATCTGTTTGGTGGCAGAGAATTTATTCTCTTGCTTAACGCCCTTCTCTGAGATGTACAAGCTCAAGGGTTATATATTGATGGATATCAATTGCATGGAGTGAATTGCCTGTGTGGCCTGCCTAAGTGGCAATTGATCAAGGCTTCTGTGGAAAAGCAAAGTCTTGTAGTAGATGATCAAAGCACCGACTGTGTGGCATAGCTTTGTGTAACGTTGGTTCGCGAGCCTCACACCCCGGTTGTGAACCAGAAATGGGAGAGGACATCAGGGAGGGCATGCGTTTCCTTCTAGCTAGGGTGGTGTCAATGACCTGCCAGCCCTAACATTTATATTATTTTCACCTGTGTGGTTGTTGCTGTTGCGAGGCGGCTCGGATATATCGGTGACTGTGTGGAGCCGATGGAGTCATTTGGCTCATTGACGCCCCAAAGGGCGGGGAAATGCAGTATCCAGGCATTTTAATCCACATCGGTGGACCGGCCCTGACGCTCCAAGGGTCACTCGAGCTCTGATCCTGAGACACGGGCGAGAGCATCTCGAACCGGTGAGGGCTATCTTTTGCCTCGGTGCACAGATGGAAACTCAACTTCCAATACGTGACATTTGTGGTTTTGATTGTAGAGCCTAGTATGGGACATGATATATGGTACCCATGCTGTCTATGATTGATATTTATGACTTAAATTGTTTTGACACTATACACTTATAGTAATAATAAAAGATGAAATTTAGCGTATCAAGCATTCTTTGGCTATTATAAGGTAAAACCCTATCATCCAGCTTGTGTTGCATTTTATGCACTGGTATTCTTGGGAGGAAACCCATTCCGTGTTATACGGCGTGGTCCCTTGATTTACCTAACTTTAAAATAAAGATTAATAACTGTTTTAGTTCTCACACCAGTCACATGACTGACCTGGAGTTTATTGTTTTGACCTAAACTCTAGGTGCCCTTATTTTGACACGGGCAGCTAGTAGTTTTGGGTTTGCAGATTTATATCCACAAGATCCTGATTTACAGCTGGAATGATATCCGGAAAGCTCTGTATCCGTGTATTTCTTCCAGTTGTGCTTTGTATTATTTTTTCGCTGCTATGTATTTAAATGTAATTTAAATCTCTGATATTTTGTGATGTATAATATTGATTTATACTCTACATATTCTTGTATTCTGATGGAATTGTTGTAATATGCAATGAAATGTTCTTCTGTTTGAATTCTGATTTGTCGTGTTCTCAAAATAATCAGGGGTTTCGAACGGTCTTGGTCGGTTTTGCGATCGATTCGGATCGAGCGAAATTCCTTTTCGTTACAGAAATTGGTTGTAAAGGCCTTAACAAAGTTATTTAAAATATAGGAAAATTATGTAAAATCATAATAAATGATTTAAAAAGATTTTAAGATGAAAAACTCCAATTTTATAAAGGTAAAATGTAACAACCCAAAATTCTCCTTACGGAAAATCTCAGATTGTTTTGAGAACAATACACATCAGAACACAGAAGAGAAGAACATTTCAATTGCTTTTACAACGATTACATCAGAGTACAAGAATAAGGGTACATAAATAAATACTTTACAATGTGAAAATACAAAATCAGAGTTTACAAATTTACAAAGCAGCGGAAATAATAATAATATGCATAGCGGAAGGCTTCTATTTTCTGGACACAGCTTTAAGCTTCAACCCAGAAATCTTGCTAAAGATAAGAATCTGCAAAGAACCAAAACTCCGAACTGCCCGTGCAGAAAATGGTGGGCACCCAGAGTTTAGGTGAAGAACAATAAACTCCAGGTCAGTCGTGGGACTGGTGTGAGAACTAAAAATAGTTTAACTTGAATTTAGAGTGTGCTTAAACAGGTAAGTTATAAAGAATAATGCAATGCTTCAGAAAGTGAAACCATTATAAGACTCATCCTTTGCAACGTACGCCGAAGAATAGAGTTTCTCTTATAAAGGTTAAAACATGATTTATATGCAAAAGTTATTTTTATGTGATAAGTGCATGGTGTAGAAACACAGGTTTGAATATAAATATAAATCTAGATGGCATAATATGTTATGTAAGCGGCATAATACATTATGTCACCTTAATAATATAAAATCAAAAATCGTAAGCTCGTATTGGAAAGTGGGAATTTTCAGTACGATGGCTCCTGATTCGAAAGATCTATCGCGTCGTGTATCTCCACGGCATACGTCCCAGCAAGAGAAAACACCGAAATACACGTCCGCACTATCGTGGATATATAAGTATACCGCGGCATACGTCCCAGCAAGAGAAAACACCGCTATACTCTATCCTTTGGGAGTAGGGGGGGTCTGTCCTATCCCATCATCTCGGTCGACCGAATCATCCTCATCTCTAAAGTAAACTGACCTGACCATCAGTTCACCATCATACTGTTGTGTGTGAGGATCGCGAGGTTACGTTTTAAAAACACACAGCTATGCTAATTAAAGCTGCGTTTTGTTCGTCATTCACAAGGCTCAGCTTTCCAATAAAAGCCTTGATCGTAGCATTTTTAGCATGCACATCGTCAATCCGTCATTGATCATCTACCAATATATAACCGGGTGTTAAGTGAAGGATAAATTCTCCACCACCAGACAGTTATACGTAAAACAGAGATCAACAAGTACAATATAAAGGAATACCATGTCAGACACGCAATCCATCTATAATTCCGTTCTGGGTCTGAACGAAATCGTATCCGTTCAATCTCCAAGTACGTTTGGATGATCACTAATTTTCCATCATCTTGAGTGTACGGCCCAATCAAGATCTTTATAACCATCCATACGCATATGAAAATTTCACGGTCTTCAACCACCGTCTTCGTCGCCGACTTTAAATCGTCGTATGAATTATTCAAAATGGGTTGAACCCGGTCTTTCCGAATAACCCGCGTATTTTATAAGTAAACATTATAAAAGTCATCCAACGCCTCATTCCATTAAGAATATTTGTTCTTTTCTTTGGAAACTCTCTTCTTAAATCTAATAAAAGATTTATTAAAACTCTAATTGGTTTTTAATCTTCCAAAATCATTGTTAAATGATTTCTCAATTTTAAGAAATAAATCTTAATTTTAAGTGGGATGTGGCTCAAACATTGCTCACGACAAACCCAAAATCATACTTCATTTTCTCATTTCAAATAAAAAGATTAATTCTTTTTATGTTTACCGTATTTCATGTTACTAAAATAAAAGAAAACTTTTATTTATAAAACATCGTTTATCTTTCTACCTTAAATAAAAGAAAGCTTTTTATTTACATATTCATATCTTGAATAAAAGAATCACTTTTGTCATCAATATATATTCAGCGTTTTTAATCTTAATAAAAGAATTAACTTTTATTATCAAAGCTTATTTGACGTTGTTAACTTGGTAGAAGAATAAACTTTTATTATTAAACATTTTCAATGTTCTTAACGTTAATAAAAGAATAAAATTTTATTGTTAATCTTCTTCCAACGTTCTTATTCTTAATAAAAGGGTAACTTTTATTTTCAAGCATTTTTCATGTTTCCAATTCAAATAAAAAAAAGAAGAGTTATTTTTTTTTTTTTTTATTAGCAACATACCTTAGCGTTATTTACTTTCATTTACAAGCATTATGTAGCGTTATTTATTTAATAAAAAGATAAACTTTTATATGAATCATAAATTCTTATTTTAAATAAAAGAAAAGATTTACTTTTTTCTTTTTCTTTTTTTCAAGACATAACTCTTATTTTAATTTCATGAATAAGCTTCTTTTTATTCATATTTCACATGTTATAATAATGCTAACTTTTTATTCGTATTTAACGTTTTATAATAACGCTAATTTTTCATTCTTATTTACATTTTATATTGACGTTAACCTTTTATTCATGATTCACATTTCACATTGACGTTAACCTTTTATTTCTATTTACAAATGTGAATATATTCACCGTTCAATATTGCTACCCTTATTTTCAAAAAAAAAATCATCCTTATACTATCGTCAAAGCATCTATTTTTTTTATTTTGTGATACGTCAACGCTTATCAAATTTCTCTTTTAATTTCATTTTGTAAACATAAACAAAATTTATCTTTTTGTTTTGATTCGTACGCATACATCAGAGCTTAATTTTTATTTTGATTCTTAAACGCTAATTAAAAATCCCAACTTCCTAATTGGGTTTTAAACGCTAATCAAAATTCTACTTTTTAATTGGTTTCCAAATGCTAATCAAAGTTCCAATTTTTTAATTGGTTTTCGAATGATAACCAAAATTCCAACTTTTTAAATTTTGTTTTTGAATGTTATCTAGACCTTCATATTGTTATGAATAAATAATAATATCATTTCCAAAACAATAAATTTTGAAAATTAAACTTCTCATATTCAATAATTAAATAAATAAATTAAATGGAAATATCCTTTCGAGTGAAAATCTGCGCACGACTACTTACACGGCTTAATTCACTATAAATAAAAATCAAAATCCCATTTTGATAATTTTCACAAATTCCGAATTGGAATGAGACTCAAACCAAATACCATTTAATAATGGGTTTCAAACAATGTACTGGCAACATAATGAACAACATTTAAGTGACAATCCAACACAACATCCAATAACATTCAAATTACACAATAACAATCATACAACGTCAAAATCACATTCACGTAACATTCAAAGAACAATATATTAAACGTGCACTTGAGCGATGTGTGAAAATATCAGCTCAATCAACACCTATGAATCAGGTAATCCATATGCGGCAGTGTAACAAATTTTCAATTATTATAAACAATAATAAATTAACATTTACTAGACAGTTACAGCATTCAAATTCAAACATCACAAGAAAACAACAAATCAGCATTTCACATCCATAATTCATAGACAAATATGAAAATACATTTAATAATTAAAAATAGATAATACGGTAAAAGAATAGAGTGAGAAAAACAAAAGTTCTCACCTTGCTTTCACGTTCTGTACGGTTCAGATCTGAATTTCGACAAAAATTTAACTTGCTCAGAATTTGCTCTAGTCAGTCTAGAAACATAGATCTCGGACTCACGATTCCAACGGATCTGAAATTATAATTTTCCGAGTTCGTAAGGTCAAGTTATGATTTAATTTGTAAAATTATGCTTTTGGATTTAATTAATTAAATAAAATAAAGAAAATACCCTCTCTTTCTCCAATCAATTTTCGGCCGTGGGTTTCTCCTAACCCTTCAAATCTTTGACCGAACTTTGCCGGCGATAGGAGGAACGATAGGAGGAGCGGTGTAATAACCCGAAAATGCGAGCCAGTTTGAAATTTTTATTTTGGCAATTTTAATGAATTTTGCACATTTAAAATAGATTATTTTAAATAATATCGACGAGAAATTTATTTTGAATAGAATTCGACGTATATATTTATACGCGTCGTCGTTAGAATATAAATATTTATATATAATTATAAATAGAATTGAAAATGGCGCGGTAGTTCGATAATTCGATTTCAAACTTCAATTGAATGTACCGGGAGCAAAACAATCTGGATTTTAGTGAAACCAAAAACATTAGGATCTAATTGACTATATCTTTCCAACGAAGTTAACAAACTGAGATTTCACTTTATAAATTGAGAGATATGTCCAGTTGAAAATTCTGAATAGTCGCTATGGAATTCAGGCCCTTAAAAATGGACATTTTGCAAACGACCTCGGATTTCGACGAAACCACTTTTGTTAGGTCCGTGATGTCGAGTTATTGCTAGGTTTCAAATTTCATAATTTTTCGAATCAATATGTGAGCGTGGCAAAGGAAAACGTGTTTTGACCATTTCAGTTGATTTTAATCGACTGGAAATTGGCCATTTTTCTAACAGTCTCGGAATTCGATGAAACTAGTTTTGTTAGGACCGTATCGTCAATACGAAGCTAGAAAATATTTTTCTGGAATTTTTCTAGTTAGTATGTGATCCCAGTAATTTGAAATGTACATTTAAAATTCAATATAGTGATTTAAATATAAAATTAACAGAAACTGATTGTAACAATCGAATCAGCTGACGATACATATCCCATTGTGTTCGGAATGGGGGTTGAACGCTATGGACGACAGGCGGTGGACCTCGTTTAGAGGTCGTTTGAAAAAGTTGACTTTTTGAATTAAAATAAAATAATTAAATTAATAAATAAATAAAAAATCTAATCTCTCCCTATTTCACGCTGCCCCCCCCCCCGATCAAATTCATTTCAGAATCAAAAGAAAAAAAAAAAAAAAAAAAAGGGGACGAAGGCGACGGGGGGGGAGAGCCGCCGCCGCCACCTCGCGCGCTCCCCTCCGACCAGAGCGCCGCCCCACTCCTCCCACCGTCGACGACCAGCCGCCGCGATGCACCCCTCCCCCTTCTTCCGATTCGAGCCGCGAACCCCCCCCCTCTGGACAAAACCGCCGCCGCGATGCACCCCTCCCCCTTCCCCTGACAACCACCGCGACCCCCCCCCCCCTGAAGCCCGACGAACCCAAAGAAACCCCGACGCCGACGCACCAGTAGCCCCCTGTAAGTTTATTTATTTTATTTATTTGTTTTATTTTATATGAATAGAATTTTAAAAACTTATTTTCTTTAAAAACTGATTTTTAATTTAAGTTTAAAACTGATTTTTAATTTAAGTTTAAAACTGAATTTTATTTATTTTAAAAAAACTGATTTTTTATATTATGTTAAAAACTGATTTTTTATATTATGTTAAAAACTGATTTTTATTTTACTTAAAATCTGAATTTTATTTTGTTTTAAAAAAAACTGATTTAAAAAGGAATTTTGAAATTGATTTTTATTTTAAAGGTTTGAAATAGAAGAAAAAGGGTTTAAACTTAAAAAGGTGAAATCTTTAAATTTAAAAAGGTGAAATCTTTAAACTTAAAAAGGTGAAATCTTTAAACTTAAAAAGGTGAAATCTTTAAATTTAAAAAGGTGAAATCTTTAAACTTAAAAAGGTGAAATCTTTAAATTTAAAAAGGTGAAATCTTTAAATTTAAAAAGGTGAAATCTTTAAACTTAAAAAGGTGAAATCTTTAAACTTAAAAGGGTGAAATCTTTAAATTTAAAAAGGTGGAATCTTTAAATTTAAAAAGGCGAAGTCTTTATATAGAAAATAGCGTGATAAAAATATAATTTTTATCTATATAACATAGTAGTAAAAATTCGATTTTTAAATATATGACTTTTAAATTGAAAATAAGTAAATGAAAATGTGATTTCTATTTTAAAAACATCAGAATATAAAAATGTGTGATTTTTATATATATAGTGACTACGGGCAGCGAAGATGACGAAGACGGGATAACGAAGAAGATTTCTATCAATGAAGTGCCGTGGAGCTAGGATAGCTTTCGGTGAGAACTTCTCACTCAAATTCTATTTTTCTAGTTATATATATATATATACTAGGATGCAGACGGTGCTTATTAGAAGCACCCGACACCCGTCCACATACCATGGACTTGTTTGTTTGGATGTTTGGGTGATTGATTGAGATATTGGTTTGAATGTGGTTTGTGGTGTGAAAAATCGAATCGATAAATTGGTTAGGATTAGACGTGCGCCGTTATAAGGCGAAGGAGTAAGACTAGGTTAGACTCTTACTCCAAATTTTGTGGTTTGCATAACGAAAGTGAATTTGATTGATGTGTGAATGGCGTGGGCCTTCACTAGACCGGGGATAAGGCTAGGCCTTGTCCCGTTTCTAGTATCGTGCCGTTATGCCGCCAAAATTTTCTAAAATATGTTAGAAAAATAAAAATATCATTTTTATTGTGTAAAGGAACTGAGTAGAAATTCAAGTGTTGAAATAAATATTTTTGACGTTAAAAATATAATTTTTAACGTGAAAGTGAATAAATAAATATTTATAAACAAATCGGCCGATTTGTTTATATACACTGATTTGACTGATATCGATTGGGTCGATAAATTTTACACATCGCCCAACTGCACAAATAAAATCTGTGTTTGATTGTTTGAAACCCCACACGGGTGTTGGGATGAAATTTGAAGTTCACTCATCCTGATTGATTAAATGTGTCGATCGATTGATTGACAGGCTGTTATAAGCGTTGGATGTCTATATTCGATGCTTATACAGTGTAGTGCACTTTGGTTGATGGTTGATTGTTTATTATTGCTATTATATACATGTGTTGTATGGAATCCGTATAATTAACATTATATGGTGATGGATTGGGCCTCATTCCAATCGGGAGAATAATGAATATTATAAAAGAAAATTCATGTGTTGAATATAAAGAAAATAGTCATGTGTTGACGATGTTCATGTGTTGAGTGAAATATTTTAAATAAAATAAATTATATCTTTATCATATTTAAAATTAGAACTACTTCCTAGTAGAAGTCTAATTAAAATCAAACGATAGATACCATAGTTTTATAAAATATTTTACATAACAAAAATAGTGAGGTGTTGACAGGACTCATGTGTTGAGATTAGTCGTGTGTTGAAAGAAATATAGATTCATGTGTTGAATGGGATAAATATTCATTTATTGAATAGAATAAAGAAGTGGTGTAAAATATAAAGCCGTGTTGATTAGTTTTGCGCCATTTTGACGTGAACGATATTTATATCGATTTTATTCGTTTTATAATGAATATTGAAAAGTGATTTCAAAATTAAATATTTTGAAATGAATTCAAATTGAATTAGATTGAAATTGAAATTTAAAACGAACTGAAAGTGAATTGAAATCAATTTGAAACGAATTCGAATGAGATCAAATAGAAAGTAAATTCGAATTGAATTGAATTGAAACGAATTTGGATTTGAATTTGAATTGAATTGAAACGAGTTAGAATTTGAATTGAATTGAAATGAACTCGAATTAAATTGAAATCAAATCGATTTGAAATTGAATGTAGTGTTGAAAGGGTTTTGAAAACGAATTTAAAACGATTTATAAAATTCGTTTTAAAAGGAAATCGACGAAATATATATAATATATATATTATATATATAATGGCCTGAATAGAACGCGCCGCGCCGCGGTAGTTCGTGAATTTCGACCATTTATTTCAAACGGACATTGCGGGAGATCCGACCGTCGGATTCTCCTAAAACCGGAACCGTTGGGTTCGTATCGAAAAGAACTTTCCAATGAATATTAGAAATTTGAAATCTAACGGTTGGATTTGGAATTATGTCCAAATCAAATTCGGAAAAAGGTCGCTATAAGTGCAGTTCGATGGCCGTTGTTGGAAATCGACTGTACGAGCCTTGATAAAATTATTAAAAATATCTATAATTTGTGTAAAATTATAATATGTGAATTGGAAAGATTTGGGCTGGAAAATTCCACATTTGAAAAGATAAAAATAGATTTTTATCGAAATGAACTAGTTTTGAACTAGAATTGAAATCAATTTATTTTTAAAATAAATAAATTGAATTTGAAAGTGATTTTGAAAATAATCGATAATTTCCAATACGTGGATTGGACTGGAGCTGAATCGAAATTATCTTCGGGATATTTCGATGTTGGATTTCGTGACTATACAAATATTGTTATGGGGATTTGAAAGATATTTTATATCGTTATTTCCAATACGATATTTGTTGGTTTCAGAATTTGATATTGAATATAAGCCGATATATTTTCTATTCAGAGCCTTGTATTTAATATCAAATGTGATTTGGTTTATCGTGAATCGTGTTTTTGATGACATTGGTTCTTTAACCCAGTTAAAGGCAGAATATTGATTTTTGAGAAGATTAAAACTAAGTGGAGTTTTAATGAATCTTTAATTAGATTGAAAAGTGAATTGATAATTTAAATTATCAAATCTGAAAAGTGATCGAGAGTGGAGTACCACCAGTTTTGCTCCAAAGCGATAGTTAAATCTTTAATTAGATTTGAACGTGAAATGGTAATTAATTTTACCGATAACACAGTGGTGTTAGATGTGGAGTATTACCAGTTTTCTCCATGGGATATAGGTTGGGATTGGGAAATAAACTAAATAATTACTTCGGTGTGGCTCGTTAATCCCGACTAGTTGAAATGATATCCAAAGGAGGATTAAAGAATAAATTTAGAAGAATTTATCTTGGATAAAATTAATGGGAACCTTTCCCTAAGAATGTGATATTGTGAATAAAAGAATATTCTGAATTGGAATGAGGCGTTTGTTGTGTTTGTGTAACATTCGTTTATTATATACGTGGGTTATTCAGAAAGGCCGGGTTTATACCCATTCTGAATAACCGATTCGACGAGATGTCGAAGATGAAGACGGTGGTTGAAGACCGGAAGTCTTCACATCGTTTGGGTGATTACTGATGATCTTGATTGGGCTGTACACCCAAGATGAGGGAAACAGTCGGTGATCGTCCAGACGTACTTGGAGATCGATGGATATGCGAGGAAAGTGCCTCCGGTTTCGTTCAGACCCAGAACGGACTTGTAAATGGACTGTGTGTCTGACATTGGATTTTAGTCCGTGTGATTGATCTCTATTAAATATATATCTGTTTGGCGGCGGAGAATTTATTCTCTTGCTTAACGCCCTTCTCTGAGACGTACGAGCTCAGGGGTTATATATTGATGGATATCAAACGCATGGAGTGAATTGCCTGTGTGGCATGCGTAAGTGGCAATTGATCAAGGCTTCTGTTGAAAAGCAAAGTCTTGTGGTTGATGATCAAAGCACGGCCTGTGTGGCGTAGCTTTGTGTATAACGTGAATTCGCGAGCCTCACACCTCGGAATGAGTCAAAAA